>JAVJGI010000057.1:40270808-40294293 GCA_035590275.1 Ibycter americanus | reverse complement strand
CCTCCAACTCTTCATCCTCCTTCCAAAAAGCATTACCAAAAGGGACTGTTCCTGATCAGGGGAAGAATTTTCTTTAGAAAACCTCAACTTTTCATAGACAGGACAAATTTAACGTTGATCCATACAGTCCTGTTTTTCAAGACAAATTGTCAGCAAAGAATGTCCACTTTAGTTGAAAAGTTTGCTTTCTACTGAAAAGAAATTGAAAAGCGGAGTGTTGAGCCTGAAGCTTTCCTGTCTGGTGCTACAAGCCTTCTCCGAGGTTCACCCAAAATCTCATATGAAGTAGCTTGTAGAATGTCAGTGTTCTTAGGTCAAACTCTGAACCTTCATCTAAACCTCATCTGTATCCAGGGACAGCCTCCATGTGTCTCTGTGGCTGTATCATTAATATTTTTAACTAATGTTTCCTGGAATTGTAAGAAGGCTTAATAGGTCCTGAAGAATGAGCTGCTTTGCTGCCTTCTTTTTTTTTTTTTTTTTTGGCAGTAGAATATTTTAAAAAAAGCACACTAAAGCCACAGCCCAAAATCCAGACACTGAGATTCCAAAGAAGGTATCAGTAGATCAATTTTTGTCCTAAAAAACTGTGGTAATATTCTTTCCTGTTTCTCTATGGGAAGTACAGAGAAAATCCAAACATGACTGGCAAAATTAAGACATCTTTCGCAAATTTTCTGCATAAGCGAGTGCTTGATCAAATGGAAATTCCCAAACTTTATCTGCTTCATATTTCCTTAATACTGTTTCTCTTGGAGCTCACTGCTTATATGCAGTTTTTCTTGTAAAGTTGCACTCTTGCTGAACTAAGTGAACAGCTGTGTCAGATACAAACTCCACGAAGGGTCTAACATGTCTGTGGTTACCCTTCCAAAGTTTTACAGAGGAAATATATAATCAAAAAGCTAACTGGTAATTTTAGTTATCCCAGTTGTTTTTTTCCTTTTTGTCAATGGAATTTGGTTTATTTTATTGGCCAGTGCCTGGCATTTTGTCTTGTTTGTGTTATTTACAGAGAAAGCAATCAGTTTAGTTTCTGCACTGGTTGTGGGGAAAAGTAGTACTGCTGGTCGCAACCCCCCTCACGCTAAGCCGTTGATACAGTCACTGCTGACTGATGTATTGATGCCTGTCTGGTAATTAAATAAAAAAAAAAATTAAATATAGATTTGGAAAATTTGGGTGAATGACTCATAGACTTAATGTATCACCAGCTGTAATTGAGAGGGAGACTGTACAGAACTGCTTATTAGAGCAGCAAAATGAGAGACACGCATACAGAAGGATTTTAAAGGTCTCGTTTTGTGAGTCTTACTGCCACAATGCACAGTTGCACTGAGGAAAGAGAGGTTTGAAACACTGGGTCCTAATCCCCCCTGGGCTCAGTATTTTGCTTAGACATGGAGGAATGTAAAAATAACACCATTGCTCCTGTACAGTTTGACTAAACTGTCAAGAAGACCATGAAGTTACACAGTAGGTCAAAAGTCATTATAGGGATGTGGGTAAAAAGTGTGTTACTGGCCAGCCTGTGTAGTGAGTGAGTGGTGGAGGAAATACCCCTGAGAGTCTTCTTTCTCCCGTCTCTTCTCCTGGCTATAGTTATTTGCCTTCACCAGGGAAGCTAGCTGTTAGCAATCAAAGGTAGTTAACGGTCCCTGGCTTCTGTCATCTTTGAAGAAGCTTGTATGGTGTCTTTACCACAATGACAAAACCCCACGCCTAAAAAATGGAAAGTGAAGCTTTACTGTATTTGCACAGCCCCTTATACTGCTTAGGGCTGCATCTACCTCCTGAACAAATAATTGCCAGAAATTGTACACTTGTGTTTCTGTGTCAACAGAATAGCAGAATAGAACTTTTAATAGCATTTTGTGACTACCTCTCTTTTGCTTTCCTGTGATTTTGAAGAGTAGCCCTCTCTTGATAACTCCTGAATGACTGCTGTGAATTAAGCACTATGGGCATTTGGAGGAGGAGGATTTTGCAGAAAAAAAATTGCGTGGCATGCTGCAAAATGAAGCTGCATGTTACATTTTTAATGAGAGATTTCAGGCTACACCACACTGTGCATTCATCAAATTCTCCACAGAGTGCTAAATATTCTTCTGTTACTCCCACAAACAAGTGTGGAAAGTTGTCTGCAGCTTTACTCCAAGGAACCCTCTCTTTGCCTTGATTTGCTCTTACAATTGCTCTGTGTCAGCCCTTGAGGTCTGCATTGTGAGACCTTCCTTTCTGCAGCGGTGGCACATGTCATTGCTGTTACTGAAATACAGTTTAGTACAAAGGCCATTTAGTCAATGCCAGCATTCATTTGGAAGAATTCTAACATTAGCATTTTCTGCGCTTGATACTGCGAAGTGCCAGGCTCCCTGATCCTGATTAGCAAAGCATTTGAACTTACACATAAAGCGCTCTGTCAGTGCTCCCATTGATTTCACTGGAGCCAATCACACATTTAAACTTCCATAAGATGCTAAAATGATTAGCAGGTTGGGGGTGAGAGCACTATGTTTTCTGAGACTTAATGAATAGGTCAAAATAATCTTTTTAAAAAAGGCAACACCTCCCATCCCGATTAGAAAGAGAGTTCGTGATCTTTGTTCTCCTGACAGTGAGGAATCAGACCAAGTGAGAGCAAGTGTACAGCAGAGAACGCAGAGTCAAGTTTATAGCGACATAATCATCTGAACTGGAGACTCTAAGAGGTTTTCTTTCTCTTTTAAATAACTATTTTTGTGGAAGAATCTTAGTCTACTTATAATTAAGTCCTAAAGCCAGGCAGCCATTTAGGCCTCATAGCTGGTAATTTGAGGTCTTCGTGTGAGTGTGTTTTCCTATGTTGACACTAATGTATTTTGGGGGGGAGGAGGTGGGGAAGATGAATATTATAAGAAAGCTCTGTTTCCTATGGGGTTTCTCATGAAGTGCAGACAAAAATAGGCTTAAATCTAAACTGAAATTGCCAGGCATGGATTCTGAATTGTAGGTTTCTTTGTAAGCAAAATGATCCAAATTCAGACTAGCCTAAAACCACAGATTCTTCATCTGAACTGGATGTTGCCACTTATATCAACTAAAATCAAATGTGTGAGAAGAATTCGACTTCTGACAGAGCCTTGGTGATTCCCCTCTATCCTCCATGCATGTGAAGAAACTTATGTACCTTGGACTAGAGCATGCCAGCGAAAAAATGCTGTGCATGCTAACTCTTGTGAACTGTCTGGGTATCTGTATGGCAGTGGATGTTTTACGCTCTCACATTTTATGTAGTGGCAGATGTAAGTATTTGGCAGGCACGTTAGCTGCCTATTTTTAAATATTTGTTCCTGTGCTTATTTTACTTTCATATGCTGCTTCAGTAACAAGTTACCCGTACTTAACCAGTGATTTTGTACATTCCTCCAAGAGACTAAAACCAGACACAGTACATAAAAAGAGAAATTATGGTAAGAGGTGGAAAAAAAAAAAAAAAAAAAAAGAAATTCCATTCCCTAAAAAGGGAAAGAAAATGCAGCTTTTCTATATTTACACAGCCTCTTATACTGCTTAAGGCTGCATCTACCCCCTGAGTAAGTAGCAATCATTTATCTTACATCTGTTAAAGAAAAATGTACAGTACAAATGGGTTGCTGTGCACCGTGTCTGCAGGTGAGTGAGGGAGCAGATGCAGGGGGGATGCTGTAACATGCACTGCCCAGGGAATCAGGTGTTGTCAGAGCTGCTGCCTGCTCCTGGCATCTTCCTGGGGGTGTATGGGAAAGGACTTTGGGAACCTCGTAGACCAGATCTGTACCTGCTCTTTGCCTTGGGGAGGTGGTGACTGTCTGTGCAAATGATTTTTTTCATGTCAGAGAGAATACTTTTGAACAGGCATTAGGGGAGCTCCTAGGAAGCAACCCCACGGTGCCTTGGTAGAGTTGGAGGTTTCAGGCAGGGTTTGGGAGGGGAGGGTGTGCCTCAAAGGCAAGCAATATATTTAACATCAGTCCAGCTGCTGATGTGTTCAAGTTAAGCAAGTGCTTGCCTATGTGTGGAAACTGAGACAATCTCTGTGGTCAAGTGAAATGAGATTAAAGAAGAAGAAATATATGCTCTGGGGAGTCTAGAGAGGATAAGTGTGATATGCTGCTGGCTGAAGGACTGACTTGACACAGTCCCTGACAGCTCTTACATCTCTTGGTTGCAGCTTGGCTGCTGCAAATTAGTATCAGGAATGAGATTTGTCTGATATACATTGCCACTGAGTTAGGAGGATCATTTTCAGATTGTCTATGGGAAAATGTTTCAAACATGGATGGCCTAGCTTGTTTTGTTGCTTTGTTTTTTTTTTCTAAAATTCCCTTTCTCTCTGTTTCACTTGTTTCTGGCATTGCATTGCAGGTTTCTGTGACTCCTGTATCCCATTTTACTCTCCTGATCTTGGTTTTGATGTGTTATTAAGTCTCCATGACCAGGCTTCTGTTTCACTGTGATTTCTTTACTGTTGCTCCTTTCTCTACATGTTGTTTCTTTGGCATTTTTTTTGCCTCCTCATACATTTTTAGCTTGTCATCACATCCTTTCTTTTGTTTTTATAGAGAAGGTTATGTTTTAGGCCCTGCTCCTAAAATATCCATGCACATATTTCAAATTCAAATTTAGTCATTTCAAATAATCCCATTGAGACTGCTGATATGTTTAAATATAGCTTTACATTTAGCACTCTTTTGAATCTGCAGTTTTGTACATTCGAGTTTTACTAGTTAAGAGTATCTTAACTGTGTTTTCTTCAAACCAGAAATGCTTTAGAAGTTTTTGGCTGCAATGTGTTTCCTATGTGTTGTGTTATGAGGACATGGACGGCACGGACTCCTGAATGCTGATCAGAAGACGCTTTATTAATCCAAAACCTGCGCTTATATATCCTCATTCGCTGTTCACACACACCATACTAAAATATCATTGGTTAATCAATACTGTTCACGCGCTTCTTAACTATATTTCATTGGTTAATTGCTAAGCTACAAACACACTAAGCTTCTTGCTCAAAATGCTGTTTTTAAACCAAAGTTGCTGTTTCTCTTCTGGGTGTTCAGTCAACCTTATCTTACTTTCTGTGCATTCAGCCAGCCTTATCTTCTTTCTTCTTCAGCCTTCAGGGTCCTTCACAGGCATCGTGAGATCCAGCACTCACCGTAAAGCTCTCTACAGTGTTAAAATCTAAACTATAAAAATGAAGCTAAAGAGTTTTGATCTGTAAAACAACTAAATATTTGTGCAGCATATTCCTGCCTGTGTAAATTAGCTTGTCAATCAAATTGTCTGTCTACAACTATCCGTTCTGGAGGGCAGTACTTACTTAATAACCTGCTTTACTCTGATATAACAACTTGCACTCACTGAAGATTTCCAGTAATTTTAAAATTGTGATTAAAAATACTGTGAGACACAGTAAGGGACATATGTGTGGGTACAGTGGGATATTGAAAGGTTAAATGACATGCTTAACACAATGAGTGGTGGTCTCAGTCTCCTGACCTAGCCCCCAAACAACCATTCCTTTATAAATAAGTACTTTTGTCTTATTTATATAAAGCAAAGTCTCTGACATATATTATTCTGATGTGTGTCTCTTCCCAGGACATTACATTTCTGTGGATACATCTTACGAGGGTGAGAAGGCAGTGCTGTCCAGCCCTGAGCTGTACTCCGAGGAGTGGAGCTGTGTCAGGCTGATTTATCAGATAGCGACGGCTGCAGAGGCTTCACCGGATCCCGCCAGGCTCAACCTGTACCTGAGGCAGGAAGGAGAGAGCTTTGATCGTTTGCTGTGGTCAGCCAGGAAGCCCTCGGACAGCTGGCTCATAGCTAGCTTAGATTTAACGAACAGCACAAAGAAGTACAAGGTAAGCCCTTGAGTTTAGAAGGCGCCGCAGGCTTTTTGGTGCGTGTACAGACTGCCTTTCGACGTTCCCACTCTGGGTCCTCCTGTTCCTTGGCTTTCACACGTAGGGCTGGCAGTGTGTGAGTCAGTCGACCCCTTTGTTCTTAAAATCAGGGGTGGCTTAAGTCAGGCAGTCGGTGCTCTTCCCGGAGAACACATGGCGCAGCTCTCGGGACAGCACGGCCGGCTGAGCCATGCGGTGAGGTGCCTCACCTCACGGCAGCCCAGCGGAGCTGCTGGCATCCTGTAGCAGATACGGGACCTCCCAGGTCTTGGGTATGCAGCTGCGCTCACTTGTTCCTGTCCTCTGTGCCCTTTGGAAGGAGTCAGAAGCTGAGAGGAGAGTGTTTCTACCCAAAACCCGTCACATCATGTCTCTCGTAATAACACCTTGCATAGTCGCAGCTGAGGAATCTGGAGTCCTGTACTGTTATATGAAGTGTGGGATCTTTTGGCCTTGTCTCATTATCCTTCAGTGAGCTCTTCCAGCAAAAGCACCTCTGCTGACTGTACGGACGATGAGACCCCCACGTATATTTAATTTGGTTTTCTGTTTATCCTGTTTTAATGTCCAGGTTGATAATGGAAATATTGAAACCCTAAAATTTACAGTTTGGTTTATATTGTGCAGATTGTACTGGAAGGTGAAATGGGACAAGATAGATCTGCCAGTATAGCAGTTTTTGAAATCAAAATAACTCCTGGATATTGTATTGGTAAGTACTGTCTGCTCAGCTCCCATATTCTCTGCATAGAAAAAGCTGCTTTGTCGACAGTTTTAAAACTGAATTAAAGGTCTGGGTTTAGAAGAAAGACAATAGCTTTTTAATTAATGAAAAGTTGGCTGCCATACTCAATATAGGTATTTTTGATGCACACACTTAATACGTGTTTTTATTCACCCATCTCTGTGATATATATAGACATTTCACATACAACAATTCATTCTAAAGCTATTTATTGTTCAAGCAGGAACAAGTGTTATATTTTCACAAAACTAGACTGCTGCAAATACTATGACGTAACAGCTGCAACATTCTTCCTGCTGTCTGCCTGCTCATGCTTCCTTACAGCGGCATCTTTCAGGCTGCAGAGTCAAAACTCTGTTGACATTTACTCTTACTGCTATTTCCTCATGACATTTGCCAAAAACGTGCTAATAAAGTTCAAAAATTTCAGTGATTAGAAAGCTAGGAGACCTTTGCATTTCTGGGGAGCTCTTGTGGAGCCCAACTGAATTGTCCCAATTCTTTGGCTCTGTGCAGGAAACAAAGCAGTCTAATTACTTCCATGAAATACTAGTTCTGCTTTGCTTCTGGCCATCCCTGGTTTACAAGTGGAAGTTCTGCTCAGACTGTTCAATTCTATGAAGTGGTGTATTTTAAATCTGTTTTATTTTGTTCTAAATTAGAGCAGTCCTCTATTGCCAAATAATGAAAAGACAGGTCGGACTGAACAGGATGGAAATGAAAATTTTATCAAAAATTGATCAAAAATTGTGGCTAAGTTTCTTTCTATGTATGATAAGCTGTCAAGCACTGTGTCCAGTTTTATAAATATAGGTGTTTTCTGCACTGCCATATGTAAAATGAGGCCAGTGCTTAGGAATAGCCTCTTTTCCAGTTTCTGTAATGAAAATGTGTGCACTCAGCTGGTGATGTCTGCAATTGCAGAATGTGATTTTGAAGAAAATCATCTTTGTGGCTTTGTGAACCGCTGGAACCCCAATGTCAACTGGTTTGTTGGTGGAGGGAACATTCGCAATTCTCAGTCTGTCCTGCCCAAAGACCACACACTTAGCAGTGAACTGGGTAAGCAACAAACGTGAAACAGCAGTATAGTGGAAAATTTGAGGCTGTGATTCACATATGACTCTTGTACTGCAAATTATTATGTGAGTTCTTTCCTTTCTCCTGGCATTGGGTGGGGTAAGAATGACCTATGTTAAAAAAGGGGTTAGAAAAAAATGGGGGGAATTTGCAAAAGTTCACACAAAGTTTTCTGTAAGCTTTTAATAAGGTTGTTATGCCTTTTGCTAGGCTTCAAAATTACTCAAAATGAGGATAACATTTTGGATGGAGAGGGGGAAAAATCATCTTTCTGTGGAGTCTAAATGTATGGGCGACAGTAAGTTTTAAAATCTTGTATTGCTGCTCTGTACATCTGGCAGGGGTTTTCCTTCCAGTGGTTATTGGGAAAATTGAGTAGGAAAGCTACGGGACTGAAACATGTTTGGAGAATCTTGGGTTAAACTGCACAGTTTAGGAGTTTTGTTTCTTTCAGTCAAATGTGCTGTTAATGCAGTCCATTGGAGGCAGAATGCTGTAAAGACTTACAGGATTTTCAGCACCTGCCCTGTGTGAAATACTTGTCCCAGCCACCTTGTTGAGAGGAGAACATTTTACACAGTCATAGAGAAGGGTTGGGGATATCTTAGCCTTTGATGCAGTGTTGCATGATGTACTGCAGCAGGTGACAGCCCGGAGATCTGGCTGCTGCAGCACACTGCGTGTCTCAGGCAATGTGACACTTGTGATGGTGCAGACAATCGCATCATGAAAAGCAGGGTTGATCCTCTTTCCTTAACTCATGCCGCTGTGCCTTTTATTTATTTCACAATTGTGTGAGTTGAGTACAGAGTGTCAGTCCGGCCCTGCGTTACCCCACAGCACCTAAATGCTGGTAAAATTTTGATGGAAGTTTAACTCACCATAACGTCAACAGCAGACAGTGCCTCTACCTATTAAACAAAGTACTGGATGTGATAGGAAATGCCACCAACTGAGAGGGACCTGTTTTCTGGTAGCCACAGTGTTTCTTTTTCACACCAAACCCTCACTGCTGACCGTTGACTGAGAAGACCCCAAGAAGCCAAAAGTCACAGAAGAGCCTTCCTTGTGCAAGAGTTGTGTTACAAAGGTTCAATCAGCTAGGGAGATCATAATTAAGCTATGAAATGTGGTAAAACTGCAGAGCAAAAAGGAAGCCCAGAACTTCTTGGGCAAGCACCGCTGAAATGTCTCCCATGCCCTGGCAGTGGGCAGGCTGGAGGAGACCACAGCCAGGCAAGCCCTTTCCCCTCCTTCCACTGGAGTGAGCCAGGAAGTGACATCTCCAGGTTTGAGAACACTATTAGCTAATTAATGTAGTGGTGTAGACACAAACCTAATGGCAGAGTTTGCAGTGTCCACGCTGAAGTACCCTGTCAAATTGACACTTCATTCTCCTCTAAGCTTTCTACTTGTGAGGAACCATTTTTCCCTTCATCAACTGACACTGTTTGGTGCTGTGTTTCTGGGAGTGTAGAAGAAAAATGACAGATGTACAATGTATCGATGCACAATGTATCGATGCACATGGACGTGTCTTGTTTAAATCAAGACAGCTCTCTGAAAATTGAAGCCTGAGAAGCTGTACCCTTTGAAAATCCTGCAGGTCATATTGGCTGATGAGGGAAGGGAGCCTACTCATCTGTAGTTCACTTTTCTGTTTATTAGCATCTCCCAAAAGTATTTTTAAAGGATTTTGCAAAAAACCAATCTATTCAGTAAAGATAAAACATTTAGAAACCAAATCCTAGACTGAACAGAATTATTCAAGCAGTGAAATGTGCAGAATAAAGGTTATTTGCCAATTTGTTTGATACATTGAATGAACTGCTGAGTAAAATATGTGAGGAAGCATATGGCTTATAATCTTGTTCATTTACTTGTATTGCCTCAGTAAAAATTGCACTTGGAAAAAGACTAAATACTATACTGAGCTGTTGGGAGGTAGGGAATTTGCTCAGCTGTAACACATTTTCCCATTTATGAATGGGTCCCAAATTCAGAGAGTTTATTATTTTCTTTAATATAAAGGTCTTGAATAAAGACTTCAGAAAGAGCCGAGACGGACTGTTTTGCCAGTGGTATCTTAGCCGAACAACTGTGGACATAGGAGGAAAGGAGAAAAGAAAAAAAATGTCTCTTAGAATTACTAAAATTTCCTAGGAATCAACCATTGTTGTCCAGGTTATAGAGATACATGTCTAGTCCCTGCCCATCTCCTCATACTTCTTGTAAGTGGTGTCCTTTAAAGAGCATCCTTATACCCAGTTTCTTTTATACTTTTAGGTCACTACATGTATGTGGACTCTGTTTACGTCAAACATTTTCAGGAAGTGGCCCAGCTAATCTCACCAAAGACCACGGCCCCAATGTCTGGCTGCTTATCTTTTTATTATCAACTTAAGCAGGAGAATAGCATTGTTTTTACGGTTTACTTGAGAGACATGAGTGGCTTTTATGAAGAGATCTGGAAAACAGACAGTGCACTGAGTGCGGACTGGGCACTAGCAGAAGTTGACTTCAATGCGCCGTACCCCATGGAGGTAAAGCAATCGTTCCTGTACCGTCCAGCTATGGCTTCCAGATTGCATCAGGCATCAGTGCTGACTCAGGCCAAGTCAGGAACATGGCTGTGGCCGTCCAGTATCTGAAAGATGGTTAGAAAGATGCTGGTGATAGGTTGTTTCCTTTGTCCACTGCATAAGGGTCAAGGAGGACTCACTTTCCGTAATGCTTGATTTTCAGTGAAAATGAAGTCAGGTGGTGAAGTGCTTGAACAGAATACCTTGGGAGGTTGTAGAAACCTACTAATGTGAGGTCTTTCAGTTCCTACTAAATAATGTCAGTGTTCTCTCAGGCCCTTATGTCTGTGACTTGGGGGTCCATTTTTGAGGATGCTGAGTATCACAAAATAATGCCTGCTTCCCACTGCAGAAGAAAAATTATAACAAATATTCAAGCTCTATTCTCTACCTTATACAATCCTGCAATTCAGTCTTTCTGTGGTTTCACAAGATAGAGTCCAAACTTGGGTCCTAATAGTACAGTTGTCCTTAGATGTGAAAGCCAGCTCTCTGTGGTTACTATAATTAATTTCAAGAGTACCAGAAAGAAATTGAGTTTTTTATTCCCTAGAGTTTACTAAAATAACCCCAAATCTTAGAAGATTGGGATAAACATTTTTATACATACTTTTTCATATATATGTATGTATGTATGTATAGAAAAACACACATATATATGTATAAAAATGTGCGTGTGTATATCCATACACACATGTATTATATCTTAATATAGGTAAAATATATATTCTTATATCTAATACATATATAAATATTTTAGAAGATTGGAATAAACAGTGTATATGTATTATATACAACACATATACTTACATGTATAAAATATATATTTTATATATGTAACATATATATACACACACACACTCTCCCTATAGATATACTTCTAATGCTAGGATTACAATTAAATTGGCTTTCATTCCACTTGCTTTGACTCCACAGAAGTTATTTATTCATTCACTATAAGCCTACAGATTTTTAGAAATTAGTAGTGGTAAAGCTAATTTTCAGCAGATGTTACATAGTCCTTTTATACTCTGTAAAGTCAGCAACCAAGTCATCCATTTGAATTGTCAGGCTTCAAATGGTACTGGAAAGCAGATTAGATCTGATAAGGTCTCATAATACTGAATGGTAAGTGAATTACTTATTCAATAAATATAAAGTAACATGCAAGGGGAGAAACAGTCCTAGCAGTATAGATGGAAATTAATCAATGATTACTTACCTGGGCATGACTGTGGTTAGTTTTGTGAAAATTATCCTCTCAGTTCCTAGTGGCATTCATAAAACCATTTGGAATGTTGGAAATGATACTGGAATAAACACCAGAACGGAGGATGTCGTACGACTGGATGAATGCACAGGGTACCCCTGTGTTCAGCAGAGTATGCAACTCCAACCCTCTCAGTTAAAAAAGAGTATCCTAGAACTACAAGAGGGAGATGGGTATAATCAAAAGTATGGAGAAGTTAGCATTAATGAAATAACAGTTTTCAACCTGTAGAAAAAAAGACTGAAGCAGAATATGGTAGAGGCTAATAAAAATTGTGAATGACACAGAAAAGATTAACTGTTCCCTTTTGTTCATAATTTAGGTTGCTGTTTGAAATTCTTAATTACCAGATAACAGTTTTAAAATAAACCAAAGGGAAGATTTTTTCCTACATCACATAACTGTAGAACTCACTTCCACAGCGTACTATGGATACCATTATTCTGATCAGTTCAAAAACTAATTAGACAAATTAATGGGAAAGAAAGAATCTATTAGGAATGCAATGTGATGGAAGAAGAACTGAAAACTTGTCATTATCTTCATTTCTTTCTGTAGGTAACCTCTGTTGGAAACAAGACACTGGGCTAGATGGGCCTTTATTCTGTTTGAGGAATGTTTATGTAATCCAACACAGTCATTATTCTAGAGATCACGTTATAGAAATAACAATAAACCTTGCATATAATTTCTTCAGTCGGTTCAAGAAAGTCTTCCTCTTTGTTTCATCCCGCTAAAGGAGATCACTCAGGATTCTTTCACAGCTCTCCTAGTTTGGCTCCTGTCCCTGAGACATCACAGGCATTGCTTTCACTGAACAGGATCGCACTCTGGAAGCATTTGTCCATATATCCTTGTTTCGTCCCTGGGGTTGCCTTGTGATTCAGGCCTTTTCTCAACGTTTTCCTGTAACTCAGAGCTTTGATACTCAAGAGAAATTTTAAGACACTTCCTCAAGTGTAATGGACTATGCTCCACTTACTTGAGGAAATTATGTCCCTTGGGAATGGCTAAGGACATTGTTTGATTTTTGTGGTAAGAAAACCACAGTGATAGCTTTTCTGGTTGTTAACTAAATTTTTTAAATGAAATCTTCCCTACCAGCTGATGCCAAGGCATGGGTTTCAGTATCTGAGGATGTTTAAGAAAACAATAAAACTTAATATTGTAAGAGCAGAGTAATCCACACAGTTTGTTTTTAGCTCTTGATCCAGCTAGATTCTAGGTACAGTAACAATTAGGCAGCTTTGGAGTCCTAGTCAACACAGACTGTTTACCCGGAATGCTGGCTTTGTATGTTACCATGACAGTAGCCTTACTGCATCTTTAAAATTCATGCTTCATAAAGCAGCAGAACAGGTGTGTTCCCTTTGATTTCTTCTTGATCTTGAGTGAGCAAAGGTGTGCTGCCAGGGTCAAGCTCTGATTTATATCCCTAATAGATGATATAATTTAATTTGTCCCAACACCTGCAGCGCTGTCTGAGATGCCCTGGAGTCTGTCTGGGACATCCAAATAGAATCCTGTAAGATGTGTACCAACATTATTGTTGTGTATATGGTAGATGAATAACAAACTATTATAATTTCCAGGTAATATTTGAAGTTGCTTTTAATAGTGCCAAGGGAGGTTACGTTGCACTCGATGACATCGCTTTCTCTCCAGTTTACTGCAGCAATCAGTCGGGTATGAGTTTTTATTGCTATTTACCTTTTTGTTTTTCCCCTTTGCTTTGACCCCTCTGAACCACCTGTCAGTACTTGCAATATTTGGTAGTGATGTGCAGATGCTACGTTCTCAACTTACCAGTGCTACTGGGCTCTTCTTCCTCCTAGTGACAAAACAGCAGATAAATGCTAATGTCATTCATTTGATCCAGAAATGAGTCCTTAATGCTTCCTCTGCCAAGACCTTGCGTCAGGGATCTGCAACTGGAGCACTGGACTGAATGCTGTATTTGCATCACCCCAGCTTTTGAACAAATTACCACTTGCAGGCCTGTTGCAGAAAGAGAGGGGGATTTCCCCAGGTGAGGAAGGTATGAGGAAGAAAATGCCCTGGGCTTTTCATTATTGCCAGTGCAGGAAATGCCTTCCTCTATGCCACATGCTCTGAGGTGTTCTTCAGAGCCAAAATAGGAGCCTTGCCTTCCTGTCTCCACTCTTCCAGGAGGTATTATTTATCTCAGACAGTGGCATGTCTGTCAGGTTTTTATTAGGTGTTCACAGCAGCAGAAGTCAGCTGAATCTATGTGACCTGTGCTGTAGAGGCACTTGGGGTGAAGGACTTTGTCATTTGAACATGCAGCCTCTGCAGTAGCTGTGTGCTGGTGGCTTGGGTTTTAGTGTAGCGCCAAGCAATAGTCAAAAGCAGATTAGTGGTTTCCCACTGAGCCCATCCATTCTTTCAGTCACAGGTTTGAATTTTTGGCTAAAGTTTTGAAGTGATCAAGGAAAAAGAGATTTTTTGCCCTTTTTATTTGCCTGGAGTCACTGCTAGCTTTACCTGCACTGCTGAAGAATCAATAGGAGGTAGATTCCAAATAAGTTTTTAATCCACAACTCTTGGCTGAGTAAATCTAGTTGTTTAATTAACTCCTCAATGCCTGTTCTGTTTTTGCTTTGTTTTGCAACAATCCTGAGTTATGTTTGCAGTATGCCATGGACTGGAGCTGTGTGCTCATCTGTTTTCCTTTTTAATTTTCAGATGGCTTATATGTGCTGAGGTATGCGATAAATTTTATAGTATTTTCTGCCGCAATCCTGATTCAGTCATGCTATCATGGCCTGAGTTAAAATGTACTCTGACCAGTAAATTTGATAGGTTCAGCTAGAGCTTTGCCTACTAACTCTGATTTTGAAGTTTTGGAGTGTTTTTTTGTTGGGTTTTTTTTTTTTTTTCTGTTTGAGAAATTAATGCCAATCATTTGCTTTTTATTTTGTTGAAATACAACAAAGCTGGTTAATCCTTCAGACTTATCTGCTATTTGCATCTTCAACTGGTTTGAGCAGAGATGTTAAAAGCAAAGAGATCTTCATTCTCATATTCGGCCATAGCGGTGTATGTAACAACATTAAGTTTTCTTCTTATTTTTCTGGAAGTTTTGGTTCACAAAGGTCTCAGTGTTAGCCAAATGGGGGGAAAAGGTACCAGAGTATTAAACTTGCTCACCAAAGGTGAATCATATGGTGAGTTTAACACTACATGGACCTGGTAGTGCTCCAACTGTGTTTTCTTTAACTAGGAAAGTAGCGGGAGGAGGCCAGGGCTGCCTCCTTTTTCTCTGTAGGCAGAGAAAGACACATAGGCAGTGCTAAAATCTGGCTTACTTGGGGCTGAAGAGACCACGCCATGGCATCTCTCCAAATCAAAAATGTTGATTCTCCTGAAGCCGATTGCCAGTGTCCCTGCCCTTGCTGGGAAGTCCTTCTTAGCTTCTGTGCAGAAGGGTCATGCGTGCTACTGTAGAGATGCTCACAGGGTCCTGACTCCCAGCGTAGCCAAAAACTGTATGATGGCTTTGGGTTGTGCCCCTCCTTCCCGCAGCATCTGGTACAAGTGACTGATGGAGCTTTTAAAGAAGTAGAAATGTTTTACATTTAAAAGCAGCCATTCATCAGGGGGACTTTTTCAGACTGAAGCAAATCGTGACCCGTGAATGCCACATCACAAGTGAAGAGGGAGCCAGCAGCAGGGCTGGAGGGCTTAGCTTATCTTTTAATCAGCTTCACTATAAATGGTGCAGCTTTCTTTTCTGCAGTGTGGAAATGCGTGAGGCATGGCTGCAGAGGTCAGTAGCAGCCTGACATGAGATTATACATGAACCAAAAGCTGTTTGACTTACATACTTAGGGCATGCATATACATGCACATTAAATATGACTACAAAAGGGGTTTTTAAAAAGTGCTCTTTAGAAGAATATTAATGTTGATGTTAGAAAGTTATTCCCTTAGAAACTGAAATGAAAGTATGGCACCCATGCAAACACATGCGCACACGCAGGCTCATTTTGTCCGATTATCTTTTAAATGAATGAGCGGGATGAAAACAAATGGTCTGAATGTGCATTACGTCCTGAAGGAGGTATCTTCTCTTAATATCTGTAGCTTATTTGTATTTTATAGGAGCTGTGAAGCAGGTTTCTTCCCAGCTCCAGCAAAAACATAAGAAAATAACACCCATTTCCAATGGAAAATTGGTAGTTTGATATCATTGTGACTTTGCTTTATGTACATGTAACATCTTTGCACATGCTCAACTTCTCTGATGCAAAGAAAGATGAAACAGAGTATACTTTGGCATCCTTGTGCTTCAAATATCTATGTTTATTATACTGCGCTCTTCCTAACAGAACATATGCATCTATCTTTTAGGAACACCTTTCAATCCTGCTGGGGCAGGCTGCAATTTTGAGGAAGACCTGTGTAGTTTTTACCAGGATAACAAAGATGGCCCAGGGTGGAGCAGAGTGAAAGTGAAGCGTAATGTCTATAGAGCAGGAGATCACACTACAGGGTTTGGTAAATCAAAACTCCTTTTCACTAGAAGAGTAAAACTGAATATAAAGGTTAACCTGTTGTATCATTGTTTGCTCTGTTAAATAATGTCATTGGCACACTGGTTAAATTCCCTCACTGCAGCTCCCTGCCATTAAAAATCAGTGTACACCACTCTGTCCTAGCTAGGACTCTGGCTGTGCCTCCCCACATGTAAAGGGTGAAGGTCACCTGCTGAATAGTCATGCAGGGCCGTCCATCAGTGTATTTTCACTATACTGATCTGTAGTCATTGAAGGGATGATTCCACAAAAACATGCAAGCAAATATGATAGTAGCTTAATGCATCGCTCTTGATATAGAGGAATGATGAGCTCTTAGCTCTTCCAGGCTTAGGATAGTTGGCATTTTTAAGGGAAAACTGTGAAATGTTGTGTAGTGAAGCCACGTAGTGAAAGGCGTGCTAATAAGTTCTGAAACTCGCACATCTCTTTGTGTAGAGTATTCTTGGCTTTTAATCATATGTGCTAAGTCTCACTTCTTTATGCTTGGTGCAGGGAATAATAGGCCTTGTAGCGCATACTCCATTCTTTGGTGTCGGGGCAGTACCCTTGAAACAGCCAGGTTTCCAGTGAGGCCAGCAGGCCAGAGAATTTTTCAGTGTAAATTTGAAAAGTGCTTATTTCTGGTAACTTAGCCATGTGCCAGTTTAGCTTGAAGAGGCTGAGACACTTTTAGAAAAATTATTTCTGTTCAAACAGAGTGTGATAATCTGTTTCCTGCCCATAGAAACTGTTTTTATAACCAAAGTCTGATGCAATAAAGGAAGCGGCTTTAATAGCAAATCAACTGTGCTAATTGCCTATTAGAAATACTCCATAGTTGTGCTGTCTTGCAGGTTATTACTTGTTGGCAAACACAAAGTTTACATCACAGCCTGGGTACATTGGACGTCTGTATGGCCCGACACTGCCAGGAAACTTGCAGTTTTGTCTGCGTTTTTATTATGCCTTATACGGGTTTTTCAAGATGAGTGGCACCCTTGCTGTTTATATCTTTGAAGAGAATCATGTTGTTCAAGAGAAAATCTGGTCTGTCTTGGACTCTCCAAAGGGAGTTTGGACTCAAGCTGAAATCTCCTTCAAAAAGCCTATGCCTTGCAAGGTAAGAACCCACTCTTCAAATCTGTTGAATTCTTGGTCAAGATTTTCCTTGCCTTCTCGCCCCAGGGTTCTTTGTTATCCAGGGTTAATCCTGACTAGGTGAGCTATACCTGCAAAGTGAAATAGAGTTCCCCAAGCAGTACAGTGGGGAGTGGAGTATTTCTTCACAGCCTAGCCCCCGTGGGAGCCCTGGTAAAGGGCCTTCGTACCAAGCGCCGGGCAGTGTTGCCCTGGTGTCCTCAGCTGTAGTTACAGTATTAGTGGAGATTTCGCCCAAGGAGCTCTAATGAGAGCCGGCTCTGTCTTGGTTTCTCAGCAGGCTCCACATTCACTCATTCATGTTTGTTTGCAATGTGATTCACATCACCATAGTCAGTTACAGATTTTAATTAATCTAAAAAGTCTGTACTGGTAAGTTCTGGTCAAAATGTGGAGCTGATCCTACTTCCCTGAACTGAACCACTGGGTTAAAATACAAAGACAGAAGTCAGTGTAATTTAGAGCAATGGACTTGAAGTATTTGCAATGTCTGGTTGGAGAGGTCACTTTGTAATCTCGACAAGTTAGTAAGAATAACATAGTATTTCGCATTACCTCCTGATTAAGTCCTTAAGCTGCTTTTATCCCTCATCTCTGCTCTTTTTACGAAGACTTTTACACAAATGTGTGTAGGTGCTACTTCTGCAGTTATCCTGATTACTGTAATGGGTTTTCACTATCTATGAGTCATCTAAGGAGGACCAGATGGACCACTACCTGATGACACTGAGATAAATCCAGCTTTTTTTCAGAGTGTGATGGTACTATGAACACATGAATGAAAGCTTATCTTGTGACTCATGTATTTCTAAATTATACACAAATCTTAAGCATTTTCCCCACTATAAAGGAATTTTTCAAATGGCAGCAGTTAGTGAGTTTAACTTTTCTTGAAAAAAAAAGTGTTTGTCTTTGTAGTACCCTATAAAAGAAAAAGTTCACAAAAAAAAAGTTGCCTAATGAAAATTTCAGTCCTAATTGTTGGCTAGTATTTTCTCTCAGATATCTGATACCATAAAAAGTTGATGGGATTTTTATGTACATATTTTCCATGTGTAAAACATAACAGAATTTCTAATACCCTTCCAACTGAAAGATACAGAAAAAAACCCTAGATTTTATTACCACACAGCAAGTGCATGATAGAAAAGTCTCTCATAGTATCATCCCAAAATACTTGCAGAACAGTATTTTTCTCTTTTTTTTTTAAATCATGGAAAGGTATTGGTTAAATGGGCAAACTTACACTTTTGCCATCTCCTGTTTACATATTTCCTTATTCCTTCTAAAAAGGTTCAGTAGCTTGTGTAGCATAATACACTGTATGAATAGTGATGACAGCTGAGCATGACTGTTAAAGATGGTTTATAGCCTGGGAGGTGGCCGGTTTTTTTAGTATCACACATTTACATGGAAAATCTTTTCCAGTATGAATTTATGAAGAACTGTTTTTATGTTTTCCTAGAAATTAGTATATCTAAAACACTTGTGAAGTAGCTTGCCTGGAATGGAAAGCTTTTTGTGAATTGAAGCTTTCATGTCTGTAGTTACCAGTCTGTAGGCAGTAATAGATGGGGAGAGCGGCATAGAGGAGAATAAAGAAGTCAAGGGAATATCCTCACTGCTTCTGAGCCCTAAGTTCTGCAGGAGGGAAGAAACCCCGTGCTCTGCAGCAGGAGGTTTGTTGGCCTCTGGCAATTCTCATAAACCTTCAGTGAGTCTTTCAGGTCTCGTGATGGGAAAGCCTTCTTTCCCACGGAAACAAGTTGCAGAATGTTTCTGTTGAGGAAGCATTCCTCAAATATCACAAAAATTGAGATTTATTGGGCTTTAGAGAGCTCAGCATGTGTTCAGCATATCATAGTTCAGACACCCCTTAGCCAAATAACTGTGTATTCAGGAGGGTGGGGGGGGACATATGGAGTTCTACCTTAGCCCAGGTTTAAACCTATTCTCTCATACTGTCTTTCCTCATGGATTGGAAGATTAAATTAGGTTTAAAATAGGGATTAAGTTGCAGTTTTGCATATGTAGTAGATGCCATTGGTACATAATAGATCAGGCATAAGCTATGAAGTGCTGAATTTTGTGTAATGGTTTTATGGTTTTCATGATGGCTGTGTATGCATATACATAATCAGTGTATAAAGTTTTCCTTAGACAAATAGTACATGGAAGACAATGGGTGAAGTTCTGAAGCATGTTAATGTGGAAAAGAATATCAAGAGTATTTATGACTGAGAAGGCAGCATACAAAAGACAAATGATGAAAAGTTTAAGCATGTGTCTGCTTGCCATAAGGCAAGGGTGAAAACTGGTGTAGTTGCAGGTATGCTCATTTGTAACATTCACAAGCAGGCTTGAATGAAGTTATAATGTGAACCTGATTCTGGCTTTTCCTTGCAATCTCATGCTCAACCCTTCAACCTTAATGCTTTAAAAGTCCTTTCATGCTTTACTTTGTTTCTTGTTTTCGAAGCCAACAGAAGGTAATGAAGGAGCATGGTGTGGCGTTGTATAAACACTTAGGTTAGGTATCTGTAAAGATGTGTTGCTCTACCTAGCACCTAGTGAAACAGCTGACAAGGAACACTCATTTCAGTGGCTGACTTCAGTGTAGGCCAGCGGTGAAGGTGCATCAGAGCATGTTTTGCCTGACAGCAAGGAGTAGTGGGAACCAGAAAGTCCAAGATTACACTTCAGGCTCTGGAGGGAGAGAGCACAGGGAAACGTGAGAGAAACAAGCTCACTGAAGCTTGACCTTTCTTGTCCTGTCTTCTCCAACCTGTCCTCACATCTCTTGCCTCACAGAAAAGTGATGCACCTTTGTCTTATCTATCCTGCCCCATAGGCAACAACCCCCTCCCATTCCCCATCTTACTCCTGGCTCCTCAGCTCTGGATAGTCTAGTTTTTTCCCTCTAATCCTGTCCATGTCCCAGTCTGCTTGCCCTGCTTGTCCCATGTGTTACAAATTTTAGTTTTCCAGAAACTAATGACTTGACAGAAAGCACAGTTCTGGCACAAAGACCAAATCCTGACACTTTTCGTTTTCCTACTCCAAAGCCTAGGAGCGCCCAAGCTTTTCAAAGAATATTTTAAATAGGGGCAAAATAAAACCTTTTTTCCTAGACTTGTTCTTGGAAATGATATAACTGTTTTGGCTTAAATCTTCCAAAACAAGCCCAAAGCAAGGACCCAGCATGGAAAGTCTGAGCTGAAGTCACTGCATCTTGGCAAGGTTATAAACAAGTGAAAAACAGTCTTTTCATGGAGTGAGGTGGTCTCAAAATAAGATAGGGCTACCACCTTTCCTCTGATATAGATGTGGTGGCTGGCATGCCTTTGTATTGTTTTCCAAGATGCATCATGTCTAGACTTGGATGATAAGAAGTTGTAGGCATGCACAGTAGTCTGGCAGAGCAACTTCTTGGTTACTGGGTGTGACTCGTAGATTGGGTCATCGCCTGTGGAAACAGTAAACAGTCTCCTGGCAGTTCCTTAACGGCCAATAAAGTCAGCAAGGAAGTTGTCATGCTGCTTTGGCTAGGGGCTCCTGAAGGTTATAAGGATTTTGCAGCCAGAAAACAATTGTTCTAAAATACCTGATTACGTATGTCCTTCATCTTTCTGCTACTACAAATACTACTCCAAAGGCTTTGAAAACAATATAAAATCCATCTGATATATTTTAATTTTGATAACATATTTGTTTGTATCGGGACAACAAAAAGACCCAGATTTGCATCTCTTGGTTTGTGTAATGGTTTTTGCAAGTTGTTTTTGAATTAGCTAACTGCAGTCTGGCACAGATTTTTGGCTTGAGTTCAGTGAGCAGGAAACGTGAAGTTGGCCAGCAGGCTTTAATATGACACTTCGAAAATACCACATTGAAAAGGTTGGGCGGGTATGATCCAGCTGAGCAAGTCATAAATGTTTGTATACGTATATATGTGTGTGTCTGTATATATCGATATCTATTTGTGTGTACATACTGCAAATATGTATGCAATATAATGCTAGCAAGAAGGCAGGATATTTTAAATCCTGATTTCTCAATCTGTACTTGAGGCACTCTCTCTTTTAGTTAGTGTAAGTACCTATCATCCTAGGCATATATAGTATTGGTTTTGTACTCTCTGGTGCCTACAGAATAAATATGAGAAGGAATAAAAAAATACCTTCTAACATTTTTTTAAATAAATGAAAGTCTTCATGCTTTGTTGTATAAGCCTCTTAAAGGGCAGTATAAAAATCTGAGTCTGAAATACGTAGATCCTTTTGATCTGATTGAATATGCTGAAACTGATCCTCCACACCAATATATGTTAGGAAGATGATGTGAGAGCTAACTGAAAGAAAAATTCACATATGCCATATGTAAACTGGAGATGCTCACACGCACTGTGGAGCAAGAATCTGCATTTTAATATTGTGTGCGTTTGTGTGTATGCCACCATGGACAGATACTTCTTTTATGCAACTTCACAACAAAGTCCAAATGCCTAGATTAAAATGAAGGTTTAAGTGCGTCTACTTACATCAGTTCTGTTCATTTTTCACCATTCTGAACCTCAGGTTCTGAAAAGCAAACTTCTCATGTTTTTCCATTCATGCAAGTTTTTGCAATGTTACCTAGCACTGTAGTGCTTGAATACTTCCCACAGAGTTCAAAAACAAATCCTCAGAAAGGTAGTTGGCATCATAACAGTCCACCCTACTTCCATCAGAGTAGTTGTGGCAGTATTGCTGAGGTTTTCATTCTTTCAGTCAACTTTTCTTCCTTTCTAATGTTTTTTTTTCCTGCCCTTACTAAGTTTAGTTGCAGTTGTGAGAAAGCAAAATCAAGTGACTGAGTGTGGAACTTCAATATTTACATGTTTAAAACAAACACAAAAGGGAAGACTTTTTCAGGAATGACTAAATACTGAAATCCTTTGCTGCAGGACGCTATGGAGGCCAATAGTATACATGCGTTTAAAAAGACATTAGGCAAATTCATAGAAAAGAGACCTCACAGTGACCGTAAACACAGTGGTACAGGTGTGACCTCCAGTTCAGCAAGTTCTTAAACTCTCTGGGAGCTGAACATATGCAATGGCATGAATAGCTTTATGGTGGTTTTGTTTCTTGTACTGTTTTCCCTAAACATCCATTAGCATCCCTCTGCCTTCCTAGGGCTTGATGTGAGGGTCTTTGGACCTTTGTTCTCACATCATCACTGTGATGATGCTCACTATTAAATTATTCCAGCATTTCTCTTTGCTGCTGCAAAATTTATGTCTCCTGCTTGTCCGCCAAAGTCATGGGTAAATCACTAAAGCAATCTTGGGTATATGATGAAGTCCTAGATCCCTGTGACAGAGTCAGTAGTATAAAGGACACAGTTCTCCAGTCAGGTACCAAGTGGAGAAGGGCAGACATCCTAGTTCTGTCTCCTCCTCTGAAAAACCCTCACTTGTGCCAAATAAAGGAAGGAGCTTTTGGTACTGTTCTGACACAACCCTTGGTCAGTCTTCCCACGGTAAGGTATGCAACCCAAAGAGGCTGGAACAAGCTGCAGTTTTGTGGTACGGCCCTTCTGTCCTTACTTGTCTCGCCCCTAAACAAAGAAACTTCTTAAAGAACAGTCATTGGAAATGCCTACTTAAAATAAGAATGTTAGGGTCTGTAAATAGTAGGATTAATATTACAAAATGTGAACCCCACTGTCTGTGGTGTTTGATATACAGCTATGGAAGCAACATACTGGAAACTGTAAAATTTTTTCAGGTTAGAAAGCTTTACCTAAGTGGCCTGCATTTTCACAGTAGCTAAGCAAGGAGATACATTGCATGAAGTATTAAATACCTCCTTTTGGTATCTGTGTTAATTAACTGACACTTCCTTTTTTTGCTCAGTTTTTGTTCTGGGTACTTAAGACTGTGATATTACAATGCCACATCACCTGACAAGACCCCTCAGTCTAAAGGCAAGAACCTTTCCCTCTCATAAAAATAGCCAAAGAAACTGTTTCACTTTGAAAAGAGGATAGAACCATAGTAGGGGATTTCTGGAAATCTAGGAGGACCCTGAGGGACAGCTGAGGATATTGGTGTCCTGTATACATTTCTGTGCAGGCAGTATTCTCTCCTAGACAGTGCACTCCAGTGAATGTACCTGTAGCATTAACAGCCT
>JAVJGI010000057.1:40225210-40235559 GCA_035590275.1 Ibycter americanus | reverse complement strand
CTTAGTTATGCATATACAGAGCGTTCTTTAAAATATGCCTGCTTTTTACAAATATAACTAACTGAATTTATGACTGTCTAATTTAAATATCTTACTGTATGCAGGCTGCTGAAATCAAAGGCATTTCTCAAAAATGTAAACAGAAGCAAGATGCATTGGACATAAAAGATAAACAAGTAAGACTCTGGATATTGTGACTTATTTTGGTGTTTCTTTGCTAATGTATTAATTCAGTACTAGCTATAGCATATGCTGCTTTCGGGCGGAATGCTGCTTTTTCAATTCTGCAGTGATACACAGGTACAGGGCTTTTTTGCCTGCTCTTCTGTTAGCAGTGAGGGAAATTTCTCTGAACTGGCTGCAAGTGCTTCCACACTTCACTCCCTCCAATACACAATGAATCTTTAAAACCTATTAGTCAAACAGGTATTACGAAGGGGCAGGTGTATGCTACATAAAATCAGTTACCTTGACAGCAAACTCAGGAATGAACAGTATGTGTATATATACTATATGTTACAGGCTTTCCTTGAAAAGCTACAGCCTCTATAGTACAGTAACGCGCTCAGTGTTAAAAATGCCCTCAAATATTCTGTGCAAGAGACTTGGGTTACTGCTTCTGTTAAGTGTATATATATCCATCATTTTTTAATAAGAAAACAAAAAGATCTGTTGTAAAACAGTTACAGAACTTGATGTAATAACTCCGTTAAGAAATGTATAGATTAAATATATAAGGGTGCAGAGTCAATGTTGCGCATCGTGTTTGTGCTATAGGTTTTATGCAATCTTAGACTAACTTTCAGATGTGTTGAGGAAGATTTTAAGCTTCTGCTTTTGTAAAAATAAAGGAACTTCAAAAAATTGGCGTAAAGGTTTGATTGTATTTTTACTTCAATGTTCCTAAATATTAACAAAATCTTGTCAGTTCTTCAACTGTCATAGGGCTATTGAAACTATAACAGAGTCTTATGATTTTAGTGCATGGTTACATCAACATTTAATACCAGTTGCACAGCTATCCTAGTTATTTGTCATTGGTTTTGTATACCAAACTCCTTTAATGTTGGAAATACTCAAAATTCTTAGATTGAAGAAATTCATCAAGCTTTGAGAATGAAAAAAGATGAAGAAATGGACAGACAAAGGAAAATGCGCAACACTCACCAAATGATAGAGGACTGGAAGAATGAGCTCAATACAATGGCAGTCTGTGAGAATCTTCAGCCACAGATTGATGCTGTTAATAATAAGCTGAAAGAATTACAAGAAGAAAAGGCAAATATTGATAGTGATATCAGTGATGTAACAGCAGAGAAAATGAACCAAGAGAAGGAAAAGAAAAGTAAGTTATTTGAAGTTTTGTTTGTTGATTTTAATTTTTTTTATGTCTGTTTGTACACAATCTGCTTGTTGTAGTGCTGTAGTGAAATAATTTGAGGTGTTCACCTCAAGCCTCATAGTTGTATTACATGTATAGCCGTCGTCTTGTCTGTTACCAGTTTTATTAAAAGTAACAGAAACTACTTTCAAAATGGAAAGAACAGGAAGATTAAAAAGTAGCAATTGACCTTAAAACTATTCTTCCAAAAAATCAGTTTCCTCTGATCTCTGGGTAAGGAGACTGCTTTGCCAGTTTCATTTTTTTCTGTTATTAAATGATAGTGTGTACTGTTAGCAGGATACAAAAAAGCACCAAACCTGAAGCAAAAAAGTTTGCTTTAAAGGTGCAGTGGTGCTGCTTTTGTCCTTTGTAGATGAACTTGAGCTAATCTTAATTATAGTAATTTCCTTTATACTAGCCTAGGATTTACAGTTACTTCTTTCTAAGAAACAAAATTCAAAAATTATAGATAGCTTGGTGGGTAGTGGGTGTTGTGTATATTCTTCAGTGAGTGTAGTACATTTGCACGTACCTATGTGTCTGGGACTTAACTGTCATAGAACCCAAGAAGAAACTGAGGTATAGAGAGACCAAATGACCTAAGGAAGGAGACACTATATTTTACCTTGAGAAGCACAGGAAGTAATTGTTTTCTTTTTTTCCTGAATACCAAATGCTTTCGCACCTGGTCTATTGTCACACATGTTGTTTGCAAGCGTGCGATAACACTTGGAGGTTTTGTGTTGCTAGTCCCAGTACTTCTTCCCTTTTGGGGCATTTTTGGTTTTAAATACAAAGGTTTTACAGGTTTTGAAGAGAGATACTTCTAAGACTAAAATCCTGTGGTTTTACTGTGATGCCGCATTTTGTTATCTGTGGGTAAGTTTTCATTTTATTTTAGGTTTTAAGCTTTAATAGTTCTTAAGATTTCTTTAGAATAAGCAGCGTCTTGATTGTGGGAAGAGAAACTCTTAATTATAATCTCCTAACAACCTTATTGCTGGAGTAATATAGCCAATAAATATTGGAAGATGCTAGTTATAATGTGTACTTGCTATGGATTTACTTTAAGAAACTGCCTTAAATTACAGGAATAATCGATTACCTGGGACAACTCAATAATATAATGAATATGAAGGAAGAGCATCTTAAAGGAAGATTCCAAGACACACACACTGCTCTTATATGGCTAAGAAAGAACAAAGACAAGTTTCAAAAAAAAGTTTGTGAACCCATGATGCTTGAAGTAAGAAAACTTACTTGCATATCACTCTAACCAGTTAATATTTAGTTTCTCGAAGCCTTGCAAGGCATAAATAATGACTTTCAGACTTTCAAGACATCTTTAAATGAGCAGCCAGTTACATGCAGGATACATTAGCATGGTGAACTATTTGTAATTCTAATTCCGTAGGCAATGTAGTAATAATCAACATTGAGTAAGATGAGGTGGTGCCTTCACCTTGCCTCCTCAAGGAGCAGTCCTTTATTAAGGTGTCCATTGTAGATTTCCTCTAAGGTACATCCAGTTATTTAGACTTCAGTAGTTCTTATTTGCTGCTTAAAAAAGCAGTGGTAGTTACAATTGAATACCTCCCCTCAGAGCACAACCTGCTCAGCAACAGTTAGATGTCACTGTGGTTCCCAGGTGTTCTTGTGGTTTGCTTTGCACAGCCAGCTGCAGACACATAAACACCTACATTATCCCTAGTTTTGTATTGTGTTTTGGTTCGACAGACACTGCACTAGCTAGGAATAACAGGGCTAAATTTTTGAAAGGGCTGTTGCTTTTCTAGTGCATTCCTCCCCCATTATCCCAGCCTCTTGCAATATGTGCTCCGTGAAATGTGAAGAGGATTAAGAACTCCAGTCCATTCCTCCTCTTCCTCTTTAGAATTGTAAGCTTATTTTAATAGTGTGTTTCTAAGATTTAAATTAGTTTAATGTTGAATACTTTTATACCAATTATTACACTTTGTACATTGCTAGAACTGTTTAAAATTACTTTTGTTTAGTATAAAATACCAAGTATTTCCTGTTATTACCAGAACTTCCATTTCTTCCTGAAAGACCACATCAAGTTAATTTTACAAATGCCTTGATAGAATGCCTATACTTTTACTTTGAGGCCTCATTGACCTCTGTAACATCCATTAATGTCTGAATGTATTTTCTTTGATATAATGTAAGCTAGTCTCATGTACTTCAAAATTCTAGCTTTCAAATTGGTAGCAAGCATACCCAGCCTTTGACTAACTGGAATGTGTGCAGTTCTGTGTAATTTTGCCTTTGTATGTCACATATAGTGACATAATGTCCAATTACTAGTGAGAGTTACTGAAGAATTCTAATATTAACATTTCATTCAGATAAGAAGAGCTTCATCCATCTGAAATGTGGATTATATTTTTTTTTTATTTTTTAAGAATTCAAAGAATATTCAATCAATCTGTGAATCTCTGTCTTTCTACAGCTTCACAATTCTGTATTTGGCAGTGTTCACTGTGTCCAAATCAAAGGGAACTGCATATGAATAATTTGTGGAGTGTGGCATTTTCTGTTTTTGATTCTTTAGGTTAGTTGTTTCTAACTAAAGTAAAGAGGTATCTTTACTGATACTGGACCAGAGCCACTAGATGTGAGATGGTGTTGGCTGCAGTTGTAAGGTTAGGGTGGAACAGAAGAGGTGGAGGTGGTATGGTGGAGACAGTGACAGCTCCAGGAATTCTGAGAAAGGGTATGGATGGCTAAAAACTGAATACAATGACATATGAATTACTGTAGGTTTCCTCCCAAGAGAATTGGTTGCAAAAAGACAGGGAATATGTCTTTAAAGATGTTTAAACATTGTCTTTATTTTCGTTAAATGTAGGCGTGGATATCATCTGACTGCTTAAAATGTTTTTTGGGAGGGAGTGGTGAGGCAGTGCTAAATTCAATGGTATTAAATCACTTTTTTTATTACCTTTCTTTTATCAGATCAGTATGAAAGACAATAGACATGCTAAATATGTTGAAAATCACATTTCGGCCAGTGACATGAGGGCTTTTGTTTTTGAGAGTCAAGAAGATATGGAAATGTTTCTTGTGGAGGCAAGTAGGCACCAATTTTTAAAATTGATTCAATAGTGATGTAGGAGCCCTAAACTTTGGAGTCTACCAAGTAAGTCTGTATTTATTAAGTTTTGATTGGCAAGATCAGCACAACAGCTAATACAAAGTATTCAAAGGTTTTCTTCTGGAGTAAGGTATGGTTTTTTTAAAGCCTAGGCCAACTGGAGGGATGCAGGAATATTATGAAAATATTTCTTTTTAGAAATAACTTTTGTCTTCCTTGACAAGGCAATAATCACTGAAGAGAAAATACTGTGTACAAGAAAATGACAAGAACAGAAAGCTACAAATGTAGTACCAAGCTTTTCCAATGCGTCTTCACTAAAGAGACGAGAGGGCATCCTTTGTGACAATACAATGGTCCAGGCATCAAATCAGGCTTACATTTTTGTAATACTGCTGTTTCCTGGAGCGAAAAGGAGATTGTTCCCTTTGAGAGCCAGACAGATGATGCAGGAGAAAAAAGCCACAGGATACAGCATTAACTATCATAACGCTTCCAAACTACTGTCCACAGAATAGTGTGATTAATAACAAACTGTCCTGCAATTTTTTAAGACCTATCTGCCCTTCACAGAAGCTAGTAATTATTTTTTTTAATGTGTGAACAGTAGTAGTGATATCTAAGGTTCTGGGGTATTGTCTTGCTTCCGTGGTTGTGGAACACAGTGCAAGGCTCTTTAACCAGGTAAACTGGTCTTTCATTTGTGTCCTCCGTCTTTTCTGCCCTGCTGGGATCAGACTTCTCAGAGCCTTTGTAGCCAGTGGTCTACTGTTATCTGTGCAAAATGGCCATACAGCCTGAAAGAGGAGGCTTCCTTATTACATCAAGCTTGCCTATTAAGATTGAGCACTTGGCTCTGGACTTTCTTGCTTTTTTTTTCTCTAATGCCTGGTATTTTCACAGAGACGTGAACTGAGCTTGGCTTTTAGAGAACTTGGTTGTGTCTGAGCTGATTTTTCTGGGTTCTTCCAGACGTCAGTTTAAAATAATTCCAGTTCTTTGAATCAAGAATAAATACTTGATTTTCATATAGTGAATTTTCCTGCTCTTTTTCACAAAATAATCTAATGTAATCTATACTTAGATGCGTGATCATCAGAAACTAAGAGTGAATGCTGTATGTGCGCCTGCTGAATCATGTGCTGAAAGCTTACCTTCGAGACCTATCGAAGAATTGCAGTATGTATCAGATTATATCAGGGGGAATGGTTTTAAATACAGTGTTCTAGTGGTGTTGCTATATATTAGAATTTTCTATGCAAATCAGACTTTCACCAGTTCAGTTCTAGGTTATCAGCTTCTTTCTGACCCGACAGTAACTTCAGCTTGCTTACCTGCCAAGTTTTATTTCTAATGCATGCTTTTTTTCTCCTCTTCAGCCAATATGGATTTTTCTCATATTTACGAGAGTTATTTGATGCTCCTCATCCTGTAATGAGTTATCTTTGCTCCCAGTATCGTATTCATGATGTCCCTGTGGGAACAGAGAAGACCAGAAAGATGATTGAAAGGGTGAGATGTCCTAAATAGCATAAACACACCTGTGGTCTAGAGTTCTATTTTGGAAATTTTTTGGCAAGTTAATGTGAAGAAAGCAAAGAACTGTTTTAGCCTTTTATTTGGCCTTTAGAAGTGAGAACAGTTCATTGTACACCAACATATTGCAAGACATTTTAACAAATCCACTCAATCTAATGAAGTACTTCCCAGGAAGTTAAATGCGTCTTTCACCTTCATACTGTTCCAAGTCAGTTATTCAAAGTTCTTTTATTATAGTAACTTTAAATGCTTGAAATATTCTGGGCAAAATTTTAGTCAAAGTTAATAGTACATGACAATGCTGACCTGTCATGTTAAAGGAACAATTAGAAGCTGGTTTGTTTTGGTGGGTTTTGGGGTTTTTTTGTTTTTTGTTTTTTTTTTTAATGCGCTAAGATGTTCAGTTTCTGGCAAATACAGTTGTATACCTTCAGTCAGAATTTATGTGATAAATAGTATAGAAACCTTTTAGATTCTTAGAAATAGGCTAAGAGCTCCCGCTAGGACTAATCTCCCTGTCTTAGTCTTTCATGGGTTCTTACAAGTTTGTCATTGCTGGATTATAACGGGTAACACATGACTATTTTCAACTTAAGTCCTTGTTCACTTCTCTCTCTATGCTGAACATCTGTTCTCTGTCTTGTACGGAGAGTGAACTCTTTGAATTCAGAAGACTACTCTGGACTCTCTGAGAACAGTAAGAGATGCTTATTTGAGAAACTGAGGGAACAGACTGTGCAAATACAGGACAATTCCTGTTTTGTTATAGCTGTTATAGGGATATAACAGCTATAAATAGGGATAGCTGTTGCTCCCTCCTATCTCTGTGTTTCCGAGGCTCAAAGAATGAGGACAAGGAAGGTAGAAGTGGAGGGAGTCCTAGATGAAAAGCTCTTCTTTTAACGTTTTTTTCAAAGCATTTTCATCTTGAAACTGCAACTCTTCCACCACTTTGTGTTTATCACTTGATGAAGCAGATTACCTATAAAACAGGTTTTTACATTTTGTAAATCAGTCAGAATTATTCCTTAGATAGTCCCTCCTTTACAGAGCTCTTTACAGAGCTTTACAGGACAGCAAGTGAAAAATCACTGGTCTAGGGGCAAAGATGAGCCACTATTCTGAATGTATTGCACATGGCATTTTCTCAGTTCAGTTGTGTAAAGTTTTTCCTTTGGTTTTATTATTTTTGGTTGAGAAATTAATTGTTTGCAACATTTTGTTTCATGCATGCCAGAGAAAGCTTTAGTTTAAAAGGGTACCTCTTTCATAGAGCTGAGCATGTGGAGAAAGGACTAGAATGGAAATGTCGTCAACCACAGTCTGAGCTGTAAAGCGAAGAAAACACACTTTTCAGTGTCTAGGAACCAAATCAACAGAATATAGCTGGTACTGTCTAAACAAACTGGAAAAAATCTATAGTCAGATTTATGTTATCCTATGGAGGCTTTTTGACATGAGTAATTTAAAAATAGCAACTAGTATTGTTATAGCTTTTTTTTTTTCTCCCTCCTACAGATACATTTGCTTCTTTGGTACATGGTACACTTGCATGTTATGCATCTACAGCAAATACAATCCTTGTTCATGATGCAGTACAAATATTAACAGGTTTTTCCAGTATCTATCTGTAATATCAGAATAATCAGAACCTGTTCAATAGTTTATGGTAACATACTGTGTTTGACAGTATCTTAACAGTTCTTTGCTGACCCATTTGAATTAGAAGCATAATGATGAATTAAACTTAGCATCATCTTTTTCCAATGGCTGGTTAACAAGTCAGTGTCTTGTGTAAGCTGAAGTTCTTTACTGTGGATTTTGGCTAGTTTATTCCTTGTTCTGAAAAGCATTGCCATATGTAACGCTTTTGTCAGATTAATACTTCTATGTGTTTTTTAGGTCATACAAGAAACCAAACTTAGGCAAATATACACAGCAGAAGAAAAATACACAGTTAAAGTATCTGCTTATACAAACCTAACCCTCTCTACTAACACATCCCTGAGGATGGCGCAGTTTCTCAATAGTTCAGTGGATACAGATGAAAGAAGGCAGTTGGAAAACCAGCAACAGGTAGGAATTTCTGTGCTGTATATGATGTGAACTACTACCCATTTTATCATGCAATAAGCATAGCCTGTTTGCATGTGTTAGTATGGTGTGTTTGTACTAAAAATGCTAGTAATGTGTGTTCTTCTATTTCAGGACATCAGTAACACATTAAAGTCATTGGATATGCGTTTGACTACATTGTTTGAGAGACAAAAACATCTGGAATGCAGAGATAATCAGCTCAGGCAACAGAAGAAGGAGCTTTTAGAGAGAGGGAACAGGAGGAGACAGTTGGAATCAAAAATTGCTGTGAAGTATGATAGGTAGGAAACAAGCCATATTATCTATGAAACACGAACCATTTTAATAACAAGGTATTTTGGCTTCCTCTTACTGCAGTGTGCTTTCATTCTTACAAAGTAACCAGTAGTTGAGCATCAGATACAGGGGATACCCAAAGCAAGTGTTTAAAAATGGAGTATAGTATTTGAGAAACGATGTAACAGTGTTCCAGTGTTCCAAATCCAATGTTTCCTCTAATAAAATCGTAGTGAGAGATCATTGCACTCATTTACTCAAATGTTACCATAGTCTCTGGTCTTGGTAGCGCATATCTAGATAATACCGTAACATACATACTTATGGCACAAGGATCCAATTGAATCCTGATTGTCCACAGTACTTGTCTTAATGTATTTTCTGGTTTTGTGGGCTTCCTGCAGTTAGTTCTTACGTTACTGCTTTGTCATAAGGGAGAACCTGAGCATGGTTCAAGAGGTACTTCATTTAAGCTCATACTCCCAGAAGGCAGTGTAGACAAGATTGCCCCAGGCTTCACCTCTCCACTCATGTAACAGTCCCAGCCAACCTTGTACCCTCAAATACTCCTATGTGTTCTTATACCACACTAATACTCATTTTCTGAAAGTTGGTGCTGGTGCTTATGTGCACATCTCTTGTGTTACTTATCGTGCATTAAACTGAAAAGAGGTAGGGGGGTGGTGAGAGGGGGAAGAAAAGAAAAATAGGTCTGCAGGGAAGTTAGACCAGAATCAACTGCTGTATAGCCACAGGTGTCCAGGTTGTTGTGAAAAGAAGCAGCTTTAAACAGTGTGGATGTGAGTTTAGCCTCAAAGCCAAGTTATTACTTTCAGGTTTCTTATTAGGGATACATGTATTGTCATGGTGTTTTACTAGAATACAGAATATGGTTTGAAGGCAGGAAGTGGACCCTTTAACTAAAAAAATAATTATTAAATCTTTCCCTTTGAAAAAATAATTACACTCTTTCAGTTTTGAGTGGTGGTAAGAATCCTGACACAATTACAGACAAGGATGTTACAAGTTTTCTTCTATAATGTGGATCTCTTTGTGTAGAGAGAGAGATTTCAAATAATCCCTGCAGTGAGTATAACTATTTTCAAATATCCATGTTTGTAATTGATAAGAGTATCTGAATAAAGCTGGATATAATTTTGAAAATAATGTAAAATGACAGAATCACTTAGGTTGAAACGGACTTCATGTAGTCTGTAGTCCAACCTTTTTCTCAAAGCACAGTCAACACTGAATTCAAACCAGGTTTTCAGGACTGTATCCCACTGCATCTTGAAAGTCTCTGTGGAGATAGTACAACCTGTTTGGACGTCCCGTTTCACTACTTGACTGTCTTATGGGGAAAAAGGATCTTTCTTGTTTAAGCTTATGTCCACTGTCTGTCATCCTTCCACTATGTACCTCTTACAAGAGCCTAGTTCCATCCTGTCAGTGGCTTCCTCATGGGAAGGATAGCGGGGGGTTGCGGTTTAAGTGCCCCAATGCTCTGTCTAGTCTAGAGTCAACAAGCTGAGCACCCTCATCCTATCCTTGCGGGACCTGTGCTGTAGCCCCTGACCATCTTGGTTGCTTTCCTAGTTTGTTCTAGTTTGTTGAGGTTTGGGGCAGGGGGAAAAACTGGGTGCAATGCTGAACAGAGGAAAAAACCAGTCTACTCCTGACTGTGCTTCCATTCATACAGCCAAGGATGCTGGGGGACCTTACTGCTGCCAGGACACGCTGCTGACTTATGCTTGTTGTCCACCAATATCACAAGTACTTACCAGCAGAGCTTCTCTGCAGCCGGTCTGTCCCAAGCCTGTATTGCTGCCAGACCCACTTTCTTCCTAGAGGCCAGACTCGGACCCTTTGTCTTTGCAGAATCTCTTGTATCTTCTGTCAGGCCCGTGGCTGCACCCATGTTAGGCTTCCGAAAAT
>JAVJGI010000057.1:40184864-40196625 GCA_035590275.1 Ibycter americanus | reverse complement strand
CCATTGTGCAGGTCTGCCTGTCACCCATCCCTGCCCCTCCGCCCCCCCGCCTCATTCTTAAATCTGTTACTACAGAGATGCTTCCGCTGTTGCTGAATGGCTCAGGCTTGGCCAGCAGCAGGTCCATCTTGCAGCTCGCTGGCACTGGCTCCATCAGACATGGGGGAAACTTCTAGCAGCTTCTCACAAAAGCCACCCCTGTAGAAACTCTTGCTACCAAAACTTTTCCATGCATACCCAATGCACAACTGTAATGTCAGTGACCGTAAATGTCAGTAAGCTTTTTGTCATGGGGTTCCTTGCCTTCCCCTTCTTCAGAGGCTGAGTGGATGGCTTTTTCCTCCTTACACCAGCAACCCCTTCAAACCCATGGAAATCTGAAGGCAGCAGTGTGGCTGCACAGGCTGAAGCGTCATTAGCTCATGGAGCAGCTGTTTGGTGCGAGGGAGAGCACCAGTCTGAGCTATAAAGCCACTGAGCAATGGGAGCAAGACTTCCTGGGAACTGCAGCATGCTGGTGAGGGGATGCTTTTCCCCTACTGCAAGTTGTTTCTCCGTCTCCCTGCAGTAGCAGCAGGAAGAATACCTGTGAAAACACTTAGGAAAAGTAGAAAAACAAGAGCTGTGCTAAATAATGAGTAGCAACACCAAGATCTTTGAAGCTGGCTCGCACACAACGCAACTCACAGATTTCATCATGTGCAGCAGTATTCCTTTCATAATCATTCAGACAAGACTGGTTTGGATGACCACTGCTTGACTCCAATCATTCAAAACTTTTTTTTTTTTAATTGCTTTTTTCTTTATTTGGACAATATATATATACATATGTACAAAAACATCTATGCCTACTTTTTTTTTTTCCTTTTCTTTTTTTTACAATTTTATGTGATTTACAAAACAGGACAGCAAAATAACTTATAAAGGATACTAATACTGTACAAAAATAAAACTGATTAAACTGTTGGAAGTTGGTATTTTACAGTGTTACAGACTACTAATCTGTAAAACAGCATTTTGAAGTACGTGTCCAGTCTGGTGTATGCTGGGCCAAGTCCATCTGCAAACTGAAAACAGATCTGTAATACAGGTCATGTAAAACTGTTCAAAAAGAAGTATGTTGTACAGTTATGCCTTTAAAGCCATGACTTCTCTATAGTAATGGGCTTTCTTAACCAAGGAGAAGAGCTGTCCTAACTACTGAGTACTTCCAAAATAGTACAAGTACATACGGTATTAGAGAACCCGATTTTCCTTTTCTTTTCCAACGCTTGCAACACTCTTCAAAACTTAACTTCAAGATGCAAAGAACTAACCTGCAGTTTATTTGTTGGAGCCATTGTTTGCTTTCATTAAAAGAAAAAACCCCAAATCCCCAAATGAACAAAACAGAATTTCCAAACCTGACTATTCCCAATGTATTGTTAGTGGTTAATAAATCACATTAATCCCCTCTAATGCTGAAATACAGCATACAGTACAGCAAATGGGTTACCATTTAGGAAGGTTTGTTTCAGAAACAGGATCTTCTCCCATGCAATGACGGCATGCGCCTGCATGTCCCACTGTCCCATGGACCAAAGTACACCCCCCACCCCCCCCAGTCAATTCTTTCAGATGTTGCAGGAACAACGATGTTTGTTTAAATGTGCATTCTACCCCAGATATGCAAGATGGAAACCATAAATCTGGCCATTTACTTCCATGTATTGGTTAATCCTGGTAGCTAAGTGATCAAACATCTGACATGCTGATTGAGGAGCTGCTTATCAGCTGCGGCTTCCCATTGTGATTGACAGGATGTGAAGGTGTCTTGTATTTCACAGGATCAGGCCTCGAATTTCCAAGTGGTGCATTTGTCCTACAATATGGCAACAACCCAGACTGCAGACTCAAAATTTTGCAAGATCTTCACTGAGGAAAATGAAGACAAATGCACATGCACCTTTGAATCTCACCAGGCTGCATGTGGCCCTGACCCCACTCAACAAGGCAGCATTAACAGTACTGGTAAGCAGAACGCTTTCTTTATTTCTAGATCAACAGAAATACCAAGGCTACCTATGTTTATTAGGAAGAATTCATGTCCCTATGACTCAATTTGGACACCAGAAATTAAAGTTTGGTTTCTAAAATAAATGTTTCAAAAAGCTGAAACGGAGGTAGAAAGTGTGCTTGGTTTCCTGATGTCTTCACTGAAGAAAACATATCCCAGACTGCTCAATATCCCCAATGCCTTAAAAGCAGTTGTCTTCACATGGAATTTATCATAAACTACACAGGTAAAAGCACTGAATGCAAACTGATTTCTAATGCTGAAAGCCTTATACAACTGTAGAAGAAAACACCCTAATCTCTGAGTTCTTTTTTATGTTTGTTACTAAGAAGCAAGCTTTTTATCACGTAAAACAGTAAGATACTGTAATTGCAGGTGTACTAACAAGATTTTTTATGTACAGAATTCTACAAGACGACCTAAATTCATCTGCACTGGAAACACTTTGGGTTTCAGTGTCATTACTCATGAGATGAATTTGGCCCTAAGTCTCTATAGTAGGGCTGCACCTCCCTTCCTCTTCTGGAGGAAGGGGTAAAAACCAAACAGGACAAGAATGTTTCTGGAAAAAATAACTTGTAAACAGAATTCTCCTCCCTTTATGCAGCTGGGAGGGGGGGCTATCACTGATAACCTCTTACAGTTCATGCTTTTTAACCTAAAAATCCCCAATGAAATAGCAAACAACCATGACAAAGTTTTCCTTCAGTGATTTTTTGCTCCTTTTATTAAAGAGCAAAAAATAGCTTTAAAACAAAATTAATATTGCCTTTGTCAGTGTTTGATGTGCCATGCATGACACGGGTACAACACAAAGTACCAAGAGAAGCTTATGTTGTAAGGAGTATTACAACACACCTCCCGTGCTGTATTTCCAATTAGCTCATGGTTTTTCCCCATACTCTACAGAAACAGCAATGAAGAGATACAGGAGCCCCTTTGAAGTGCTCCTTACAATAACTTCAGCTGTTTCCATTAGCAGAGTGCTCTTAAGGAAAGGTCTACTCTCTCCATAAGCACACACAACTCCCATGGGAGTTAGGCAAGGGTATGAAGAGAATAAATCTTTAAGGCAAGTTTAGGAAGAGAAAAAGCCTTTAAAAAAGCAGCAGTTTATAAAGATGGTAGCTGCTGTTATGCATCTGTTCAAACAAAACACAGCAGAATAAAGCACTGTTAGTGGCATTTCTATAGTACAGTACTGTATTTATTGACAAATTCAAAGTATAGGATCAACTGAGAGACATAAGTTTCTGCTCCCACACCCACGCCACATTATCTAGGCTGACTTGTGTTTTTTCAGGTACGTGAGTAACAGAGCTAAATACACATATGGTCAGAAAATGGCTGAGCTGTTGTGGGGGTTCTTTTTGCTTTAAGTATCTTCTTGAATTATACATGTTTTTACTGGAAAAAGTGCAGCTTATATTCAAAAGTATAGTTAATACAAAGAAAAATTAAAAGGACCCATTTACTTTAATGGGCCTTCTTGAGTATAAATTCACCTTACCTCAGTATATCAATGAGACATGATTAGTAACATACGTAATGTTTCTCTTAACAGTCTCTTTAAATGCAGGATCATTCTGAGACAGAAGTAAACCCACTTCTACAATGTGCTATGGAGTTTTTATCTGAGAGTTGTTTATGTGACTCAGAAAGTGTTTTTACTCGACAAACTCTAAATACAAGCAGCATTACACTGTTCAACAAAACATGTTCATGACACAGCAATCACAAAGACCGTGGGGTCATGCTACTGTGGTGGCACAGGCCAGACCATCCAGTCAGATGTATGTACACCAGCATCAACACTTTACATTAGAGGCGGTGGTCACCCCCTCTGCTGACTATTCCTCCCCTCCTCTCACCCTGCAGTCCACTTGCTCCAGACTGCTGTTACCAGAGCAGGGTGGGGAGGTGAAGGACGGGGAGGGGGGGCACAGAGTATTATTTTTTTTCTTTTTAATGTTGGCTACATGTGCTTTTGGACGGCAAGGGTGACTGGCATCACAGCGGATGCTCATGCTCTGGTGCTGCTGCCTGCATCCTTGCCACAGCTTGCTTCCCCTGCCTTCCCCACTCCCCTCCCCGGGCCAGCCCTGCCTTCACAAGGAGCTGCCGGAGCTGGACTTTTTGGATCGCTTGATCATGCTGGGGTGAAATTCGGTGTGGCGCCGGGCATGCTTTGTCAGGTGGTCGCTCCGCATGAACCGCTTCTCGCAGAGGGGGCACCGAAACTGTTTCTCACCGGTGTGGGTTCGGTAGTGCCGGGTGAGCTCGTCGGAGCGGGAGAACTTTTTAAGGCAGTCAGGCCATGTGCAGGGGAATGGTCGCTCGCCTGCAGAGAGGGAAGGATGACAAGAGATTTAGGGGGGTGGGGGTAATGCAGGGCGGCACGTACCAGGTTCGCCATAGAGCCAGGGAACATGCTGCTGAGGGGAAAAAGCTGCTTTTGTTTCCTGCCACGGTGCCAGCGTCTGTGGAGTTGTTGATGACTCGCTTCATCAGGTTTCAGCCTCACCTCCAGCAGAAGCCAAAAATCCCTCCAACCGCATGAAAGTCGCACTCCGATGCAGAACCTTAAATGACCCCCAAAGACTGTCAAAACAACAGATGAGCTCTGCTTGTGCCTGCACGTTTTTCATGTCAGGCTCACTGTGGTGGTATGGGAACAGAGCGCCAGTATTATTCCTCTGATGCTTCCATTCTGCGGAATAAAATAATTTGTAACCACTAGAAAAGAAGCCCCAAAAAATCTTTCACCTAAGACAAGTCATTCCAGCCCTGGGAGAACTGACCGGGGAGGGACCAGGCAGAGTGGTACAGCCTTGGAGTTGCTAACACATAGAGCAAAACCATTGTGGCTGCAGAGGAAAGTCCCATGCCCCTTCTCCTCCCTTCTCCCAGAAATCCAAGCTGCTCCAGAGAGTGTCTGTCTCTTAGATGGCTGATTTGAGGACAGGAAAACGGCCTCATTATTCCCAACTATATTGATATAAATGTTTGCTATGATGGTGAAGAACTAAACCAAACATCTTAACCTAAACCACACCACACCTTTGCTTTTGTGTGAGAACTGAACAGCACTCACTGTAATCTTCCTGGCACCACACATCCCTGCAGGTCACTTCTGTGGGTTGCACAGGCTTTGCCTACAGGCACAGACACAGCATCTCCTGACCAGCAAAGCTGACCCTAGTCCACGGCATAGACGGAAATCAAAGGCACTTAAGTTCACATGAAAGCTTTCAGTCACAGACATCACGGATTGCTGCAGTTTGATGTCTTAATTCCCTTTCTTAAGAGTCTCCTGAAGGGAATATAAGTGACAGCTATGTGACAGCTATTTATAGTCAACCATGAAATGTAAAAACTATCCCAGGAGTTTTCCAGCTTGGAAGAGTTGGAAGGAAACTCAAGAACTCCAGTATTTCTTGGTACTGTGAAGTTTGGCACAACAGACGAGCTTGATTTACATTTACAGATTGCCAAAAAAGGAGTAGTTTGCAAGAAAGTGTGCCTTGGAGTCCTCCCCAGACACAACAGCAGCAAAAAAGGCTGAAGGCTTGAATGAACAGCCCAGACGCAAAGAGGCCAACCAGCAGTAGAAAAGAATGGCACAACTGTAGGGAGAAGAAAGGGGGCTGGGGGGAGTGTCTGATGGCATCCAAAAAGCCCAGGAGGATAAGGATAGACCAGGTAAGCTGAAATGTAGCTACACTGTGGGCCCAGAAAGCCCTAGTGAGCTTCTCTTAAATAACGCAGCCGTTTTCACAGTTTAGGCTCCTAATGATATGGTGCTCCCTGACAGGTGGCTGCTCCATCCCAGACCAACCAGTGTGCAGCAGAGCTGCAAATGGATGAGCAGGACCGCACAGGGTGCAGCAGCCCCTCGGGCAGCCGCAGCATGGCTATGCTTTCTTCCCTTACCTTGTGGCGATGCTGGTCCTTGGTCAGGGCAGAAGGATGCAGAGGGAGCAGAGGGAGCCAAACCAGCCTGCTGCCTGAGCCCGGTGCAGGCACAGCTGCCAGCCACCCTGATCCGGGGCTATTTCTTTTTATAAACAGGTTTTTTGGCTCCCTGCTATATGCGTTCAGACACGGTTGGAAGCCCTTCTGAACAACCACTGCTGGTATAAAAGAAATTAATTAAAACGGTATGTAGGCTCACACGTGCATGAAGGTCACGACCGCAGCAACATGGCCGAGCAGCACCAGGAGCTGTAGCGAGTGCTCATACCACTATCCTCCCTGGCTTTGCCCTGCCCAGCGCCCAGCCTTGGCATCTGAGGCAAGCATTTCACTTGTACTGCTCTTTTGCTATCTATCTCAGGGTTTCTGTGACAGCTCCTACAAGCAGGCAGCAGTGGGAGGTGCAGAACAGCTTTCTAGCTCCCCCCAGGGAAAGCAGAAGTGCTGTACCTCTTGCATGTGTGGAGGCATCCAGTACATGGCTCGATGTCAGGCACTTAGAGCCCAGAGCAGTGGGAGCGCTCAGGCATCCTGCCTCAGCCCCAGAAGCTGCATTTCCAACCATCTACCTCAGGACGGCTCTTTGGCCTGCAGAAGTGCCTAACTGTACTACAGGGAGACCAAGGGCTTAGGCTGGATAACAAGGATCACAGTCTTTGGGGTGCAGCACCTACGTTTTAGACACGGTACCATCCAACCAGGGTGCCTAAAAGCAGTGTTTTGAATTTGGCTCCACATAGCTCCTGAGAAAATAAGCTTCCCCCTGCCCTCCCAGATTGCAGACGGGAAGACAAAATGCAGCCCAGTTACTGGAATTCCTTCTGAAACGTGATGGGAGCAGCATGACCTCCACCATCACTACCCCACACACCCACTCCACATGCCGGGTGGAAAACGCTTTTAGGTTCTGCAGCATAACCACAAAGCTTTGGGGAAAGGCAGGACTTGCTCAGGATCCCTTGTGTAAGTTTGGCACCGCACTCCCCAGGGAACCAGCCCTGAGCTTGGCAGGGCAACCCTGCTGAAGGCCACAGGGAGCCGGGCGCGGTGGAGGCATGCCCTGCTACCGACGAGAGCTGCCATGCACCAGGATCCATGTACCAGAGATCGCTGCTGGAGACAGGTGGCCGTGCTCCCTCAGACTATGAGAGCTACCACCAGCACCCACCACCGAGCCCCAGGCACAGTGGCAGAGAACGGCTTTACCACCTGGGTGACACAAGCCCACAGAAGCTGTCACAATCACTTTGGAAGTGTGTATACAAAAGCAGGCCAGGTATAATCCCCAGCATCAGGATGCATTAAACTCCAGACTTCTCAGAGCAGAAAGACAAGGGGGAGGGAGGCTTATTCCAGGCCCTCAGGGGTTGTCTCCAAGCCTGAAGATCTGCTGCTCCCCTCGGTTACAAAGCTATAGCGGAAGACACCAGCCTAGAGGGTTGGTGCTTCAGGGGCAGACTTAATAGGTGCAGAGCAGGTGTAGAGTGTGTGTCTAGGTGGCTTTTAAGGCAAGGTAGAGATACCTGATGACATGTGATGATTGTCCACTCAGCAAAGCCAGTTGCTGTATTTGCTGGTTGCATCTGACACACCTTTTTTTAAAGAAGCAGAGATGCTTGTGTAAGACGCCACTGAGCAAACAGGTCTTGCAACTCACACATAGCCAGGCAGGCAACAGCCCACAGAGCTGCAATGCAAGCTAGTGCTGTCTCCATCTGGAGATACGGATTTCTGTGTCATGTCTCAGTCAAGAAATATCTTTTCCGTATGATTTTTCCCCTTTAGTTTTGGAAGTAGTAATGCTAAAGCTTGAAACGAGCAGAATGAACCATCAAAACAGGTTTATGCAAGTTTCCTTTGGTGGCAGTATGCTACTTATGTTTTAAGATATGCCTTAGATGGGATTTTCATCAAGAGATGAAGGAAGAGCCAGTGGAGTATCACAGCATCTTAAAACTATGTGCAATAGGATCTGAACACAAGAGAGAAAAGATATTTTTTTTAAGATATACATACATCCAGGGCAACTTACAGAACTAACAAGTGAAACAAACTGATTTACAGGCTATAGGAGTAGGTACATCTGCAGAACTCCCATTCTTTGCCCTGCGTGCCACCAGGAATGTAGCAAGAGGCATAGTTTATGCTACGCAGAAGCTAGCAGTGACTCTTCACAGGTCTTCCATGGAGTCTAAAGAACTCCTGAAGACCTGGCTTGCTTTAAATCCCATACAGATATAAAGGCCACTATGGATCCTTTTGATCTTTCCTCTCTTGCTTCACCTGACCTTGTCTCCCTGTTCCTTCTCGCCACCCTCTACTGCAAATCGTTAGTTTCTTCTTTGTGAGTTTAAATTCTGTATCCAAGCTGCTTTGTATGCCCTGAGGCAGGTCCACTTTATTTTATTCCATTTCCATTTTATTCTGAATAGATGGTAAATTATTTAGCTTTTTACCCTACCCTGAGACATTCCAGATTTTCTCATATTGTAGTCTTGCGCAGGAAACGTTTCTGAAAAAGAATACAGAGTAGGCATTAGCAGACTTGTTAATAGTACAGGTAGTACTGGTATCCTCACTCATCATCTGCCTGCTCACTACAAAAATGCTGCTTTAGATGTGGATGACTGAAGTTAGGAGCTGCAGCTCACGGTGGTTTTAACAAAGATGAATTCATTTGGACAAATGAGGGGTTCAGAAGTTCTGAGTGACTTTTTTTTTTTCCTGTGAGAGGGGAGGCTGTGTTTGAAAAAGCTGAAGACAAAGCCAATGATCACACACTTAGGCAAATCACTTGGCGTGTAACAGGACATGCAATAGGACTGGAGCACACTGAGCATCTGTGGTGAAATGAAGTACTAATTTTACATGAATTACTGAAATTGCATGAGCACTGGCTTCACAGAAGACATTCAGAGATTGCTGTTGGTGTGGATGGAAGCCTGGCCAAGATGAACCATTTGCTAGGCTCACACTGTCTTCCTCGCTGACAAAAGTGAGGCCGGACACAGGCATGAGTCCGGAGTCTGGCATCAGTACTAGCTAATGAAAAACAGTTTGCTGTCAAATAACATTAATGATGCTGCTTCACACAATAACTAGAAAGCTAAATGGATTGTAGCTACAGCTGCATGAACGGACACCTCATTAGACACCCCCGACTGACCTACGTTATTAAAGATGACACCACCAAGCACATGGTAGCACCGTACTGCCTGGTATTCACAGCAGCAACTATTTTAAGAATCAAAACTGGAGAATGGTTCAGAGTTTGACTTCTGGGATGTGGTGTCTATGCGTGGCTCCCACTCTGCCCAGCGGCTGACACAGCACAGCTAGCCAGTACCTCCTGCTGCAGGGACACCTCCCGCCTGTGGCACCTGCCCTGAAACCCAGCCCAACTGAACTGCTGCAGGGCTGACCCCTCCTGCCAGAAACCTGAGGCAGCTGATGGGCAAGAGGAAGAAGGGAAAGCACACAAATATGGAAAGGCCAAATAGCAAAATCTCTGGCCACCAGCAGGGAGCAAAACTATTTGGCAAAACAGGACTGGCATAACTGGCTCTGCATGGTTCAAATGAGAGAATCTAATCCCCACCTTCATCTTCCAAGGTCCTCCTTGGTACCTCTGTGGCTGCTGGAGCCTGAAGTTTCCAAAGAAATCTTGGTGCCCTAGGAATAACTGGTCCTGAACCACAATACTTGACTTAGAGATGACAACGATAAGCATTTTTTAATTTTTTCTTCCCTGTGATCCCACTTAGCCACTGCTCTTGTATGTCTCAGTGTCTCCTGAAGTATGACAGGTTCTGTAGGTGGATGTCAAGAACATAGTCCAGCTTATTGCAAGGAGGAGGGGAAAAAATAAAATGCAGGCTATCTTCCTTGCTTCAGAATAGCTATATCCCAAGTCTCTCTTACTTCCCCCCCTCCAGTGTATTGCTTGCCCCACACACCCTGAATGAGCAATTTCCTGTGGGACACTAGATTTTGATCAAGTGTTCACATGCAAGATACTCCAGTGAACATGGATCTTACAGACATCTGTGCATCCACTTTGGGGCAGAGAGAGCAGAGGCCTTTTGAACCGCCTTTTTCTTCTTCTGGGATATTCCAAAATCAGGTCATCAAAACACGTGGCAACCACAAGGTACAGATGCAGGTGTGAAACAGCACAGAGGGAGATCTGCACTGAGGATGCTAGGTACTGTGTGCCTAAAACAAGGGCTTCTGCAACACCTAAACCATGGCCATCATGTCAGGCAACAGATCAGACACTGCTTATGGGACAGCCACTGGATGGATGGGTTGCAGCAAGGGGTTTATTCTGCCAGCACTCAGGACTAAACACTGCAGGACAATTCAGGTGTTAAAATGCTGCTTCCAGCAAGTATTTTAGACTGCTCTGACATCCTCAAAACAACCACTCAACAGCTGCTTGCATATGCAGGTGTGAGTCCCTTTCAGAAGATCAGATGCAAACCCACCTGCTAAAACCTCACTGCTGCTGAGCCGCCAGGAACCTAAACCCCGGCAAGACTCAGTCTTGCTGTTACCTCCACGTGACACAGCACCAGATGCAAGGGACATCATTACAGTTTCTCTGCCAGATCACACTCCTTCCTGCCTGCCTTACAAAATGCTTTCTCTGTGTGTGTATGTGTGTGTATATATATACACAAACACACCAGTCAGGGAAGCTACTGGGAAGTAGCCAGAGACTTAAATCTATACCTTCACAGCTGAGAGGAGTGCCCTCAGCAGTACACTCTTGGGTACATGGGACAAGTTCCTACCTCTTTCCCTTTCCTATCTTACCTCCATTTGAACTTCCTCTGTTATGCAGCAATACTGAAATATTAACTTAGCAACAGTGAAAGACCACCTCCTAGCCTGGTGCTTGGGGCACTTACCTGGGACTGAAGAGCGCTGGGTTCAAGCTCCTTCCCTGTTGGAATGAGTAAATACTTGCTAAGGGGCAACAGCTTTGACAGAGGAAGGAGGAATACAATTTTACATTCATTCAGAGAAATAATATAATTTTTGTTATTTCACACAGAATTTATTAGCCCATGTTTCAACAGGGTCTTCCCTGAAGTTTAATGTATTTACAGAGCGCTTTCAGGCTATTCAAAGTCATTGCTACTTGAATATAGACAGTGAACTATGAAGTAAACAGTATGTGAAGTGTGCTTTGCCACCACTACCTCAGAGTCTGGCTGTGTAATCTTAACTTGGCCTCTTCCTGCTCTTGCAGCTGCTTGTCTGGGAGCTGTGCAATGCCAGGAGTGGCAGCCTGCTGCACAACAGCACAGCAGGTGATGAAGGGGAATGATCATTCCTGCAGGGATCCTAACAGCTGGGGCTGCAAGACACACAAGCTAACAAGAGCAGGTGACACCCACCACACAGTCTTCAACACCACAGCACAACAGTGTGCAGAAACTCGGTAAAGATGCATTTTCAACACATCCATCTGGAAACAGTAGTTGCACTCTTATGGGCGATGCCTGTTCATTGCTTCTGTCGTACATGTCCACTGCTTTATGTCAGCTCAATTAATATACAAACCTTCCTGGAATGCTTTCCCACTGTGACACATACACGTCCTTACAGTTTTTATTTTTTAGCAGAAAAAAACCCTCAAAACCAAAACCAAACAAACAACTGGAAGTCAGGCAACACTGAATTTAATCTTGAGGACTTTTGCCTACCTTACTTAGCTGGCAG
>JAVJGI010000057.1:40123913-40135661 GCA_035590275.1 Ibycter americanus | reverse complement strand
GTACCTTCGGGTGGATCCCATCTGGCCGCAAAGACTCGTGTGTGTCTAAGTGCAGCAGCAGGTCACCAGCTGTCTCCTCCCAGACTGTGGGGGCTGCATTCTGCTCCTTGTCCCTGTCTTCCAGCTCAGGGGGCTGAGTACCCTGAGGGTAACTGGTCTTGCTATTAAACACTGAGGCAAAGAAGGTATCAAGAACCACAGCCTTTTCCTCATCCTTTGTCACTGTGTTTCCCCCCACATCCAGTAAAGGACAGAGATTGCCTTTAGCCCTCCTTTTCTTGCTAATACATTTCTATAAACATTTTCAGTGTCTTCCATGGCAGTAGCCAGATGAAGTTCTAGTTGGGCTTTGGCCCTTCTAATTTTCTGCCTGCATAACACCATGACATCCCTGTAGTCTTCCTGAGTTGCTTGGAGAGAGCTCTTACAGATTTCCATCCATGCTGAGCACTCAGCCTTATGGTACACAAGAAAACAGTGCCAAAAATGGCAAAAATGAGAAGGACACAATTATCCTATCACCTTGTTGTTCTTCAAGGATGTGGTGTTCTGATTAAGAGCCCCAGAGAACAGTGTGTCATAGTGCATCACAGTGCAAGATAGATGCCACTTGCCCCGTGTATGCTGAGTACAACATTTTCTCTGGCTCCCTGTCTTAACAGATAGCAAATAGTCCCTTGATGGAAAAAACTTCTCATACAGACATGCTTTCACTTTTCAGGGTTTCTGTGCCAAGGCCCAATTTAAAGCCAGGGCAGGCCTTTTCTGGGGAAGTTTTTGTGGCTTGTGGTGTACAATTGTGTGGAATTTTTACATCTCACACTCCAGAGCAACAAGTCAAGATTGCAGGACCTACTTCCAGTCTAGTGCTTCCAAAATTCAAATACTCAACTGCAGCATTCAAGCATGGAGATTCACCAGCAAGGTGGAAACCTGTGTATCTGCTATGCAGAATTCTGTCATGGAAGATAACTTAATAAAGGACTGGTGTGAGAAACCTCCTGTTTCTGCGTTTGATGGCTGGTCCTAAAATGACCTACCACATCCCAGTGCTGCAGGTGTAAATAAGCCCTCATCAGTTCTCTGTGTGTACAATATGTAGGGAGTTGGACTTGATGATCCTTATGGAGCCCTTCCAAATCGAGACATTCTATGATTCTATGAAATCTCCATGGGTTTTAGCTGCTAAAATAAAAAAACGTTGCTCTTCATTGATTTTACTGTATGCATGCAAAATAATAATAATAACAACAACAACAAAACCAACACAATACTAATACTAATAATAATAATAATAATAATTATTACTACTACTACTACTACTATTATTATTATTATTACTATTATTATTATTATTTTAGCATGGAGAAAACTTATTTGTTTCCCTGGTTACATTTACCTCCAACCAGGAATCAGCCCAGAGAATTTCAGCTTTAAAGACTTCAATGTTTAGCAAAACTAGCAAAGTTTCGCATCTTGAATACTGCGTTCAGTTTTGGGCCCCTCACTGCAAGAGAGACATCGTGGTGCTGGAGCATGTCCAGGGAAGGGCAACGAAGCTGGTGAAGTGTCTGGTGCACAAGTCTTATGAGGAGTGGCTCAGGGAACTGGGGTTGTTTAGTTTGGAGAGGAGGAGACTTGGGGGGACCTCATTGCTCTCTACAGCTACCTGACAGGAGGTTGTAGTGAGGTGGGTGTTGGTCTCTTCTCCCAAGCAGCAAGTGGTAGGATGAGAGGAAATGGCCTCAAGTTGTGCCAGGGGATGTTTAGACTGGAATTAGGAAAAATTTCTTCACTGAAAGGGTTGTTAAGCATTGGAATAGGCTGCCCATGGAGGTGGTGGAATCACCATCCCTGCAGGTATTTAAAAAACGTGTAGATGTGGTGCTTAGGGACATGGTTTAGCAGTGGACTTGGCAGTCCTGGGTTAACAGCTGGACTTAAAGACTCAAAGGTCTTTTCCTACCTAAATGATTCTATGATTCTATAAAATTCTGAACAATTAAAACATGATCAAGATTTCCTGACACTTCCCTATGTAAGAAATAATGTTACCATTCCCATATATAATAAAGTTTCAAACTGAAGATGATTTCCACATAAGCAGTTATGCTATTTATGCAGTACTTTTCATCCTGGAGTTAGAAAAATTGTGATGCGCATGGGTAATGCAAATAGATCAGGTACCCCACTTTTTCCTCCAAATCCTTTTGCTTTACATAATAGTAGGTATATTCACCTGAGAATATAGAGTCTATCTAGAATCACAAGATTTACTTCAGAGGGCTTCCTACTTCAGCCTGCTGGTGTTCACAATCCTTAATTGCTAGTATATCTAAGCCAAGGTTCACTGTGGTTCAGACAGCAATCTTAGGGTTGCCGTGTCACCTCTTACAGCAGGGGGTCAGCATGTCCCCTGGTGCTCCTGTATCACCTGTTCTTTCAGTAAGGGATGCTTACTGTCCTGGGAAGCTCTGTCTTTTTTTTGTCCTTAAAGACTGATTCCCTTATTTCAAGCCAGAGAAATATGTCTGTGTGGCTGTCTCTGGGACATGAAATAGTGACATCCAGCGGCGACTATGATAAAAATGACATGTCATAAAACTTGTGTAATGATGTGCAAGGGAGAGTGAATGGTCCAATGTGTGCAGGGCGTGCACGGGGCAGCATGGCAGCAGCTGAGGCTGGAGGCAGAGCACTCATCCTGAAGGGCATGCATGAGCATGACTTGCCTGCAGGTGCTGAGCCCTACCCTTGCCTGGGGAAGGACAGATGCCAAAGGACAAAGGTTTGTGCTGTATGTCCGTACCATGCAGGACGTGTATCTTCCAGCATTGCGCCATTCAGTTTTTGGATACCTTTGGCTTCAGCCTAAATAACTTCAGATATAGGTAGAGCTAACTGACACGCCCCTTTCAAATCAGGAAGTTATCTAAGTTCACAGATGGCAGTACTTGATGTGCCATGCTACCAAAGATGTAAATGGGATCCTAGGATCTACTCAGTATAGTAGAGAGGTTCTGATTGCTTTGTACTAACCTGGTACATCAGCCAGCTCTGCCCTTAAAGTCACCATTATAAGGCACAGCGATCAACTCTGAATGTACCTTTAAAGTAGGGGGTCTCATAGACATAGGGGGGTGTGAACCAGAACTTATATGGCACCACATAAGCCCAACTTTCCCTGGGTCAGGTGTGTTGCTAGTTTCTGTATCTGTCTCAGCATCCAGTGCAAAGAACAAGTGGTTATCTTAGATCATAACTTCTATTAACACCTGTTAAAATGTGGCATTTTGAGTGTAGGGTTAATTCCACCAGAACAGAAAGGAGCAGTTATTAAATGTCTCCCTTTTAGCAGAGGCAAGATAAAGTTCTTGGTCCTTTTCTACACGTGAAAGCATTATCACAATAGCTTTAACAGGTAATGCATACTATGCATTATTTTGTATTGTATTGTATTTTATTACACGTTTTGGAAAATGCTTATTTAAAAGAGAAATTCCAGTGCTAAGTTTCAACAGAACAGCAACTCATGTTAGTAGTCCTCCTTTCTTGATTAATGTGTTTTTAATGTATAACTATTCTGTGCAACTTCTTCTGAACTTAAAAAATTGAGCCCTAACTTCCCGGTGCACCCAGAACTGAGTTCTCAGTAAAACTGAACCTTTAGTGTGTGCCTCATATTAAGTCTTATTTAGATCCATAAACTAGCTGCTTATCTGCAGGACAGGGATGCATATGCTTTGTGGGAGAGAGGGGGAAGAAATGATGGCTTTAAAAACAGCAGCTTGTCTTGCAGAGGGGAGACTCAGGAATCAGCTTTGTGCTCCAGTGATTACTTGAAATGAATGCTCCAACATGCTGCTAAAATCTCTTGTGTATGTTGCTTAAGTACATAAGGATCTGCACTTGATTTTATTTATTCATATATTATTTCACTATGGGATTTGTAAGCCTAAAGCACTCAAGTTTTTTGCAGTCCCACCCTTGATCTGTAACTTGGACTGCAGCGTATTGTTAGGCCTTATCTACGGTAGACCTATACATTATAGCAGACGTACTGACATGGTTCCACCACATCCCAGGAGGGAATGAGCATAAGACAGCGGGGATACAGCTAATCCTCTGACTCCCAGCCTTACTGTCAAGCCTGTCTTGAGTAAGTAGGTGGTAAACTGTCCACGTCCTTCCTTCCTTCCTCGTTGAGCTGTGCCATTTTCTCCTGCCAGCTCAATGCTGAAGTTCACAGACTTAGCCGAGCGGTCTGCCTGCCACGGGGAGAGCTTGCACCCATCCCTGGTGCCGCTGCGGCAAACTGAAGCAGCGTAAGGCCAGCGCCGCTTACCCCAGGGCTGGAGCCCTGCTCTGGGGCTGCAGAGGTGCTGCAAGGCACTGCTTCCTCCTTCATCCCAAACAAAATGGAGACAGCTGAAATTTTTTATCATCAGCAGCAGTCAGTGAGCAGGATCAGCTACTGCTAAGGAGAACTCTGTAAATGTCCACAGTGCCTTATTGCCTGAAAATACCCAGACATTTTAGGAATGTATTGTCTTTGGACTAAGGTAGGCTTTGTTTGTTTTCTAGACTTACTGAGAAATCAAGTAAGTACACAAAAGTTTCAGGTAGATGATTATAGGCCTGCTGTGGTATTGTAGGCCCTAGCTAGGCCTCCGTGCAGTGAGGAAAGGGAAAGGAATGCCCCTGCATTGCTGTGTGCTTTCCACAGTGGCTGCTGCTCCTCTCTGACACAGCTGAGCTGGCATGGAGATGAAGACAATCTGCTCTGTTTAGAAAGTCGAAATGCTTCAGGTAGAAAGTGATCTTCTGGGGAACTGGGGACCAGGCCACATTTTCTGAATCTCTGGCCCATGCTTGCAACAGGGCAGCTATTCACCATCTCTCAGTTAAGGCTGGAGCAAAGAGACAATGTCCTTTTAGATATTCATTAGAAAACCCTCAACAGCTTCACTAAGATGGGCACTATTTATTCAATAATAAGCACAGATAACCACTGTTGCTGTAAGTTGTTTGTGTAAGTTATGATTCTCTGAGGGACATACTAAGGTATTACCAAAACCGATAGCATGGTAGAAATGGGTTCATCATAAACTGACCCTATTACTAATTGCAGAGCTATGGTATAGTTCGCCAAGCATCCACTCTGGAAAAAAGTGGCATCTAGCCATATAGGGTAAGTGTGATGTGAATTTTGGAGTTCACTGTTCATATTTCCCTTTAAGATGACTAACTTTCCCCATTCACCATTTGCACACCCCTTGCCTGCTCCCCTTCCTCCCCAAATTACTGTGCAGTAACTGTAGTTCAGCAGCTATGGGTTGGAATTCAAGCTTGTGACCAATATTTCTAAGGAGTTTTTGAAGAAAGTAATTCTTCAACCAGATTTACTGTTTTTTACTCATATTTCCAGATTGAATTTTTACTGAAGATGCAATTTTGGTTTCAAGATTTTCCTTAGTGAATAGTGAAATGCTAAATTGGTAGTTGAATTTTTTGTGATCTTTCAAATAAAGGAAAAAAAAAAATTCTATGTTAACATTTTTAGTAATGTTCTTAGAGCCTTGATATGTTATTTTTCCAAGCTTGTTAAGAAAATCCTCATCTTGCACACTGTGAATGAAAACCACTGGAATATTTTGTGAGGATAATTCTATCACCTCCACAGACTGATTCAGTGGTGCGCATGTGACTGTTTAACATTTGGCTACATGTGTAAGTGAGGAAAGGTGTAGCAAAAAATTTAAGTTTTAGAAGGTGGTGGAAGCACATCAGTCTCTCCAACCATCTGTACACTTGTTGAACTTCTTGTTCTGAAATTCAGACTAATAAAGGCAGTTCCTCTCAGAGTTGTTCTTTTTTCGGCCATAGTTCTCACAACAGTAGCCTGTATCATCTGCAATGAGATGTCTGTAACTGTTCATGGGCTACTATTTCACATAAACACACTGCATTAACATTCTGTCAGATAATGCTTGTCATTATTGCCTCCGAAAAGTATAATCCAAATATACAATATATATGCCTGTAATCAGTTAATTGAAAAATTCAAAATAATGAAATACTGGGGTTTTATAAGTTTTTTGTTGTTATAGAAATACAAACAGGGTGAAATTTGAACTCCGTATACAAAGACAGTGAGGGCTGCTGTAACTCTATGTTCTTGCTGTATTCAGCCATGATAATGAATCAAGGTTGACTGCCATGGTCAATGTTAAATGGAGTTCATTGTCATTATGTGTTAATGAGATTAAAAGAGACTAGAACCACTGCCCTAAAGGCTACAAGATTGCAGTTCATGGGAATCAAAATCAAGGTTGGTGATGCTGCTTTTTTCCAGCACTTACTAATTGGTTGAATTTAGATGAAGTTTGTTACTGTGAAAAATCCCAGGGAGATCAGAAATATAGTGTTACCTGGAAAGAAGCATAATGACAACTGTCTAGCACAGATTTCTTTTAATTTTTTTTTTTTTTTTTTTTAAGCTTCAAAGCTCCCACAGTCTTCATTGAATAGCAGTCCCTGAGAAAGGATTAGATAAAATCTGGTTAAGGAATTCAGCATTTCCTTCTCAGAAATCTGAAATAAAGAACACTTCTCTGGACCATTCCTCTCCTGAAGTGTGATTGATGGGTGCAGAACTGTTTTGAGTATGTGATATCTTTCTTATTGAATTGGATATTTGTTTCCTTTGTTTCTTTTGCATTTATCTAAAAGATATTATCTCAGTGAAGGCTGATTTGTGGAGGTGGCAGCAGACCCTCACCTTGGCTTCTTTTGTGTCAGTACCTTTTTTTCAGTATTTTTGTGAGGAAGTGTAAGAGCTGGTTGTAACTGCATGAAGAGACAGACAATGACTTCTTTATTGAGGTAGGTGAGATACCAGTTCAGAGGAGGTCATAGGTACTAGTGGATTACTTGGTGCCTTTTGCTTTTAATGAACCTTCTTTAGCTGCAAGAGCCAGCAATGTCACCCATCTGGGGAGACTGCCACACAAAAAAGCATGCTTCTTCAGTCTATGTGGAAGCAATATAGAGGGGCTCTGCAATCAATGCTTATGTTTCCCCTCCTTACTGAAATGAAATGAAATAAAAGAAACCATTCCCTCCTTTTAAATAAACACACTGAGGAGTATGTCTGTCTTGGTTCAAACTCGGGTCTGATATTGGCCAGCATAAAGGACACCTGAATGACAGCTGATCTCAGAGGTGGAAGTAACTGACAACATTCAAAAAGTCTGTGTGCTATAGTGTAAACTCTTTGGTTTCCTTTAAAGCTTTAAAGTTAGAACTAGAGCAGTGAGAGATCATAGCGAAAAGCAGCTGCCATTGCATCGTTGCTTTATTGCTTTGAAAGCAAATGACCATAAATAAATGATCCGGTAAGAACAAATGTTTTGAACTACATCTCTTTTTTTATTGCAAAACAATTGTTACAGAAATTTCAGAAAGTTCTACTGTAGTAATTGCCAGCTTCTGCTTTTTATTACGTATCTAAACACAGTCTAAAAGTGCATTGTGAATCCAGTAGACCTTTGGAAAGGACTGTTTTCCCTAGTGATATACATTTAGACAAATCATACTTGAAAAGCTTCATATTAGTAGGAATTTTTTTAAAATGACATTTTAATCATTTTTCTCCCTTTATAAATGATTGTTACACACTTACAAATGATAGCCCAAATAATAAATGATTAAATAGCTATTAGTATAGTATATTGCAAACACTGTTCCAGACAGCAGTAGCAGCATATAGACTCTCCTCATGTACAACAACTGCAGTGGTGGAAGAATGACATAACTTTAATACAATTTACTCTTATGCAGGCATAATATTGTATTTCACAGCCAATTCCCATTTCTGTCCCTTCCCCCTCCCTACCAAATACTAAAATAAGCAAGAGTTATCACTTCCCTGCAGCAGAAACAGCAGCAATTTCATAATCAAACATTTTTTCCTAATAGCTTTTTGAAATAAGTACTGTGTGGCTCTACAAGAGATCTGAAAGCATACATCAAAAATTAAAAGGTCAGAGACTGTTTCACAACCAGTCTGGCTCAATGACTCTGTCATTAGACTTCCCACTTCATGATGATTTAGGATAATCTGTGCCATGACTCAAAGTAATATAGTGTTAGAAAAGCAGAATGAATCCATCCTCTGACAAAAGTCAGAGTAGTCCATTGAAATCACTGGATTTTCTGCAGATTCACACCAGCATCAGTAAGACCATAACCGTAGCCAATCTCGGAGAAGACAAGCCTGTGTAACCTGTAGTGTTCACTCTGTGATTGTCTACAAAGCAGGAAAACTCTCACTGGGCTGCAGAAATTCAGCCCCTCCACATTCAACAGTACTGCTTTTATGCCAGTGTGTGGCAAGGCCTGTGAATACCATTTAGCGGAATGAAGGGTTTCGTTAGGTAAGCAGGCACGCCCAACACTTCTGTTCAGTTTGGACTGTGCTGTCATTTGAGGTGCGTGAGGGAAAATTCATGCTAGGAAGCTTTCCATTTCTTTTGAAGCGGGTGATCTATACCTGGTATCTTTTAACAGAACTGAAAATGTGGCCTTTGTTGAAACAATTCTGCATATATGTGCAAAAATGCAAATATACTATTATTTTTAAGCAGGGGAGAGACATCACAACTACTTAAGTATTCCTAGGGAATCCAGGAATGACCAGCTCACATTTTCCCTTCTGGTGTTTATCAGATCCTCTTGAGTATATAACCTGAGCAACATAACAAGACATTTATGCTTGTTTTGAAAATTTGCACCACAAGTTTACAGAGAATTTTGTTTCACTGGCTCACTCAAGCTAATACCTTTGATAACTTCTGCTCTCAGGACAGATACTTGTTTGCTTTGACTGCAGTCATTGGACTAAGGCTGTGTGCTGCTACCAGCACTTTTTTTGAGCAGTTACATGTGTAGTTGCATTTTCCATGCGCTGAGAGTTTCTAATAAACAAATCATTTTCTTCTCATACAAAAAATATACCTAACTAAGATATTTATCCCCTGACAAAAGGCTATCCATTCCACAAAAGATACAAATGCAAAATGAAAAAAAAAAAAAAAAAAGCAATCTGTGTCTGGAACCCAGAGGGATTTCCTTATGTGGATGAATGGATATTTTGGTTTTTTATTATATTTTCAAATTATCCCCTCACTGCCATTTGTTAACTGGCACTTGTGCTAAGAACAATAATGTAGCACCTTATCTCTTCCAAAAAAAGAGAGAGCCAAATGTCTGAGCACTGCTGTAGGTTCGCATTTTGTGTTGAGTATTTCAATTTCATAAAATACAATTGTAATTTAAAAATAATAATAAAAATCACTTACTTTACTAAAGATCAAACATAATGGAAATAATGTAAACATCCAAAGCTTGAATTCATTCCTAACTGGATTCATCTTTACAGGCAGGCAATAGCAAAATGTTAAATCTCATAGTAGTCCGAAGGAACTCATGGAACAATGCATGCATTTTCATTGACACAAAAAAAGACTGGACTGTAAGGAAGAGAAACTACTTCAGTCATATCACACTGTTATTGTGAAAGAATAATGTACTATAATCAAATACCTAGGACAAGTGTATACCCCAACTGTAGAATAGCATCACTTAAACTGGAAACAACAGAATGGGTACTATAGGAAAATATTTATAAAATACTGTACACCGCTTCCTCAGTCGGCCAGCATATGTAAACAAACAGCTAAGTTCAGTTGAGTTTCAAAATATTATTAAAGTTCATTTATCTTTTATTCTTTTGCATAACATGCCAGTTCATCTTTCACACGATCACAACTCACCTGTCACAGCCCACAGTGGCTCATTAGAGGTTTATACATCAGCTCATACAGACATTTAAGTGGAGCTATACAGAGAATGTGTGAAACATATCAAACTTACACGCTGTGACCAGAAATGCATATTCCATATGTAAGCTAATAATTGGATAGTGGAACTTAATGCTTGATGCAACATGTGCTATTTTATTGAATGTTACAGATTTACAAACAAGACCTTATAATGCGGTATTAAAACTGTCCTGTAACGTTCACTAATATTACCACATGTCACAACTATACTGGTTTATATATGGGAGATATGTATATATGTGTGTATATATATCTATTTCATAAGCTATCCTTTAATACAGAATATGTTATATGGTACATGCTATAGCTACATGATGATGGATGATAAGACTTCTACTTTCACTAAATGGTCATAATACCGGGAGTGGGAAATCTGGCCCGATTGCAAGGAATGGGTTTTTACCATCAAATTCAAAAAGGAGCAGTTTGATGCAACGTGTAAAAACCAGGTGAAGATAAAATAATCTAGCATCCATCATAATATATTCTATAGACACCACACTGTAGAATAAATGGGAAACATTCAGGAAAAGTAGTGTTCTGACATCTTGCAATCACACTTTTAACATCTGAATTTACATTTTATATATAATGGCAAATTTTAAGAGGTAAATAAAGTGTCCTGTTTCATTTTACCTGGAATGTGTGCTCCAGATCAATAAAGTGCTGTATCCTAAACATTTATACAGCTTCTGGGTTTGGCAAATTCCTTTACCCTGACAAGCTAAGCAATGAAATCTACCCTAGAGGAGAGCCCTATGCCTTGAACTAATTCACTAAGCGCTGTTGAGGAATTTCTAATGAATCTGAAGTTCCTCTAGAGTAGGCCAGAGATACGGTGAAGGTGGAAAAGTCCATGAACAGTTTTAGCAGACATTCGTAAAAGGAACAAAGAAAACAAAGTGAGAATATCCCCCTCTACTCACCAAGGATAGATAGATTTGGAGAAGCCTTAGGAAAAGGCTGCTAGCAAAAGTTGGCACATTTGAAGCAGATTGTTAAACACAAGTTCCTTTGCCCCGGGCATTTTGCTATTGTTCAACAATCAGCCTGTCTCAAGCATGCTTCATAATGCACAGAAAGGTTTCTGACCTTTCTCGGTGTTGCCATGTGACCATAATGCTGCACATGGACTGCAAGGCAATTGCATAAACACGGTGTCTTGGTGGAGTTTAGCTCATTGAAAGCCTGATCAAATAGAAGAAAGCAAGGAACACGTTGGTGCAGGAAGTATGAAACACATTGTGCTTAAAGTCCCCATGCTGCATTTCTTTATTTCCTGAACTTTCCAACGTAGTGACTCAGTAACTAAATGTTTTCACCTTCTTTGCCTCTTTTCTTGACACTGATGATTATTTTTATGTCTGGATTTGTTGCCTTTCGGACTTGGCTCTCATACAGTGCTCAGAGTCTCCCTGGGTGAGATCCCCATGAGAAAACATCAGCCTGCATTTTCAAAGCTGCCTTAGAGATTTGGAAAATAACTCCCATTTAAATAATGGAAAGTACATACCCCACTTGCATGTGTTCATTTTAATAACAAAAAGGAGCTGGTTCTACACAGATGTTAGTCATTGTAGAGATGTTTTAGTTTTTAATAGCACTAGCTTCAACTCTTCACAAGCTTAAAAGTTGTGCCTTCATAAAGGATGTGAAATTTTGATCCAGTTGCAGTTTACGCTTCTCCACCCTCTTCCTATCTTCTGCATACCTTTCCACCTGTGACCACTGTAATATCTTCTCAAGAGAAGTCTGAAACTCTGGTTGATATTGTGGACCCTTGGAATGTGGGTGGGGTCAGTGAAGTTATGTCTTCAAACAAACCCCATAACTGCATTACCGT
>JAVJGI010000057.1:40042666-40072570 GCA_035590275.1 Ibycter americanus | reverse complement strand
TGAACCGCTTTCGGGTGTAATTGCAGCGATATGCTCCTCCCATCAGGTACTCTATCACCAAACCAATATCAATCAGACTTATCCGATAATCAGGAGGTAAGTTTCCCTGCAATGAAAATAAGAAGGATGGTGGGGGAGAAAGAAACATTTATTAATGGTGTTGTTAAATACACTTTATAATGATGTTAGAATAAAACAAATTAAAGAGTTAAAAACAGGAATGTATTATTATGCTGGTTAATTAATTCACCTTAAAATAGATCCAACCGAAACCTGGATATTCTCGCTTGGAAAGAAGACACAAGTTAAATAAGAAGGTGAAGAACTTGTTGGAAGCAACAGAAGATAACATCAGTACACAGTACTCATATTCTTCAGCTGGGGAAACAAGGAACATGACTGCAGAACAAAAAGCATGAGGATCAGCACACTTGAGAGGTCACGCACAGTTGTGGGACTCTAGTCCTGCAAGATAGCACCTTTTCAGCACCATCTGTCCCTCACATCTCTTGTCCTCACATCTCATGTCTCTGCTGACATTTCTTTGGATTGTCATCTGCACTACCCAGGCACAGTGAAGTGACATAATGAGAAATCATTTGTTCACATGGGACCAGATCCTGCATGTGACCTTCCCATCCTGCAGTGTTTCCTTCCCATGTTCCAGGAAAGGAAGGGCAGGGGGGAAAGAACTGTGTTACCTACTGTACAGAACTTATACAGTGCCTGAGCTATTATTATTGTTAGTTGGTAGAGGCAAGGAGAGTCTGTTAGCATTTGTCCCTGGGGTTATGTACAAACAAACATGTATCCTTGTTTAAATTCCACACCTAGTATGAGGAAAGCATCTGTATGTAAGAAAGTATGAAAGTGTAACAAAAAAATATGGCTGGCTAATTCTTGTCGATTTTATTCAAGAAGAAAACTACAGGCCTAGCAATTTTCCTAGACTGTTCCTCCTTGAACTCCCAACATATTTTACTGAAAGACCCTCCAAGGACAGTAATCTTGCTACCTAATTTCCAGCAGTGCTAGGGAGATTGTGCCCCAACAGGTGAACTGTGCTTGTGACAAGAGTCATGAGCAGGATCCTGGAAAAAATGTTTACATACTTGCTCTTCCATTTCTTTTCCTTTCTTATCCTCTGTTGAATATAATATATATACACAATGTTTTCAGCATGCATCTTTTTTTTTGAATGGAAAAAGAATGATAAATACGTCTATGTATTATCACCCTCGCTTTGTGAACTCCCTTGCACATGTTTTCCTTCTCTTCACTGTCAAGCCTGAAAACATTAAGGTTAGGAGCTCTCCAATACTTATGGATTGCAAAGCTATGAAGAAAGATCTCAGTAACAGATTGCCTCTTAATGCATATGGATCTGAGTCTGCCTTTGAGTTAACTGGGCATTTTTATTCTCTAGTAGCAGTAAGCCTGATGTGATGCCCAGCAGGCCAGAACAATTTCAGGGTGGGCTGGTCTCATGGATGTGCCAGTGAAGCACTCTTGGGGATCTCTGGTGATGGAAGAACAAAACCTCAGCATCGGCACATCTGCTCTTCTGTTCCCCCCTGAGAAATCCACAAGGAAAACTCGGATTCACGAGGAAAAGGCTAATGGGAAGGGAATTCCCCCAAATGAAAGTTTGCCTCCTCTAAATCGCTGCCTCCAAATTATCTGGACGACAGTTTGTGGTTCAGTAGAGCAAGTCCCTACCAGAAAAGAAGACATGATTCAGCAAACTGTGAATAGGTCACCCAGATCTAGAGAACTGATTAAGAACCCTGCAGATTTACCGAACCCTCTATGTCCTGTATGTCATTGTGCAAGAGATGTGACTACAAATTAAAGGTGGGAAGCAAATTATCCTTCTGTGAACTGTGAGTGGTAGCCTCAGAAACAGAGAATATTACTCTGGCAAAAAAATAACTTGTTTAGTCAACATTGCAGAAAGACAAGGAATTTGTAATTGTTGGCTTCAGAATTTTTCAGTGCACTGTAATAAAATAATCACATTTTCTGTAATGTTATACAGCACAGATTACAGTTAGCTAGTAGCTCTTTTTATGTAGTCATCAAAAGAAGGTTAGTAATTTGCACAGAGCAATTTTATGGCTGCCATGTCTTGCTGGAAATATCTGCATGTCTGCAGGGATCTGCCTGGCTTCTCTGCATATGTGCTTATTAGATTCAGAGCAGAGAAAGTCTAATGGAGAGCAGACAGCAACTGTTCTGCAGAAGAGATGAAATGGATGCAAAGATCCTCCTTCCTCTTCAGCCAGGAAGAGCAATGCTAATTTCCCTCCCTGCTCACCACAGTACAAACAGCGTGCTGAAAGGCTGAGGAAGGAGAGAGGGGGGTAGTGTTGTGGTGTACCATGCCTAGCAATGGGCTGGGATTCAAAGAGACAGAAGATCAAGCAAATTTAGTGGCAAAAGGTGAGCTGTCAACTATCTTTCAGCAATGTCCGTTAGCATATCCTTCTGTACTCTTCCTACTCTTGGCTAATCTGATGGGTGGGAGAATCACTATGGTTTGCTGGAATGCATTTAGCTTAGTATACTTGAACCCAGCCATTTTTATTCTGAACCATTTAAAGAAAAAATAATGTAAATCTAAAACCTAAATCCTGCTAGTTCTTTTGTTTATTTACTTGTTTTTCCTCCAACAAGTTCTCTCTCCAGAATGCTTCAGGCAATGACAATTTTACTTGAACAAGGATGAACACACTGGCAGAAGTGGGAGTTGTACCTCCAAGACAGAGTTGTAGTTCTTCAACAGACTCTTTCGGTCTTAATGTAAGACACTAAAACTGAATGTTTTGATATTACTGAGTGGCAAAAAATACTTGAGCAATTAAGAAAGCACAACAGGCATCAGGGTGCTGCATCTGTTAGAAAGCATGAGTTTCTTGATATAGGTCTGATTTCTAAAATTTCATAAAGGGATTTAGATAAAAAATTTCCAATGAAGTAATAAAAGATGCATGTAAACCTTCCAGTCAATCCTGAAACACTTTACTACAGAAAACTCACAGAACGCAGAATACACATTTTATAGACATACACATATGTATGGCTGCATGCTAACACACAGCTGCTTTTCCAAAGTGAGCAGCCCTAGAAAAGCCAATCAGAACATCCTTGTCAGAGGAGTTACGTATGTGCCAAAGCATTTGCCATATCAGCAGACACCTTGAACTACCCTGGCAGTGGTGAGTCTGCTTGTACATTAAGCACAGTGGTGCAAGTGGACCAGAACTGCTACAAGAACAGCAAAAATTGGGATGGGCTAGTTCTAGTACAGCCAAGGTGGTCAGGAATGAGAGAGAGGAAGGTCTCCAGCTAACAAGCAATTAACCTTGTAATGTTGGGACAAGCTCTTCAGTGCTAATGCATAACTATTTTCCTGAATAAACTTCAACTTTAAACTATAGCTAACCAATGATAGCATTTTTTCACTTCATGTGCATTTTTATATTCAGCAGGTACCAAGCCTCTGATTTTGCGTGCTAAGGAAAAAAATACCTTCACAATTCTGTATATTGCTTGTTAGTTCTCTGGGAATGTAGACATACAATGGCAGTTCAAAACAAAGAACTCTGAAAACTTCTATCACACCTGAGTGTGGTTAAGATATATTGATTATATACAATTTTTGGATTAAAGAAAGCAAAATACCTGTTATTTTTACTGATCTTCATTAGCTAGTTGAGCCAGGGAAGGATTTTTTAAAAACAACCTGTAGAGGGCAGTCTCCAATTACAGACAGGTTGTCGTACACGGCCAGTGTTTCTTCCTGCTTAGTCTGGATGCATCGGTTTGTACGGTCTTGCGAAAGAAGTCAGCCCTATATGTTAAAATTCCGTACCCTTGACAGAAGATGCCAAAAAGGCCATGATACAAACGATTCAGGCAGATTTGTCCCCCTGTGTAGTTATGGAATCGAGAAGACTGAAAAGAGAGGTGAGCACGGTTGTCTCTAAAGCAGGATCATTAAGAAGTATTTTGTCTTGTTAATATATGCAGAATTTAAGTACGCTCTGATTACTGTGAATTCTTTAAGATTGTGTCTCCAGGCCTTTACAATATGCTGCTCTGTCTAACAGTATTCACAGTGACATTTGGAAATCCAAAGAGAAAATAAATTGTTGTTTTATATGTCTGTGCGCGTGTGTGCGCACATGTACATGCACACGTGTGTCTGTAAGCTGCCACAACAGATGTGGTAACGTGACTTCTGCTGTTCAAATTCTTTGCTTTATTAAGCAGGCAGGGTGGTCTTTCAAACAAAAAAACCAACCCTTCTAGTGATTTATACAGCTATGTAATACAATAGTAGTAAATAATGCTTCTGTGGTTTGTAAGCACCTATTTTCTATTTGAAAATTCACAATGATGCATATATAAATAAGTTTTCTCAGCATACAACCTTTTAAATAGTGCAGGTTTTAAAATTATAATGTATGCATAGAAAGCGCAGAGTGTGCATATCCTTTAAGTGTTTTCTCAAGGTGACATACTACATTTTTTGTATTTATATTTTGTGATACTGCAATTAAATCTGAGAGGTTAAGCATCTGGCATCAAAATATATCTAAGCTCAAAAAACTAGCATCAGCAGTGTGCTCTGGTTTTCATGCATGGTGGGCCATTTAACTGTCAAATAGTGATGTCCATTAAGAAGTTATTTCCAAGGAGGTGTTTTCATTTAAACTGTTGTCAGACCTGCCGACTGATTTACAGCTTGGTTGACTGGTAAGGGATCTGCTCAGATGGCAGGGCTATGGCGAGCTGTCACTTTTCTCTGAGTGAACCGCAGCTGCTCCTCATCACTGACAAAATCAGAAATATAGCCCCAGAGGCGCAGTTTTCTGACAAAGATGCTAGAGAGCTGCACCAGGCTGTTTGTTTTTAAAGCCTTTAATTACACTCTTAATAAGAGTACACATTGACTTCATGTAGTGGGAATTACTGGAGACTTTAGATATGGACAGAGGAGAGGAAGATTAATTAATGGAAAAATGACCATAACCTAAAATTTAGTAATCACCATGGAATAAATAATGTCATTAAAGTTAGTGTAAGTCTATGTAATGCCAATGTCTATCAATATATATCAATACGTACATAAATATAGATGCCAATGTCTATCAATATATACCTGAGTACTGATCGTATTTGCCTATTTTGATCCCTTTTTTTCAATATCTCCTTTAAAAATAGTCTTTTGTTAGGGACTCAGAAAAAGATATTATTTAGTCACTCAACACACAAATTTCTATGCCTTCAGAGGAGGACTTGGAAAGGTTATGCTGGGGGAGAGAAGGAGTTTGGAAAGGAATATATTTTAAAGTAAGAAGACTAATGATACTTGTTTCACACTCTTACAGGCATATGTAGCCAGTCTAAATGCATTCTAGCTTTACTTTGCTCCATCCAAGTGGATTTGCCCATAAGAACAGAATCAGTTTCTGTGTAGTCATTTCGCACTTTCTGATGGTCACTTAATATACTATATATAATGGAACAATGATGATGCCATGTAACACACTAACCCAAGAAACCCACCAGAACCTCCCTAAACATAACTACTGATTATTCTGTAGCAGTATTTAACAGAAAGATGATATACACAGCATTGCCACTCTCCTCTCCTGGTTGCCTTTGGTTCTGCTCAGCTGTCAGTGACAGAAGAAACTACCAAAACGTGTGCTCTCTTTTCAATCTTCTATCTAGTGCCATGTACAGAAATCTTCTTTCTCAAGTAAGCTACCCTTGAGGTCTGACTTATGTAATGGGCAAGGTTGTAATCTGCACATGCTTTGGGAGAATATTCAAGCTGATGAGGTCAGTTGCAGACTCAATCTCCTTACTTGATCCATATATTTAGAGGATAAGGGATTTTCATTCATTGCTGCCGCTGTAACACTTTTAATCCTGAACACATTGCTAAAGGTATTGGGTATCTCCTCCCTGTCACTACACCTGTCTGTGTTTCTGTCCTGCCCTCCTAATGGCTCTTTATAATTCAAGATGCTTGAAATTAACTTGATAAAGGGGCAGGGGAAAGGTGCACTACTTTTTGTGTATTTCTGCTGAGTGAGATGGCTACAATATACCACACAACAGAGAATGAGGAACTGTTTCAACAAACTAGGATCCAACACAAGGATAAGGGCTATTTTACAGGCTCAGAAGTAAACTAACAACATGGAAATTAGCTTTGACAATAGTTGCGGGTATGGAAAAATACAGATAACAGCATAAATCCACATGGTATGTAAAAGCCTACAGTTATGCTAGCAGAAGCACTATTACCCAAGCATCTAAAACCACAGAGAAAGCAAGCCAAGTATTTTGGTTTTTGTGCTCTGTATGCAAAAAGTTCATATTCAGTACAGACAAACAGGACATTCTGTAATGGCAGGGGAAGGAGAAGGCTCTGACTGAAAGCTCATGCAGAACAGAGGCTGTATCTAGCTACAAAAAGCGTTATCTCCAACCTACCGTCTATTGGACTCTTACCTTTTTGACATCCCTGACTAGATGATACAGAGTGTTGGATGGTCCATGTCTCTGCAAAGGACAAATGAGAAATAATAAAATAGTCTTGATTGTCCAAAGACCTGCAAAATGTAAATGCTGAAGCAGCTTTCTCACCTTAGTAGCTTAAAAATCAGGCAACTGAGAGCACTTAAATTGTACAGTGTTACTAATTAAAAAAAATAAAACTAACTACAAGAACATGATTTCACCTGACTTCTCTTTCATGCAAAACACTTCAGTAAGAAAACCACAAGAACTGCCATACTGGATGAAAACTAAGGTCCTATATACTAGATTAGGTTGCTGGCTTAGGTGAAGCAGGGGCCCAGCACAACATGCACAGCCTCTGGGAGACAGTGGAAGGAAAAACAGCTGCTTAAGCATAAGCCATCCTGCAGTCAGGATCTCCACTTTCCCTGTTGACAGCTCAGTGAGCCCCTGTGCCTGACACTGCATTTAGGCTGTCTTGTCTGAAAGCAACTAACAGCATGCACAGTCTGTGAATTTGTCTTATGTTCTTTTGCCTCACCTGACGTGCAAAACATTCTGCAGCAGACTCCCACAACTTCAAGCATATGTTACATGGAGAAGTACTTTCTCTTCTGTTGTTTTTGACTACTGCTGATATTCTAAGGAACTTTTATTGGAGGTCTCCTTGCCTGTAACTGGTGCTAGATGAGACCACTGCATACATGCAGAGTCAGTGTTTCCATATACACATCACTCTGCACTTGCCAACACTTAATTTTACGTAACCGTATCACTGAATGTAATGAGACTTTCCTGTGATTCTTTGTATGCTGCTTCAGATTTGCCTACTCTGAGTAATGCTAAATCACCAGCAAACATTGTGCCTTCAGTAGTTACTATTTTCCAGGTCATCTCTAAACAGGCTGAACAGCAGTGGTCCCAGAACAAGGTCTTGCACGACCTGGGTCATAATGTCCTTTTGTGGTGAGAACAGACCATGTATTCCTAGTCTCTGTTTTCTATCCTCCAACTAGTTTTTAAACTGCAAGTGCCCCTTGTCTTCTATGCCATGACAGCTAAATTTCTTTAATAACCTTAGAGGTTTTCAAATATTGTCAAACAGGTTTTGCAGAAACAGGTGGACTAACTGCAACATCCTTATTCTCCTGCATGTTGACTTCAGAAATTGTAAAAGATTTCTAAGGCTTAACATTTCCCTACAGAAGCCAGGTAAACTCTTTCTTGACATAAAATTGATCCCCTTGTCCATTAATTATATTATTTATTGCATTTTTACAAATTTGCCATGGCAGAAGTCAGATTCATTGGTTTGTACGTTTCCAGGTCGCTCTCAGGCCTCATGTTGAAATTTGGTATTTTTTAACTGGCCTTGTAATTTTTTTGGTGCTAAGGCTATTGTAGATGCATTAGGTCATATATTATAAATGGTAGTTTAGGCATTTCACAGTCTGGGTCTTTTGGGATTCTTGTATGAATAATTTATGGTGATTTCTATAGCTCACAACAAATTTGTTCAAAAATGCCTTCTTTTAGCTGTAGAACTGAAGACTTTCCTCAGACTTACTCCCTGTAAAAACTGGCTTTGATACAAGAACTACAATGCTTATCTCTGTAACCAGAAAGCTCATAGGCTTTCTATTCTTAATACACAAACGCTAATTGATAGGCAAAGTTTAAGCTGATCAAAGATAGATGGGAATCTGTCTCAAGGGTGGCACACATACCTGTTCCTCTATATTTTGCACAAATTTAATAAACTCTTTTCATATTTGATATTCAAAAGACTGACTTCTGGTCACCATCAGTGTGAAACATCTCTGGATAACAGCCCAGAGTGGCAGCTTATGATGGCAGAGCTTTGAAAAGTACTGGTAGAAAAAAACTTTTTGAAAAGGGCTATGCACTGTATCACAGCCTCTCTCCAGCAGACAGAACTAGCAATCCTAAGAACTAGACAATTTAATAACAGATTTTTTCCATACCAGTTAGCAATTTGAACTTACTGGTTTCTCTCCATAGGCAATAATGATGTGGATGCTGGAATGTGTTTTGCAGTTGAGAATGCAGAAGCAATTTGAACCTGTGCAGTTTTATGTTCATTTTAAGGGCAAAGATAGAAAACTTGCATACAGGTTTTTAAAAGCCCAAACTATCATTTCTGGAACATTCCATGAGCACATGGGGAAGTCCTTCACTCTAATAGACCTGCTGAAATCATCAGATTTGACCTTTAAATTCAGAATATTACGCCAAGGAGTTTGCTTCTATTTGCTTTCTAGTGGCTGAGTTTATCAGTTGCATGATTCTTCCTGAAACCATAAGGGCTTATACTGTCAGGAGTCATATATTACCATCCTACAGCTCCTAACTTGCCAGTTACTGTCTTCCAGCCAGTGCCATCTGCCTATATCTCAGTCTATCATATTGGAATTACAATGACCAGAAATTAGCTGATACTGTGAGGGGCTTAATCCACATCTTAGAAAATCCGAACAGCAGATTAGATAGGTGGGCAAGACACAGCATGTTCCATTACATGATAGAGAAAGCTAAGACACCATGTGGATGTCTAACATGGAAGATTTCTGCAGCAGGTGTTGGCTACCTTGTGCATCATCATGTTGTTGTAACGTGAGTGGGAGCTAGAATAATAAATAAAGAGATAGAAAATTTGCCTTAGGTTGGCCCTACCGTATTGTACAATTCTTCTAGCCGGGAGATGGTGAGAAAACGATGCATGCTTACTCCATTTTCTATGAGTAATTTCACAAAATCCACTCTGTCCAACACCAGTGCATCCAGCATTGCTTGCTCAAGGGAGCCCACCTGCAAAGCAAGCAATTAATACAGGCCATTCCTGCCATTGCAGGCTGTATCCAGCTGGTCCCGTCACCCTGGAACAAGCAGGGAATCCTGAAAAAATTCTGAGGGTTGCTCTGCTAAGCTTAAAGTGGGATTAATTGCAATTTTAGTACATATTGCTCTGAGTCAAGGCAGCATTTCAAAAATGAGTGTCAGAGTGTTAAGATCAACATACTCTAGGAAATCCGGATTAGGATCAAGGAACTGGAACCCAGGAAACTTGTGACCACACTTTCACACTATTCACCATCTCATTATTATCTTTATCTTTTGCTTTCCTGACAAACATTTTATTTATATTGGGTATATTTGTTGTATGCACACACCCTCATTTTCATTCTGTCTTTACTAGCTTTTTCCTCTGTTCATGGTGCAGAAACTCAGGGAAACTTTGACACCCAGGAAGCAGAAATAGCTTTGAAGCTTGAAGACAATTAGCATTTCTTTGAAAGGCCAAATGCAAGAGGTCTTCTTATGCAAAACCTCTCCTTTTCTGTCTCTTGCGGGTTGGGGGGGAGTTAGAAGGGTGAGAAATTATCTCACACTTCCAGCTTTTAGCGTGCAAAATGATTGCAGCTTGCAGCATTTCAGCAAATTTTTGCTATAATGTGGTGATGGAGTGATAACGTAAGGACAGTTTAGTACCATTAAAATCCCTCCCATGTTTTGATACATACTTATGCCCAATATTGAAGACAGGATAAACAGTCCTGTTCACTCCATACATGAAAAGGCAAGGATATTTCAAACTAGCTTTAAGGGGCAGCAAGCTCCAGAAACTACATTTAAAGCAAGGATATTTAAACAGAAGCTTTTGCTTTTGTTACAATTTTTCCATGGGGAGTTGTAAGTGCTCATGTAATGATATAAGAAATTTTCATGATGGTCACAAAACAAATGTCACAGTAATGAATATTGTGATCCAATTAAACCTTCTGAATGAAGACAGAGTGGGCTTTAAGGAGCTACAGGTAGAGACAGTCCTTCTGTTTTTTCCTGGGTGACTTCCACCACTTTAAAAACTGCAGCACAAGTTGAGACTTGGCTACTCCTCCTCTGCCCCACACCGCATTCAATAACCCCTCTATTTACAGCCCTCCCACTCCTGCAGAGAAGCTCTGCCCACGGTCTCCCCAGGGGAATAGTGCTGGCCAGGGAGCCTGTCCCTACAGCTGGCAGCTGGAGCATAGGATGGGGCAGACGTGAGGCAGGCAGATTGATGCAGAGCAGCACCGGGCACAGAATTAACGCCAGCTCAGGTCTGGAGCCACAGCATTGCTGATCAGCTCTTGTGGTCCACTTGATGACCTCCAACGTTTGTTCAGCATATTTTTGATGTCTGGCCATCAATTCAGTATTTGTATATAAAAGCATACTGCTTGAAGAGCAAAAGGAAGTTTTGCCTTTCCTTTAATTTATAGCCTAACGTTGCAACATGGTTGTAAACAGACACTTGTTTTTCTCAGCTTGCAGAACCATTGTTTGACAGCATAAACGTGTTGCTTCCCGTTTCTTTAAGGGTGTGGTATCTCCGTGTTAAGGCATCGCTAGATGTCACCATTTCCTCGGACACGCGAGCATATCAACATCTTTGTAACCGTGCCTGCCTTCAGCAGCTGTGAACGGGAACTTTGTGTTTGGCTGCGAGCGCCACTCAGTACATTTTACTCTGCGTTAAAACCACCGCTGCCAACAGAAGGGATTTAATGTTGTGTAGGGTTTGAAGTGTTTTCAGTAGAAGATGCTGTATATATACTGTACCGGCCACTGTTGCCCATAAATAAAGATCTGACTGCGGGCGATGTCTACTCTGTTCCAGGCTAATGCTAGGCTCAGCTGGTCGGGAGCAGATGCGTTGGCTCCTGCATATACAGACAGGGGTGCAGGGAGGAGAGGAGGAGAAAAAAGAAACAAAACATATTTTAAACTCAGTCAACAGACCACCATGGTAATTCCTCTTTGTCAAAAATCTCACAGATTTCCATGCCATTTCTGCAGCTGATCTCATATTAAAACAAAACCAAACCTTCCATTACAAACAAATATGTAATAAAATAGTGGTTCTTAAATCTGAATCTGTGCTTCTCAGATCATGTCATAAACATCACTTCCTCACATCCTCCTTGAAAAATACAGTAGGTACATGCAATATTGGCAGATCCAACTCATGGTGGAGTGAACTGGTCCCTCCTCGTGGATGGAATCAAAAGCAGAAGCCAAGGGAGATGCTGATCCAGCTGCAGGAATACACATGCACACAGACACACACATGCACACAAGTGTGCACATACACACACACATGCATCTAGCAATTACAGACAGGTTCAACTCACACAGACCACACCGATTTCAATGGTTGTGCATTTTGTGTGCATCTTTTGTGCATTCCTACCTGATAAGGTGGGGATCCTGTACAAGCAGAGGAATTTCTCCTCTCTATTTGTACTGAGGGATCTGGGTGGGACAAACTTCCCTTCACACGTGCAATATTCATGTAAGAATGCATGCTATAAAGCTGGTGTCATGGTATACGGTATCTGAGTTAAATAAGAAATTATATAGATGATAAGATGGGTCTGGAGCTGTTTGTTTTTTGGAAGGCATGGCATGTTTTTCCCTGTAGCTTTAATGGACACTGTGGGACATTCCTGCCCTGATGTGCTTTTTTAATATTTCACTAAGGATTTCATGGTTATTAACTGATTTGTAAGAATAAAACAGTATTTGTGCTTCAGTGTCACAGGGAGAACTGGCCTGAATGAACTGATCAACCAAATAAATAAAGGGCCTTTCGACTTTTAACTACATAGCTGCTTGCAGTGATTAGGTGATTTTATGAAGGCTTGTTTTCTAAAGGCCTCATACCTCCACGGTTTTCTTGTCTGTATTAACTCTAATACTGATATCATGGAGTGATGACAAACAAGAGCTTTTCACTACTTCAAAGCATTTCTGTCCCCGTTTCAGCACTATTCAAAATGGTGCACTGTTCCAGCTGAATGTGGACTCTGAAATTGGAGGCACAGAGAACTTAAAGCATAACATGCTGGCTGCAGAAACTCTCTGTGAAGGATCAGTTCAGCAGACCTTCAGGAAGCTTAGGCTATGGTTCAATTTCATAGCTGTCAACTCTGCTGTTAGTTCACTGCCATGAAACTTTGCCAAATACTTGGCAGTATCTACAGCAATTATTTGGGTGATGGTGGACTGTGGATCATCCGGATCACTTCCATTTTATTACAGAAATGAGCTCTGATAAAAAGGTAGGTGATGCAGGAACAGAACAAAAGAAAGAAGTGAAGAAAAGAAGAAAAAACAGTGCAAACAGTAAAAGACCTTTCTGTGATTAAGAAGAAACAGGAACACCCCTATGCGTAAGACACAGCTTGTTGCTGTATACTACGATAGACAAAAGCTCTCACAAGAGACCTCATAGGGGATGCCAATGACATCTGAACCTTTCTGAGTTTCTTACACAAGCAGCATGCAATGTTCAAGAACAGAAAATATTTACCTTTGGGAAGGGCAAGCATGTCTACAGTTTTATTTATGAAAACAAAACAAAACAAAAAATTACCCACAGTGGGTATGATAATGTAAATTAAGTACAGGGAGCAAATAAAGTTCTCCCTCTTTCTGAAGCAAACAAGAAATCTTCTCAAAATGTCATTGGATCTCCTCCTTCCTATCCGTGCCCCTGCAGGAGAAGCAAGAGCTTCAGCAGGTGCTCAGGCAAGCTCTCTTGGTGAGCAGTGGAGGAGGCACATGGGTCAACTTCAAAGACCGTGAGCAGTGATGGTGATCTCCCAGCCTGGCACCATTTTGAACATGTGATGTGCGAGCTCCACTTCCTGATTTTCCTAAACTGAATGCAGCCTACAGTATGGGTAGCCAGGGGTGTAGCCTGATTAGAAACCATTCTGGATCAAGAGTGGATCAGATGGGACTTTGCGAAGGAAGTGGGCTACACTGCCCCCACTTCAGCCAAAACTCACTCCAAATCATAGATGCTCCAGGGGAACACCTTCTGACCCCTAGCAGGGAACCTTCTCTAGTTTGTGTCAAGTAACCTAACATTCCTGGGCCTTTCTGTGCTTTAGGGAGGACACAGCTGCTGGATGAGGACAAGGCCTTCTGCTGCATCTGATCAAAATGAAAGAGCATCAGGCATGTGGCATGAGGTAGTGGCTGCATCTCCAGAAAGGCCCCCAAGCCCAGCAGTCCATCAGAATAGTTTTCTTTGAGCATGTTTATTGCTCCAAATACTGAACAGAGGGGAAAGCAAGCCATGGTCCAGCCTCTGTACTTCCCACCTCCCTCCATGGTGTTTAAAGCTGCCAGCAGTGGACAAGCTTTCTTGTGGGTGCATGTGCAGTCCCAGAGATGATGCTCTTCTCAGGGCTTGTTACCATAACAGTTCATTTCACTGTCTCTCAGAGTACTGTAGACATTTGGCAGTTGAAGGAAATGTATGGTTTCTCAAGTGGTTTTTGTACTTCAGATCCACGCCAGTCCATCATCTAGGGCATAGACTGGGCAGTAGGGATCTGCATGCCAGGGCTCTGATGCACATGGTGGGATGGCTGCTCCCAGAGCAAGATTTATTGCTGTAAAGCCCTTGCACCCTCTCCTCTTTCCTGTCTTCCCTATGTAGTTATCTGGTGAATGTGGATTACACTGGCATTACATAAGAGGAGAAGGAAAATGAAAGTTATAAAAGTTTGTACAGAGCAGCATATGGGTTTGGATGCTGTTTAATAGACTTTATTCCAGGATGGACTAATGAATTTTGACTCAAATGAAAAAGAAAGTATTCAGGCTATTTCAGGTGGAATTCTATCCAGCATTGAGGTAAAAATATTTCCACTGATATAAGAAAAACTCCCTAGAAGAAATGTGAGGTGGGCTTTCTTCAGATACTGTCTCCTTTCAAGCATTTCCTTAAGTGCATTCGGTGCCACAGAGCATGGATTTGAGTCAGTAAGAAGAATCCCATAAGTGACCTTTCTAAAGACTTGTCTTGCTCATGACTGTCACTGCACTGTACCCAAAACAAAGCCAAAGGATATTTGGAAAATCAAAAAATAAGTTAGAGTTAATAACATATTGCTCTCATTAACTCAATACAGGGATCACACTGGAACCACTTCTTAGGCCCTTAACACGGGCAGTGGTGAGAAATTAGCACTTCCTCTCCCTACATTTTTGTTTCATCCTATCTCAAGGAAAGATTCTCTGGTTAGTTGTGTTGTATTAGTTTAATTGCCATAGTATACTTACTGCTTTAAATAGTGTTTTAGGCAATATGACTAATGTCTCTGTATTATTTACTCAGTATCCTGGTGTTCGGCTGAGCATAAGATACATGCTTCAAAAGAATGTTTTAAGATAATATGACTAATGTCTGCAGTGGGACTCTTCCTTCCCTTCATCTGCTTCTAGAAGAAAAGCTGCATGTAGGCTGCATTGATTTGGCAGTGTTTTATTTCAGTATAGATGTTGCTGGATATAGACAATGCAAGGATGGTGCAAAGTTGAATGAACAATGAGATCTGTGACAGCTGACTTTATGCTCTTAAATGGCCATCCAAGAGTGCCTGGATATCTTGCATAGATTCCTCTGGTAAAAACCAAGATCTTGGACCAAAAATCCACTATTTCTTGATAATAAAGCCTGGGACCATAAACTTGACTCTATCCTATGTGAGCCAGGATACACATCAGACAGTGGGTGTAGTGCCCTCGCAGGATCCCAGATTACTGCAGAAATAGACTGCAGGTTTTTATATACTGACTACACTTTACTGTCATCAATGCAGACCCCTAAAGGATTCTCCTGCCACAGTCTATGATACTCAGTACTCAGGAATCTGGAAAGCTGAAATGACACAAAACTGATCTGTCTAGACAGAAATGGTTGTTGGAGCCTCATTTCTGCAGCGCTTCTAAGCCTGTTAGTGTCCTCTTCGAATCATCATTTAAAGGAAAGAATTAGATCAGGGAAAATAGCAACTGAAATTAACTTTCTGCTCTGCATCTCAGCAGGTCTTACATCGCCTTCTGTTTCAGCATCTCTTTGGTGAAAAGGCTGTGTTTCCACTGCATTTGCTACAAGCATCTTTCTGGCATTTAGCAAATCAATTGACAATAACAAAGCTGATAGCAACAACAACTATAAGGGCAGTAACCAGATATCTGGCCTAACTCTGAAATCCTCCTGTGTCAGTTAGTTCATGGTTGGCAGACCATCACACTGTCTTCCAGGACCATCTGATAACTACATGACGGCTGTTCAGTGAGCATGAATCATGAGTTATTCACAGGCTGGAAAGTATGCACAGACATAAGATTTGCATTAGCCTAACATAGTTTACTTCAGAAGGTTACACGGCAGTAATATTACAGTATGCATATACCACAGAGCACCGCTTTCCCGATGCTAACAATTGCACTGGGAAGGCTTCTGGAGCACCAGCTGAAACATGGCTGGTGCTGTTAGTATGCTCCACACATTGCAACAGCTTCGTGAACTAGGCTCTTTGATGCCACTTCAAAACAATTATATTTTAGAACATCTCCATATGCTGTCTTCAACTTCCCTGTCATATGCCTTCTGCTCAATTAGCAGCTGCAAAAGGACAAAATCCATTACTGTTTGAGTTCCAACTGTTCAAGTTAAGAGAGCATAAACAGTTAAGCTGTATCAATAAATTCTCGTTGCAAATTCATGCAATTGGAAGCTTACTTCCCACATTTGCATGCCTCTCTCTCTCTAAAAAAAAAAAAAGGAATTCACAAGCCATATGCTGTTATGACATCCATGCAATGTAAATTGATAACCAGTTTGGATGCCATTCCCTAGTTTATTGGTGATCACTTCCAAGAAAGATAGATCTGCTGACAAGATTAAACAAGTGACTCATGAAAACAAACAAGGCCATAATCTTTCATATTAAGTGCAGGGTTTGGGGCTTGTGGAATATACTGTCCAGGAACGTTCCTGCATTAGCAGCGTGCCTCATGCAGGTTTAAAAGAGACTAGCTCATCACAAATTTTATGCAGCAAGCAGGAAGCAATACTTTGTGTTTCCTAATCCTTGTCCTTCTACTCCCTGAACAAATCACTCACACCAGGGTGGGATTAGTAATTAGCAGGTATGCACCTTGAATACTGGCTAGCAAGAACTGCAAAATCCTCACCAGTAAGACTGAGAAAAAGTAACCAATAAATCACTTACCAGTTTCATACTTTTCTCTGCCCCCTTTTCACACAGTGCTGAAGAGGTGAAAGACGTTAATTCCTGAATCTAAACTTACAAATTTCAAGATAATTCAGACCCAGTCTTCAAATCTGCTTACTAGTACATCAATAGACAAATGGTTCAGCATTGCTACCTTAGATTTCTTGATCTGATGAAAAACCCAACTATGCATCAGCCTGATGGGGTGTATATGCAGACAGGCAGTATTTCTTTCAGGGTGGACCAGAACTGCTGTACAAAGACATGGTATGGATAAGGACAACTGACTTGCCTGAGACAAGATATTTCATCTTTGCACACATTGATTAAAAAGTTATATGTGCTTTAATTCCCTGTGATCAGAAAGCTCTTTTAACAAGATTAACAAACTTAACAAGAGGCATCTGATAAACCTAATCTTCACTGAGTACCTTCATAATCGGAAAGTGCTGAGGAGCAGGGAAGATGAGGTGCAAGTTTTAGTTCCTCTGGCTCTTGTGCCAGACAGAAATGCTGCTGCCATCAGTGGATTACCAAATCAAGATTGTCTGGCAAGCATGAGAGGAGGTGTCAAAATAACTTACACAGATCCAGGCACCTTCTGAGCTAACAGAAGTTCACTGTGATGTCTTGTACTACTATTACGAAGAGGGAAGGTGATTTTATTTTAGCAAGGAGATGACAGGATAAATTAGGCACTTGCAAAATGGATATTCCACATCAGAGTGGACTACTCATATGCCCAGACTGCACCATAGTACAGTTGCTCATGTAAATACTGCAAAATAACTTTTCAAACAGGAAACAATCCCTCCCAGGCCTACAATTTATTTTCTTCAGCTTCAAGAGGCAGCTTTCAAGGTGGTAAAAGACTCCAGGGATCTGTGCTGGGATTCAGCCCTTGAAAATATATGTAGAGAAAGTGGAGTCACAACTTTAAGAAAATCTGTATCTGACTAATAGAAATCAGAAGCAGTAGTTTCAGTGATTGTCTTAAGAACAAACGTGAGGAGAACACACTTTACACTCAGGATAATGAAGAATCCAGTTATATTTAAGATAAAAATGAAATCTGCAGTTAAAATATTTCCTAAGGATATACAAGAGGAATTTGGTGATGGATGCAATTATTGTTCCTTGCTTTGAATTAATCTGTTTTTCATTTCTTCACCTTCATTTATATTGTCTCTGTGTGAAGATGTCCAAAAGGCCTTGCAATTTAATTATGCAGATGGCTAAAACTTGTTACCTCAGGGTAGCAGCAAAATAGTCATGTTACCTGCAGGACAAACAACTGCTATCTTGACTGAAATGAGAAGAAGTGGAGAAAGCAATCTTATAGAAGCCTAAAGAAACAAAAGGTACTGGAGCAAAATAATTCCAGTTCATTTCCTGGGCTGGTAGCTACCAGCTTGCAATCATACTTTTGAAGTGGCCACTGCTTGTTCACTCCTTCTGTTCAGACTTCTGTTTTAAATGTTTGAAGCAACATTTTTGAAATGGGATTAATAATTTTGTAAAATGTAAAATACTATTTTGCTTGGTTAGGTGAAAGTTACTCAGGCCTTCTCCCTTTTCTCTTCATACAGCTTTTGTGAGCCTGCACAGGAAGAAACTGAGAAGAAAACTGAGCCCTGGAACAAGCAAAACCAATTCCCATTACCTTTTGAATATGCAGTAAATTGATTAAATTTTTTGTTATGACTCAAATTCAGATCTGCCACATGGCATTATGTGCCCTCTTATTCAGGTGTGTGGGTCCAACAGCATGAAAACAACTGTTAAAGAGCCTCATGAAGCATAACTTTCCCCAGTCACCTTTGGAAGTCCATTGCCTAATGTTTCTCAGATTGCTGTTTAAAATAGTCTGGTGTGTCTTATTCTCTGTTTTTAAAAACAGTGTGGCCTATACTACATAGCACAAAACAGTCCAGACAGCAACAAGATGACCATGGTGATTGATACATGCAATTTGTGAAAATCCTGTTTGGGGAAATACCATATAAATGGAGGACTAGAACCTCCCAGCCCTTGCTTAGGTGAGTAATCCTTCACTGGGTAAGTACACGTCCTTCAGAGCCTTTAAAATCTCACCTGTTTCTGTATTTGCAAGCAGATATTAAATTACCTGATACTATCATATTTTGAAGGGAGCCAAGTTAAATGGTGTAAATGTCTGCAAGAGCAGGGTTTATAAGGAACTGTAGCATCAGCAGAGTTACTGTGAGACAATCTTTTAAGGGCATAAGTGTAACATGTAATAGCTTAGAAAGATTTAGTGACCTTTGAAGTTTAAGATTAAAACCCCTACCACTGCAATAGTTGAGATCTTAGCTCTACCCCAGCAGAGGCTGGAAGGAATCCCACATGGTTTCTAGACCTTCCTAGGATGAGTACAGATAATATTTTACTTTGACAACATTGCCAGTTTTATCTAAAGGGAGATAACCTCCTTCTAGGTACTTTACTAGCCATCAAGGCAGCCTAAGTCTGAGAAGTTCCTTCGCTGTCTTCTTGTGAGTACTAATCTCACGTAACTAGTGGGGGATCACCACTGATGTTTCTTGTGATGCATTAGCAATTGTCGGTGGAGAATAAAAATTCAGATAGAAAAAACAGTAGCTATTTAAACATCAAAGAAAGAGCTCGATTTGTCTAAAACAGTTAAAGCAAAAAGTATACTTCAATTTCACGGTATAAATTCACCATCTCAATAGGGTAGGTATTGTCAATATATGCAGGTTTCAGCACAGCAGAGACACAGAGTTAATCCATTGGGATTGATACAGACTCACTGTGGAGTGAAACTCCATTACCTTTCAGTAATGCTGTCAGGATAGCTAAATCAATATCCTGGTGCCCTTCTGATCCCATGCGAAATACTGTGATCTGAAATGTTAAAAGACAATACCATTATTGAAGCCAGGGTAATTTAAAAAAAAAAGAAATTAAATCAGGGTAGCATCATTTGGATCTCAAAATGTCCTGCTGGATACAAAATTATCTTACTTTATACGTTTTAAGAGATGCTTATTAGATAGGATTAACACACATTTTTTGTGAGATAAAATTTACTAAAGATAGAAATTGTATTAGTGAGCATATGGAAGGAAACTCTCCAGTGATGCTTACAGGGTGAAACTGGAGATGAAGGACTCTTCTTGTACTAGAGTAACATCAGATTTAGTGTTTCCAATACATTACTAGGAGAAGTTAGGTGTATTATAAGCTGTGGACATAATTTATGGCATACAGCATTGAATAAATATTTTTGACCAAAATTAGCAACCTATTCAACGTCATGATTTTATAGAGCAGAAAGTTAGATAAATAGTCTAAGAATTAGGCTTCTAACAGGTCCAGAAACATCTTTAGCCATGCGTGGTCAGTGACCTATCACTGTAAGATAAAAGCTTTGAGGCAGCAGGGTGAGACACACAGTTCACAAAGAGTAGCAATGAATATACTGGGGCTGTTCTTTCAAGCCAGTTTCACTCTTGCTTAAGACTGCACTGAAGCATACAGAAGTGTAAATCCCTTGCTCTTTTTGTTGCCATGGCAATAGCTGCTCTTGGGCCTCTGCTTCTTGTGAAGCAACTGAGACTGCAGCTTTTTATACTGCCTTAACCTACATCACCGTTTTGATCTGAACATGTTTCCTGTTTTTCCTTTTGCCAGTACGGACAGCCTTTTTTTTTTTTTTTTTTTTGATTAAGTGGTACCTTTAATTAGGAATTGTTTAAAATTATTTTACACTCATATTCAGCAGCACACGTTGTCCCCACATTCCTAGGTTCCTACTCATACAGCGCCACTGAAGTGCAGTCAGCAAACACCAGGGCACAAAGAACAGTGTACAGTGGTGGAGAAAGGAGATTTATAAAGTGGTCAAGGTTAAGACAATACTTTGGTGACAAGCTGCAGTTTGCCAGCTGAAATAGCTCTGCAGAGTGTATCCCAAGAAATCCAGCTGAGCATTCCTGTTGCACCTGTTCCACCTTCACTTGAGCCTATAGCTCTAGGGCATTCAAAGGGAGGTAAGAAACTTGGGGATCAGTGATAGTACAGAATGTTCAAGACTGAAAAGGCAAACTGGATGCAGTAATAGGAAACTGACTTAGCTCAATCAGTCAACTGATTTACATGATGCCTGAAACAATTAATGTGAAAAAGCATTTATGTTAGGTGTCCTCCCCAGTTAAAGTAGACTGTTTTCAAATCAGACTTAGTTTGACCCTTCAAAGTGTTCCTGAGACAAAGCATAAATACTGCAAATGATACTTTAATGATCTATTTTCTCTCTCCCCCTGGAATCTACAGTTGTTTCTGGCAAATCACTTGATGTCTACCCCCATACTGTAACTTCTAGAATAGGACAGAATGGAACAGAACAGAATAGAATAGAATAGTTTCAGTTGGAAAGGACCTACAACCATCATCTAGTGCTACTGTCTGACCACTTCAGGGATAGCCAAAAGTTAAAGCATATTGTTAAAACCATTGTCCAAATGCTTCTTAAACACTGACAAGCATGTGGCACTGTCTACCTCTCTAGAAAGCCCATTCCAGGGTTTGACCATCCTCTCAGTAAAGTAATGTTTCCTGATGTTTTTCCTAACGTTTTTCCTAAATCTCCTCAATGACTAGCAAGGAAGCTTTCCCTGCAGTGCAGGCAGTCTGCTCCTCTGACCTCTAAAGCACAGGTAATATGGGTAGAAATACACATTTCTATTTATGTCTAATCTCAAAACACAATAGAGATGTGAGCTGATGAGATCAGCCCCTCTACGGCACCTGCTTATGATGTGCTTCCCATGCCACAGATGACAAACTGTGCCACAGAGGTTAGCAGCCAGGCAGGCCGGCCAGAAGGCAGAAGGAAGAGAAAGCCTTCCTCCCTCACCCAGCAGGAAAGAGCAACATCTCCCTGCTCATCGGCAGCTCTGGCAGGTGCTGACAATGAGCAAGTCAATACAGTGCTGCCACCCAGCAGTCCGATCGTAACATCCTCATAATGCTTTGCAATTTCCTATGCAATTTTTGCAACAACAGGCATCTCCATGGCACTGAAGGGAAGTGTGACAGCCTGGCAAGATCAGCTAATGCTGGCAATGTCTTGTTCGTGCCACTGTGCCTAGTGGCACCACCACACAGGAAAATGCCCTTCTTCTTTAAGGCCAAAGGTGGAGCAGTCTGCACACTCGGGACTGAAAATACTGAACAACAAGAGTTCAGCAGAAGAAAACGAAACACATGCTCAGCGAACTCCCAGCTTAATTAAAAGGCATCATATAAATTGCAAGCACTAAACAGCTTATCACCACAGGAAAACTCAGGGAAGCACTTTGCATGCATCGGACCACATATAAATTTCCAACATCTCTTTCATCCCTCTTCCCTGCATGTCTCAGAAGAATAAACCCACTTCAGCTGAACAAATTATTATGTATTAAAAATAAAATAGAACTATGTAATTTAGTTACATGAGAATAAAATGGCTGTCTTTCCACAGTAACTTGGTCATGCCCAAGACTGAACTAGAATTTTAGACAGAACCAAGGCAAAATATCATGATACTTCATTTCAAAATGCTGCCAGTTTAGTAGCTCAAAGACTCAGCTGATACTGTGGGCTTTTGTGTCTTCTGAATGCACAGAATCGTCTAGGGGAGTAAACAAATACATTCAGCCTCTCCTTATGGTTTAGCTTAACTATAACTATCCATAGTTGCTTTTTCTCTGTGACAGATGCGCTCCTCCTGTTTGAACTAACTGAACTTTTGTCCAGGCAGATGCTCAACTACTAGACCTAATCAAAATTAATCCTATTGTGTGAGGCTATCAGTGAGAACTCAACACCAACCCCCCCAAAAAAGTTTGGCTGGAGACAGGGGGTTTGGTAGCAGCCAAAACTGCAGAAAATCTGACGACAAATCAACCACTTTACACTATAAATATCTGCAGCCGTCAGGGCCCATTGAGCTCTCCCCCCATAGCATCTGGCTGCGCTGCAGCGATCTCCCCTTGAGCAGGGGCGCCTCTCAAGGTCACCCCTCGAGGCTGAGAGATCCCTTACCTGACACCAGACACTGATGGATGGGTTGGTAAGTGACATTTTTGCACATATGTAGCATTTAAGATATGTATAGTAAGCTTACGAGATAATCTTTATATCCCATACTAACTTTTAAGTGTTGTAAATAGTAGAGTATTGACAGCCAATCCATTTGTACTTATTAAATATTCTACATACTTAAATTTACTGATTAGTATTTAATAAATTAACTACTAGATCAGATCTGTCTGAGTGATCTCTGACTCTTCCTCTGTGATACTCTCCTGTCACAGGTCCTGAAGATGATTTTAGGTAACCTGCAGCACCTTACGACTCTTACGCAGATTTTTTTGAGAAACTTCACAGCTAGTCATGCTTTGAACTATTGCCTTCCAGCCTGATGAAATGGCTTTTTATTAAGCTGGACCTCATAGGCAGGTCTTTGTCCTGTCATGGTCTCCCATGTTTTTGGGAAGATCAATTGCTTCTCCTTTCCACTATTGACCTAAAGCTTGACCAATGTTTTTGTTCATTCACAAAATGGAGGATTTAAAATAAGACTGCACTGCAATTAGGCAAGGAGCCAGCTTTGTCACACTGTTGATAAAATATCTCCGCTGATAAAATCTTAGTCCTGCTCTGCAGCATTCTTCAGGTATAACTTGTTCACCTTGTGTCTTTGCCAGATGTGTTGGTTGCTTTCACTGCTGGATGTCAGAGGTATTTCAGTGTAGTAACGTTTGCTTTTAAATGGCTAAAGGGAAATATGTCAGCACTCACTGCTCTGCAGAGTGAATTTCAGAAGATGAGGCTTAAAGCTGCAGCATGCTGGCTGCTCAACCGTTTGTATCATCATTGCTTCTCTTTTACCTGGCAAAGCCAGATCATTATCAAATCATGTAGCTGCAGCTCTTGTTCTCCTGCAGTAACTATTTATGACCCAGGGACAAGGCAGTGGCACTCCAGCAATATTGCTACTGTGTACAAAGTCCTAGACTAGCAGCCTGTGAGGAACCCTGAGCATCTTGAGCGGACCTGTATTGCTTATCCAATGCAGCTTTACATTAGGCTGCTGTTGTGCTTGAATGATTCATTAATGAAGAGGGCTGCACATTCCCCCTGCCCTTTCTCACAAGTTCTATTGGGAATGCATCCTCGAATGCTGCCCCTTTGTTTTTTCCTGTCACATTTAAATGTGGATAAAAAGAGAAAATAAACAAGCTGCGTAAAACACCAAGAGAGGCGGAAAAACATACAATTTGTAGTTGGATGAGATCCTAGCGCATTATGTGGAAGACCCTCTTGACCTTTCCAGAAACAAAAGCATGAATTTTGTTTCTGCATTTTATGAGTACAGTTATGAGAAGACAGCAATTGTTCCTAAAACATGGATTTACTTCTTTACTTATACAGTCTTCGTAGTTTTTCCAGCATCATTTAATTTTTGTAGTCAGAAGCATAAGGAAATAGGGACACACCCTAAAGTGTTTATGCAGACTTTACAGCTAGAAATGTTCAGTACGTCTAGGTCTCAAAAAGCCTGTCTATCTTGCTGGAGACCTGTTCTTGTGATTTCTTTCCCCCCAATTAACAGGTAAGAATTTTATGTTTGCAAGATACTAATCTACTTTAAAAAGTCATTAATGTACCTGTATCTTGCTAGCTGCCATTTACAGGTTCTCTGGTGGGTAAATCACTTCAAAGAACTGAGAAACAACACTTTGGTGCAGTTAAAATAGGACATTGACTAGAGCCCTGCTAGAATGGGCTACAGATGTTACTGCACTAATGTATATAAAACTGCTGTGCTAAAGGAAAATATCTGGGTCAGTAAACTCTGTTCCCAGCTACCTTTTGCTGGTTGAATGTCTGCCACTGAGATGCAAAAATAACAGCAAATTAAAGACTTAAAAACTCACTTAATAACTCATTACCAAGAAAAAAAGAAAGCCTTTCTTCTCTAAATGAAAAGGAGACAGTGCATAAGAGCCATTCACCTTTAAAAAGACCTACTGCAGCCCTGTTGAAGCCTGATGTAGAGTCCTGGCCTCTCTACAACTTCAGTGCAAAAAGAAAAGAAAATCAACCTAGTAAGGTGTGTATATGAAATCCAGGACATTTAATTATAAAAAAAACTACCAAGAAGTTGAGGTTTAAAAGTAATACATCCTGAAGACTTGCTTGCCCTGCCAAAAGAAAACAAGGGGTAAGAGTTGCAGTGTTAGTCAGACTACCATTAGCCATTCTTTTCCATTGCTTGGAAAAAGTAAAGATTAAACTGAGAAATTTTCTTTATGATGATCTAATTCAAACTGTATGTATAAAATGGTTTTCTATTATGAGCATAGTGAAATTGCATCAGAGGGAAAAACTAACATTTACCCTACTCAGCAATTTCTTTTGAGCTGAAAAACAGTTCATGTTCAAAGAAGAAAAAAGTAATCCCAGAATCAAGTACTTTTTTTTTCTCATAGGGATTTTTTTTTCTCATAGGGATTTGCGCCACATTATTATTTCCTTCTAGCTGGTAGTTTCAATTGTTGATGTTAAACTCAATGATTGTAAAAGAACTGTCTTTCCTGTTCCGCTGCCAACACCTTGGGTATTTTAGGGTTGGTCTTTTTTTTATTTCCTCCTTTTTTCAGCATTCACACTACTGATTGGCTTGAGATGACTTTTTCAGGTAATTGCCTGAGGCGTATCAGTGAACAACTGTGACTTCCAACAGCAAGCTTTTTAAAATAGAATTTTCTTCTCTTCTTTATAAATATAATAGAAGCTGATGTTAACATCCCTTAGAAATACAAAACTGTATTGCACTGCACTGAAGGAAGAGTTAAATCTTCACATGAAATCACACAAGCAAAAATGCCTGTGAATCACAAACAAAGGTTGCACCAACAAGCTGCAAAAATAGTGTTAATACATATTGAGATTCTTGCTAAATTTAACTCTAATGTCTGGATTTCTTTTGATATGCCCATAGTGCTCTACTTGCAAAGTACAGTAAATACTGGTTATTTCCAGTTCTGGGGGTAGCTGGGCAAGGACCACCAGCACTAGCGCTGCTGGGCTCCTCTCAGGAGGAGGTGATTGGGACCCGCCATTCAAACTCTTGTGTCACAAGACTATCTCTCATTTACCTCCACAAAAGCTGCCTGAGTAAAATGCATGAGGTTTGCGCTTAAAAGCAGGAAAAGACACCCCACTGTAACACCACCCCCCCCCCCCCCCCAAACTGGACAGGTCTCCCCTCTGCCTCATTGCAGATTTTACTGAAGCATCTTAATGTGAACAGGATTAACTTCCAGGAAAAAAAACTAGCTGTGTCCTAATTCTTCCTAGGAAAGTGTGCTAGGAAACCACTGAGCTGAAAAAGACCTCTGCAAGCACAATAATTGCAGCACACTGTGATACTTGCCAGCAATAATTACAGTCCAGCGGGGTAGAAACCTAATTTTCAGTCAGGGCAGGTAGGAAGCAAGTAAAAAACCAAAGAGATGGAGAAAAAAAAAAGCAGCAGGATAGAAAGCAAGGTGCATGTGTGTGTGTGGGGTGTGTGTGTTTGGTGGTGGTGGTGGTGCAGGACACAGCAGGGGGAAGACATGATCTGACCTTAGACTCTAACAAAAGCACTCATTTTCAAACAGCTCTGCTTTCTGTTTAGCACCAGCTCCATTCTTGTTTGACAGATTACTTTTCCCTTTACACAGTTTCTGGTGAAGCAGGGTCAGTTTAACCTAATATGATTCATTCTGTTGTTTTCCTGCCTTAACACTGATACTGCATTGCACTTGTATAGGCAAAGTCGGGTGATACCACCTTACCTGAGAGCAATGAATACCAAACAGACTTTCAGAAATTATTCACACACTGAGAGACACAACTACTACACTGCTACTCAGGATTGCCCATGTTCTGTATGCATGTAAAGGCAGGGTTACCTTAGAAATACAGATCGCAGCTGCCCATATGCAGATGTGTACATGTGGTCTCCTCAATGGCAGCTGCCAAATCAAAGGACCAGTAAGAAGAGAATACATCAAATAGATGCTGAGCAGGGAAGGTGTGGTCAAACGGAAAGCTAATGAAGTCAGGTGAGACAGCCCCTGGCATCACAGGAGCACTGAGATACTTAGGAGGACGACGAGCAGGTGGTAATAGGTTCTAATCATAAAATTTCTGAATTCTAACAACTTGTTCCCCTGCCTGGTTCCTCAATAACTGTTCACATTTCTGTCCCTTATTAATCTGGGTGAAGCCGATCCATCGCGTGTGAGACGTCAGGACTTGTGCAGAAGACAGGCAGAAGCAGTTCTAGTGCCCTGGTAAGTAGGTCATATAGATGTATAGGAAATTCCTTGACACGGAAATCAGTTTGTATTGCTTTATAGAGTGTTTTCTAAGCCAGCACAGCTGTGTCACAGTTTGCTACGTTGAGGCCTAGTTGGATATATAAATGATAAAACTTCCATAAGTATGAGCTGCTACACTGTGAACAGGTTTGCACTTTACATGGACAAAGTTCGTTTTACTCTTAGAAGCAGAAGCAATAGGTAGGGTCAGCAGCCACAGTCATCATTAACTGCAAATTTGCCAGGTCATGGGATGGGAATTAATGTAAAAAACTGGTTTGAAATAGTTTAAAACAGCATTTGGCGATATTAATCACAGGACAAAAATTCTTCCCAACTACTAGCATATTCAGTTCCTGTTTTCATGCCTTTTCTAACTAAAAAGTGAGTCCTTCCCTCCCACCACACCACTTTTTTTCTAGGACTTACTCTGAAAACTCCACAGAGCTGGAAGAGCTGCTTCTGCTTAAGGCCAGTATAAGGCCCTAGGACTGAATCTGAACAGCTATGCAGCACCAGGCTGTACTTAGTATTTCTAAAATAGTATATGACATGTGAACATTTATTTTTTTTTACATTAAGGTTAACCTCAATTATTTCAGAGTATGAAGAATTAGCTGAAATATATTCAGATTTTTACCTTGTATTTGTTTGGAGAGAGAGGAAACACCACCACATCAGCAGGGAGAATGCAGTGCACACCTGCACAGAAAGGTGTTTTACTCTCTCTCATGAAGGAGGCCAGAGATGAAGAAGCAAATTCATTCTCTACATCTCAGACTGACAGTGTGTGCTGACTAGACAATGGATAGCTGAAGACAGAGGAGAAAACCAGGGTTGCACTGATGAGAGCAGAGAAAGTAGCCAGAGTGCTCTCGTTACATACTGTATTCATAGCATCTTAAGAATGCTGCGAATTATTCATACTTTTAGAGACAGAATTGTTTCTCACCGTCATTTTTCACTGTGTCACCAGGAGAAAATATAAAGTGATCTAAAATTCAAAGTGATTCTTTTTCCTGCTAACTGCAGAAAATTTTTTAACGTCTTTAAATCTCACTTCTGACAAACACACAAATTGTTTGTATGCATCTCAGTTACGTAAGTCAGAAAAAAACCCATCTCCCTTTTCTACAAAAAGGCAGATGCAATTGCAAATACAACCTGAAACTCTCCTGTCTGAAAGCACGGGTCGGTTCTGCAAAATAGGCAATTCCTTCCAGAGTACACGTTGACATTTATAATTTAGCTAGGCCTACCTGAATATTTCAGAGGAAAATTACCCTGAAAAAAAGAAGGGAGTTTGATAAAACATAAACCAAAACATTAAAGGAGGTCAGTTATGCAAAGCCTCAAAATGGTTCAGAGAAGAAGGGAAAGCATTTCTTTTTTTCTTGCAATGAATAATCCTGTTTAACTCAGGAGAAAAGCTGCTTGATGTGGAGGCATAACAAAGATCAAAGTGAGCAGGTGAGTCAGTGGATAATACTGTAGAAGAAAGGGGATGGCCAAATAAGAGAATATCCAGCAATAGAAAAGATTAGAGAGAATTATGTTTAGAGAAAACATAAATTAAGTGGTCTACTATTCTGAGGAGTAAGAAGGAGAATTCTAAATGTGGAAATAAGAGATATGATGGGAGAAGTCTGAATGTTGGTTGTAAAGTTTTTAATTTTTACATCTCCTTCTGTGTTGCGGCAGCACTGCAACACTTCACATTTTCCTTTGATCCAATAATTTGTCAAAGACTCATTGTCTGGTAAGAAGCAGTGAACAAACTAAAAAATCAGTGCTTGTAAGAAAGGCAACAATTCTGCAGCTGAGGAGCCACCTAGCTGCACAGAAAATCATCTGACAGAAATTACGGTAAATATTTGGCTTCTCCCATAACTGGTAACTTTTGTTTCAGACTAAGACAGATGTGTCAAACCCTTAATGACTTAAAAGAAAAGGGTATGGAAATCTCACAGCTCCATCCCATATAAAAAACTTTGTATTTCATAATGTGCCCATACTTTTTAAGCCTTACAGCACTGTCAACATTTTGGAATGGAATATGCATATGTTCCAGTGGAATAGATGACCAAAATGAATCTTTGGCAAAAAAATACTGAAAACAGTCCTTTTCCCTTATACAACAGGTTTCATGCTGTTGTTACTTTAGGCCATTCATGACTGTAGTCAGGCAGTGAAATACCAGTCCCTGATTTTAAATTTGAAGAAACGTAAGTAAATATAAACTGTGAGTCACAAAGCATATAAGCAAGGGAATAGAATTTAGATGTTGTCCTTTAAATCACTAGGCTGTGCACATCAACAGACTGTGATGATAAACACAGATGTGTTTCCATGTAGCCTTGCAGTGTTGGAACTGGTTAAGAACAGCCACACAGAGAAATGGTTTTGGGTGATGAGGTAGGCATTTTCATTCACACATTGGTGTAATCCAAGCTCTTCCATCACTTTGATTCAGGAAAGAAACGTGGAGTAAATGTGATGCAGTTCACTTCCTCCATCTCTTCTACTACAGAGAGGGCTCTTGGAGGTATTGACAAGGTACTACCTTTGTAGATGTTCTCCTGAAAACATAAAGTGACTTAAATAGATATAAAGGGACATGATTCAGCTCTGACAGCTGAATCTGAAGTAATAGGAATTAAGACCAATTGAAACCTAGTATATAGGAGTTTATTAACCCCACTGGTCCCAAATCAGCTATTTTCCACAAACATTGATACACTGATGATATAAGAATCATGCATGGGTTCCAGCACACATCAAGGAAAGGCCTTAATAAAAGGCTTTTAAAGAAGTTAGCTGCCATGTAACCCCATTAAATGGCTAGTTCT
>JAVJGI010000057.1:40018693-40029041 GCA_035590275.1 Ibycter americanus | reverse complement strand
AAGACACAGTTGTGCAACTCTGTGGGACTGACTGAATTTGTCATACTTTTTAAAATTCACACATTTTGCATAGCATTGTTATGAGAAAAGACAGAAAATAAATGTAATTTCTTTGTTCTTTTCAAACATGGATGATTTTTGGGTGCTTTTATGAGGAATCAGCTTTACTTGCAGGTCTTCAGTGGTGGTCATTCTTCTACACCGTTCTTCCGTGACTATGTTTATTAAATGGTTGTCCCTTCACCAAAAGAGGGATGATTGTATTTCAACAAAGAAATGGCCTTCTATCCAGCTTTTGATTTGCAAAGTATTTTGTTACAAGAGAAAAGTAATTATATCAAAATATGTAATATGAAAATGACCTTACAAAATAATTCAGATGTGATAGGACCCATGATCCCCCATTACGTTGTAGATGCCATGGGGGATACAGAAAACTCATGTCGTACCTACGATATATAATAGTTGCAGTTTACAGTTGTTTTACCGCCAGCTTGTGCTTTGACACAAGACAATGAAATGAGAAGGCATCCTCGATTATACAGTCAACAATACTTCAGCTTTATATGGAAGAGAGTTATTAACAATTAGGATATTCACTTAGGGGTTTGTACGGGCTAAATTATGGTTCCTTTTGCTCAAAGTGGAACATCCCTATATTTTCCCTATTAGAAAAAGAAGAGATTTAAGTAATATACTTCATTTACGAAGCCTCAGAACTATGCCACAGTGGTTGCAGAGACAGATCAATCCAAAGGCAATCTTCAATGATTCTCATATGAGGATGTTTATTTAAAGCATAGAGAATGTTTTATGTCTCCTTGTGAACATTAGGCAAGAAGTAAATTTCTATGACATTGAACTGAACTCCATAAGGGTCTCATGCTTGCAGGAGTAGAACTGATGGAGTAGTTAATATGCTATAAACTCAGCTTGGAGACTTCATTCAAATATCACAAGCCACTTCCCGTTCTGTAAGGAAATGTTTGTCTAAGAAATGACACACTTTTAACCTAGTGTTTAATTTTTCTCATTTTAAATTCAGCATCTAATTAAAAAAACAAACCCTCTGAGGATTAAAAAGCTACTGAATGATCCTAAAAATAGTTGCAGCTTACAGTTGGTTTACTTCCAGCTTGTGCTTTGATACAAGACAATGAAACTAGTAGGCATCCTTGATTATACAGTCAAAAATACTTCGGCTTTATATGGAAGAAAGTTATTAACAACTAGGATATTCACTTCGGGATTCATACAGGCTCAATTTGGGTGTTTATGATTGATCTTATGTTCTTACCCCTCAATGCTGTTCAACACATTTTCAGCTTTTAAGTAAATGAGAAATTAAGTGCTTCACAGCCTGGAGAACCTGACCTTTAAATTAGGGCCAATAGTGATGAGCAGCCAAATAATTCTTCCAATTCACCACATGGGAAAGCTTGCATTTAAGCTATCTTCTCAAATTTAAGTTATTCCATGTACATAGCTTGTTTGTCATTAATATGTCAAAGGTACTGGGAACTTAGCTTACGACTGAGAATTCTATTTGCTTGTACTGAAAGGTAGCCACCATGTATGTTCTTAATACTCTGTTCAAGCCTTTTCAGACCAAGACAATACGTAGTGCCTGATGTTAAAGTTACAGAAAACTTAAAAACCCCACCTGAATTAATTCTGCATATCTGACATTCATAATGCTGAAACCTCAGCTCAGGGGGAAACCGCATATCTGCCTTGCCTTCCCCCTGGAACTTCAATGAAAGAGATGAGGTACTGAGGCCTCAAAACTGATTTACCTCCAAAACCATCCTTACTTCTTAATGCTTCACAATTCCTTCTGACCTGTTCTTGGTACATCACATAGTTGCAGGCAGCACCTCCTGCAAGGCAGGGCAAGCACAGCTCTCTTGCGTTGTGTTGGCAGTCTCATTCCACTGCAACCCAGTGAAGTGTTGCTTATAGTTGCAATATGCACCCAAAGACTGCCCTAGGTGAGTGAAATGTCTGCCTTTTCATGAGGAAAGCCTATAATCAGGCCTTAAAGTAAGGCAGATTCAAGCTTCTTGTCTCTTGACTTTTCAAGGGTGCACATACATTGACATTGCAAAGGGGTACTGCACCTTGATAATTAATAGAAACAATAATTCCTTTTTCTGTTATGTGAAATCAATTGGGAAGTATAAATACTGAGGAGGGAAGGCAGGCACATCACAATTCTGTGAAACCCAATATAAAAGGACCTGCTCGGCAGATACGCAATTGTACAACGCTCTTTAAGGATCCCTTTGAGTGGATGGATTGGAGCGACACTGATCGAAACTCAAGCAGAGAGCCGTACTCTGTCTTCCACCTCCAGACATAGTTCTTTTTCCACTGGAAGCAAACTTTCAAACAAATGTGAAAACTCACAGCAGTGCTTAGTGCACATATACATGCATTCTTATATGCAGAAAATGAATCCATATTGGTCTGCAGTTGAGTGAGAATTTAAGACACTGAAAAAACAGCATGATAATACCAACGTGCAAGTGCTGTATCTGTTGCTGCCATGAATGATGTGGCTTTTGAATAATTTAGAACAACTATCCGGTGCATAGCAGTTGGAAGATAGGCTGTGTCTTGGAGAAGACCCTGATTTGCAGCCAGCAGCCAGCATTAAAATAGGTTTTTGACTTTATAGTCTGATTGCACAATGGACTGCAGAATTAAATTTGCACATGATTTGGATGTGCTACATTGATTTTGAGTCTAATAGACACAGTTTTGTATAATCTACTTAGATTCCATCCAAAAGAAAAAGCCAGTACCTGAATTCAGTTAACATGCCGATGATTCAGTATTCTTCTCATATTCCTCAGCACTATTCAGAAGTAGGTTACAGAGGAGGAAAATTACCCAATTTGTATCTGAAATCTAATGTATTTGGGTAAAATATTTTTATGAATATAAATAATATTGGTGTTTCACTTGTGGTGTTCTTAAAAATATAATTGAATTTCAGACTGATGTTTTCTGAAGCAGGGGGAACACAGAAATTCTCATTAAGTTAGCTTTACAAATTTCATAGTTTGTGCATTCTATTTAGTGCAAGGTGAACGGGGGGGGGCGGGGGGGGAAATTTATGCTATTTGATAATATTGCAGGTACCACCTGAAATGGCATCACCACAGAAAGAAGATCCATTGCAAGGGAGGATAATAGCTTTCACAGAGCCAGACTTGAGCGTCTCAAGGAAGAAATGACTTGCTTGTTCTGCCTCTAGTGATTCTATCACTTGCCTTTTTTACAAGTAGGAGTCTGTGATGATGAAGTAGAATCATAGAATTACAGAGTGGTTTGGGTTAGAAGGGACCTTTAAAGATCACCTAGTTCAGACCTCTGCCATGGGCAGGGACACCTTCCACTAGACCAGGTTGCTCAAAGCCCCTTCCAACCTGGCCCTGAGCACTTCCAGGGTTGGGGCATCCACAGCTTCTCTGGGCAACCTGTTCCAGTGTCTTATCACCATCTTCATACCAAATTTCTTCCTTATGTCCAGTCTGAAGCTATCCTTTTTCAATTTAAAGCCATTCCATTCCCTCTTGTCCTGTCACTACTGGCTCTTGTAAAACACCTCTCTCCATCTTTCTTTTAAGCCTCCTTTATATATGGAAATAAATTGCATTCATGCTCTTCTTGCTATATGCTTTTTCATGATGATATCAGCATACAGGCAAGGTAGATGGAAAATGGGAAAGGTTCATAGCAAACAAAGGGATAAAATACGTTTGAGTTATGTTAAATGTGTTAACAGTGAAGTCACTGAAGCCACTGAAACAACTTCTCAAAGACTCACATGAAACCTGGCACATTCAAGTCTATCCCAGATGCAGCACTGGAGTATGCATAAACCTGAATATAAAACAGATGCAGCTTTCCAAGTCCCAGGCTGCAGGGTCTATGATGTCAGGAGAGATGGCCTTCTTTCCTGTAGGTCTGCTGTCTTGGAGCAGCTGTGCCACCAAGCATAGTAGCTAAAGAAGGAAGTCAACAAGCTACGCAGCATCAGAGAAGATGAAAAGGAGATAGACAGGATCTTCTCTGAGATGCCACAGCTTGAAGAACCCAGGACCCCAACTGCAACAGAGATGCAGGCAGTGTCCGTATCTAGTATTTAGATAAGTGCAACCACTGGAGAAGGCAAAGGATGAAAGCTGGTGATGGCTGGCACCAAGGGTAAGGCTCCTGCCCCACTTAATGGCTTACAACTACATAACAGGTTCACTGTCCTCAAAGTTGAAGAGAAGCCACATGTCTTCCAGCAAAGGATCTGTGCCACCTGACCCTAACCCATGCAAGACCACCAGGAAGAAGCAGTGAGTGATTATAATGGACAACTCCTTGCTCCAGGGTACAGAGGCACGCATCTGCTGACCTGACCTACCAAGTAGAGAGGTTTGCTGTCTGCTGAGGCCCAGAACTGGCATATTGTGGAGGGACTGCCAAAGCTTGTCTGACCATCTGACTACTACCCTACTGCTGCTCTTCCATATGGTCACCAATGATACTGCAATGGGAAATCTGGAGAGTATCAAACGTGACTACAGAGCTCTGGTAGGAGAGTCAAGGGCATGGAGGCCCAGGTTTCCTCAGTCTTACTGGTCAGAGGAAAGGGTGTGGAGAGGAGGACACTGATGATAATACAGGTCAATAGCTGGCTGCAGGGCTGGTGCTGGTGACAGAGTTCTGGGTTCTATGACCATGGGACCCTGTCTGCAGGTCAGTGTCTGCTTGTGAGAGATGGGATCCACTTCACTAAGCAGGGCAAAGTTACCTTTGCTGAAATGGCTGACATGGCAATAAGGTCTTTAAAGCAGGAATGCTGTGGGAGGGAGGGAGTCACCAGCAGCCCTGTGGGAGTGTGATGCACTGCACAGGGTTGACAAGCAGAGAGCCTGGAGTAATGTGATAGGAAGGGATCACAAAATCAACAAAACGGGGCTTAAGTGGGCTCATCTCCATCATTTTTATGTAAGCAAGGAAGTGCCTACAGGCCACCATTATAGACAAATCCCAAAAGCCCCTCCTGGGAAATCAGTATGCTGGGGTGCCTCTCTAAAGTGCCTGTACACTGATGTGCATAGCATGGGGAATAAACATAATGAGTTAGATCTGTGTGCAGCTGCAAAGCTACCATCTTGCTGGGATCACAGAGGCATGGTGGGATGGTGCCCATGACTGGAGGTGTTGCAATGGAGAGATACAAGTTCTTAGGAAAGCCAGGCTGGGAGGATGAGGACTTGGAGTTGCCCTTTATGTGAGAACAGCTGGAGTGTATGGTGCTCTGGGGATGGATGATAAGTCAACCGAGACTTTATGGGTTAGGATTAAAAAGAAGACCGGTAAGGGTGGCATTATAGTGGGTGTCTGCTATAGACTGCATGACCAGGAAGAACAGTGGATGAGGCCCTCTACAGACAGCTGGGAGCAGCCTGATGTTTACAGGTGCTCATCGTTATGGAGAATTTTAACCACTGTGATATCTGCTGGAGGGACAACACAGCAGGGCATAAGCACTCCTGGAGGTTCCTGGAGCACACTGATAGGAACTTTCTGACCCAAGTGATAGAGCAGCCAATGAGGGGAGGTGCTCTGCTGGGCCTCATACTTACCAACAAACAGGGACTCGGTGGGGATGTGAAGGTCAAAGGCAGTCTTGGCTGCAGTGATGATGAGATAGTGGAGTTCAGGATTCTGAGACAAGCGAGAGGGCAAAAAGCAAGATCACAACTCTGGACTTGAGAAGAGCAGACTTTGGCATCTTTGGGGAACTGCTTGGAAAAGTCCTATGTGATAAGACCAAGAGGGAAGTGGGGCCCAAAAAAGCTGCTTACTATTTAAGTATCACCTCCTCCAAGCTCAATGAATGAGGCAGGGGACCTGGTGACACAGGACATGGAAAAGGCTGAAGTACTGAGTGTCACTTTCAATTCCAGGCCCCAGAGACCAAGGGGGAAAGTCCAGAGGAAGGCAGTCACACCCTTGCTGGAAGAGGATTACATCAGGGAATACTTAAACTAAATGGACATAAGTCCATGGGCCCTGATGGGATGCATTCACAATTGCTGACGGAGCTGGCTGATGTCATTGCAAGGCCGCCCCATAATCTTTGAACAGTCGTGACAACTGGAAGAATTGCCTGAGGGCTAGAGAAAAGCAATGGTCAATCCTGTCTTCCAGAAGAGCAAGAAGGAGGACCCAGGGAACAGCAGGCTTGTCAGCCTCACCTTGATGCCTGGGGAGGTGATGGAAATCCAGGAAACCATATCCAGGCACATGAAGGACATGAAGATGATCAGGAGTAGTCATCATGGATTCACCAAGGGGAAGTCACGCCTGACAACCTGATCACCTTCTGTGATGAAATGACAAGTTTGGTAGATGAGGGGCAAGCAGTGGATATTGTCTATGTAGACTTTAGTAAGGCCTTTGACGCTGTCTCCCATAAGATGCCCATAGGCAAGCTGTTGAAGTATGGGCTGGAGGAGCAGACAGTGAGGTGAATTAAAAACTGGCTGGATGGCTGGGCCCAGAGGGTTGTGATCAGTGGTATGAAGTCTACTTGGAGGCCAGCAACTAGTGGTGTATTCCAGGGACTAACCCTGGGCCCAATCCTGCTTAACATCCTTATTAATGATGTAGAAGATGGGGCTGAGTGTACCCTCTGCAAGTGTGCTCATGATACAAAACTCATGCTGCCCTCTGGCAGATGGAGCTTGACAGGCTGGAGAAATGGGCTGACAGGAACGTCATGAATTTCAACAAGGGGAAGTACAAAGTCCTGCACCTGGGGAGGAACAGCCCCGTGTACCAGTACATGCCGAGGGCCTTACAGCAGGAAAGATGCTTTGCAGAAAAGGACCTGGGGGTCCTAGTGGACACCAAGCTGAACATGAGCCAGCAATGTGCTGTTGCAACAGCAAAGGATAATGGTATCCTGGGCTGCATTAGAAGGAGTGCTGCCAGTGGGGTGAGACAGGTGATCTTTCCTCTCTCCTCAGTGCTGGTAAGGACACATCTGGAGTCCTGTGCCTGGTACTGGGTTCCCTAGTGCAAGAAAGACATGCACATACTGGAGCAGCAATGGGCCACTAAGATGATGAAAGGACTGGATCACCTCACTCATGAGGAAAGGCTGAGGGATCTGGTACTGTTCAGCCTAAAGCAGAGAAGGCTCGGAAAGGATCTCATCAATGTATATAAATGCCTGAAGGGAGGAAGCAAAGAAGATGGAGCCAGACTCTTTTCAGTGGTGTCCAGTGATAGGGCCAGAGACAACAGGCACAAGCTGAAACACAGGAGGTTCCCTCTGAACATCAGGAAATACTTTTTTTTTACTGTGTGGGTAACTGAGCACTTTCACAGGTTGCCCAGAGAGGTTGTGGAGCCTCCATCCTTTGAGGTATTCAAAAGCCATCTGGACATGGACCTGGGCAACTGGTTCTATGTGGCCCTGCTTGAGCAGGGGTGTTGGACCAGGTGACCTTTAGAGGTCCCTTCCAACCTCGAGTGTTCTGTGATTCTATGGTTCTTTACCTATTTTTTGGGGTAAAGGAGAAGAAGAAAGAATATTAAAGATTCGGGCACCCAGTAATAATACGCACTTCGGAACTCACAAAGCATTCTTACAGCCTGATTCAACAGAAAAACACTTGAATCCTGTCTAATAAAAGGTAAATATAATCCTTGCCTCACCTTGAGCCTGCAAAGAAAGATGGCACAGTGCAAACACAGATCAGTGTACAAGCAGTGATGTGTGAATACAGGCGAGTGTGCAGAATTGTGCCCAACAGGCAAGTCAAATACAAACCAGCTTATTTGAACATGTAGTGCTAAATGAAACCTAAAGACAGCAGTGCACTATATTATAATGACATAGCATATCTAAGCCAGTGAAAATAATTCCCCATGCCCTTTGACTGAATCCCTTGAACTGCAACTGCAAGATACCATGTATTGTACTTGTCAATGTGTTATATGTCATGGCAAGTAACTCTATGATACCGTTTCTACACCTCTGTTGTATTCTGCAGACTTTCTTTAGTGCTGCTTTAACCCCCTCGCACCTTTTTTTTTTTTTTTGGCTCTGGATACCTTCAGTATTTTAACCATATCAATGATGGAAACAGCCATGTAAGGAAGGTATTGCTTTTGCACTATATTGATAATAATTTCCTAGGCTCTATTTTACCACAAAATTTAACTTGTGGATGGAGAAAGAACCCATACTAGGATATTACTTACCCTCCTTCTTCAGAGTATTTGTGACCAAAGGCAAGGATGTCAGATGCCCGGCCACTGCCATCGCATATCACAACTGGTACAGGAGGAGTGTCTCGCAGGTACTCCAGAACAATGGAGATAACATTAGGACCTCCTTCCACAATAAGGGCCACCACTGGAACCCCTTGGCCAATTCCTGGAGTAAAAGAAAGAAACAAACAAAAAAACCGAAACAAAAAAGAAAAGGAACAAAAAATTGCGAAGCCAACAAAGCAAACAAAACATAACAGAAGACAGAAAAAATAAATCAGACAAATCACTGCATTGTGACTGTACAGAGTTAGAGAAAACGGCATTTGGAAAATCTTTTTTTTTTTTTAAGAACAGAAGGGACCAGTCTAGTCATCTCATTGGTTCCAGTGCATAAATCAGCATTTTCTAGAGCTATCTTCTGTTTTAAATACAATAGTTATGGTTGAAATAGAGCACGAATTTTTAAAAAGATCAAATCTTGGTCTGAAAGCATAGAGAAGCTGCCACAATACTTTTTAACATCTTCAGAGTCATGACTTTGTAGCTTGCTTGCAATCTAGATTTGTAATCTAGGCCCCAATCATTGAGTCTTCCAGTAGCTTTGCCTGCCGTTTTAAAATTCCTTCTGCAATATTTTTGTTGCCATATTAGATGTATTTTAAGGTTGCACTTGGGTAGCTCTTTAACCTTGATAAATTAAACATATTCTGTTACAAGGCAATGCAGCACTTGTTTTCCACTTCTAATTGGTCTCACAGTTTTTCTCTGAATTGCCTCCAAATTTTGCAGCATATTCCTTGATTTGTGGATCCTCACACTAGGGACGTTGCTCCAGAGAGAACTGAACTAGTGCTGAACCACAGGAGAGATATCTTCATTTTCAATACTTGCGGTATAATTAGGCAGGAGCCCTCTGCAAAAGTTGCAGCACAGACTGCCAGGGAAGTCTTATGGATATAGAGAAAGGCAATGTGACATCAGACAGGTGTTAACATGACTGAAAAGAACTTTTATAGTTGTCACTTCTTGAACAGTTGAGACTGGGGACATTCAAAAGGACTCTGGCAGTAGAAGTATTTGAGCATTTTCTATTAGCATTTTTTTGTCAACAGAAAGACTTTTTCCTTTTAAACTAGCTTTTCCTAAGAAAAGCTGTGTGCATTCTGCACAAAATTTTGACGTTTCACTGAAAAGTAAAAAGAGTGCCCCCAGGTGTTAATAGTTGGGTTGGGAAAAGTTGCATGAGGCCAGGCAACAAGTTTTAATGACTGCCCCAGGCTTCCATTTACAGGGAGTTCAGTCCACAGAAGCAAAGGTAAGCCTGTGGGACTGGAACATTAGATCTGGTTAGACCCTCTAGAAACATTCACAAATCAAATTATTTTTGACAGCCACAGATTTTTTTAAGGATTTGAATTACTGTCAAAAAAGAAATGAACTGTTCTTTAAAAAAAAACAAAACCATCCCCAGTTCTTACATAGAACAGCAAAATATCTAAGCACCTCCTGAACCACTTCACAAGTAATCACTGTGTTTCCTGGAGAGACCCTCAGCATGCTTTGTTATGGCTCTATCTACTGTCAGTTTGTGGCTCTTTTATTATACAACTTAAGTAAAGTGCGTGGGGTTTATGGGTTTATGTATGTTAAGAAAACTATAAGCAGAGTTATAAAATCCAGGCTAATGAAAAACAGTAAGAAGGGTAGAATGTAACAAGGTGATTAACGGAATGTTTGCACAGAGCTCACTGGTTAATTCTTTTATTTTTATTAAAGACTTCCCTGAATTGCTGCTCAACCTAGTCATTAAGTTCTTTGGGTGCTTAAGTTCTTTTCAAAGATCTTAGTGGAAAAGCAGTTTTGGGAAATGGAGTTAAAGGAGAACTTTGCTTAAGAGTAGTGAATTATATGTCTGATGGGTTAACCTGTCCCCCATGTACTTCCATCAGCTTTAAGGGATTTAAGCTAAGGACGAATTTTGTTTTGCAAATTTGCATTCTTTACCTACATTCATTTTAATCATGCTTAGAATTGCATCCCTTAAAAATGCATT
>JAVJGI010000057.1:40002788-40018683 GCA_035590275.1 Ibycter americanus | reverse complement strand
AGCAATAAATCCCCACTTTTTCCTGAGACTCTTGTAAATAATATTTTATTCCCATATCAACACATTTAAAATGATACATCTGGTTGCAGTTGAGCACGCAGCAGTGAACCTCATGTCACAAGTCCACCGAGGTTTTGCTCTTTTACTAGGTGACAAAAGAAATGTTGTTTATAGTTACGTCTAGTACAAGCATATTTTATTTTTTATGACTAATGCTATCAGAAGATGAATAAAAATGAAATTCTTGGTGCAGAATATTTTTATTTATGACACTTCTCAACACAGTCACATGGTGGCTGACGAGAGACTCTCTTCAGTTAAAATTTTAATATGGAATTAGAAGGAGATATTTTATCATTTAATTTCTAGAGGTCTGGCTAAGGTAACGTTACCTAGTTTTTTGAACTTTGTATCAGTACTTGCTTCTTCTTGTGTAGCTTTTCCTTATACCACACCATATAGACAATACTTCTAGCATTTTTAGTTCTACTGGCAGGTAGTTTTTTTTAAAAGACATGAGTTCTTGGTAGCTGAATAAGGATTTCTCTTCACTGTTCTTGTTTCAGTCCTTCTTGCTCAGAAGACTGATCACAGAGCAGATCTAACAAGAACTCTGTCTAGGAAGCCCACAATTCCCTGAAATCTTACATCAGCATCCCTCTTTGGCAGTGTAGTATTATCCTCTGGAAACTGACTGGAAGGGCCCATTTTATTTCATTATGGACAAAAAACCCCCTCAGTGATGCGTTTAAAAGCTTGATCCTAACATTTACCAAAGGTGGTCTAAAGTATTTGCCATACGCCATATGTGAAATTGTTAGCAAAGCTGAATATAAGTGCACAGATTTGAAAATGAAAAAAATAACTAATGGGTACAGTTGTATGTGGGACTGTAGTACTAGTGAACTTTCTTGAAGAACTTACCCTGATCCTATCATTATTATTGACTGCAAAACAAGAAGTAGAACTGGTATTGACATGTGTTAATAAGATACTATTAAAAAATATTTTCAGTAATGAGTCAAATTGGGTCTGGATAACATTAAGGATTGAGTAATAGAAATGGAGAAAGTTCACAGTGCAAGATGCAAAGCCATTTACTTGGTGATTAATGAATTCTGCTGTAAATTGGGAACTCATTAGGAGGAAATACTAGAAAAGAGGAAGGTGAGGTCTAGTGATCACAGGAGAGCTGAGTCTTTGGTGTAGCAAGGCCACGAAGAAGGCAGATATGACTCTGGAATACAGACAGAAAAGCATTTGCAGTAGGAAATATGGGCATATCAGTGCCATTGTGCAAGCCACTCACGAAATTCCATGGACAATACTGCCTGTAGCTATGCTTACTCATGTTCAAAAAGAACAAGCTGGCACAAAAAGGAAAAAGTCAGAGTATATGGGGAATCAAGACGCCATGTTATGAGACAAGATCAGATGAGTTTGGCTCATCTTCCTGAGAAAATCAAGGGGTGAAAGACAATATGTCTGAATAACCCCATGACACACAGCACATTGGCCATTAACAGTTTTAGATGGAGTTCAGAGTATTTCTGGCTATCAGGGGAGTGAAATCTTCACAGCCACCTTGTAAAAGTAAATGGGAGAAACTTTCTGAGTCTGGAGTGATGCTCAGTAATCATTATAGATGCAGCCACCTTATGTATCTCAAAATGTTCCTACAGCAGGTTCCTTCAGTCTACTGTAAGTTTGTTCAGTTTGTATTCTGCTGGATATTGATCAGCTACATAATTCTAATAATATAAATAATGATGGTTATTCTATACAGCTGAACTATTTTTGCCTTTTTGAGCCAATGAATTGGCTATTTGAAAGCATTTCTAAAATCCCTCTTGCATTCTTTTTCTTTTTTTTTTTAAATTTTTTAAACCGCTAGTCAGAACAGTTGCATGGCATGTAACAGTTCTCTGCAAGTGTTCCAGTTGTGTTTCACTGTGGTTAATCAGATAACATTTTTTCTCTTCCCTGATCCTGTAGAAATACATCCAGCATGAAAACAACCCTCTAATTTGAGCCTAGTAAAACAAAAGAATGCTCAAATCCACTTCTCAATGAAACTTCGTAGCTTTGAGTTTAAAGAAAAAGGAAGCTCATGTGAATCTTAATTTATCGTATATGATTAACTTCCAGATTGAACTGCAACTCTGTTCATCATTCTGGTAGATTTGTTTGTGAAACACAAAATTGATTTCTACATCTCATTTTCCTTTTGGAAATCCTGAGTTTGAGGAAGTAGAATTTTTTTCTTTGCAATTTTCATTATTCTCCATAAATAATTTTTGTTTGGAAAAATATATTGTTTCTTTAGTTTGATGGGAAAATTAGAAGTACATTTCTGGATTTATATATAATATTTTAAAATAAGTTAATAATACTTTGTTAATACTTCTTCCGAGTATTACTACTTCTGGCTTTCAGGAAAGTTCTCCATACTACAGTTGTCTGAATCCTATGTTATAAGCTTTTCCAGATATATGATGATTAATTTCTGAGCAGAGATGGTATCCACAGTGTGTGAAAGGAAGTCCATAGACATGGGGAAAAAAATCATATCTATTTGAGTATCTTAAAATTTGAAAAAGAGGGTAAGTGGGAATTACCACATTTTCAGTTCTGTGATGTTACCAATCACATTTAATTATTTGTGACATTGTATTTGTTTCAAAATAAAAGCTTAGCTACTTATACGAAAGAAGTCTGCATCTCAATAACTCTCAGGCAAAACACAGAGCAGATTTAAATTAAACTTTTACATGGATTGATACCAAAAATCCTGCATACATCTTTGCTGCTAAACATTAGGAATTCGGAAATGAATGCAGAGGGTCTGTAGAAAAATTTCAGTGGTGAAAGGAAGACATTGACTAACTATTCCTGATTAGATATTAACAATGCATTTGCTAACAATTTTGCTTTATGAAATTGAGAACAGACTATGCCTTGCCTTACTATAACACTGGACATTTGAAAAATGTGATGCCAATAAGACAGAAACTCTGATTTTGGCAAAAAGGTAGTTGATGGACTTCTCTTTAACTGGTAATCAAAATATTTTTCCTTCTAGTTCCCTGTATCTCCATAGAAATTCAAGAGTCAGGAATTCTCTGCAAGAGCACTATTTCGGCTTGTACATTCACATTATAAAACAGTCTGCAAAGAAGGGCTGGAAGTGCCTGATATACCCACAGGGAGCCTCTTGTTTCAGCCATTTGATTCAGAAGAATAATGTCAGGCTGGGAGGCAAGATGCTGAATCTGAAGGTAATACATTCCTTACAAAGCCAAGGATATCATCATTATAAAAAGTTTCTTGTTTGAGCTGAGACTGTCAGAAAGGAGGCATGCCAAGATAAAATCATACTGTCGAAAAACTGGACAGCAGTACCAGGGTTGCTGTCTCCTCGCACACATTCAGAAGGTGGGAACCTTGTGCCAAGCATTAAAATGGACAGTCCAATAAATCAACAAGCAAGAAGTTTTTCCTTCATGCTTTTTGTGGAATTTACAACAAAATTGCCCTAGCCTGGGCCAAAACTAAGGATAGCACTCATCTTGCTAGGTTATCCCCAACAACACTGCTGTTCTCACTAAGTACTCTAAAAGTATACAACCTTAGAAATTGTGTGTTTCACATTTTATTAACTGGAAAGAGAGTAGCAGTAACACAATCCACTGAAATGTCCATTCTGAAACTGCAGATAACCTTCTCACTATAGGACAATGCATTACTACTATTATCAGGAAAGACTCTTGATCACAGGTGTTTTCCAAACATAGAAAAAGATCAATTAATTTTCACAGTTCCAGATATTTTTTCTGTTTCTTAGAAGGCAGTAAATTACATGGTACTCAGCTTCTTTTATACCCTTTGTAGAGAAAGACTCATCTTCGTTTAAGTTACAGTGAATTATTTCTAAATATCTGAAAAATTATGTGTTTTCCAACCATCTGATAGTTACATGGAGGATTTATTTTAAAATTTATTGTTTATTGGGTTTTTTCAGCATTTCTAGGATGAGCTTTGGTTTTAGCAAATCTTTTTCCTTTTCCTTTCGGAAGATGGAGAAAGCTTCTTGTCCAGCAGTATATCTGCAGACTTGCGAATAGCTGGGAATGCTGATGATTGTGTTACCACGGTGAGGTTTGTTGCTTGGTTAACTACACTTATGTTTCAAGAGGGTAAAGGTCTGATCCCAAAATCGAAGGTCTTCCTACTTAAGAATGGTCTCAAGATTTTTATCCTGTGTTATTGAAAATAGTTCACAAGTTCATAAGAGTTTTTTTTTCCCCTCAGACTTTCAAAGGAAATATTCAGCTTATATTCAAGAGCAAGTATATGTGAAACATCTCATACAAACTTACATGCTACTATTTCTCATTTAATAAGGTCTCCATCTCACACACTGAAGTCTTAGCATTTCCACTATGAATGCAAAAAGACAGGTAGTGTCTTATAACTTAATGAACAGAATACAGACAAACCAATATTATTTTTATTTTATATAATGATTCATCCAAAAAGAAGCAGAAATATTATCAAAGACCTGGGAGTTAAAATCAGTTTTCTGAGGCTCATCACTATCTTAATTTCTAAAGCAATAACCTGTATTTGGAGCATTTCAATAAGCATAGATTTTTCAGGATAGACTAGATTGCTAAGTGTTTCATAGTGTTGGCTATTGTTGCTATTACTTGTCCAATATTGTAAATAAGACTGCAATATTGTATGAAAGGTTTATTCAGTCAACATAAAGGTTCATTACTGTGTTATTGCCTTTGTGGCCAGCAACAGTGCCAGCAAGAGACTTCTGGCAATTGTGATTCCAGGAAGGTAAGTACATACCAGAACATTTGTCCTGATGTGCACCAGTGGCAACTTGCAGGCCTCCATGTTATTACACATAAAAATAATCCCATTTTCCCCTTGACACAGTGGTAGTGCATGAATATGTAAGTTAAAACAACAAACTAGAGGAAATGAATTAATTTGGAAATGGAAGCAAGGAAAAATGGCATGTCTGTGCTGTGTGAAAAGGGGTTTTAAAAAATCTACCATGCTTTGCATAAGCCCTACTTTGTTTTCCCAGTTCTTGGAAAAAACATGAATATTTTATACTGTGAGTATATTTATAAATAATCTAGAACTGTCTTATAAATTTTTACTAATTCTTTTTATGAAGAGCTAAACATGAGTTACCTACTTTTTTATAGACCAACAAGTGAATAAAATGCCACATTTACTACAAAATGCATTTACTACTCATGTTTTTAAGTGTGCTTATAAGAGTAACGGGGACATACCAGTACATTGTGTACTGTTTCTAAGTTCACCCCTGATATCAGTGCAAATAGAACTGAGGAGCTCTAGTTCACTATCCCTGACAGAAATGTCTCCTAAGTTCTTCGTCTTAACACGGGGTGGCGGTAGGTGCACCTGCGCTGAGAGCCCGCTGGCCACCCTTGCTCCTTCATCAGCTCTGACATGTTGGTGTGAGTTCCCGAACATTCATTTTCTTTTTCTACCTGGAAATTTTGCCTGGAGAATTTGGTAATTAATCGGGTTTGTCTGGGGATGTTGGTGCCTGTGGCGGTCCCAGTTTTGTTACTGGAGTTTTCTCCCAGGTGTTACTGCGCAGCAGCAGGCACAGAAGTGGCGTACAGCTGGAAATCTGCACCACATCTCCCACACCATGTGCAGCTGTGGAGCAAGTTCTCCAGAAGCTGGATGCAATAGAAGAACTTAAGGCTTGTGGTGCACATAAGACAGTCACCGTGGACATACCCAGTGAGTTCAAACTGTCCCCAGAGTGGGTAAAGCCTCCATGAACCTACACACAGTGCATGCACAGCCAGCCTGACATCTCAAAGTCTTTTCTTAATGAGGCACACACTGCTCATCTCTGCAGTGTGGAAACAGAATTCCAGCCCTTCCTAGAAGTCTTGAAACTACTGCAGGCATGTACAGGGATGTATAAGGCAACACTGAGCAGCAATGGCTCATCAGTTCTTCATGGAAGCCAGTGTATTTGCATGATCAAGAAGCCCCTACAGTTTTGCACAGCACCACCCTCCAGGTCCGCACTTCCCTCAAGCTAGAGGTATGGTGGACGCTGGGGTACGTAAATTAGCAGGTTTCTTTACAGGTCATCATGTCACAAGTTGTCATGTGCTTATCTAAGATAATGAGATAATGGACTCTTAGCAGCACAAAGTCTCTATGACAGGCTTTAGATTTGTTTCAGGCTTCTAACTTGTCTATGTCCTGCAAAAGGTCTGTCATTTTTGGGCAACAGCTACCTTTCTGCCTGCAAAATCCTTTTAGGACAATGGCTTTTGTAAAGGGTAAACTATATGCTGTCTTAGTGGCTGACTAATACAGTCATGATATAGAAGTTCAAAAATATAAATCAACAGATATATGCATGTTACTGTGCTTGCAAGTGTTTGCAGCTGCACAGTGCACTCAAAGGCAGGTATAGGGACCATTGTGTGCAGGTTGTTCAGCACAAATGCTCCATAGGTTTCCTGAAAGTGAAGACTTTATATCCTCTCATGTGCAGAACTAAAACTAATTTGCATGCAAAGCCAGATAGTTTTAAACTTTCCCTGTCAGATACAATTTTACATAATGAGGACCTCTGTTTCATCCAGATGGTCCTGCCTTCCTGGTCTGCTTTATGGAGAAAATTTTAGGTTTTGGTTTTTTTAATGTTTTTCCAGCTAATGGAAAACGTTGCTTTATTATAGGGAATGACTCACCAGGTTCCCAAAGATGTTAAGAAAAAATCCTCTCTGACCTTTTTTAACTAAGTACCCGTTAATCTGAACCACAGCTTCCTTTGCACTTACAGCTTCAGGAACTTTGTGCTATCCATACCTAAGGAGCTAAAAACTCCTTGAGCTCCAGTGTTGTTTTACAAGCCCTGTGCTTGGTGCCTCTCTCTTCCCTGACAGATCGCTGCTCTTGCTAGCCAGCAAGTACTTGTGTTGCTCTGAGGTGTGGCCCAATCCCACCCTTGGCTGCAGCCGAATCTATCATTTAATGGCCCAGCCTATAGTGGGTAGCTGGCTTAAGCGTTAGTCAACTGTAATGATAAATGTAAAGGCAAATGGCCAGCATAGTAAAACAGATAGGAACACATTTTCTTCTAGCGTACTGAAGGTAATTATCCCTCCCGTTACAGACATGATATGCCTCATAGAGAAACTTCACAAATACAAGTTTTTAGCAACTTGGCCTTAAAGTAAAACTTGAATTCAGAGGTTTCTAATCTTAACACAAATGCACTCTGAACACATTTACTACAACTCTATTCCAAATAGGCATCTTGATACTTCAATTTAATAAATTCTAACTGGTACATCTTGGTTTGTTTTTCTTGGTTTGTTACAAATGTTTTGGATGTGTAACAACTGAAACAAAACTACACTGCATTTGAATGCCATGTGGATGAATATTTACTAAATCAATAAGAAAAATCAATAAAAAGTTCACGAAATTGAAAATTTATAAATGTGATTCTACTAACTAGGAACAGAAACACCAAAACCGCTCTGCACATGTGGGCCTCTAGTCCTAAAGCAAGGGCCAGCGTAACAAATCCTTAACTGTATCAAACAGATGACGTTTTTTCCAGGTACAGGCTTTTTATTCAACAGATGAGGTTACAGTTCAGGACTTTTCAATGCAAGGATTGTTTATAAGTGGCATTTAGTAGAAAATCCAATTTAACTGTCTATGGAAGACTAATGAAGTGTTGTGAAGCTCAACAAAAATTTTCATGCATTTACAAAGCTCTTTAACAGTTTTGATCTACATTTTGATGAAATCTGATCTTAGTTTTAACCTAATTATGTGAGATGAACTATGATTTTTGAGTGGAAATCAACTAATAAGCATTAATCATTCATTTTTGAAACAGGGCAAAATAGCATCTCTTTCCAAGTTTTTCCATGGAGTTTGAGGCTTATGATGTCTTGAAACTCAAGCCAGAGCTTGGGGGTTCTGGGAACTTAAAGAAAACCAAAGAAAGTCCTTAGCTAATGAAGCTTGTCTTAAAAGTCCAGCCTCCAGGCCACCGCTATATTTCCTGGAGCCAGCAGAGTATGCAGCAGTGTGTTGGATCAGCAAAAACTGAAAGAAACACACTGCATAACACCTGTGGCTTTCAGAAGCATTTTGCTCCAAGTGCTTGTGTAGCACTTGGCTATCCTAGTGAGAGGTACTTACACAGAATGGATAAACAAATATGCTCTGGAATTTTAATAAGCAAAAGTCCAGCCAGTGTGAGCTCAAAAGTTTGAGGAAAGTAAATTTCAATTTCTGAACTAATATTGGCCTTACAGTAATACATAGTTAACAGATATTGCTCTTTGGTTGTTAATAGAGCATGTCTAACCACAGGGTACATGCTGCTTAAGTAGATTTAAAACGGTATTTGATTTACAACAGTCTTCAAAAATTTCACCCACACAAATGTGGACATCTGTGTGGTACTGCCTATGGTCCCAAATGACTCAGAAAGGCTAAGACTAAGTGACAACAAAGAATATCCTGAAATAATCCAGATTGTCCCTATATGCTGAAATAACATCACAGCTTGTTTTTTTTTCCAGGGTGTTTTCTTCAGGCCCATTTGGAAACACCTCCTGATGCTATGAAGCAATTTTGGCCGAAATGTCACTATCAATAGCAAACAGATAAGATCACCTGAATATACAATAGATCTGCTTCCTCCAGCTCTGCAGATTGCAGCCACAGCATGCTTACCACCAGAACGATTATATTATTAACTACTAAGTGAACATGACTGGAAAAAAGGGAATGTAGCTTGCCTTCACAGGACTACGGAGAAGGATGCTGGGTCTAATTACCCAGGGAGACAAGAACATTTCCCAGATGCCACAACCAGCTCAAACTTAATTTCACATAGCTGCACTTCTTACAGTCAGCTCTCCATCTTCCTCACCCTTTATCCCCAGTATCTTCCCCAGAGCAGAACCAGTTACTACTTATTTCAGATACGGGAAAGATGAGACAGGTATTTCTTTTAATCCTTGAAAGGACTGTTCAGTAATAAGAGGAGAGAAATGTACAGATTTAGGAAAAAAAAAAGGAGCCCAAACTCATTCTACACTTTTCTTAACAACTTTAACAGTTTTCTATTTTCATAAATTAATCGGTCCTTCCACTTGTTTGGAGGCTCATCACATGCCCTATGTCTAGAGAAAGCAAAGGGACCTGATAAGCCAGCACAACAAATTCTAAGAATATTTGCTGTCTTTCTCGAGTTCACAGAACTAAAGGATTATGTGCCACAGAATGACACAGAATCACTAGTAATAAAGGAAAGCTCACAATCATTCCACTTATTTTTGTTTTTCTATTAATTTTTTTATTTTTCTTCTGCCATAGGTTCATTGAATCTGACTTGTTATAAATTCCTTTTTCGTTTTCATGCTTGCCAACCAGATTTTAAAATTACTATTACAAATTTTATTTTGTTCAGTTTTACTGTTTCCTTTGTAGTTTGCATTCACTCTCCTTGTTCCACTTGTTATGGTCACTTCCATTCTTCATTCTCATATTTCTAATTTCCTTTTTGGTATCTCAACCACACTTTCACTTGCTCTCTGTCTCCTTATGTCTAATCCATAATCCTCTTCTATCATCTCTCTTTTAAATTCTCCTCTTTACTAAGCGTATGATTGCATTTCACTTGTCCCAGCCTGTTCTCCTTCCTCTTCTGCTTCATCTCAGTACTTTCATTTTTATTTGTTCATTGCTCCTTCCTCATCTGTCTAAGTCTACCTCGTGATGTATCTTCTATCCTACCAGATGTGGCATTGACAGACGAATATGTGGACCTGACACCTGAACCATATTTTCATTTAATATTGTACTGATCCTAAAAACTTCTCCAAAGGACATCAAGGATGGTAACAGGAAAAACTGATGAAAAATTTGTGATACCTTCTGCTGATTTTCACACCCATCTTTGCAAAAGAATAAAGTTTAAGGAGTCCTCAGAACAGGCAAGATATGGGAGGAGCCTATGTAAGACTAAAGTCTGGGATTTGTGAGCCTCACAAGCCAGTGACAACCCACTTGGTTACTTTCTAGAGGATGGCAATGTACTGTTCAAAGCTGGCACTTCAAGTTCAAAGACATGGAAACAAGAACCCTCATGGATTTCAGTCAAAACTTACCCTATCTGTCCTAGCAGTCAACTGTTTATTAGGCCAGTACTACAGGACCTAACTGGTTTTGCTCTTCTTGGAGCTCATCAGCTGTAGGTAATGGCCTAAGAGACTCAGGAGCAACTACAATTTCAGTAATTTTCACATTCTGTCTAATCTTCCTCGGTACTTTCGCTGGTTCGTTTTGGATGTGAACGCTACCACGTATTGTAGCCAGCACTTTAGAATACGTTTTCTGTTATCACAGCAATGTGACCAATTTTTACACTGCCTCGAATTACATATTGAGGAGATCTTCCTTGTAATATTTTGCATATCTGTCAACATAATTGACACTACATAATCTCAGAAAATTACCCCTCCTTTCTCACCTGTTCTAGAAAACTACAACAGGTGAGATACAGAACAGAACCTTCACCCTAAAATAATCTCTGTTTCTTAGTTATATGGCTTTGTTCAATTAATCTAAAATGTCTAAACATTATAGAGCTGAATTGACCTGTGTTCTTTAGCTTGTAGATCAGTCATATGGAAACACACGTTTTCAACAAACTCATCTGCTGAAACTCAAGTTCATGAGAGGAATTTATGTATCCACCTGCACTCAATCAATTATGTATTTATCTGTGCTTCAAGTACAATTTTTAACCTGCATGTGCTTTCTCAGTCCTTTCTGAGATTATATGTTTGTCTCCAGTGCCTCATCCACCATCATGGTGCTTTTGATTAAAGAAAGCCCAAGTTTCCAATCTCTAACAAAATCTGAAATGAGCCAAGCTTCAAACAGTTCTGAGTTTTACTCAGATTTCACAGGAGCCAAACCTGAAGCAGGGTTCCTCTCCTACAGAGAAGCCTGTACCAACATCTTTCCAACTATGTAGTTATGAAAATGCATCTAGGGCTGCACAGAATATGAAGGAAAAATCTGAAACAAATGAGAATTCCAATGCATTTGATGATGGTGCAATGGTCAGAGGAGATGCCAATGATGACAGTTGAACGTCCCTTTGCCTTCCCAGCCCCCTTCATATATTCTCAGGCATAGGATGACAAAGGGAAGTCCACGGGTCACATGAATAGATATTGTTGACATATTACCCTGTCCAAATTACCTTCTCTATCCAATCAAATCACCCATCCTTATCCATCAATTCCTTTCTCAGAGGTAACTTTTTCTCATAGGCCTACCAAAACTCAATTACATTTACTAACTCTATAAAGAAGAAAGATTAAATACAAGGACACAAGTACCAATGCCTGTGGTCTGTCGGTTTTCAAACAGCATACCATAGAGGTAGAGCAAACCCACAACATCAAACAGCATGTTTAAATTGGGAACAATTACAGATTGATAACGAACAGTAATATTGCACATGAAGCCCTACGTGGTCTAGAAGAAATCTAGGAGATCAGTTCCAGAAATGCACTGATCGAAAGAAGAGGAATAATATTACTAGGTGGACCTACACAACTGAATGATTTGGTGTGGTGATCTTTCTAAGAAATACAAACATGCTTCACTGTATGGAACTGACCGAGCAGCACAGAGTGATTCTTGGGCAAAACACACAGAGGTTGGTTTGGGTTTTTTCCCCCTTTTTTGAGGGAAATAAAACCCAAACCTCTGAGATCTCTAGAGTCTGTAGGAAAGAGGACAAGGCATTAGCGTTTAATAAAACTGCGGTACCAAATATGTATTTTTTTCTATTGTTTTCACACAGTGCAGAGAAGATGAAGCACAATGTAGGTAACACTTAAGGCGTTACTGTTGTAGCAGGAGTGAGAGACAAAAGTAGTATTGAGGCTCACTATATAAATCTGTTGTGGCAATGTTAATATAAATGGATATTGAGTTTTAACATAAGTGTACACCTTGTTCTTCAAAGCCTTGTGACACAGTCCACCTATTCCAGAAGGGTGGCCAGCTGCAAGCAGATGAATCCCTTCTGATCTATAGCCCACATCTGGCTTTGAAGAAGAAATAATTTTCTCCATTTTCTCGATCTGTAAGCTTCAAAAAGGCTAAAAGAGTGTGTTTGTTACAGGAGTTTATAAAAGATACAAAATAAATGAAACTACTCAAAGCATTTTGATTTTTTGAAGGAGCCTACTTCCAATTAAACACGCATTGCCTTTATGTCCTCTGCCTTATTCTGGTTTCAAATATGTCTTTGGTTACATGTCCTCATTTGTACCTTATTTTTGGGTCTTCTGGAAAAAGAATTGTCAAAAATCTCAAAAAGGGCTTTGTTTTTTCTGCATAACTGTTCCTGAAGAAGAAGGTGGTAGCTAGTCTTACGAAGAATAAGAGTTGTCATAGTGAAAAATGTCTTCCCCTCTCATCAACACAGGCTGGATTCCTGCTGTCTAGGTGTATGCTTTATGTATGCCTGTTATCTTCATTCCTCATGATGGTGAAGTCGTTTTGCCCCATCACCCCTCTCTATTTCTCTGAGGTTGTGTCTTATACTATAAAATGGCAGAAACCTAAGTAGTTCAAACTGACAAGTAAACAAGCCTCTTTTAAATCATTACAGCAAACATTAGATCTTCTTACATTTTAATCCATGGTGGTAGCTGTGAACGTCAGTTTGAATACCACTGCCTTACTGGTTGGCAGTATTCTAATATATCACCTATTTCCAAAGCAAATTTTAAGGATGTGAAATTTCTTTCAAATAGTTACGGAGAATAGAAAATTCTGGCAGTATTCTGACCAAGATTTAAATCTTTTGGTAGATGAAGCTTTCAATATAAGAAAGATGCCTGGATTTAAAAGAAAAATATCATTAGCACATGATGAATATGTTTTCAAGGCCAATTGTCAGATAACACATAAAAGCTTATTCTGCCCGTCTAACCAATACTGAAAGCACATTACTGCTTTCTAACACATGCTAAACACAAATTTTATTACTGATATGTATGTGCTGATACATGCAAGATGTAGAAAATCATTGTATGTTTCCCGAAATAGGCGTACACAAGAACATGCTATAAGTGCATGCTTTGCTATGCTATGTGTCACATCCAGCTTCTGATTCTGCTGACAGATGTTCTCCTAAAGAAAAACTTACAACATTCCTAACTAATTCACAACCTCTTTAAATAAAATTAAAAGCTTTTATATTGGCTAAATGCAATCATCTTATGCATATAAATGATGTGTCCTTGTCTTTCTCCACTGCTCCAGCAGGATCATTCACATGAAGGAAAGTAGGCACTTGTGATGGAAGTGCTTGGCAATCATGCTGTAAGCTCTTTCAGGATTTGAGAATATTTCAGTTAGTAGTATCAATTCAGTTAATAGCAACAACTACACCACATGAACTGAAGGCCTTAGTGCAAACAGGAGGAACTAACTGCATATTATAAAAACCCCAAAATGAGGGCAGCACCAAAAGGGGAAAACTTTAGGTAAGTTTTTTGAAGATTTTGTAAGTACTGGTAAAGGGTCTTTTTATGTAAGATGAAGTAATTCTAGACCACACTTGTTAAAGAGAAAGTGTTGTTCTGGCTAATTACAAAATGGGTGAACCCCATGGCATGTCAATCTATTGGAGTGACTGCCTGAAAGCGATTAACAGTCCTCTCAGATCAGACCTATTTGCTGAGTTGCTACACTGGCAATTATTCTAATCTAACCATCTGTGGAGCGGCAGGAATTAATATTTTATGACTTGTAACTTCCAATGCACATTTTGTAGACAGATTTCTTTTGTGTTTCTAGTTGGAGGCAAGACTGATGTACCTATTGTGTTACTCACAGAAGTGGTAACGATGTACATCTTAGCAAATGACCGGGCCATTCTAGCACACTTCACAGGAATGCTTTGTTAGTGTCTAGGAATGTCATAATTGGAGAATTTGCAATAGGTCATCTCTAGTAATTAGATGCTTCATTTCTTTCCTTTCTCTGTTTATAGATTACATCATCTGTTTGGTGATACATTAAGTTATCCTTCTGTACTGGCCACTAGAATTTTCCCAGGATGGGAAAAAAAAGACTAGCTGCACTTTGACATCTTGGGGGATCATAAGATATTAATTGATTTCTAATCCAATGACAATACCAGTTTTCTGGTGAAAATTGTTCTACCTCTTTTATTTTAAACAGTTTCTTTTGAAACATTTCTTTGCGTCATTATGACCCATTGGAAAGAACAGGTAAATATAAAGTATTTGGGGAAAAGCAGCTGCGAACAGGGTGAAAAATCTACCATGTGCAGAAGACTTCCCAGGCACCAGCGGGAGGAGGAAATGTATTATATATGGGATTCTAGAAAAGAAAATAAATTCTCAACATTTTAGGGGATATGTTGATCCCTATTCCTTCTGAATAAAATTGAGTGTTGAAACATAAAATTTTAGAATTACTGTAATCAAGGAATCCTGCAGACGAGAAGAGCTTGAGGGATGCACAAGAATTTTAGAAAAAGAATAATTAAATCCTAGGTCTACAATATCATGGCAGACTGTCTCTTGAGGATGAATGCCTAATGACTTTTAGTTATCTTTATGATGATAGTCAGTTAGACCACTTTTTTTTTTTTAAACTGAAAGTTATTTTGGGGCTCAAAGACATTAAGGACTTGTGTGATTTTTTTTTGGAAAATGAAGTCTAAACTTGAAAAATTGCGCATAAATTGCTATTTTTATGTGTTCATTCTTGGAAAAGGTTTCCAACAAAGTAAATTACTCAGCTGTCCAGAGTAAAACTTGTAGCTTTTGTTCTAATCAGGTAACTAGATCCTTATGTCATAGACCTGGGCTTACAGTGGATGCCAATCTGAATGTGATTCGACAGTACTCTCTCAGTGCACATAACACAAACCATGCACTTGTGCTACATTAGAGAAGTGTGTCAGGTGTGAGTTTTTATCCCACCCTTACTCTGTACATCACTAGTGGGGCTGCATATGAAGTACTGGATTCAGGTCTGGGCAGTCCACTTCAAGAAGGATGAGGAGAAACTGGTAAACATCTGCAGAAAAGCTGCTAAGGTACATAGTGACCTAGAGCATATGCCTGAAGAGGAGAGTTTGAGACAGGAGGGTTTGTTTAACCTTTTGAGAAATCTAAGGAGTAATCTAATACCTGCCTACAACTATCTGCAGGGATGTTAGAACGGCATTAGGGCCTTGCGCCAGGCCCTATGAAGGGAATATGGCCGCAAATAGTGGTTTGTGGGCTCCAGATCAGACACTGATGGTGGGGTGGGGGAAGTTTCCAAATGTTTTGCCATACAGATGGTTGACTATCCATTACTGGAGGTTTTCAGACCTGGCTAAACAAAGGTAAACCGGCTTATTTTAGCATTGACAATAATCCACTATGAGAGGTTGGTTCCAGCCCATATGAAATCTATCATTGTACAAATAGCTGTGAACCCTCTTGCATTGAAGGCAGTGAGACGGAGTTTAGTATTACGAGCATTTCCAGGAGCAGTGCATCAGACATCAGCATACTGGCAGCAGTGAATTACGTCAGCCTGACACGCTGTAGATCTCTGCATGCCAAGAAATAGTATAAGTGTAGGATCATAGCTGGAAGCACAGCCGCAGTCCACTAACTGTGTCTCTGAAAAATCGCCCCTTTTGAGCTGGGACATTTTATTGCCTTTAAAATCTCTGTACATTTGTCATGAAAACTTTCTGCTCATTAATGCAATGTTTTCG
>JAVJGI010000057.1:39990489-40002567 GCA_035590275.1 Ibycter americanus | reverse complement strand
CTTCAATATTTCCTTTTGATCTTGAAACAGTTTTAGAAAAGTGCATCTTACTTTCAACATTTCTTACTACAAAATGATGCACTTTGAAACTTCATGAGTCTGAGACAACTTGTGGCTCACTGCAAGAGATGGTTGCTGGGCTGTGTTAAAATAGTCTTCACTTGTGAAAATAAGAAAGACCTGCCCTGAGCATTGAAGCATCAAACTGACCTCTACCTAAATGCACAACTGACTCTGTCCTGAACTTACAGGCTCAGACTGACCCACAAATGCAACTGTATCCTCCGCTTCCCTGGAAACCCCTTTTTAAATCCTGAATATTTGCTGTGGACAAAATAAGAGTTATGGAACTGGTGAAAGCTAAAAAGGTAGAGTGGAAACAGAATATTCAGTGAAATCTCTTCTCTAGTGTCAGGGGGCATAAGGCAAACTTTTTATTATTATTATTATTTAATAGTACACTCATTCAGGAAATTAGATACTGCTGAAAGACTGAGAGTGATGCCATACTAGGAACAAAACCAGCTGAGTCTTTCAGAATTATCTGGCATACTTAATGACCTGATTTAATCTTAGATTTTATAAAAGAGACTGCCACTGTCCTAATCTATTTGAAGTCAATACCACTTTCTGTCTTTAATAGGCGAGCACAAGCTTGAAGTTTCCCTTTGTGAACAGGGTGATGCCAAAGAGCAAGGAGAGCTATCACTGCACTGGAGAAAGATACATTTGAAGCAAAGGAAAGTAAATCAGAAGAAATGACAAGCCTAGCATATGAAAGTCAGGCAGACTTAAAAATAAGAATAAAATCTGCTTTCAGCACTACTGTCCAGGGACAGGCTGTGAAATACGAAGTTACCAACTGTTTATTAGTTCCTAAATCTGTTCTGTTTTCTAGCCCTCTGCTCTTTTGTTCAGCGATTAACTAAAAATTAAACCTTTTCCTCACTCTCCAGCAAACAGAAGTCTGGTGCTGTCAGTGTTCTTCCCCACTCCACACGCTTACTACTGGAAAATGGTAAGTAAGGACACGTGTGCATGGCTGCACACACTCCCCTTTGGATGACGATCCCTTTGGAGCAGTGCCCCTGCATGCACAGGGCCGAGAGTCTCCATTGCTCTGCTAGAAATGAGGATAAGGAAAGGCATCAGAAAGTGACCATCTGTTTGGCTGACCTAACAGGGCAGGTGGTCCTTCTCTCATCCATATGGTCACCTTTCTATTAACTAAAGGCTGGGCAGGACTCAGTCACCTTCTTTTAAAACAAAGGAAAACAAAACGTGGCAGAAACATTCTGTATGTCACTGGACCAAGATGTACAAATCTTACCCGCAACCTCCCTCCTTAACAGTTCTCTCATATTTCTATTTTGAAGAAGTGTTGTTAGACCCAAGAGTTTTTGTGCTTATAAGAGGGAGTGATTTGGGAGGGAGAGGTTAAATGACAGAGAGACACTGACACCGAGAAAAGGGAAGAGGAAAGGAAGATACATATTCCTGGAGGTCAGAGGATGGTGCTGCAGAAAGAAACCAGAGAAGAGATATCTTTCCTTTTTTTATAGGTGTTTGCAGACGTCAGGCAAGCATTTGACTTGAACTACCGAAGTTTGGAGGTTCATCCATTAATCACTTTTCAACAGATAAACCTCTTGTCCAAACGTGAATTAAGTTGAATCTCTCTCAGAGATTTATTCTTTAACATAAAGATTTCCCCACACAATGTTGTGCTGTAAACCGCAAAAGCTCAAATTTTTCTTATAGATGTCCTCAAAATAGTTGTTATTCATGGCACAGTTTTCTACAGTTCGATTACATTATATATGCCATTTTTGAATGTGAATTTTTGTTGCTAGTCAAGCTAGGATTAGAACACACCATCTCCATCTGCTAAGGAAACACATAGGCAAGCACACACTGTTTAGGATGCAAGGATATTTGTGCATAGCCGCACACTGTTCTCTGAGAAAAAGAAATATATACTCTGATATCGTAAAAACAATAACCCTGTAGTGTGTGTAGTTCATGCAGTGGTGTTGAAAGGTGTAAGCAGCACATCATTTTAAGCACAGACTATACTCATCATACAGGAAGCTTTATCAAGCATGACCAACATGCTAGTTTATGTTCACCCCATTGAGCCAGCCTGTAATTCATGATCATCTCATGTCCGAGAGCCTAGATGTGTTTCCTAGTCTCATTCCAGTTTCAAGTGCCTATATCACAAAAACTGTTACCACTCCTGGCCTCAAAATTGCCAGTTTTTTGAACTGGCTCAAAAAAAACTCAAAAAAGTTTACAGAAAGCTATCAACAGAAAGCTGTGCATACAACTTTTGAAAAACTAGTTCTGTTCTCATTGCTAAAGGTAGCTTATGCAGTTACAAAACTGAGGCTTGTTTGTGAGACTAAAAGAATTCCTGCTTGGCTAATATCCAAAGGAAGATTTCTTCTGTATGTGCAGCCTAGGTTAAATGTCTAGAGCTGATCTTTTTTTCTTATGATAGCACTAAGTTTCTAAAACCTCAATGACTGCAAACAGAAGCAAACAACAACCAAACAATATCAAAAATATCTAGAAAAAAATTAACTCCTCACCTAAATAAAATATTTCTACACTGCAGAAATAATAATACTAATATTGAGATATCATCTTTTATTCTACCCAAGCAGAAGTGCTTACTTCAGTGACTATTTACATGTCATGTTACGTAGGAAAGAGGTAGATGATTATAACAGAAAAGAAAATATAAAATTTTGAGAGAAAAACTGGGGCGTCAGTGTGATCATGATATAGAATGTATCATCACGATTGTAAAAGATGAGGTGAAAGGACCATCTAGCCTCATATTCTGCCTCCGGCTGTGTCTAATGACAGCTGACCAGGAAAAACTAGTAAACACAGTGCAAACATGTAGTAAGACTTCTATGGTGTATTCTCTCTACCTCTAAATATCAATGGCTCTGGGACTTCTTGAGTTGTTCAGTCATTTCTCCTGCAACCATGCAGGATTTTGTATACCTCTATATACCTCAGTCATCTCTCTTTCAGGCTGCAAAGTCCTTATCATAAAAAGCTCTCCCTTACTTTCTGTCATCCTTTTCTCTACCTTTACTAATTCCACTGTATTCTTTACAAAACAAAGGGGAACAGACTGTTACAGTTTTAAGGAGATGGGGGTACCAAAGACTGAGTTGAACCTGAAGAGCCTTGACCAATATTGTTTGAAATTTATCAGAAAAAAATTCAGCTGTACCCTTTGTGCTGTACCCTTACCCACAGTACTCTAAAATCAAATTTTGTTATCTTTGTTCACCATTATTTTCTTTTAGTAGTTCATGCTCACCATTTTAGACAGCAGAACTACTCCTCAGAATATACAGACCTTGTTGCCTATTTGAACTTACAGTGTCTTTGATATAATTGCAATTATAAAACAATACAAGCAAAAGGTTACTCACTTGTGTTTATCTTCTGAAGTGAAATGTGCTTTTCCAGCTGTCTACGAAGTTTCACCTCTGCTCCATATTTACCAGTAGTGCCATTGTCAGCCAAAATAAAATGAGAATGCATACTGTTGAGCACTGTCAACTTACTCATGGGATTGGACATCGTCTGGTATGGTCGGACCACCTGAATTTTTGAGACAGAGGAAAAAAAAAGCACTAAAGAGAGAAGACCTCTGAATATCAATTATAACAGCTGACAAGATGATACAAAAGAAAAATAAAAAATCAAAATTGTTTGAAGTATTGCACTCAAACTCTGTTGTCCTCTATACGTAAAGCAGAAAATTATCTTAGCACTTAAACCAGTGTGGCCACTTCTTGTAAACACTGACCTTTTAGACACCGACACTGCTTCAATAGCATCAATGGCCACTGTTTCAGTGTCAATTTCAGCTAATCGTCAGTCCTCCAAAGTTCTGTGTGACTACACACATGCTGCAGACCCTGTCTGCTGCTGTCTTTCAACAGCATTGCCATAAATACCTCATCTGATCAAAATATTTGATTCTTCCTTCACAGACCCCACCAAGCACCATGCCCCGGGTCCTAGCTCATTCAGAGCCACCAGCACAGGAGTTCCTCTGCAGATAACGCCAGTACAGGTGAGTTCCACTGTTGAAGAGGTGTACACCAGTTCCAGTTTCATGGAAAAAAACTACTGACCCACTCTTAGCATAGTATAAAAGCAGTTATTTGTGTTCACAACAGCTTTAGAAAGTTTCCATTCAACGGGGAGTTTGCTACACTTCTTTTGATTTGTTTTCATCAGAAGAAACTCTTCTGCAGACAGAGGAAATTGTTGCAGAGCTGTCTCACTCATAGCCTCTAGACAGACCAAATAATAGCACCGGCCACATTTGCCTATCAGCTACTTTGGTGCGTCTTCAGCCACATAAGTAAGACCGTACTGATGTGGCAAAAGAACTGGTGATGCGTCAAGGGATCCTGGCTGATCGTTCAAAGAGATGTGCTAGAAATATTTTTCCCTGCATTGTTTGCACATCTTGTCATTTTGGAAACACAAAACTCCTGAATATTTGTAAAATGACATCCTAGCTGAAGAAATGCTGAAGTGACTTGCTACAAAACTCAGCTGGGCTGTGCTTCAGCTGCAAGGAATTTTCTTCACAACTCTGGTGGTGTTCATTTCGCAAATCTAACAAAATCTGGTGCTTTTTAATGCACAGAAGTGCAGACACAAGTTTTGACAAAAATGCTTGCAGACAGAAATATATTAACTTAATAATTTCTTCCTAAACTTCTTTCCATTTTTGTTATTCTAAAGAGTTCTCTAATTGAGGCATAATTCTTTATAAATGATATGCATCAGTAATTATTTGGCCGGAGATATCTTTCCCTATTATTTCCACTTGCGAATGCTTGCAGCACTTTGGTTAACTCTTGGATGGCAACGGAAAACCCACAGACTTATTTTGCTGTTATAAACAGTCACACAGAGGGTACTCTGTAAGCCGTTCATACTGCAAAAGGGAGTTAATAGTTCTGAGAAGACCAAGATGGCAGCTAGCCAACAGCAAGGCAGTGCACTCCACTGTGAGAACAGGTGATAGCTTTGGCTCAAGTTTCTTTTATACTGTTTCTTTTGGTGCCCCATTCATAAAACATTTATTCTACAGGCTCATATAGCTTAACAAGTATCAATAGACTGCTGGAATATATTTGTTGACTAGCTTCCACAGATACAGAAACGATGAGTCCCATGCTAGTCAGAAAGAAAAAGAAGTTTCTTTCTCACACGCCTAAGAATCAAACAAAATCAGATTAAAACAGTTACATGTTTTAAACCACCCGCCCCATCTCTCAATATATAGAGTGCACAGGCCAGCAAGATCCAGTAGAAGAGGAATGACTTGAGTCGCCTGTTCATTGTATGATTACAAGGTGCTGTGCATGCATTTCTGCTGGCAGCTTGTGGTTTGTCCCTGAGAGCCACAGCTTAAAACTTTCTAATGGTGACAGCTTGATCTGCAGTTCTAATGAGCTGCCACACCAAAGGCTCAGCACATCAACAGTAATGCTGCTGCAGGGCAGATTAGAAGGCTACACTTTGGTTTTGTGTCTGCTGTTTAGTTACAAGGTGAATCTTACTATTAATCAATTTTGTAGATGTAAAAATGAGAATACAATTATTTTCAATTGAACTGTTCACAGCATGCACAGTTCAACAGCTGAAATACTTTTTTTATAATAAATAATAAACCCATACTGTCAGACTCTTTTCCTCATTAAAGGATAAAGAAAATCTTCAGGAAGGCAAGAAAATCCTAGGCTTTGAGGCTATTTCCTTGAGGTGATTTTATTTTCCACAACACTCAGCAGATTTTCATTTTCTTACTCTTGCAGTTCCCATTCCTTTGTTCTTTTCAATCCCTTACGTTTTACAAGCAAGTTAAAAGGTCGGGAAAACTTCAACTTTAATGTCTTCTTATCCTCCTTCTGCATTGAGAAGATAGAATAATGTCCCCTGGCATCTTCCTCTGCAGAGTTGAAAGGAAGCATTTGTGCTTAAGACAACCCCTCTAAATATAGGTTAATGAATGTGACAGCAGCCACGCTGTGAAGCAGTACTCGCACCACATGGGCTGAGGGCATTCTGTCAATAGCTGAGGAGCTGGACTAACCTCAGCAGTTGCATTTGCACCCTGAGATGGGAGCAAGCTTGAATTAAAAGCACTGTTACACTCTGTTTACATTCCTCATGGGCATGTGACACTCAGCATAGGGAGAGCACTTGAAGAATCTCTCAGGGTAACTCACCATGGACAATGAGCATGTGTGTGTCATGGGATCCAATGCATGAATCTAAGCAGTCTAGGTGAAGGAAAAGAATTTACAACAAACTTAATCTGTTCACAGTAGTGGCAGAAAAAGAAAGAGATGTGTGCTTCGCTTCTCAAAAAGTAGTAGCTGTTGTTCAAATTAAGCCTCCTCTTCAGCCTCATTGTTTTTGGGGTAGACCAGGGAATAGAGTAGATTCTGGTTTAATTTAGAGGATCCTGCAAGCATCATGGTCCAAATCCTCTGTATAGGCCACAAAAATGCCAGTCCCTAGCTTCTCCCCAGGCATGCTTCCCACCCTGTAGTTTGCAATGAGAGCGCTGAATCTTCTCCTTACACCTTTTCTTTGAGCAATTATTTCCTGACCAAGCCTGCAAGGGGTCTCTGATACTTTGACACTGGATAAAAGTTAGAGTGAAACAAACTTGTGAACTATTTGTGGTTATTCATAATGGTTTTTTCCCCAGCAATTCAATTTATTTTCAAAGAATAACATCTTTCTGGAAGGATAATTGCAAAATATCTACCAAACCCAAGTCAAAATTGGTAACAAATCCAAAACCAATAAAGTCATATACACTTATTAATTAGTTGCCTGATATTTGTAACTTTTATCGTTATTCTGAAATCTGCAGAAAATAATTAAAGCAAAGCATAATCTGTCTGACACTGTAAAAACAAAGAAGTATGAGAGACAGAAGGAAGCAGTCTCATCCTACAAGCTAATGTTGTTATTCAGATTACTATGAAAGAACGAAAAGGAAACGTGTAGCCCATCTTGACAGTCTGATATACGTGTTGCCTGGTACACACATACAGAGCAGGTAATACGAATGCTGGTCTTTCTGACAAGACTTACTGGAATGAGTTTAAAAGATCGCAGTTTACAGTTGTGAGTTCTGGCTACACATCTATCAAGCTTGACAGCTATATGATTTTTTTTTTATATAGATGAATGGTAAGGAGACTAATTCTACAGCAACGCTAATTCTTGAATGCACACTTTTTCTGGTTTGGATAACCTTTGGTGATCTCAGGGAGGTAGGCAGTATTCTGAAAATGAATGGGACTTGGTACTGGCAGAGTGGAGTCCTTTATAATGAAGCATATAGCGATGGGATCAGGGAGACAGGAGTGGGCAGGACTTGGTGTGTTGATGAAAATAAGCCTTGCTCAGTTAGTTCAGCTGTAACGTATAGTAAACAATTCCAGTTCTTTAAGCTTTAAGCTTTCCTCATTCGTTATGTTTTCTGCACCTCCTGTTTGCTCTTATGTCTCATAAGTAGACACTGGCCTTACCTGTGGCCAGTGCCATAAATCAGTCCTGTTACTACATTCCAGCATAATACTGATTTTTCTGAAACAGCATTGAGTTATGATGTAATTGAGTTGTTAACTATTAATAATTACCTGGTGACCCACTACAACATGGAAGGACCTCACTTTTCCAGGAGAAGTTGTCTAGTCTGTTATTGTCCAGGGATTTTGAGAAGTTCATGCTAGCACCTGCTCCATGACAGGCTGACTTCCAACTTCTCCACTGTGATCCTGCCTTCCAAAGCGCACACAACCTTCAAGCTTTTAAGTTTCCTCCCTGTTCCAACATCCAAATTGATACTGAAAAAAGCTGAAGATACAACTGAGCAAGTAGGGCAATACTGCAGAGTTCTGCTGCGAGTACCATTTGAGCATCCCAGAGAAAACTTTGCTAATGACATGTTCTCACCTCCAGTTACAGTTACAAAATTCAGCAACTGCACTAATGTAAAAATTGGTTACTCTGAAATTGCAGTCTCTAATAGATCAGAAGCATTATTATCTAGACACAGACTGAGAAATCCAGGCTTTATTTTTTAATAAAATAAATATCTAAGGATGTTTGGATTCAACTTATGTTTAGTCCAATATAAATACAGCTTTTATATAAAAAAGGAAAATATTTGCTTCTTATTTTTATGATTTTATCTGTATAGGAGAGTACATTTCAAGTAGCAGTATACATACTCACTGCTTGGGTTTTATTAAATTTATTTTTCCTGAATATTCTGAGCAGTACAAAACAACAGGCATCTGCTATTAGTGAAATCTGTAAAGAACATTGGCAATGATTGTGCTTCCAGAATTTATGATCTAAGAAGTAAAAAATATAACTTATTCTGGAACAGAGTGCATGAAAGGGGTTGATAAGTGTGTGTGTGTGTGTATATAAAAATATAACATATATATCTAATATAATATAATAGGTATTTTATTATACATTAAAGTCTATACAGTATGTTATATATATTGCATAATAAATATATATTTATTATATAGATATAAATTTACTGTGAGAAAGTAGGTTTTTTCTCACAACAGTTTTTGCTTTTATGTAGCACTTTTATCTGTTTATGCACAAATCTACAAAGTAGGCTTATATTTTGGGTTGTGCATTCTGCTGAACATTCTAAATGATAAAAGAATCATTCTAAATGGTAAAAGCTGACCTCTATTGCTTCTTTTTCACTGGCTAAAGCCTTTGTTAGAAATAACAAGTATTTTACTTTTGCCAAAATTTCTGCTGAACTTCAGTTCTGCTATACTCTAGTTTTTGAGTGTAACCAACAGGTCAATGAAGTAATACAGGGAGAGAAACACACTATAACCCAAGGCTATACGAGTAGTCTAAGGGAGACAAATAAAATGGAAGAAATTTGAAGGGAATTTAGGAACTTTGCCTTACGACAACCTGCTGCATTCATGTACGTAAGGATTTTTACAGCAGGCCTGGAAGAGTGGATGTCATGGGTTTTGCAGGGATTTACCATAGCAGCACAAAGCTGAATTTTAGTTTCAATTCGTTCAATAAGAAAAAGGTGGGGTTCTTTTCCCCTCAAAACTTTAATTACTAAAAAATGTATTCTATTAAGTTACTAGGTTATGTACTACAGCATCTTGACTGACCAATGACACATCACAGTATGCTGGAAACATCCCTTTCACTAAGTTGCACAATAAAAGTGTATTTTGATTTAAGTCTCAAATACTAGTTTCTTTGGGCTACAAATGAAATTTATTTGAATTTTTTCATTGAGCAAAAGGAAAATACTAAAATCAGTGTCCTCTTTGTAATCTAGGCACTGTTCCTACTGAGGTGACCAGGAATTAAACCCAAATGAGGACTGAACAGTCTCTGAAAGAAAAGACATGCATGCTATGAAGACTCACAAAGTGCATTCTTTTAAAAGGAAAAACGGCTCTGTATGTAGGACGAAAGTTCTTTATAAACCAAGTTTTCTCCAAGACTGAGCAAGCCATCTTACTTCTTCAGTTCTTCTATCAGAAAACTGGAAATAAGGCAACTAACTATCTTTCCCTTGTGTGCTTTGTTTTTAAATTAGAATCTAGATGTGTTAAGATGGGCACTATTTTCTGCTATACTGCTTTTATATTACTGGAGTAAGACAAGTCTCTTTAGGGATCTTTACCCATCACAATATAACAAATAGCAAACAACAGTAATATTTTGCTTAACTTGGCCAGTCCTCTTTATGGCTCTGAGGAAATCCTTTGGGATTCCCAAGAGCTGACTGATTTGGATGGATTGGTAAATGTAATAAGACTCCTCAGCTGTGACTTCAAGATCCATAGAAGCCAGGCAAGGGCTAGATCATTAACAGAGGCACAGGTCTGCAGAGCATGCTGGACTTGCCACAAGGCACAGGAGGCAGCATGCACCGGGGCATGTGCAATGGTAGTAATTCTCCCCTCTGCCCCCCACTCCCCAAATCCCAAGACTAAGACAATTTTCTGTATCTATGTGATGCTGGAAGGGTATGTTTTGACAGCTCTTCAGTTCTGATCATAATTTAACTAGACATAGTGTATATAGGTATAAAGCCACATTGATGCTGAGTTCAACAGGCCTTTTACTATTGGTTGACTTTTTCCACCTCCTGCATAATCTTTTGTAGCCTTTGTTTCTTGTTTAATGTTGATTCATTTTACATGCTTACGGTGCTATTTACAGTTCCTGTTCTTGGTTCATTTCACAGCATTCACCTCTAATGAGCCAGTACCCTTTGATTTTCAATAAGCTTCCTCACCAAATGCTTCTAAAGAAACTGCAAACATTGCGTAAGAGGGAAAGTCCTTTGAGGCATTAGTAACTGAGGAAAGCTAAGGGCAGGGAAAACAGTAAGAAGGAAAAGTTAATTTTTGCAAAGACTGAGTGTTACTAAGAAGATTTAGTGACACAAGTGGCCTACCTCAAGCTGGGTCATGTTCTGTTCAACACAGTTGTAAGCAATTTGGGGTTAAGAAGACTGTGAAAATCTTACAGATATTTCAGTGGACTATGAAGAGTTAAAGTCTCCTAAAGCAGCCTGACTAGGCAATAAAATGGAAGATGAAATTCAATATTGGTAAGTATAAAGTAATATCATTACATGTGCATTAGAGATGGATAAAACCAGAAGTGCTTCAGCATTGTGTCATGCCATTGATCAATCATTTTATGAAAATATTAGTGGCCAGGAAGTTTGGAGGCACAATTTCAGTTTTGCTTATCACAACGTACATTTTGGAACTATTTTTGTTCTTAGGGATGACCTGCAATTGTAATGCTATTGGTAGATTTGTGACTGCATTAATGGAAGACTTTACCCAAATTTGTTTTCTTTACTGTTTTTTTTAAACTTCTGTCACTTTCTGTCTGATGATCAGACGAAGTATTAACCTTTTTTTATTTACCAGAAAGCATTTTATTTTTTTTAAAATTAGCATACAGCTTCTTGGTTCCCTGTTAAATTGGAAGGCTGTTCAGAGGAAAACGCCTCTTAAAGAAATCAGAAATCAGAGGCGGCTGTTCCAGTTTGCTGGAACAGCTGGGAAAACAACTTGTTTCTTCATCTCTTTCTGTAAAAGAAGGTTCCAGAGCCTCTTTAACAGGTGGTGACTAGCTGAGAACAAAGGTAGTTGGCTTTTCAACAGATGGAAATAACTAATGGGGGAATACCAGTGTCCCCAAATTCACAACTAATTTGATGTCCTTTCTCCTTTCTTGCCTTCTTTCATCTTGCAATGCTTCCATAATTCCATGAATAGTCTGTAATGACTTCTTATTTGAAATTGATGTTTACATTACACTTTAACAAGTTGCATCTCATCTTTGTGATTAGCTATTTCTGCTTGTCACCTTTTGCACTGCATCTCAGATGTTCATTAGTGAGTCACAATACTGCTTCAGAGTCCCATCCTGCTTGTTTGTATATATTAGTAACCCTATTATACAAGTGCTAGTGCTACGAAGAGTACAAACCCCCATGCTAACACAATTCCTCCTAATGGGTATACTTTAATAATGAATTGCAATGAATTCCAGCTAGATCAGTTTCTTCATACTGACTGTAATTCCTTCTGACCTAACTGATAATTGAATTTTCTTCCCCTCCCCAACTTGCTAATGGATGAACATACAGAGAAGAATGGTTTAGAGCAATGTAGGCAAGAAAAATGTTTATTATTCAGAATGGAGACTATATCTTTTCTCTATTCAAAGTTAGCCACTGGTTCTCAGGCAGATTGCTTAGGAATGAATCAGAGGTGAGTTAAAAAAAACAAAGGTCTCAGAAAAGCTGCAGGTAACATATAAGCAGTGTAAGTAAATTATTCATGTATTTAAAATCGGGGAGTTAATCTTTCTGAGTGACAGTATAGGTTTAAAAGACAAGAATGATATGAAAGAATACAAGAAACACTGACTCTGCTCTTCAGAAGGTGACTGAAGTAATGA
>JAVJGI010000057.1:39979837-39990476 GCA_035590275.1 Ibycter americanus | reverse complement strand
GATCTCATGTCCAATACACTTACAAGACCCTTCACAAGTGCAGCTATAAAAATGTATAGGATGGAATATACTATAAGGGGGACAGTCTGCAATTCTCAATTTAACCAGTGCATCATAAGTTTGTTTCAAAATAAATAAGACTTGAAGCTTTGCAATCCATGTTTTCTTAGGCACTTTTCAGGGTTCATAGTGTTCTAAGGATGAAACGTTAATATATTTTCAAGAATAGCTTCTAATGAAATTTCTTTATGATTTATTTTTAAAGAACATACAGTGCAGGAATTTATATTATTGCTATGTCAAAACTGCTATCAACCATAACGGAAAACCTGTGCATGGATTGATTTTTTGCTGCAGACATTAATTCTATGAGGAATTGTTAAGCAAAAGACGGAAAGAAAAGGAAAATCAACTGGAAGATTTATACATATTGGAGGTGATCTATATCCATATAGAGCTTACATCTTTGCCGATCAGGTCCTCTTGATTTTCCACAATCCCCCACGGAGCTATACCAATGGTGCAGATCTTCCCTCGAGATTTTGAAGCATGGTCTTTCAGTGCATCTCCAACATGCCGAATGACTCCTGGAAAAGAATAAGCACACAATAGAAATTCAAACTATGTCTTTTTGTTCATTATTGAATGGATTTAGTATAGAATTCTTTTTGAGGGAACACCTATGCATATACTTACAATCAAGAAAAGCTATGAATATATTCCTATTGATTCTTATTACAGTAATACTGTAAGTCCATTTCATCTAATCTAAAACGTGTTAAATGAAGTAGCAAGAAAAAAATTACACAGCTCTATAAATAAGAAAGGAAGTGTTGTCAGCTGACTGCAACTTGTTTATCTGCACTTGTGTTCACAAATGTGCATATGCAAGCATTTGTATCCTTCCCAAGCACAGAAAGCAGCACAGGAATTAAACACCTCCCCCAAACCCCTAAAAAGTGTAACTTGCACACAAACGTTTCCTTCTGTCTGAATATAGGATGGAAATGGAAAACATCATTACACCACTCTGTGGTGAGCTATTCTACCATTCTTTCCAAAAAACCCCCAGTCACCTCAGATAGCTTCCAGTAGGGTACTATAACTTGCCCTGGGGATCAGTGAGAAAACAGAAAGTAGTACAGAGAGTGACTGCTCCCCAGCTTGTTTCCAGCTGCTTGCTGATAATGCTCCCTGCATGCTTTAAGCCAGCTTTGTTAGTGTTTCAGTGGTATCTCTGCAGAGGGCAAGTGCCTTGTCCTCCTTCCTTCTCGTAAAATAATTTTTTTACCTGTGTATCAATAACTGTTTTTGTGCCATGGCTGCACTGTAGCAGACCTGTGGATTTGCTGCAGATGTTATCTGTTGCTCGGTTTCTGTGTTTGCTTCTTGCTCAGATTCCACAATTTCAAGGTGACTGGATTGGAATTACAGGTCACATAATGGATGAGATTTTAGCTGTAGTTTTTCTACACCATAAATGAACCACGTAAGAAAAACCCTCACAACCTAACAAGTCCTCTACATCCTGGAATCTAATTTCCTTCCTGTTGTGGAAAAGGAAAAAAACCCTGTACCTGTATGTCCCGGTTTCAGCTGGGATAGAGTTAATTTTCTTCTTAGTAGCTAGGACAATGCCGTGTTTTGGATTTAGTATGAGAATAATGCTGATAACACACTGATGTTTTAGTTGTTGCTAAGTAGTGCTCATTCTAAATCAAGGACTCTTCAAGTTTCCCATGCTCTGCCTGTGAGCAGGTGTGCAAGAAGCCAGAAGGGAGCAGAGCCAGGACAGCTGACCCCAGCTAGCCAAAGGGATATTCCGTACCACAGAGCGTCATGCTCAGTGTATCAGCTGGGGGGATTTGACTGGGGCCTGCAGATCATTGCTCAGGGACTGGCTGGGCATCGGTCAGTGGCGGTGAGCAACTGTACTGTGAATCACTTGTGCTTTTTCCTTTGGGTTTTATTCCTCTCTCCCTCTCTCTCCTTGCCATTACAATTGTAATAATCGTAATAACAGTAATAACAACAACGATGATGATGATGATGATGATTATAATAATAATAATAATAAAAACCGATTTTATTTTATTTTATTTCAGTTATTAAATCGTTCTAATCTCAACCCACGAGTTTTACCTTTTTGCTGATTCTCCTTCCCATCCCACTGCGGTGGGGTGGAGTGAGCAAGCAGCTGTGTGGTACTTGGTTGCCAGCTGGGGTTAAACCATGACAGTGCAATCAACTATGAATGAAGCTATGATCCAGCGACCCAAAGGATTCAAAGCAGAAAAACTGTCCAGACTGCAAAAATTTCTGCTATTTAGAATAATCAACTTTTGGTATGACGTGAATATTCAGAACAACTTAAGTCATTTAAGAGTCATGGTTAAAGCCAAGTACGCATCATCCCTGTCACCTCACTGACTGTCAGTCCAACAGCAGTATTTCAGGTTTTTTCAATTATACTTTTCCTTATGATAAATCTCATTTAAAAATTCATCAACATATCACACTGTACTCAGAAATTCTCAATTTGTACAATTTCACATAGAGATAAAACATTTAATTTTCATCTACACAGTTTGAAAACCTAGCCCTGGCGTAATCAACTGCTTTGCTCCAGAAATCAAAAACAGCAATGAGATGTAACTGATAATGCAGAACTGCTTCTGGAACTATATGTTTTTAAAATAACACACAGAAACTTGAACTTCACTGTTTTCTCTAGGTAATTTTTTATTACAGCAAAAAAATAATAATTTTCAACAGTAATTATGTTGACTTTCTTGGTTTATTTGTATTGTTTTGGCATTTGCAGCTATGACGATAGTATAAAGCAGTTGTGCATTTGCCAAATGGCAATGTGATAGCCAGTCCTTGTTTACAAAGTTTCTGTAGTTTGATTTCTACAGTTTCTGTTGTAATTCACTGCAATGTGTGTACAAGATCTACAGTTTTCTAATGTGCTTTTAACTTGAAATTTATATCTGTCTTTACCATCATCACCACAGGAGTATCTGGCAACTAACGTTATTACCACAGTGCACAGGTCAATATTTAACCTGATTTTCTTCCTTGTTCTGCAGAGATGCAGGGGATATTACATATATGTGAGTCTGTTGTTTACCTGTCTAACACTCTGACAGCCATGCCTCTTCTTTGCTATTTATATTGCTGCTGTGATAAAACTAAATATTGATTTAAATTTGATGTGCTCTGGAAACTAAAAGGCCCAAGACTGCTATTTAGCATTCATATTCAAATATGTAGGAGTTGATCCACAATGCACTAAAATTAATGCATGATAGAGTGAGTACAATGTTTTCCATAGGCAGTAAGAGGATACACTCTGTGGGATTACCAAAATAATAAATTTTAGCTTTGTTACTGCAGAAAATGAGAATGACATAAGAACTTACAAGTACATGTCCTAGCTCAAAATTTCTTGCATGTATCTTTAGCAGAACTCTTCAACTCTCCTCTGCATCTCTTCTCCTTTCTGCCTTCTTCAGGGAGGGTAACTGGGAAGACACTGCCCAACCTTTCTTATCTGGAGAACTATGTTTTGCAGCTTATTCCCAAAACCCACGTGCTGTCACTCAGCAGAGCTGGGTGAGCTGTTACCTTGGGTCATTAGGACACCCTTATGGTACGTTACAGATGTTTTTAACTTTGAATAGAAATGGCAATGTTATCACTTTTGCTGCCGGGGTAATAGAAAAAAATTGGGTCAAGCTGTCTACAGGAAAGGAAAAAGTGGTAGTTATTCACAATAAAGTTTTCCATCACGTCCACAAAACAGACCTTTTTCCCTTTCATACTACAGATCATCTTATAAGATAAAACAGAGGTCTTCTCTGGATGAAAATTATTTCCATTTTATGTAATGAGCTAGACTTCTTTAGTTTCTGGTTAGTAGACTCTCCCTGTAGCTTACTGTTGTTCTTCTAAAGACTTCACTGCAATATACTAATATAACTGCTACACAGGAGGCTTTATTTTCAGCTTTCCAGTGTGCTTTTCATGCTTTAGCAAACCTTTTATTCCCTGGTATCTGCCAGGCTGGTATGAACTTGGCATTTGCTTGTTTGTACATAGTACAGCCAACACATAAATTAGAACATGGAATGGCTTCTTAATCTCACCAGTCCTAACTTTTTTCTGTGATGAAATTTCCTAGATGCCACTGTGCTTTCCTTTCAATGTTGCTGTTACCTGTGTTTACTCCTCCAGTGAATATCCATGCTCCAGTTGTCATAGCAGCCTTAATGAGGCCTTTTCCAAAGACTTGCTTGAGTTTTGGCTGGAGTTCGAAATTCTGAAGGCCCCCGTGCACAGAGATAAGAAGTTTGGGGAGCTCAAGCTGCCACTCTTTGGTCATCAGATGCAGAAGAAGGTCAGGCTTTGTGTCAAAAGACACACGTACATACTGCAGAAATAAGGGCAGTAGTAAAGAAAAAAAGATTAGTTATACTCACTGGTTCCTAATGCATACGATCTATGCCAAACAGATCACTGAAAAAAGGCAACCTTTATGACAAAAACACTAATTGCTAACGATGATTTTTCAAAAGTTAGGTAACTGGGAAACTAGAAATAATGAAACATTTGCCATTTAAGAAATTGAGTCACTAATTATTTCAATATGCTTAGCAATGCTTGAAAGAGAAATGTCTTCAATTTATGGATATAAAAACTGGAGCAGAAATTTAAACGGTCTGCCAAAGATGACCTAGGTAGTCAGAGTCACAACTGTGCATTCATTTGTACCTTATTTTCAAATTAACAGTGTCAAACTCTGAAAAGGTAGGAAATCAAAGGAACAAGCTCAGTTGTTCAAGCACACAAGTTTAAATTGAGCAAGACTACTAAGCAGGTACTTCTCAGGTGAACGGATGCTGATTTATGGCTTACAGACTGTTTTGTATCGATCATGAATTTGCCTAACAGGCCACAGGACCCTAAAAGTGCTTTGAAACACATTTACACACTTCCAGATCTTGGCTCTTCTCTGTTACACCTGCAGCATTTGGCCCCAAGGGAGATCATAGCCATCTGTGTGTGCTCAAAGATAACTGTCTTCAAAATTTATACAGCACTAGCACGTTACACACATAACTGTCTCTTCCTGACAAGCCTTTCTCTCCGGGCTCTTTTTCCTACTCCTTCTGTTGCTGATATATGAAGGGTTTCACAAAGCCCACGGTAGGGCAGATGATATTTTTCTGAATTCTAGTTGCACAGCAGAAATGGGATGTATGAGGATAAAATTCATTCTGTAGCTGGCAAGATTTGGAAGGACCCTCTTACCTGAATAAAATAGGTTATAGAAAGCCATTCATCTATCTTATTGAACTGATGCATACAGAGTTACTTCAGTAATCTTTCCCTTGACGGGTTGTCAGCACAGCCATCAGGTCTATAACACAGGCACCTTTGCTTCAGCCAGAGGAATACCTAGTTCTAACTTACTTATTGCAACATGCCAGGTAGTACAACATCCACATATTTTACATAATAATTTTGTTCCTTTTTAACATGTCTAATCAGTATTTCTTGCCAAAAGGCTGTTCTTTTTTAGTAAATCCTATGACAGTGAAGTGGACTCCTTTCTAGTTTAATAAGAAATAAGGACTTAACTTTTTCAGAAGAACTGCTAACAGGCAGGTTTCTTTGCAGGAGTGGGTTGTTGCACAGTGAACAGCCATTCTTTATACTTCTAGAAGCTGAAGCCTGTTTGGGCAAATAGTCACAGGGAAGCAAGGGGGGCACAGCCAAACTGAAAGCTGGGCAAGAACTTGGGAACACACATTCAGCCCAGTGCACCAGTAATGTTCTCTCCAGGAGTCAGGCAAATTTGTAACGGCTAATGGACAAAACATACAATATTCATGTCTGGCAAGAGTGTAATGTACCCTTGAGCTTATATATACATGAACTGCATCCTCAGCAGCTACCCATCCAATTTCCTGTGTGGCAGTTAAGAAAATCTTGCATGGCACCTGAACCTGCTGACCAGATGGTGAAGCTAATAATTTTGATCAGGATTCTAGGCTGTCAAAGTTTTAACACACCAGAGGGGTTGTAAGGAGACTGATCCTTATTCCCTTTGCTCTGCCCTTAGGGATAGCCGAGGTTGCAAAGGACAAGCCTTGTTAACACTGCATTAACAGACAGACAACACCCTTCAGGGGGCCTACATGAAACTTCTGCTGGTCAGACTATGGAGATTATGTTTTGGTATCACTGGTACCTTACTCTGTTTTTTGGTGAAAACAGATTTGGAGTTTTAGGGAGATAATTAAAGTGAATTCACATTAGTAATGCCCATAAAATTTGCTGAAAACAGAGGCCATGGCATCGTCTGGGATGGTATTAGGATGAAGGCACAAACGGCATCAGATGTTATTATCTAATTCAGCCAGTGACTGTTTTTTTTTATTCTTTAGCATTGTTTTATACCCCAGAATGTGTGACTTCACTGTCTCTACCTTCTTAAGCCTATGTATTAATTGGCAAAAACCTCTTTCATTTTTTTATCCACTAAGACCTCTGAATTTCAATAAATATAAATCAACATAATGAATCACAAAGTTAGAAGAAATATTTTCTTGCATTCATTTGAAATGTACACAAGAAATATTTTATTGCATTCATTTGAAATGTACACATCTTTTATTGACAACTGCTGCTTGTTCTTTATACTGCAAACCACTTCTATGCTTATGATAAGAGTTCATTTTACTTTATAAAGACGAATTTAAGCAAAAATAAATCTGAAAGTTTTTTTCATGTAAATTACAATTTAAATCATCACAGAAAAACTTTACTGTTTTAGAAGTTTCTGAGAAGGGCAATGGTGCCAAACATCATGATTTTTCTTCTGTGCAGAGATCTCAGTTTTTATGACTGATACACGTTTGCTGTTACAGAGGCCATTTTCAGTTTGGTATGCTTGGGATTACTCTTCTGCCATTACTTAACATGTTAACGAGTAAGTACAAGAGAATTCTTTTGTCATCACTTTCAAAGTATGCATTAAATTATGAATAAACACTTTTAAGGCCACTTTTGTCCATATTAAAGATTAATTTCTTTCAATCTTGTAGCAGAATATTCGGCCTTTTCAGTTTTTGTTTAGAATCTTAATAAGCATTTCTGCTGTTCATGAATTCTTTTTCTATAGCTTATAGATTTAAAATTTAAGTGTAAATCTAAGATAAACCACTGCTTTGTTACCCTGAAATTCCATGTCTGGTGTATCTGTCGGCTGTATAAATGATCAGTTCTAACGGCAAATGATTTAATCCCTTCTTTATGAGAGTGGTGTATGGATAGAATGCAGGACTTCAGTTGTTATGTGTCAGAAGAGCAGGGCAAGATAGGAAGCAAAAGTACAGTTTTGAACCACAAAACCTATGGACTAACCTGACTGATATCAGCATAACACTGTGAAATGATAAATCAAGTTCTAGCTGTCATGCCCATTTGATTCCTAAACTAGCACAGAAGTAGTCAGCAAGGGTGCCATTTCATGACAACAGTTGTTTCACTTTTTTATCAAGTTGTTTCCTAAAAAATAACTGCGCCATCATCAGCTGAACAGCTGGATGCTTGCACGTTAGACTCAAATGCCTTAGGGCAAAAGTCGAAGTTCCTGAGTGGTAGAATGACTACTCTACTGCTCAAGCCCAGCTGTCTCATTAAAGTACATGGGGAATGATTGTAGATGAGTGTCTCAGTGAAAAAAATAGAAAGATTCATAATTTTGTTGTATTTCTTCAAAGAAAATCTCTTCAGAGAACATTCTGTAATCTGCAGTCTAATGTTGCTCCTTTGTTTCTCTTTGATGCATGCAGGTACTGGATGGCTATTTCACCTATGTTAAATAAGATTCTGTCACTGCAGACACTTCTTTGAGGTAAAGACTGATTCCCTCAAAGTGTGATCTTTATATAAAAATATATTAAAAAATTCTCACTGAATTCAACAGGAAAACTCTCACTTTGACTGCAACTGGACCGGTTCCTTTTAAATTAATATTCTTCTTAACATTTTAAGGCATCATGCAAGTTCCACTAAATAGTCAGTGGAAGAACCCCCACTCATTTAAATGGGCTTTGGATAGCTGCTTTGTTGTAACTTCCCCTTTTTCTCCATGTAGGACACCATCTTTTAAAATCTGCAAATATTCTTTAAGTATTAATTTACTATAATAAAAACAATGTTTTCTGTCTTTTTCATGTTTTATGCAAGTTACAGGATTAGCTCTTTTTTTTTCTCAAAAGCACTGATGGCTTTTAAGAGTCTTTTTACACAGTTTTGATAAAACTCAGTATATCTTAAAAGCAGAAATATACCTTTTTATATGGATGATTTCCAAATATCCTTAATAAAGTATAACGTTTTGAGGTTCTAAATATTAGAAAGTCTTTCTAAGAAACTGTTTATGTACATTAGATTTCTACTGACATTCTTTCATGTATCCATGCACCATAAGAAAGGTTAAGCTGTAACATTGAAGTCAACTTTATTTCCTCTGCAGCTGCAAATATGTTACCTCTTCATTGTGCATATTAAATGTATCATAGAAATGCATTCAGTTAGGAGGAATATATTTAACTCACTAAAGCTTTTTGAACAGCCATCTTCCACCTAACCTTGAAAAACCATGATCAAAGAAATTTCAGTTCTGTTAAAAGCAGTCCTTTAAAAAAGTCTGATACAGAATCAGAATGTTACGGGGCTTTTTGTTTGTGTGTGGAAAGGCACATAGTAAATTTTAAAAATTGGGTTAGCAACATGCATGACAGCACGATTGTCTTAACTGGTCCACTAATGACCAGAATCTATTCTGAAATTTTTCAGAATATTGCTCATAATTGGAATGGAATCACTCACACTAGTTTGATAATTGCTCTCAGTTAGGGTAATAAATTGCCACTATACAGTTAGATGAAATCATTCCTGTTATTTCTTAAACTACTAAGAGCCAACTGATATAAGCAAATCACATTTTGTCTTTTTTTTAATCCACTGATATACTGCAAAAGCTGTTAATAAAGTTTACATATGTCCACATCCCTCTCAGATCTTTCTACAGTTGTCAAAATTGAAAATCTGCCATAAAAAAAATGTAAATGTGAACTTCACTTAAACATTAATGGGTGGAGCCACTTGTAAAGAAAATATGCAATTGACAGAGATCTAAAAACTACAGTGTTGTTGCAGCATCATCTGCGGTTATATGAACACTGAAAGAAAGGCGTCTTTAGTAACTGATCTTGTTAACCAATGTTACCTACTTTCAGCTATATGTTTCTATATAATCTGCTGCACCCTCAGCTAGTCACATTATGGATTTAAGTAGCTTAGTGCAGTCCCACTGAAGACACTTTAGCAACTCAACGGTATTAGCAAAATTCATGCAGTTTGAGAGTTTTTGTTCTATGTGGCTGTGGAAATGAAACTAATGGCATAGCCAGTTCTATTTGCAATATGTCAACCTACACCGCCTTTTCTGTTTTGTTCCAAACCCATGTGTTCTGCTACAATTTCAGCATAATTTTCACTTCCCCTGCTGATGATGCTACTGTTAATTGTCTGGTGGCAACTGATACAATATTATATCATTGCATTTGTAGCTTGCAAATATGCGTGTGAAGTATACATATATTTACTACCAAATCTGCATGTATATTATGACAATCCAATTCTGTTACTTTCAATAGAGGAAATAATTGTATGTCAGTCTTATATGCACTAATCTGTTCCATTAGTTAACTACCAGTTTCCCAGTTACAAATCTGAGGTTATGGATTTACCATACACCTAATTCCTTGTAGCCTGATTCAGAAAAATGTAACAATTTTACTGTTAGCATAGACCAAGATAACACTACTCAGTTCTGTTTCCCCTACTCAATAATTTTCATGTGTGGGCATCCATTTCAGGAAATAAAGTAAGGAAGAGGTGTTGAATTTTATGCCAAATTCTCCTACTGGGGCTTTCCTTAATGCTGGTCAGCTTGCTAAATCTTGCTGCTTTATAGGGTTATTCTATGATCCAATAGGCACAATATTAACCTACCACGATTGTCAGCAAAAAATCAGCTACAGCGATATTTGATATCCAGTAGCTAGAAAATAACTATCATATTTGATCATGTTTTCTCCCTTTTCTCTCTCTCCTCCTGCTGCTGTTGATGTTTCAGCTTCTCTGCTTTTTGTGTTTGAAAATACACTGTCTGAACAAGAACGTTTCTAAGGATTATTATATACCTGTTCCTTTCTCCAAGCCTTATTTTTCAAGATAATTTAAATGCTCTTTTTTCCCCTCCGCTGCTGGCAAAATCGGTTGGTTGCTTTGACTGAGCAACTTCTTGGCTTTCACAGAAAGCTTTTGATTTGGTAAGTTTTATTTATTATGGGAAAGAATTTGTACCCAGTAAATTCAGAGATAGGAGTTTCTTTCTTTCTATTAATAAAACTGCAACAAATAGTTAGGCAGCTCTTTGACTATAATCTACCCTAAAATAACGTTTGGGGCTGGAAATGTGACCGTGGAACACCTTCATACTGTTTTCAGTGACAAACACACCATAGCATAAGAAAGCTTGTTATTTTGTTTCCAT
>JAVJGI010000057.1:39948944-39963581 GCA_035590275.1 Ibycter americanus | reverse complement strand
GCTGTCAAATGAAGATGGTCAGACTATCTAATCCCAGAGCCCTATAATATTCCAAAAAGGAAAATTTCACACAGATAACACTAAAAAGTGTATAATTCTACCACTTAAATTTTGAGCCTAATTGAAGATAAGTGCATGGTGCAATATATTTTCTGCCATATATTTCCATGTGTACAGTAATTATTTGTCTTTTTCCCTGCGGACTGTGAAATTTCACAGGCTGTTACTCAGCATGCACTCTCTTAACTGGCAAAGGAAGTTGAATAAAATGAGTTTTATTCAATGCAATTGTTATTCCAACTGTTCTGTGACTCAAGTATGACAGTACAAGCACACACCTTTTGCCAAGATGTATGTAACAGAAGTCTGAGCACTTTTTTTCTTTTTGCACACATGAATCCATTATTCATGTTTTCTCCCTATTTAGCGCTAACCATGTATCTTAAATGGAAATAAACACCTAGTATTCTTCAAACAATCAATCACCAAATATGATGTTATAAAGTTTCATGACTTTTCTTCAGGGTCAAAGTATAAGGAAAAGAATAGTTTTGAGACAGAATTTTTTATTAAATCACAAACTAAGAAAAGAATACAATCACAAGAAACATAAATCAAGTAGGTGTTTCTAGTGTTTTTTGTTAGATCTGAAGAGAGGGTCTTACTCTAGAAGGACTGTTGAAAAAAATCAGCTAGTATCTTAGTCTCAGGAAGTTTGAAACTTGGTTCAATCTGCTGAATTCCTCAAGCAAAATACATGACAAAAACTCAAGCAGGATTTTAATTTTAAATTCTTGTGAAATAAATAACTGTAAAGGTGATCTATATCAGAATTTAATCATATTAACCATGATGTGTATCCCCACATATGACCTACATTATATAGAATAGCATATTTCACTGGATTTTCCATCCTATTTTAATTTTTGGATTTAGCTTTGCTTGATATTTGAAAGGTTTACTGAAAGACCTTCTTTCAGCCCATTCTGGCTTTGACTTAACAGGACTATTAAGCCATTCCTACAGTTTCATTTCTAATCCTTGAATTAATACTAGGATTACAATTTTATAGTGAACCTGGGTGGGCCTCATTAAATCTCAAATCCTGCAAATTCTTCTATGTGGGCAACCCCCACTGTCATGACTTTGGAAAATTTGAAGGACTGAAGCCTAGCAATGAGGAAAACAGAGCCCCATGCTTTCACATTGCTACCATACCTCCTCGTGCTTTTAGCCACAACAGTCAGCCAATCCTGGATACTAGTTTCAGGTACCAGTTGCCAGAAATGGTCTCAAGAAAATTATACTGCTGTTGCACGGTTCCCTACATACAACAATTCTTGCAACTGTATACATACATATATGGGCATAATACATACCTGGAGTGGGGGATCTCCATTACACCAATCTGGAAATAAACAGCAAGCATGAATACACTAGATGAAGCCTTGGAAAGAGACTGACTCATGGGCAAAATGTTGTAAACCTTCATCACGCAATAACACCACTCTCTGGGATTGAGCCCTGTATCTCCTTCTCCTCCATAACTTGAGATAAAAGCTGTTGATGGATGATAACCACCTACAGAGGATTAAGCTTACAACTTTTCCACAACTACAGGAAAAAGCCTGCCAAGATGCTGTGAAGGCGTTTGCACATGAAGACAGGAAGAAGAGAGCTGTCTCTATGTTTTGGTAGATCTTGCCCTCTGTTTTTTTCCTTCAGCACCTAATAAAATATTTTCATGTGAATAGACACATTTTGTGAAACAACCTTCTATGAAGTACTGAAATATTTTCTATAGGCTCCCTCATAAAGGCTAAATGACTTCCTTAAACCACTCCATCTCAGTTGCAAGCTATAGGCTCAAGGAAATCAGCATTGCTATGACTTGTGCTATCAGCTGGTCAGTCTGGGTAGTCACAGCTGACTCTTTTTACTTGGAAAGGTCTAGAAGAGAAAGCGGAGTTGTGATGTAAGACATAGCTTAGACCAAGTAGTATAAACCACTAACACCACCGGTATGGGAAGTACAATTTCCACCTTGTCACCCCACAAAGACTAAGGTGGAATTCAGTGTTGCTTAGGGAGGGGTCAGACAGGACTGTCAAGATTGGCAGTCTGTTCTTCCGCTGATCACCAAGCTGGAATTTGAGTCCCTAGACACGAAGTGATTGATGTGAATATTTCTAATAAGCAATTAAATTGGGGGGTTTGGGTTTTGTTTTGTTACATTTTTTTTCACTTTTACCTGAGATCTGCACTAAGATCTGCAGTGACAGACATCAGAACACAACGATGTCTGAAGACCCTTATTCCTTGTGCTGAAACTACTTTGGAAAGCTAGGTGGTAGGGGCTTTTCATTAAATTAATACCAATCAAATATTATCTGTTAAAAGACAATATGGTGCTATTATTAATCATCTTGAACTCCACAAAGTTGTTCAATTCTACACACACACAAATGTACATATGACTAAGGATAAAAATCCCTGCTGCTCTCCAGCACTGTATGTTGAGTGCAGCTTGCAATGTTCCAGAGGATTCTGGAAGGAATTAAACACAGAAATTGTGGCTAATTAGAGCTTCTGAGTTTAGTGAATACTCATAGTACAGAGATGGAAAAAACCAGTTGAGAAGCTTAGTCTTACTATTTGCAAAGTTGTATGACGGCGGTGATTCACAGGGAGGACACGTAAGCAGCTTTTCTTTCTTGTTTTGACTTGACTTTGAAATAAGGATTTTAATGTAATGTTTTTAGAATATGCAGTTTTTAATATGCTGGATATTAAAATCTAGTGATGGGGGAAAATAAACCCAAACACCTTTTACTTAAAAAAGGCTTGAGCAATTTTTCTTTTTTTGTTGGGTTTAAATCTCCTGGAATTTGATTATGCAGCACATTCCAGCTATCTGCCCCAGCAGGCCCCTCTGTCAGGACTTGCTGATTACTACTTATGCATTGTTTCAATGTGAGCCCTTGAAGAATTTCATTTAATACAGATTAGTACCTTTATTAAACTATGGTTAATTGAAGCCTCTGAGCTCTGCTAAATATTGTTCAGCGAAGTGGATTAGTTATTTTAATTTGTTGTTCTCTCACACACACATAAAAACACTGAATGAATTTTCCACTGGGCTACTGAGGGTGACATTACTACAGGGCTTGTAGCTCATGTATTTTAAACTGGCAGTTTTCTGACTTACAGAGGTGTCCATAGTTCAGCAAACTTAGAAACTATGGTGACCCCAATAGCACTCTCTTGGACTGGTTTAGTTTTTAAAAAGAATAAATTAAGACCACCATCAAGAATGTCTTACCAAATGTATGTCTAAAATCTGGCACTGTTCTCTTGATCAGAAAAGAAAAATCAGAAAAAACCATGTGCTGGAACATCTTTAATTCTTATTTTAAATTTAATTGTTTTCCTAACTGTTTCTGTAAATAGTTTTTTATCTGACAACTTTATTCTCAGTTGAACAGCAATATTAAGAAAGATTATAAAAACTTGAATAATCCTGTACCCACTGCAGTCAGTGACTCATTAAAGAGTGTCACTGACTCATTGAAGACTAATTTATTAAAAGATTATTTAGAAAATCTTAGATACTAAATGCAGATGTCTGCCCCATTATTTTTCACTGTTGACTTCTTAGGGAATAATTTAAAATGAAATTAAAAATAATAGATCAGGTGAATTCTAATATAATGTCTATTTTAGTCTGTGACTGATTTACACTGGAAATTCTTTGTTTAAATAAAAACCCTAATTCTTGGTAAGACTTGGAAAAGAGGATTAAAGGAAAGAAAATAACTCAACAAAAGCAACTGTATCTAAAACACCTGGAAAAATACCTCTGCTTCTATAAGAGAGCTGTGATAACAAAATGGCTCCTGTTTTTCCCCAGCAGAGGAATTCCGGCTAAACTAAAAGGGACAGTGAGGAAAGGCTCAGTTCAGAGTCATACAGGGATACTGCTGATTGCTCTTTTAACACAGAGCTCTAGCTAGCTTTGCAAACTGGTTAGAGTGGAATATGGTGGCTGTGGTGGCTGCATGCAAGAGATAGTCTGTACAATCACTCTGGCTGCAGCACAGTGGGATTCTGGTTAGGGTGAAAGCTGTTCATTGCCAGCTTAGAGAAAAAATGAATAAGTACACTTGATTTATTACTGTTGCTGTTGTTAAACTCTGCTATGTTTCCCATATGCAAAATAATTCAAAATAAATAACCTTATTATGGCAAAGTATGTTTATCAGCATAGAACTTCATTATTTACTCTTAGAACAGTTTAGTTTACATTCCATAAATGAAAGACTTCACACCAAGTACAATTATTATTATTATTATTAATAATAATAATAATAATAAAGTTGTACTAGGAATTAATGACATTCTGCACTATTTTTAGCTCGAAAGTAGAGTAGGAAATAAACATTGTAGTGGAGATGACTTAAGTGAATTTCAGCGGGAAATTCTGCAGTACACAGATTTTAGTTTCACCTTTTGACATAACATTAGGTGAGGACTGCATCTGGCCAAACTTTACTTCTCATTTCTGACAGGCAAAGCCACTGAAATCAGTGGTATAACATCAATGAACTGCAGAGATGAATTCAGCCCTGAACTTGTCTGATTTTATTTCAGTGCTGGAAATGCTAGTATATAGCAGGCTTCAATTACTGAATTCAGTGCTCTCTAATGGAGCTTCCTTGGGTCTCTCCAGGCCACACTCGTATGTAATAAGGTGGAGTTAACAGCGCTACTTCATCTGTCTGCTACTTCATCTCCAGGAGAGGGTTTGCAACAGGAGCTACTACAACTAAAAATAAGTGTAGTGGTTCATTTTACCCAGCCTGCTGAAAATCACAGATTCACAGCATGAATGAGGCTCAAATCAGCCACATCTGCTTGAAAACTCTGCAGATGAGAGTGGCAGGTCGAGCCAGAGTGGCTGCTGCTGTGGAGGGAAGTCTGATATTTTAGCAACCCAGAGGACTGCACCATAAGACAACTGGGAATGCTCCTCTATTCCTTTCTCTCTTATGTTTCCTCAGTAATTTTACACCTTTTCAAAAGGAAAAAAGAAAAAGATATAGAAACACTTCATCTCTGAGGATTTAAAGTGCTCTTGGTACTTCTAAATTATGCATGGAGAAAACACAAGGACTCATTCAGAGTTTGGGAAGGTTGCAGCTCCAAAGGCTCTGACTTTTGCATTACAATTGACATCTAAGACCAGCAACCCCCAACCAACAGTGTTAGAGAAATTTATTCCCTTAGAAAAAACCCCACACATGATTAAAAAAAAAAGATAAAACTTCAAACTCTTTAAAAAGTGAATATTCTTGAAAATTATGTACATTGTGAAATTTTGACTAGCCAGGCTTGTTAATACAAAGAACATAGTTTCAACCTGAAATATTTTGTTAATATTCAGAAGGCATCTTTGCATACCTCTGTAAGGGCTGTTGCTGTTAAATATAATTAGTTGATTGTGTCACCAGGAAGAGTATCTTGTTAGCAACTTCAACAGGCTGAGAATCTGTGGTTAAGTTTTATATGGGGTGTTTGTGGCAACAGAGAGGAGGAAGATCAAGGATCAAGGCTGTGATTACTATCTGCAGTTGTTGATACACACACAACTCTACAGAGTTGAGCTGCTGTCAGAAATTAAAGGTAGCTATCCATTCCCTAGTTATCTCAAGCATTTGCAGCCAGTAATGTAGCTTTTTATTATTGTCCTTGGAGGAGCTCAACTGCTGTTAGCAACAAGTCAACATAAAAGTTAATTTTATATCTGAAAGGACTTTTCTTAAGACTTAGACCAACATGACCTTCACTGAAGTCTCCACAACTTTTTCAAGACTGTTACCTACAGCTTGAGAAGCACTATTGTAAATAAATAAATATCTGTGGTCCTGAGATTCTGAAGGACTGTAAAACACAACAGTACAGGTACGGGTGGCATGGAAGGTGATGAGATGAGTATATTTAGTATAAAGTCTTCCAGGCGTGTAGCATCTCCAAACATAGAAAAATCTATCACTGACCTCATTCCCGCCAACAAATGTTTCGTTAAAAGCCTAAGAAGGGTTTTCCAAGTTTTTCCAATCACTGCCAGACCATTACCTATACAGCAGCACACAGTATGCTTGTGAATGTAATGAACTTTCGGGGTTTTTGCACATTTATTGCACACATATTTAAGCATAGATGATCCAGTTTTGTATTCCCACAACACTATATTGTCATAGATTTCAGTGCACAAGGAAAGCAAGATTCTACCATTTCTTGATTTCAGATGTACTTCTTTCTTTAACCTTGAAACGAAATATGAAATTCATATTGAGTAATTAAGTCATGACAGCTTCAGGCTATAGTCAACTGTGTTAAACAGCTAAGATTTGTTCTGTTGTACTAGTTATCCATTTCACTGCATTTAAAATTTTTTTCATATAATGAGTTGAATCTAAGCGCAATATGAAAAGTTTAAAAAACCTTAGATATCAATTCACTGGTAATCAGAAAACAGGGAGATGTCTGTTACTTCTAACTCCAGTTTCCAAAACCAGTACAGCTTTGCAATTAGCATCAATAAAAAGACCAAAAAGTGATCCTCAGTCTTCAATCACAGGTTTTCTTTTGTGACTAAATGTATAAATGACTAGCACCTGCATCTAAACATACTGAGCCAAGTTCAGTTTTGATCTTTGTTGACTGAAGTGAGATGTGTGTTTACATTAAAGGTGAACTTGATCCAAAATACACAAGAGACAACTGTTTGCCCAGACAGGCTTAATATCTTGCAAAATTAATTTTCTTTGTAACCAAATTTACAATGTTCTTCCTGCTGTATTAAATCTTTCAGGCCCTAGTTACAACAAGAATGATTTATGCAGCCTTTGTGCAGGGTCTTCCAGGTAATTTCCTTGGGGTGGGGGGAAGAAAAAAATCCAAAAAAGGCTGTACGCATTTATTCTAACTGCAGTCAGAAATTAATGATCTCTTTGTATTTGTGTCAATGGAGAAAATGAAAGGTTATTTTTAAACCTTCATTGCTTATTTAATGATGCAGTAAATGTCTTTTCCTCCTGGGACTCTACCTGTGTCAAAGCTGGCCCTGTGTTCCTTAATTGCTGGGATCTCACTTGCAGATGTGCAGTAAACACATTAGCACACTTTCAACACGTTGCCACAAGGATCCAAAGGGAATAGTGGAAAATTGCCCTGCAAGAGGGCAACTTGAAGACTATGTGTCTGTAACCAATTCTGGAACAGAAATCAACTTTGTTGGTTTAGGATGATGAAAAATAAATGTGAATCATCTAATGAATCTGCTTCCATATTTCAAGAAGCAAAATATTTGGGATGCTTTAACTCTGAAGTTTTAGTTAAGCTTATGTTATATATATATATATATGTTTCTGCTACAATAAACACATTCCAAATCCACTATTGATGAGTTTTCTGGTAATTGCATCAGTATTCTTAAAATTAGCTTTCCTTCAGTTAACATTTTAAAAGCACACAACCGAAAAATAAAAAAAAAAAAAAAAAAGCCTTCCTTCTGTGGTAGGCCTTTAGAAAGCCACCAACTTCACATAGAAAATTTGGGGAGAATCAGTATGCCATAGTAGAGGTTCTGCAGGTGATATAGCTAATTCGGCACACTTGCTGGGGTTAAGGGTGAAGAAGGAAGAGTGTTTTTCCAGTTGTGCAGGGTGGTTTCCCTCCTGCTTCTCACTTCTCGGTTCCATGCAACATGTAGGTATGTGGCAGACCCTCGTGCTCTTCTGTCCTGTTGTGCCATGCCCAGCAGCCACCATGCATGCACTGGGCTCAGAGCTCTGTCTTGACCCAGGACACCAGGTGAGAAAGAGGGACCATGCAGCAGAGACCTGCCGGTCACAGGAGCCAAGATGAGAAAGGCTACCTCATGTATTGGAAAAGGAAGATGTATGGTATCTTTGTGAAAACCGAGTAATATAATCTGATATCATACAGTCTATCTTTGTTAAGCAAACCTGCTGAAATCATTATGCTTTGTCCATACCTGGTATTTCTGCTCAGCTATGCAAATGTAGATAAATGGGTTCAGTTGTCTTATACTGTGCATTAATTCAATAGCACATGAGACTTTAATAGATACCAAGACCTTTCCACTTCCCTTTATTTACCTCCACCAGTCTCCTCCAGCCTATGATATTTTACCAAACAGGTCAAAGGCCACATCAATTTCTTTTACTACAAATGAACTGTACTGCAAACCATTTTCTGAAAACACCGACACTAACGCAATTACAGGGACATGATCTGATACTTTAAGATCTCATCTGAAATCATAACAAAGGCATCTCTTACAGGAAAAGTCTGTTTTAGCAATGCTTTTACAGAGTTATGTATAGAACAATTTCAGTAATGTACTGCAATTAACTCACCTCCATTTCATCACTAATGCCTTATGGCCTCACTGCAGGTTGTATAACACAGTCCTCCTATTTATCTTATTTTAACAATCTGACTTACACACGGAAAAATGTTACATGACTCTTTCCAGACCCCTCTGCTGATAGTTGAAATTTTCACCACAAAACTTGAAAACTTATTATAAGTGGGAGCATCAGCCTTTTGAGAAAAAGAAGCAAGTCAGAATTTAAGCTGAGAAATAGTATTAGTAATTTTACCTAAAATTCACTGACAGCAGGATACTTTATCTAATGTATATAGTCTCAACTTCATACTTGTGAAATCAATTGTCATGAGTTCAAAACCTCTTCTTTGCTGCTTTTCTAGCTTCAGTGGATACCTGAGTTACAGTTTACCACTGACAAAATGACTAATACTATTGCCCAACATGTGAACAGAAACCTCTATCTTGAACTGCATCAGAAACAAGCACTAGGTAAGTTAGGTAAATAGTGGAGATTATGTTGTAAGCACTTTTATCTTTCACAGTCATCTTCCCCTCCCTATACCACAAGATTATTTAAAATAAAGTCTGCCATAAATGAAGCAAATTATTGACATTGAAATTATGTTAGAGTTGAAGACAAATTAAGAGGAAATGGGAAAAAAATCAGCCAGCAACTAAGTCAAATGAAGGTATCAGATTTTCTTTTTAAAAGCTGCAAAATGTAGTAGTTAGTGGAGACTGTGGAGTGCACTTTTAGAAAACTTAACTGGATTTTGAAAGATGGATATCGATCAAACAGATGTATAACTAGCCTCGAAGTACTGAATTGGTCAGCCTTGCAAGGATAGATTTGCTACTGTGCATGCAGATATGGAATGACAGCAGCTTTTTTTTTTTTAATCAAAACCATGATAGCTAAAAGGTACATGCAGAATTTCTGAACATGGGGCTATTTTAAATGCTTAAGGATCTCAGTGAATCAGAGATCTCTTTTCGCTAAATGAATGACTCCAAAATATGGTTAATAAAAGGAAAAGGTCTTAACCAGCAAAATGTAAATTAAGTCACTTCAGAAGGCTAATTTTAGACATCTAAGTAACAATCGTTAAGCCCAAATGAAATCAACATCACTAGAAGTCAGTGATTTTATTTTTACTGCTTATCTATTCATCACTAATTGCAGTCTTCCCTTTAACTCTGTACAGTAAAGAAGTATGGGAAAATTACTTCTTTTTGTATGTCTCACATACATGGTCAAAAAACATCCCTTAGCTTATCTTTCTCATTTACTCTCAACATCTTCACAGGCTTTTTCCTTGTGAAACATAGATATTAAATGGTTTCACATAATATTATAGGGCTTTCTGCAAAGCCACTGTAAGGGGAGAAGTGATGCCAACAATTGTGCAACCATGGGCTGCAAAATGTGAATGCCTCAATCGGTCTACTGGACCAGAAAGATGAGCCCATCTTTAGCAATGTTACTTCTAATACACTATGGCAGTAAAGAACAACTGAACAGCTTACTTCCCACAGATATTTTCAAGCCTTAGAGACTGCCATTTGAACCATTCTTTAACTATCTCCGGCACAGACTTCAGAAAGCTCTGTCTGGCCAAAAGTGAGAATATTACCTGAACTTTGCTCTAGTCCAATAGCAGTAATTATGATACTCATAAAATGTAAGACTCAACTCCATGTAGTATGTAATACTGATGTAAATAATACTGGAGATTAGTTGGAGGGTCACTGCTTTTGTTATCCTAGAGATCATGGTGTGGAAAATGCTAAATGATCTCAGTTCCCATTGAAATACATGGGCGTTGCAGCTACTCTGAGCCCTATGGCACTGGGATTTCAGCTCTGACTTCTCCCAGTGAGACACAGCTAAGCCACCACACAAACACTGCGTTGGAGTCTCCCTGTTGAGACAAATTTTCATCCCCAGTGAAAATCCAGAGGACGTGTCGGGGGGGCTGCTATTCCACATGGCAGACGCACAGATTGCTTTCTCATCTCATCTTTGGCAGAACACATGTGCTTGTAGTTTTTCCTTTAAGAGCAAAAAAATTTTCTGTTGAGTCAAAGACAGTTCTCTAAGCCTGTTTCTTAGGCCTTGATTCAGCAGACAGTTTGTATACATATATAGTCATGTCTTCTCAAATCTAAGCCTCAACAATATAATGAATTTTACCTAAACAGTTTTTCAAATAGAGAAGTTTTTCTGAATTGAGGCCTCAGTCTGCCAGAGTCATTAATCAATACTATAAATCCAGTCTTTGATTTTAGAAATTCTTCTAGCTTTTCAAATGCACTAATTAGTTTTAACAGAGACAAATACATCATTTGAAAGGAGGGAAACAAGTACTTTTCCTAGACAGCAGAAAAATTTAATGCCATAGGAAAACTATTATTTATGCTGAATAATTAAACCGAAGTAAAAAGTAAAAATGTAAGACACATAGGGAAACAAATAAGCATCCTTACTTGGAGCAATCTTTAGCTTTTCCAGACCAGATCTGGCAAGGTATTGCTATGAAATCTAAATCTGACACAACACCAACTTGCCTAACAACAAGCTTGAAAAACATCAGTGCTTTGCTGATTCCCCACTGTCCACATATTTCTGCAGTTTAGAGAAACTGAAGCAGGATACCGACTGATATAGTCTGTAATAAAATAACATTCTCAAGTTAGCCTTCTCTTTAACGCATTTCTTATGAACATTTGTACCCCACCTTGGTTTTCATTCATTCCCCTCCCTATAATAACAGATCATGCTTCATCTTTACCTGGATAATTTTCAGAGTGTCTCTTGCTTTCTCTTTACTTGCTTTTATTAGGTTGTACTGCCTATCTCCTCTTTTCACACTGCCTCTGTTCTGCTCTTTTCTATCTTGCTCTGTCAACCTCTAAGTTGGCAACATGGGCACCTGGCTGAGTGCTGCCTCTAGTCAGTGGCTCCTGGTCATGCTTTGCATCAGCTGCTGGTGGGTTAGTAGGCTTTACTGAATACCTAATAGGCCAGAAAACAAAGCTTTATCAAATGACTGGCACGGAGGATTGCAGTACACCATGAGTGCTGAGTAGGACTATGACTTCAGCAGCAAGCCAGCTACATCATCCCTAATGCACAAGGATTTTTTTGTGTCCAAGCTTCCTTTCATGATTCTCAACTGTCTTATCAACCTCTTTGCTCTTCCATATTGAAATCATTAGGCCAGAGTTATTTAAATATGTTGTGATCCTATGTGTGAAGGTCTGTAAAGAATGAATATCATCTGCCAGAGATGCTACCTCCACTATGAACAGCTTCCTACACATGCCATAGAAAACAAGCACAAACACAAGAGCAGCTACTCAGGCCTAGGTTGGAAGTCCATAATAACTTCAGATCAACGCTGCTGATATGTAATGACAAGAGAGCCAAACCAGCAAAAAGAGAAATGTTCATGTATGACAGTAACGGAGATTTACTCTGGAAAGCAGTGTACCTACCTATAGACATACCTCCCTCCTTACATTTATTTTTGCGGAGAACATACCTTCCTTAAAGCAGCCCGGTCATGGCAAGATGTTAATAAGTACTAGTTTTTAACAATAGATATTTCCTAAGGTGATAAATACCGGACTTGGTAAATATAACCTTCAGTCCGGACACAGGCAAGACTCTCACCAGTGACTGTGTGACTGTGTAGTTAAACATGAAACAGGCAACTGCGATTAGGCAGCAAACAGAATCAACTATTTGATGCATATGAAGGAAGTGCAGTGTTTCTCCTATAACGCATAAAATAAAGTCAACAAATATGCTGAATTATCAGGTCTTCTTTAACCAACAGTCTTTCAGCTGCCTTTCTTGGCCTCCCTTGGCCACATCACAGGTTTTAACTTGGCACACATGAAAATAAATAGCAAGCCACGGGTTTGTTTTTCTTGGCAAAAAGCTAAAGGACTAGAATGCAGCTTGTGCTCTGGTTGTTCCTTTTTTACATTCTGTTGGTGAGGGAGTTGTATGTCAAATAAATTTAAAATCCATGCCTGGAGTAGCTTGGTCCATCAGAGCTTGTGTTCAGTGTTTCAGTCAGAAGCCAAGATTCATGAACAATCTTTAAAGACTCTTATTAGGTCAATTGAGTTCTCCTGCACGAAAGGACAGTCTCTTTAGGTAAGGGCATTTCTAAATCGGATAAATCATTTTTTGAAGAATGTGTCTGTACTCTTTATGACTAAAATTTCAGCTGTTTTGAAAACTATTTTCTATCTTGCCTTTAAGCAGAGAAAAGACACCTTTAAAAGTACCCTTAAAGAAAATCTGTTTAGTACTCTTCAGCTTTTTTCCATTAGTTTTACATAGCATTTGTCCTGTCTCTCTCCTTTTTTTTGTTTTATAAAATTTAAAATAAATTAGACATAATGTGCTGTCTGTTCCATTACAGTGTATAACCCAAATGTTCAGAATTGCAAATTAGATATTTGCACTGGATATTTACATTCATCCTCTGCTGTTCCCCGTAATTTGTCTGCATCTTAATAAAGTTGGATGCTCTGATTATTTTCCCTGAGATATAGTTTCAGGCTCCCTGTTTATTTGGGAAGGGGAATAGCTGAAAACTATTTTGGTAGTCAGGTTTATCTGATGCAATTGTGTAACACTACTTATCCATCCCAGTTTGTCTTAATTGCTGCCAGGCTTACAGTCTGACAAACTGTAGGTTTGCTCTGCATTTGCCGGCAAAGTAACCCTTTCCAGCTGCAGGATTTGACTGTTCCATTGTGCAGACAGAAACTGAACAGTGTATTTCCATGGGAAAATTACTGTGATACAGTAATAATATAATAATATTATATTATATAAATATTTATATAAATATAATATAAATATAAATAAAGTAATAATAAAAAGAAAATTACTGTTCTACTGGTTTTCACCAGGGATGGTGTTTCAGGTAGAGTCAGAGGGTTTCAGCTAGATTAATCCCCTTCAGAAAAAATCTTTTGTTTAGGTCAACAGAATTACAGTATTTAACAATGAACAATAACAGGATCAATGGGAAACAAAAAGAATAAAGCTCAGTAATCAAATAAGGCTTACAGTGATCCTGCACTATGCGAGTCAACTAAGTTCAGTCTTAAAAGCATACATATCACCCGCTCAAAGTACTCACAGGTGTACTTGTGGGAGCTAGACATATATTTGAGGATAGAAGCTGACCATTTGCTGTTCAACCCAATCAACTGATAGAGTGTAAGATAAACAATCTTCAAACAAAACTGGGATTTTAAGCCTCATTATAGTTAGGTTCACTGACAAACATGAAGATGAGCAAAGCAGAGGGGTTAAATGTAAATTAAATAAATATTATATGAATACCAATCAACATGGATTATCACAGCTTTGTTGCTCTACTCTGTGGATTGCAATATACTCTCCTACTAAGCGGTCACAGTAGACACACTTCTCACAATATACAATTCACATTTTGTTACAAGAACAACTACTGATGCTTTCTGGTGTGTAGAGGATAGTTGGCAAGCCATTCCTGATGATTTTTTCTCTAACTTTTCTATGATGGTGCAGATGCATTCAGAATCTTCATGCCTACCTAACATGACTGGGGAGGCAGACACTTGTTTAGACACAGGGCAGTGCTATATGCATGAGGGTTTCTATTACACTGCAGGAGATGAGTACTGTGTTAACAAAGATTATAATTTACAAAAAAATCTTCAAAGATAACTATCACTTGTTTGTTAAGCAGAATTTCCATGGACAAGTAGTCCTTGATTTCTTAAGGTATATGCACACATATAGCTATTGTGTTTGATGCAACTCAGCAAACACACTACATTATAAAGCACATATACTGCACAAAAAGGAGATAGACTTGTAAAGGCATCTTAATTTTGAGAGTATCTTGTAAAACTCATTACTTGAAGAAATAAGACTACAACCAGATAGTGTAACTTTAAAGTAGTTTTAAGACATTTAGTAAACACAACTTGTGGCATCACCATCTAATTATTAGCATACTCTGATTATTAGACTACATCCATCACTCCAAATTTAGAATACCCTCCTCAGTTCCAGTCTATTTATAGTATGGATACAATTCGGTTGCTATCCTGCTGTGCTTGAGGCAAGTTAGTTCCATCTGGCAAAATCAGATGATGAAAACAACACCTAGACAGACCTGCTGTCTCTTCCCTGGACAGCT
>JAVJGI010000057.1:39909458-39921758 GCA_035590275.1 Ibycter americanus | reverse complement strand
ACCACACTCCTCAATGCTGTGTTCTCATTAGATGTGCATATCCACATATTATTTTTGGAAGACTATGGCTCTAAGAGCAGGCAGAGAACAGCCAGTTTGAGGCCATCCATGTAATCTGTAACAGACTGCACTAGGAATGTGCAGCTCATTGTTCTCTACAGATGTGTGAAAATCTGGCGGTTTTTTTGTTGTTTGTTTTGTTGTTGTGGTGGTGGTGGTGGTTTTGTTTCTTTGTTTTTGGTGTCCCAGTTCCTCCCCGGAAAAGCTGTATTTTGTTGTGTATGCCATCCCTCCCCTGTTTCAGAGTTCTCCTTAAGATGGTTGCATAGCTTATACATTATTAGTGCATGTAAATTATTCAGCTGCTTTTAATGGCACATTAATCTACTTTCACCAGTAAAACAGGAACATTTGGTGAGACCTACAGCTAAAGTAAAGAGGCTGCAAAAAAAGGATCTTTTGAATATTGTTCAAAAGTACTGTATCAGTAACAAGTGATAGGACAAGAGGAAATGGCCTCAAGTTGGGCCAGGGGAGGTTTAGATTAGATATAAGGGAAAATTTCTTCACTGAAAGGGTGGTCGAGCATTGGAACAGGCTGCCCAGGGAAGTGGTTCAGGGACCATCCTTGGAGGTATTTAAAAGACACGTAGACATGGCACTTAGGGCTACTGTTTAGTGGTAGACTTGGCAGTGTTAGGTTAACCATTGGACTTTGTGATCTTAAAGGTAATTTCCAACCCAAAGGATTCCATGATTCTGTGATTGGCTTCTAAATTGAGACTGCAGAAAGCAAAGCGCAAAAGTGGGTGTGCTTTAGAAAGGGGATCGCCTGAAGCCACTTCTCAGGGAATATGAGAAAGTGCCTGACATGAACCTTTTATGATCATGGGTAGATTTCAGAAGAAAATGTTATGTTTAAGTTAGGAGGAACACCGGTGTATTACATACAGTCAATCAAAGAGGAGATTTTGGAGAGGTATCTGATGAGGCTATTGGATGCTTACAGATTAATTACTTAGATAAAATCACTGGAAAGATGTATGAGGAAGTTTTGACAGAATTTTCTCTCACTGCTTTAAGTATTTTACTTAAGGACTGCAGAGTTAAGGGAATGGAGAGGATCTGAAGGTGAGTATAAGGCAATTTATAGATGGAAGGTCAGAAAAAGGTTAGCTGGCACCTGTTGAACTGGTCTTCAAAACAAGATGCTTTGCTTAAGAAAGGAAAGAAAAAAAATTACATATTAAGCAGTAAGGAATAAGATTATCTATAGATCACAACTAGCAGCAGAAAACTAAATTTCCATGAATAGAATAGTAATTTGCTTTTTTATGTATGTGAGACAGCATACATTCTTTTAAACATCCTGGTTAGACCTCATAAGATACAAACACTGTTTCTTACCACACTGTTTTGATGACTTTCTACTAAATTTTATAGTCCACTCAACTGATAACTTCTCTGAATTTATTCAAATAATGAACTTTAGTGTATGCGTATGGTCATGAATTTCTGTAAACAAGTCTTTAAAAGATGTACGCTTGCTTATACAAAGCCCTAGACAATTCCATTATAGATATTTTGTGGTATTATAGACACCAGAATAATTTTCTATTCGGTAAATGTGTCAACTGGAACAAAAGCAGAACCCGCTGTAAGGAAAGAAAAGTTGAAATTGTTCTTTCTAAAGTTGTTTCTCCTATTCACTCCAGCAGATTTTTATTATGGCTAGATGTTGGTACTATGTAAAGTTTACATAGCACCAGCAAAATACAAGGAGTCATGAATAGTTCTAAAGCAAAGATTTCCCGCTCTAAGAATGCAGTTTCCATAGCCCATACACACATACAAGAAGCAGAGAACAGGAATGGAAAGTAACAACAGACGCAAGGCTAAATAGGATTGTGCAATACCTTAGTAATGTCACATATTATTTAGATTTCCAACTGACTAGTCTGATGACATTTGCTAAATGAAGAATGGTGCAGGAAAAGCCTTAGGAAAGATACAACTCTAAGAAAAAGATTTTCAAAAAATAAGCCCCCAGAAAATACTCATGTATGTAGTGAGAGACTTCAAGGTTCTCTTATTTTGGTAGAAATGCAAAAACTGGAGCACAAAGAGTCAGTGAAAAGGTTAATGTTCAAAAGAAAAGACCCTTTTTCAAACCTATGCAGGTGTGAGGTTTTTTGTGGGTTTTCTGTTTTTTGTTTCTTTTTGTCCAGAGTATTATTAAAAAAAGAGTAGACACATGAGTACATCACAAGATTTTTAGATATGTATGGAAAACTGAAGGCCAGATTCATTTTCAGTCCATATTTTATTTTCAGTCCAAATTTATGCACTGGGCAATGAGAAATACTTACACCTTAAAGGAGGAAAAACCCCCCAAAGTGTGATGAACCATCACTGAGTACATTGCAGCTAACAGCTGGAACTAAGCCAAGCCCCAAACCCTCAAGCCACAAAAAGTTAGTAATTAGCAGGCTTCTACTTGCCCTGTCAACAGAGCCTGTAGAGAGAAACATTCACTAAATCTGTCCACGGAGTAAGCACAATCTTCATGGCTGTAGATGCCTCAGTTTTTAAGACTGAAATCTGATTAAACACTCTGTCTTAGTTTCTATAGTTAAAATGGTGACCTACCACAAAGACATACAATTGAACCAAAGAAAAATCAACTATAAAAGAAATGGATTTTAAGACCACAAATCTGCAAGAGGAATTTCCAGCAGAATATCTGAAACTCTTGAAAAAAAACCCAGAAATAAGTGGAGGCAGATGTGTGGTGGATGGAAGGAGAATTAACATAAAATGAATGTCGAAGCATGTAACTGAGTAATAAGGGCTCTTGACTACAGCATGGAAGGAGCTGCAGGCATTTGGTGTTGTCTTCAATCCAATTAAACAAAATTGTTCCCAAGGGATAGCAAAGCACCCATCCAAAGTCATTCAGACAAAATTATTTAAGATTTCTGAATTCTTACTATTTCTACACAAACTCATTGAAAACAAATAAACAAAATTCCCTCTTGCCAAAAAAAGGTCTAACAACACCTACTCCAAGAACTAACACTTTACTGACTACCTTGGGAAATAGTGATTGAGAAAACTGCTGTCTGGGTTTGCAGACCAGCTGGTGACTGGAGTCACAGCCTAATTAGTGGAGCCCCTTCAAATCTGCACATCTGGTTAGCACTGATTTTCTCTAGCTTTAATGCTTGGAAAAGCTTCAGCAGCCAGCTTTAAGCAAACTTGCCAGTATTACTTCCTGGATTTTTGAGAAGGGAATCCAAAAACCATCTGATCCTTTACCAGCCATTTGAGGATAAACCAGTGAATATCACCAGTAACACAGTGATGCACCTGTTTGCTGACATTGACAGGGAACAGGATTCGGTGACTGAAGCATCCAGTTGTTCCTAGACCCTGCGTACCTATCACAATCATATCACATAATCTCCTTGCTGTATGATGGGATATGCCCTTAGAGGCGCACAGTCTTTCACATCTACAATTTTCATCGTAAGGCCATTTCAGAATATTACTGCTGACAATGTCAGGGAACTTTTTCCACCTTCCTAACATACATTTATTATTGGTCTGCTTTTTTACTATTTGTTTCTCTGTCAATAACCGTAACTGTTGCTGAAATAACTAGCTCATCCTTTCCCCTGTTTATTGAACTATGTTTACAGATACTTTCCCAAACATTTGGTTTTTAAGCTGAAGAAGCCACTCTCCTCTGCTCTGTATTTTAAAATTATTCTCTAGACCCTCACAGATCGTCAAGTGTCCTTTTCCTGAATGACTGCCGATTTTGGCAATGCCACGTGCTACACCTGGTATCTCTTCTTCTAACATAGTGGAGAAAAATGGTTTTGAGGTGAAAGTCAGTAAGCAGCCCCAAATATCATCAGAAAGAAAAAACTCACTCTCAATTAACTAGAAATATATCTTTATCCTCAGTAAGCACACCCTGGGTTTTTGTCCTTCCCATCATGCCCCTCTATCCCTTTGAGTATTATATTCTTTAGAAAGAAAAAGGAAATGTGTCTTGATTATAAGAATCTTCAGATGTTTAAGGAAGAAAAATTAAAATTTTACCTGAAAAATTTCAGTAAAATATTGCTTATACTAATCTCAGGGTTTTTGTGCTGCGGGACATTCTGATCTCTCAATTTGTCTGGACTCATCAGCGGAAAAGCAAATGCAACAAAAATATATGGTATTCACTCTGTTCCATCATTTCTTTCCTGATTTAGAAAGAAAACAGGAAGACATGCCACTCAGTAGGAGAGTCACCTCCACATTTAAGCAACATGAAACATGAGTGGTGGTTGCAGAGTAAAGGCCACTAGCAACTTAAAAGAGAACAAAAAAATAAACATGATATAAAAGGATTGTGGGTGGTTCAGTTTCAGTGCTTTCTGTTTCAGTTCTAGAGCTGGTTCTACTCTCTCATCCAAGGCTGGAAAAAACAAGATAATCCATCACAGAGAAATCAGTGTATAAGGTTTAAAGTTCACCACATACATTGTTTTCTTTCCCTGGTAATGCTTCTTAGGACTTAAAGTATGCAATACACTAATGACAGCAACAGCACAGAGGTGAAGGTCGATGAGTCTAGCAGGCCACACATGAGCTAAGTGTTGCAGAAAGGTAAGTTTTTTTCACGTAATTCCTCTAAAAGCACAACTCTACAGCTGGTATGCTTACATATATTATACATATACATATATACACAGTATATATTATTTGCAGATAGTACAGAAGCAGTACAGAAAGAAGAGTGATTGCCAAATGTTCACAAAGGCTAAAGATGTTTCAACAGTTTGTAAAGAAGTAAAGAAAACAGACCTCAGAAACAGCCTTTGGTTTAGATCAAGAATTTAGATCAAGAAGTTAGACAGATGGAAAGTTCGGAAAGCTCTGAGATAACCAGACTGCAACACTGTCCAGAGAACTATCTGCAGTGATCTTTGTGCAATTGTGAAAGAAGAGAAAATTACATGTCCAATTTTTCTGAGGAAGCAGATTACCATAGCTGAGATTTCAGCAAGTTAATTCAGTCCTTTCAAACCAGAAACTGGAAGTAGGGTGATGCCAGATTCACTTTCCCCAAAAGAGGAGGAGGAGATGCAGCCAGAGGTGAAACTGTACTTCAACCACAGTCACGTATGAAAAAAGACAACTGAAGAAGCAGGCAGCAGCACACTCCAGCATTGAAAATACCCAAGCAGATGTGTGACAGTCAGAATTACCTGTTTACCATTAGCTGTATTTACTCACTAGTTTTTGTAGAATAGTCAGTCATCAGCTATTCCTTATAAATAACTTTTTTCTGGGCAGATCTACAGCCAAAAGTACATAAAGACAGACTTCATTTCATGGCATCATAGTTCTTTAGTAACATGTACAGCTGTCCACATCAGTCCTTGAATATGAACACTTTTCCCTGCCAGAGCCTGAAATCTACAGCCTGCACCTTTGATGATGATGATTTTTTTCTTTGAATTCTGGGAGCGTGCTTTTCTTTTTCAAGATACCAGCCTGCAACAAATCAGTATTTAACATCACCATTTCTTGTTCAGAGCCAACAATGTGCATATTCATGGTACCGCAACCTCCATGAAAACAACACTGGCTTATCTTGGGCAAGACAGCAGAAAAGGGCGGGCAGCAGAAACAGCAGGTTGAGTCCTACCGGAATTTAGATGCCACACAAAGGTCAAGTTTCAGCCTTATTTCACCACTATCTTTACACTTGATACTTTACTCGAATCTGAATTAGGATATGATAAATACTATATACTCTCAAATAAAGGAATCAGAACAAGAGACGATAGATTCAGAGGTGAAACATGAACCAGTAGGCAGTTAAACCTAATGTCTTATTTATACCTACAAGATCAGAGAAGTCCCAGTTACCCTCTTACAAACTGATGGAAAAAACCCCCACTTCTAAGCCTACCAAAATACATAGCTCTAACACCTGCTTTCTGCAATTTCCATCCTAGAGAATCCTCCTCTTCTGCTTTGAAGAGGCCACCCTGTAAAGAGTCTGTCTAGAAGAATGACATCTGTCATAGCCTGGAAGCATTTCCTAATAAATAAGCCAAGAAGAGCAGCACATGGAGGGAGTCAGTAGAGAGGCTGCCTAATATTTGTTCTAACCTTGTGAATAAACTGTGATCACCTGGCAGAACGAGTAAATCGCAGACCTGCTCTAAACACCAGTCCTTTGCTATGACTACGACTGCAAACAGGGACCTGGGCAAAGCAGTTTACAGTTGGCAGTAAACGGCTCTCCAGAACTGTGACAATACAGAGTGCAGTACATAAATGCATGTTGCTTCAGTGAAACCTGCTTGTTAAGTAGTCTAGAATTCTGTCTTTCCGTAAGATTTCCTAAGTAATTATGACCAGATACATGAATCAACTGAGGCACATGCTCCAAGCACATGTTTTTTAAATTAAAGATAAAAATCTTCAGCTGTTAGAGCTGTCTATTAAACAAACTGAGCACAACCATTGTGAGAGTTACAACCTTTCTTACAAAAAATGCTACAATATATATGAGAGCATAATTTGTAATTTAAAGAACACTTTATGGCTACCATTTTACCCCTTCAGGATAATGCTTTCTGATATATTTTCCTATCATAAACTCAGTATATATTCCTGCATTACAATGAATATCTTTCCAAATCAATTCCTAATATGGTCCCAGCATCTTCTGCATGTTTTGGGCTACAGTATCAAATAATAAAACAGTCTACACTGCTGACAGTGACATGGAGGAGAAAACAAGTTAAATAGAATGCATGAAAACTATTGGAAGGCTAGACATAAATGAACTGTCTGTAATCTCAGAATAAACATGTGACCTACCACCAGATGACTGGTAAGCAGACTGCCACTTAAAATAAGTAGAGCAAGACATACAAAAATATTGATGCAGAGCAGCATATGCTCTCCCTCAAGAAAGCAACATCAGTTATTTCTGAGAGAAACAGACATGGCAGAATAGGTCATCTCACGTATCGTCCTGATGGTACAACACTGCAATAGTCTTTTCACCTATGTGAAAGCTCATACAAGCTCAAATCCTTACTAAAACCACTTTCTGCTCTCTCAGATATCTATATGAAATTGTACCAAAATAAGGAAATTAAGAGCAACCAGTTAACAACCTTTTTAATATGTACACCTAATAATGTATTTTTGAGGGTTACTGTAAATACATTTGAAGTGCTATCTATGTATTGCCTATGGCAGAAAATTTACAACATGAAGGAGTGGGTGTTCCACTCACTACTGAGTCAGTATTCATCATACGGAGAGACTGTGTTTTAGTCAGGTTTGTGTTACCTTTGATAGTCTCCATATGGACAAATAAAGAATAGGCACAGGGAAACAGCTATTTGAAGTGTATGGAGACATACTAGGAGGAATACAGACATACCATCTGAGCATCCGGAGATGAGGTTAGGAAAGCGAAAGCCCAGCTGTAACTGACTCCAGCATGGGATGTCAAAGGCAACAAGCAAGGCTCTTATGAATAGATGGGTGGCTAGGAAGGCTAGGGGAAATGTGGGGCCATTGCTGAATGAGACAGGGACCCTGGTGACATAGGACATGGAAAAGGCTGAGGTACTGAGTACCTCCTTCATTTTAGTCTTTACTAGCCAGACAGGCCTTCAGGAATCCTAGGTTCCAGAGACCATGGGGAAAGTCTGGAGAAAGGAAGATTTGCCTTTGCTGAATGAGGATCAGGTCAGTGAATAAATGCTTAAGCAGACTAGTCACACGTAAGTCCACGGGCACAGATGGGATGCACTCAATGAATGCTGAGGGAGCTGGCTGATGTCATTCTCAGGCCACTCTCTATAGTCTTTGATCAATCATAGTCATTGGGAGAAGTACCTGAGGAACTGAGAAAAGCAAGTGTCACTTCTATTGCCAAGAAGGGCAAGAAGGAGAACTGGCCAGGGAACAACAGGCTGGTCAGCGTCACCTTAGTCCCTGGGGAAGTGATGGAGCAGCTAATCCTGGAAACCATTTCCAGGCTGTTGAAGGACATGAAGATGATCAGGAGTAGTCAACGTGGTCCACCAAGGGGATGTCATGTTTGATCAACTTAATAAACTTCTCTGATCAAATGACTGGCCTGGCAGGTGAGGGGAGAGCAGTGGATATTCTCTGCCTAGATTTCAGTTAAGGCTTTTGACATTATCTCCCGTAAGATCCTCATAGAGAAGCTGATGGAAGTACAGGCTAGAGGAGCAGACAGTGAGGTGGATTTAAAACTGGCTAAACAGCTGGGCCTAGAGGGTGATGATCAGTAGCATGAAGTCTAGTGTAGGTCAGGAACTAGTGATGTACTGCAGGATCAGTACTGGGGCCAGCCCTGTTCAACATCCTTATCTGGATGATGGGGCTGAGTATACTCTCAGTAAGTTTGATGATGACACAAAACTGGGAGGAGTGACTGATATAGCAGAGGGTCATGATGCCACCCAGATGGACTGACAGGAACCTTACGAAGTTCAGTAAAGAGAAGTACGAAGTCCTATACACTATACCATGCACCGGTTTATGCTGGGAAGGAGTTTATAGAAAAGGCCCTGAGGGTGCTGGTGAAAGCCAAGCTGACCATGGGCCTATAGTGTGCTCTGCTACAAAGAAGACTAATGAAATCTTGGGCTGCATTTGGAGGGTGTTGCCGGCAACTTGAGAGAAGTGATCTTTCCTCTCTACTCAGCACTGGTGAGGACACACCTAGAATACTGTGTCCAGTTCTGGTCTCTTCAGTACAGTACAAGAGAAACAAGGACATATTGGAGAGAGTCCAGTGCGGGGCCACTAAGATGATGGGACCAAATGCACTCTAAGCAAATTTAAAGACAATACAAAATCGGGAGGAGAGGTTGATACACCAGACAGTTGTGCTGCTACCCAGAGTTACCTTGACAGTCTTGAGAAATGAGCAGACAGGAACCTCATGCAGTTCAACAAGGGAAAGTGCCAAGTCCTGTACCTGGGAAGAATAACCCCAGGCACCAGCACAGGCTGAGGGTCAACCAGCTGGAAGGTAGCTTTGCAGAAAATGTCCTAGAGGTCCTGGTGGTCATCAAGTTGAACATAAGCCAGCTAATGGTATCCTGGACTGCACTAGGAGGAGTGTTGCCAGCAGGTTGAGGTGATCCTTCCCCTCTACTCAGTACTGGTAAGGGCCACACCTGGAGTCCTGTGTACAGTTTTGTTCTCTGTAGTACAAAAGAGACATGGACATACTGGAGAGAGTTCGGTGAAGGGCCACAAAGATAGCGAAGGGACTAGAGCATCTTTTCTATGAGGAGAGCCTGAGAGACCTGGGAATGTTCACCCTTGAGCACAGAAGGCTCAGGGGAGGTTTTATTAATGTATACAAAGTACCTGGAGGGAGGGTGCCCTGTGGCAATAGGCAATGGGCACGAACTGAAACACCTCTGACATCAGGAAAAGCCTTTTTACTGTGAGAGTGGCTAAGCACTAGCACAGGTTGTCTACAGAAGTTTTGGAGTCACCCTCTTTAAAGATATTCAAAAGCCAGCTAGACATGGTCCTGGGCAACTGGGTCTAGGTGGCCCTCATTGAGCAGGGGGTTGTACCAGAAGCTCTCCAGAGGTCCCTTCCAACCTCAACCATTCCGTGATACCACTGGGGTGAATTGGAGGCTACATTATGTCTTGGATGCTGTGCCACTTCAGTGCTTCACGAGCTATCAGATTTTCCTCTCAGGTATTTTTTCTCTCTGCACCGTTTTCCCATGAAGATAAGAGCATGTACTCTGTACAAATATATGTAATATAACTCTGGAAAGTTTTGGCTCTGCAATCTAATCCAGTAGATAAACCTATTCTACAGGACTGAAATTAAATCTCAAACAGAAAGCAAGGAAAGTCAGTTTCAGAATGAATACTAAACTTCCAATTTCCTTTCCGTTCATCAGTTAAAGAAAACTTTGCAAACTGCCTCCACCCTTCCTGGATTTCTATTTTTCCAAAATATAATTCCTGAAGAGTATTTTAAAGGTGTAAACATGTAAAGAGGTCTTGCTGTCATTCCTACCTACAGCATCCTTAAATAAAGAGAACCTTTTGTCGTGCTGGCAAGGCAGGGCAGTTACAGGAGCCCTTTGGCAGAGCTGAGAAAAACATGGCACAGAAATGTGACACAGCACATCACACCGTGCTCCCTTCCCTCTAAGAAACCGCAATTTTTCTTGTTAGTTTGTAAAAAATAGGCTGATAGTAGTACACTCGCTTCCCACACATGAAGAGGAACAGAGGACTTTTCTTCCAGTGTTAAGACACAAATATCACTATGTTCCTGCCACCTGCCAAACTTGGAAAAGTCATCCTACTAATGAATCCCACCAGTGAAGACACTTTGAGCTGTCTCTTCCCTCTAGCCTACTGCAAAAGACCTCATCAAAAGAAAAGAAATGCTCTAGAGATGAGAAAGGTGAATTACTTTTTTCTAGATTCCGCATTTAAGTAGCACATGTTGGACATGACTTCAGGGAAGGGTTCTTGCTTAAAACAGACTCCCTCTTCTCCTCCCCCTCTTGCCCTTCCAGAACATCAGCATATCCTTTAAAAAACAAAGAAGCAATTAATCAATTGCTTAACAATTCATGTAGTTCTTTTTGCAAATGGAAAGCTAGTACAACATGCTGCTGATCTGATTTTGTAAAGCTTTTGTTTCCACTTCTGTACTCGCTGAAGAGACATGGGTACAACAGCAAATAAATCTCCATGAGTATTGTCTCACAAGCACTGTTGCAAAAGATGGTAACAAAAAAATCAGGGATAATATCCAAAAATTGTATTATATTTCTCTTTCTTTATGACTATCCTACACATAGTCTCAATCATAAGGTTTCCCTCCCATCTCACTAAAGTTTTACCCACTTAGTTAAATAGCATGCAGTTATTTTGTATTTGTAGTTAGACAATATTTGTGATGTTTCATAATTTTATCCCCAGGATACTTAAAACAAAACATGAGGTGCAATCTTTCCTTATGTTTTAAAATACATATTTCTTCCCATTTCCCCGTCTTCCAAAAATACTTTAAACCCATCCTTCCAACTGCAAAAAGAAGCGTTCAGACCAAGATTATATGATGGCTAATTCTTTCAAATCTATTCAGTCACATTCACAGAAATTTACAAATACTTCTCCTGACATGTAAATCCACAATGCAAATCTGGGAACAATTTTGGGTTATATTAAATGGATCAAAATATTTATGTAAAATAATGCCTCTAATGCTTTTCTTAGAGGTTCCACATACACTAAAAATGAGTTACTTGCATTCAATTCTAAATTTCTAATATATGCATTGGTATATACATTTCACAGAGAGTACGTGAGCCGTATCACCCACATGCACTTGCGTCTTGCAATCTCACATGTGGCTACCTTGAGACACTGCCTGTTAAGGAAGAACAGAATGATGGGCCAGCACAGATGAAATGAAAACAGTTCATTCATCATGACTAGTAGCCCTTACTGGAACTGAATAGAAGTATCAATGGCCTTTCACTGAAAACAAAACCAAACCCAAACAACCCAACAGTAAGGGAAATTTCTTTCTCAGATTTCAGGAGAAAGAAAGGAATTTGTCTGAGTTCTGATTCTCTCCTTTGCTACCCCTTAGTCCTTCCTTGGTTTTTGTCCTTCAGTGAGAAGATGGGGAAGAAGAAAAAAATCCCAAACCAACAGTGAGACTATTTAATGTCTTCTTTTTGAGTCCAAAATCCAGTAATTATTTTCAAAAATGGCCTTTTATGGCTTCCACTTTTAATCAACTTTAATAGCCTATGGATTAACTTATTTACTACAAACAATCATTATCCAGCCAGATTCTTCTTTTATTTGTGTCTGTGAAACTCAACAGATTTCAGCCAAGCCATTCCTAATTTACACTGTTGCAAGGAAACCAAGACTCAAGAGCACACCCAAAAGTATGGATTAAATATAATGTTTGCTTAAATCCCTTCTTCTGTTGAAATGCTTTTTGCTTGGAGCTAAATGAATGAGTTTCTTGTAGTAGTGACACTGCTCTGTCTATTTTAGTACTTTGCCATTGTTCATTTTTTAGAATTAAAAAGATAAGCATAGAACATAAACTTTTCAAAGCAGGACCGCGGGAAAGTGTCTCTCTTCAGATGTTCTTTCAACCAAGTAGCAGACATCTCTGAAACTTCCAGTATGGGACTCAAGGGTTTTGTATAGTGAAGTG
>JAVJGI010000057.1:39877720-39890679 GCA_035590275.1 Ibycter americanus | reverse complement strand
GAAATTTGGAACTGTCAGTGAATTCTGATGCAGTAAGTGAACAACTCCACTACAAGAATTTACACATACAATAACCTGAAGAATCTGAAAACTCTGCCAAATAAAACATTTTAAATTTGAGGGGAAACAGCCTCAACACCATCACTGACATGCTGTGAATTCTGCTTCAGTGCTACCAGAAGGTATACCATTACAGATGTGATCGTACTGTATGTTAGCCCTGGATCAGTGCTTGGATTTGGTGCTAATCAGTCCCTCATTCAAATAATTAACAGCTTTGACTGACAGTCATGGCATCCTCAAATCAAGCCTTCAGGGTCATAAAGCCAGGACTGGCTCATTTCTTCCCCCAGTTTGAAAGTCAGCCAGGCTGGGAGTTGATCCTCACTGCTGTCACCGTCAGCTGGTGCTGACGGTCACCCATGGACAGGGAGAATCTCCCTCCTCCAGCTGGGGCTGATCAAATGACTTATTTTAGTGGGATCATAGTAAGAATCAATTACCTCACCAATATCTCACCTGTAGTGTTGAGAAAGCCTCAAAAAGAGCTAGCCCATACTTCAGGTATTAGGACAAAAATGGCTTCTGCATGTAAACCTGTCCAGACCAAAAAATAAAAGCAATTTTTTTCCCAATAATTCTCACTAAAATAATATACCTGCATAAACTGAGCAACAGAACTTAATTCATTACTAAAACGTTAGATTTTGTCAAACGTCAAACAAAGCATTTAACTAACTGACAAGCTGAATGAAATGGTGAGATCAGAAAGCGTAATTTTTAGTTTTTATTATTCAGTTTCAAATGTTAGGAATGATTAATCTTCATGAGGGGGCAAGTAAAATAAATGTTAATTAGGTCATTACCTAAATTAAAAATGTTGAGACAGGAGGGGTGACAAGTCATACAAATACTTTCTGAGTTTTTCCTAAATGTGTAAAGAAATACGTATATGTATCTCTGTGCACACAGTGGTACACATTGTATGATACGTGGAAAACAGTAACAGACCAGTCTGTACCAGTCATAGGAATGCAATGTAAACAAATATCACATACATGCCCTACTTCATATATGGATAAAAGTTGAACCTTCTTCTTGCTTACATTGATTTAGAATGTATTTCTTACTCTTATTTTTATATTCATAGCATCTGAGAATGGTTTGGATTGGAAGGGACCTTACAGATTATCTAGTTCTGACCCCCTTGCCATGGGCAGGGACACCTTCCACTAGACCAGGTTGCTCAAAGCCCCGTCCAACCTGGCCTTGAGCACTTCCAGGGAGGGGGCATCCACAGCTTCTCTGGGCAACTTGTTCCAGTGCCTCACCACCCTCGCAGCGAAAATTTTCTTCCTTGTACCTTATCTAAATCTACCCTCTTTCAGTTTATGGCCATTACCCCTTGTCCTACCACTACACGTCCCTATAAAAAGTCCCTCTCCAGCTTTCTTGTAGGCCCCCTGTAGGTACTGGAAAGCTCCTAATAAGGTCTCCCTGGAGCCTTCTCTTCTCCAGGCTGAACAACCCCAACTCTCTCAGCCTGTCTTCATAGGGGAGGTGCTCCAGCCCTCTGATCACCTTTGTGGCTGTCCTCTGGACTCGCTCCAACAGGTCCATGTCCTTCTTATGTTGGAGGCCACAAATCTGAACACAGTACTCCAGTTGGGGCCTTATGAGAGCAGAGTAGAGGGGGAGAACCACCTCCCTCCATCTGCTGGCCATGCTTCTTTTGATGCAGCCCAGGATATGGCTGGCTTTCTGGGCTGCAAGCACACATTGCTGGGTCGTGTTGAGCTTCTTGTCCACCAACACCCCAGGTCTTTCTCCTCAGGGCTGCTCTCAATCCATTGCCTGCCCAGCCTGTATTTGTGTTTGGGACTGCCCTGACCACAGAGGAAATCTTGTTAAGGAATGTTTTGAATTAAATTCAAAGAAACTGGGACAAAGGAAGTATGAAATAGTTCCCCCATTAAATCGTGATCACTTCATCTGTTGAGCTCAAGTGAAAATGTTTTAAAATTGAAACATTAAAATTTCCAATTCATTTTACTCAGAATTGCTATACAGATATCCTAATAATTATTTCAAATGAGAAAGGCAAAAAGCTGGTTTTGACACACAATAAGTGCTTCTCTGTGACTGAACTTACCTATGTAACTTCATTGCGCATTCTCTACTTTTGCCTCTAGTATTGCATTTTTGCTCCTGCTTTAACAAGCATCTCAGTACTCATTTGCATCCAGCTTCAGTGGTTACACATTTGTGCGCTGATGGGTCACAAATATGGAAGGGTGTCGAAGAGGCCTTGTGCTCACATGAAAACGAGATTAAGCCTGACCACAGCAGGGAGAAGGGTAAACCAGTAGCCAGCAATGGTGTAATCATTGCATGGTGTGTTCTTACTTTGCCTACTGTGATATCAGAGAGTTCATCAGGTTACAGGACCCTTGAGACTGCCTACTGCTTGTGACAAAACTGTAAGATCATCAGTGTGATTCTGAAAAGAGTAAAGCAGGATGAGATCAACTTCAAGGGAGTCACACCGAGTTATATTAACTGATGAGGTACCTATGTCCAGAGAAACCATCTTTGCTAATGTCCAGTAATTCCACCAGAGCTAAAATAAAACTGGTAAATAATAGGAGTCACAATGAGGCCAGTGTAGTATCACAAAAGCAAGGAACATACTGTTATTTGAGATGGAACTAAAATGATTAAACCAGAAGCAAAACAGTTCGTTTATTTATCTGTATATGAAATGCAACACCTCCAACATCTGCAATATCACTAGACTAATCTTCTTTTCACTATAAATCACATCTCTTAATTTTCAATTTGACTAAGCACTGCTTAGCCTCTTGATGTTACTCAGAGATTTATAGCAGAAATACTATGTATTAAAAGAAATAATTTTACAGCAGAACTGTCTGAAGTTTTTTGATAACTGTGATAAGACTTCCCTTGAAAAAATTCCTTGATCATTTTTTTGAAAGATGGCTGTGCACTCACGACACTGAACAACTGATTTTAGATGGAAGATGGCATTATAGTGAGTTTTCTTTAATTTGTTGTAACTGATGACATCAAATTAACGAGTGGAACAAAAGCTATGCACTATCTCTCATCAGTTCTCTAGGTCACAAGAACTACAACCTTTGATTATGCCTCTTCTTTGCCTCCATTGTTAATGTGTCTACATAAAATTACAAGAATAAGATTTAAGGTTTCTTGTGACTGAGATATGTGTATTTGAGGGACAAAGCAACTAACAGGCCTCAAGATCATACCTCTGTTTTTCTGAAAGCTAATATTAACTCTTATTAAGTATTTAAGAATGGAATTATCTTTGTTTATTTAACAACTGATTAAACTCATAATATTTGATTCTCTTTATATTTGAATGGAGGAACTAATTTTTAAATGCAGTGATTTGCTTTCTTTTCTCCAGTTACGTAGCGTAAGCTCAGACTTAAAAAATAACTTCCCCTTGGGAGCAGGCATCTGTCCAAGGCCTTCAGTGACATTGTACCAGGACAGTGTTAGGAACAGGTGCACCATTTTTCTTTTTTGCTGGTGTGGTATGTTGACCCTGGCTGGATGACAGGTGCCCAACAAAGCCACTCCATCACTGCCCTCCTCAGTTGGACAGGAGAGAGAAAATATAACAAAACGCTCATGGGTTGAGATAAGGACGGGGAGGGATCACTCACTGATTACTGTCATGGGCAAAACAGACTCGACTCTAGGAAATTAATTTATTGCCAGTCAAATCAGAGTAGGGTAATGAGAAAAAAACCCCTACACTTTAAAACACCTTTCCACCACCCCTCCCTTCTTCCCAGACTCAACTTCACTCTGAAATTCTCTGCCTCCTCTTCCCAGAGCAGCACAGGGGGATGCGGAATGGGGCTGCGGTTCGTTCATTACACGCTGTCTCTGCCGCTCCTTCCTCCTCACTCTCTTCCCTTGCTGCAGCATAGTGTCCCTCTCATGGGAGACAGCTCTCCATGAACTTCTGCAATGTGAGTCCTTCCCATGGGCTGGGGCTGCAGTTCTTCATGAACCACCCCAGCGTGTGTCCCTCCCACGGGTGCCGTCCTTCAGGCACAGCCTGCTCCAGCCTGGGTCCCCCATGGGGTCACAAGCCCCAGCAAACCTGCCCCAGTGCGGGCTCCTCTCTCCATGGGGCCACAGGCCCTGCCAGGAGCCTGCTCCAGCACAGGCTTCCCACAGGGTCACAGCCTCCTTTGGGCATCCACCTGCCCTGGCGTGGGGCCCTCCACGGGCTGCAGGTGGGTATCTGCTCCACTGTGCACCTCCACGTGCTGCAGGGCACAGCCTGCCTCACCGTGGGCTTCACCACGGGCTGCAGGGGCATCTGCTCTGGTGCCTGGAGCCCCTCCTGCCCCTCCTTCTGCACTGACCTTGGTGGCTGCAGTTGTTTCTCTCACATAGTCTCACTCTCTTCTTTTTCCCCTCCTTCTTAAATATGCTATCACAGAGGTGCTTCCACCACTGCTGATGGGCCCGGCTTTGGCCAGTGGCAGGTCCCTCTTGGATCCGGCTGACACTGGCTCTATCAGACATGGGGGAAGTTTCTAGCATCTTCTCACAGAAGCCACCCCTGTAATCCCCCTGCTACTAAAACCTTGCCACGTAAACCCAACAGAGCTAGATTATAACGGTATTTCATTATGCTCCTAATAAATGAATTATTATTTTACCTCTCCTTACTAAATCCCTATTGTAACATGCAATGCATGAAAATATGAATGCATAGTGCAAAGTCCAAGTTGCCTCAGAGTCCCTTGAAGGATCCCACCCTGACAGTTCCTATACATTGTACAGGAGGCAGCTAGCTGTACAATGTAAGCTGACCCAATATGCAGTCATCCCTTTCCCCCTCCTCCACTTCTAGATAAGCTCATCACTCAACTGATTTGAGCCTTAAGAAACCAGCATCTCTACACCAGTGAAAGCAGACCCTCCCACAAACACAACCCAAATCACTTTCAGGCATATAATAAAGAAAAGGAAATATTATATCACAGCTGTCTCTGTTAAGCCACTGGAGTATGGTTATGGAAGCAAAAGGGAGACTAAAATTTCACTAGAGGAGTAAAATTAACTGTAAAGTTAACCTTTACTAGAAATGTATTGGAGGAGACAGTTGCATTAGGACTCCAGGCAGGGAAAGATAGAATTAGGGAGGGAGCGAACAAGCTAATACGAAGGGGGATGTTTTATCCTGTTGAACTTCAAAGGAAAAATCAGAGCGTTGAACCTACATGAGGACTTTCAGGAGCAGGAAGGCAAACACTGCATGTCCACACAGTTACACTTTCCTTCTGTCTTTGATTTTACACACACCAAATCTAGTGAGGGGTACCTTAAAATTTAAGCTTTGTCAGGATTGCTGTTTGTGGCACTGAAAAAGAGAGTAACTTGTTCACCAAGGAGGTGAGCAATATCTGTGTTCAGTTTGAATTTTTAAGCCTCTCTGATCAATGGTGAACAATAATGTCAGCTCTTGAAAGGAAGGCTTTGAATGTATCCCAGTGATTTTCGATGCATGACCTTCAGTCTCTGGAACACTGACTTCACACTGTACATAATTAATTGCTTTACTTTTATTAATCATAGAAAGTTCTGCAGTCTTGCCAGTCAAAAAATTTTCACATGAAATCCTATGTCTACTCATTCCAAATATTAAAAGTCTCTATTACATTTCTATTACAAATGAAAATTTACTTAACACTCCTAAGTCAAATATCACCACTTTCTCTCTTTGAAACTGCATTGCAACATGCCGTGCAAGGTAACTTTCTGCCATCAGCCTCAGTGATAGGGGCCTATGCGTTTTGCCTAGTTTTTGTGAATTGGCTTTTGACATGTGCTGGTAATGACAGATGATGTGTATTTTCCCCTTTCAGTGACTAATAGCCTTAGTACATACATAGTTTGTGAAATGCACTGACATTCTGGGGGATAAAAGGTTCTCTATCAACACAGAATATTGCATGCAACACTACGTTTCTGTCATTCCAATTATTAGGCTTCCATTATTCATACCTTACATGAAACATGACTATTTTGCCACAAAGTTCAATGAGCAAAATATTTTAATCTTAAAGACTAGATTGGGCTTCCAGCCAGAAACAGTAATCAGTGCTTACCATGTGATGTTTTTTAACTGTCTTTATGACAAAACCAGCAGACTAAAATTGTTTTTTGTACTTTCCTGAGGGCATTAATCCTCTCCAAAAACAAGGGCACTGATTATTCTAGGCATACATGTAAAAGGAAAGAACCGGTAAAGCATGCTTAGAAAAATGGATCAAATCTTTTAATGCACCCATTCACAAGGCAGTAACTTCTGTTATCACCATTGTGACCCTGCAGAAAAATTAATAAACCAATAGATACACAAATATAAAATTCAAAATTAATTTATTCTAGCCAGTGCTCGCCTCTTTAAAAAGGCAACTCACCCAAAGCAGAAAAAGCAAATTACCCCTGCAGCTGTTCTGAAGATCAACAAAAATAGATTACTTTGAATCAGGTTGAAACAAATTCCTAAAATGTGTGACAACCCCCTCCACAAACTATAGGAAAAATAAATTAAACAAATCCCTTAACTGCACCCTCTGAATATGAATTTAGGTATGTCAGTAACTTGGAAATTCAAGCTTAGGCCTCAGTTTTTACGAAGAGTTTGTCTTCACTACTACTGTAAAAAATAAATTTATGATATTTACCTGCTAATCTTACCCAGAAGAATGCCTACATACATAATTGAAACAGTAGGTTTAACAAAGTAATGTCTTAAATAGAGATACCTCTATCTTTATACAAATTCACATGGCGATTCCATTGGAAAAGCTCTTTTCTTACATTAATAATAATAATAATAAAAAAATTCAAAATAATTTTGCTACAAATGAAATAGCTTATTACTTCAGTAGTAATGTTTTGTTTGGGTTTTTTTTACTCCTAAGAAAGAAGATTCTGGCTTGCAATTCTTTGTGAGGTAGAATACAATATTACGGTACAGCTCAACAAAAAGCAGTGTGGGCTAAATGAACATACTCATCTCACCTCTCTGAAATGTAATTTCATTTCAGCCCATATACCTAACTGATAAAATAAAAGAGCCCATTTAGATCAGGTGACTCAGTTATCTTTTGTCCCGGACCTGGTTTATTGACTGACCTGATACTAGTTGATTAGAAACTAAGTCAATTATTAACTTGCCAAATACTTTTTGTAACAGGAATACATAGCAGTTGAGTTTGTGGGGTCAGTCTGGTAAAGGGCAATAATTTACACTCTCATTAGCAGTTGTGAGATAAAGAACAAAAAAGCGTGAAACATAAGTCTCATATCCAGAATGAAAGAAAAAAGCACATAAAACTTATCTTCAAATGCACAGGTTGGTGACACTTGATTGGGAGAGTTAATGTCAGCTTTCCCCTTGCTCTAAAAATAGCAGAATTTATATTTTTCACTTTATTCTGTAACATTTTCCTCTCTTACCATATGCGTTTTCAGTCATCAGTTTGCTCCCCAGAGATACAAGATGCTTAACAACGTGTAATACCGCATTTATCGTAAGTCCCATCCCCTCCTGTGTCCACCAGTTACCCACCTGCCATACAGTTTTAGCATTATTTGAGGAGCATGTTTTGCTATGTATGTGATCTGTGGAGATCTTCTCATTTTGATACGAGAAAACCTACCAAGATCTTAGGGGATATACATGGCAATTACTAGATCTGCGTAAAAGAAAGCAGAAGATGTATTTCATGGTATTTAGAGAAGCAAAAAGCCTATCTGACAGAACTACATTTCTGTTCTTTCTTTGTGGATGTCCATTCTATGAGACATTCTTGAAAGGGATTAGTAAGTATGCTTGCCCACAGCAGAGTGGGTTTATTGACGTATGTGATCACTTCCAGTCACGTTTCAGTCTTCCCTTGGTGAATTTTGCCTCCCAAAGAGTATAATAAAATGGAAAAAGTGAAGCATCAGAGACAAAGATCAGTAGGAGTACTGGAATATGCACATAAGGATATGCACTGACACATACTTACTCATCTCATTCTGCAAGCTTTCAGCAGGTTTGAGACATCCAGTAAAAGGATCTCAGCATTGTGAGGTTCTGACCATCAATCCAAAAATACAATGTATAAATTATGATCAGAAGAGACAAAGCAATAATTACAGCCAAGGAATTTCAAGGCGGTCCTGATTCCAAAATAGATTCATCGACATAATCCCTTGAACAGTTTTTGAGTAGCATATTTTTCAAAATCCGTCTTTCCACAGAAGATGCTTAGAAAAGAAGAGGGGCTAAATTAATCTAGTTTATACTTATATTACTAGCGCTTAGCCAGAGGAATGAAAAACAGTCTTTGAAATAAAATGAGTCTGACCACTGGATGTCACTCTTGACTTAAACCTGGTAACATTAACAGTGTGTTTCTGGCAAAAGGAAATTTTTGGGGTTCCTGTCACTGGTATCTAAGATGCAGCATGGCAGCACCTTCAGAGAGATGAGTGGAGGCTGAAACTGCTGCTCTTCCAGCAAATTCTTGAATAATCTTACTTTATTCCAGGACTTTGCCTCAGTTTCCCAACCTGGAAAACACCGTTAAAATGAAACCACTCTTTTTTTATTGCTAGGAGATAGTAGGAACTAATAAAAGTGAGGATCTTGGGCTGGGAAGCAATGTGAAAATACTATGACCAATACATAATCAAGGAAACAAATAAAATTTTTGTAATACTATCGTAGTATATTATATTATGTTATGTTATGTTATATTATATTACCTTATAAGTAACATACAGTTTTGGACAGAGGAGATTCCCAGTTTTAAGAAGTGTAAATATTTACAATTAGAAGCAAAATGTTTCAGTAAAGTAAAAAAAAGTTTTAAAAGTAAAAAGGAATTGTGCTAAATTTTTTAGATCTCATGGAAAAGACAATTGAAAATCAAAATCTCTATCATATTACATTTTCTAACGTCAACTTCGTTTCAGTCACTTCATTGGGTTGCGTTGAAAACATAACAGTCACAATGCCAATCAGAATGTTTTTAGATTTATCAAAGTCTACTTATGAAATATTAGAGAACTTATCTGAGAAATTTTTTAGAGTGACTTCCTGTAGTAACATGAGGTGACATGAGGAAGGAGAACTCTGTTTCAGAAGAGCTGGGGATTGCTTATCATCAGCAGGTGGACCCTAAGCAGTAGCCAGCCCCCTTCTGCCTTGCAGTATCAAGAACTACATCCCTGTCTCCCTCCTGCTACTTCAAGCTTTAGTTCTCACAACATTTTCAGAGCACATTGTATGTTAGTAGTCCATTTTTTATCTGGGTGTTTCATGGAATTGATTTTTTCTAAAGAATCCAGATTTCCTTTCTCCTTGTTGTTGGGCTAGGCTGTTAGAGGCTGGTCTCCACAAACACAAAGACTGCAAGGGAACAGCAGGTGGGGATCCTTGGTCACCCCTCTAGGAGCCCCTGACTGGGCTCCCCAAGTGACAGCAGGAGAGCAGCCAGCACCACTAGCGATTCTGGGGCCTACTGACCCTGCATCTTTGCACAGACAGTGAACCTGTGGCCAACAGAGATGTGGGACTCATTATGTCGAAAAGCCTTTTGGGCTTGTATAAGACTTATTATGGGACTTTCCGGGGAAGAACCAGGAGGGATCAAGGCAGTTTGAGGAGGAATGAGCATGGAGGAGGAATAAGCACAGACAAAAAAGGGGATAAAAGGGGCCATTCGTGTGCAAATAGGGCTGGTCAGTGCACTTATCTGACATGTACTGTGCCCAATCAGTGAAGCCTGCCCTGTGTTCCCATTAAACTCCATTTCTAACTCTTCCCCTGGGTGAGGGACCCTGTTCTGTGTGCATGTGTGTGTATAGCGATCTACGTGCCAGCAACTGCCTTGGGAACCACCTGTCATAGGGCCTGATCTGGCTTTGGAAAATGTGCATGAAGACAACTTCCTCTTCTGGCTTTCTCTCAGCCTTAGCTTTGGTAATGTAAAATGGAAAAGGCTTTTGAGGGTACTGCAGCCATTTATGGGAAAATTCACTTCAGCAGCGCTAGTCTGTTAGAATCACAGAGCTTCCCACTTCGCAATTCCTGCATGCAAGAAAAGTTTTGCTATCAATAAGCAAAAAGAATGGACATCAAGCCACAACTGTCTGATAGTTGTTCTTCATGTCAAAAGCTCACAGGTCATTTAGGAGCACTAACGGATGCACCAGCTATAAAGCCAAAACTCTAATGCTGGTAGTAGCTTGCTTCCTGAAGACTTGGTGTTGCCCTTGGACATTTGGTATCTTCTCCTACTTCTCGCTTATAGCAAAAACATTGAACAATATGTAATTAACCGTAGCAATGACCTAAAATATGACCAAGACTTTCCCAGCAAACATTCAATGGTGATGATGGCTGGGTTAAACACCCCAGTTCATTACTGACCTTGTGTAGGGTATGACCAAACGCACTGCAACCAGAACAATGAAAAATGGGCAGGAAGCCAGAAGTAAAGTACAACAAGCGGAACTGACTATTCCTTTTGTGACTGACCCAGTATATAGACATACCAAACACATAATGTGTGTTAGCTTGTACTTCTCATTTCAAGAGAAAATTCTGTCTAAATACGTCTCCAAAATACTACCAGCCCTGTTTTTCTAACAGCAATGTCTCAAGGCTGGACCTGAAAGGAAAACATTAATGTATCCTATCCACACCGGTCTTACTCTATGAATCAAAGGCTCAGTAATTTGAACTTCTCCATTTCCTCTTTATTCACTTTCTCTTCTCTCAAAGAACAGAAAACCTATTATGTGTCTAAACTGATGGCTTATTGAGCATTTCCAATGCAACATTACTAAGCAGTCTATTGGCTGACATTGTCTTAGTACCTTCATTGCACTTGATACATGCAAAAAACTCTTACCTATGAAAACATACAAAGTACACAAAAGCTGTAAGTTGTTCAATGGTCTGTTTATCACTAACAGTTTGACCAGCTTGTTTTTCATAAAATCAGCCCAAGCACTGTTTTTCTTCCTCATTGAACAGGCAGAGATCTCCTGTAATGGCATGTTTCCACTCAGCACACAAGTAAATTCTGGCTGTAAGATTCAAACTACTGGGCAATGAGATCTGCAAATACATTTGCTCACTAATTCAACACTGGAAGCAACAATAACAAAAAAAGCAAACCAAAGAAAAATAGGATACATTCCTTATCATCTGTAACAGAGGAAACAGTAGAGTCTGCAGGTTGCTGCCACAGATGGTGCATTTACTGCTGCCTTCTGTGTTTCCTAGCTCCTACAGGATCCCAACAAGTGGAAAACATGAAAGACATTGCCAAACAAGGCACAAACAAGAAGAGTCTTCACAACATGATAAGTAATTTGTAAACAGAAGCAAACTGCCTCCATCTGACTGTTTTTGAACAGACAAGGAGCAAACTCACTTGGAGAACAGAAAGGGAAAATCAAACTAGCTGGAAAAATTTGGCTGTTCTGATTGCCTGCAGAGGGACTGAGGTTGCTGACCAGCCTGATTTGCAATGTGATGCTCAGGGTCTGGACCTCATCCCTGAGATTAATTATTTGCCTCCAGTTCTAATTTCCAGAGCCATTGCCAACAGTCAAATCAAGCATCTCAAAGCACACATCCTGTTCCGCATTTCTTATAGATCTGCAGCACAAGACACCTTGACCCAGTTATATCTATAGAAATCATCAGGATTACTCCAAACCGGCTGTAAATTTGTTGGTTTATGCCTGTGCTGCAGTGGCAAGCAGATTACTCTGACACAAGGATGGTTTAGAGAAGCGTCAGCTCCAAATTTTACATGTGGCTTCTGCACTGGACACACCACAGCTCTTCATTAAACTTGCATGTCAGCTCTGAAGACATCATATCTGTTCCATATAAATACGCTACTTTACTGAAATAAAGGGAATCTGAGTGCCAAATACTACTTGCATCCTTCTGTTTGAAACCAAAGTTTGTGTTTGATAACTGTCTACCATAAATAAAAATCGCTGTGTATGTGCCTTCTTCTATTTGCTAATGTTATTCACGATATACCTCCCATCTCTTTCTGAATGAGCAGAAGCTCTAATTTGCCATATGTTGCACTTCAAAAATTTAATGGTTGTGTTTGGCACCATGAAATTTCATTTTAAATAAATATTACACACCTACCAATTGAGGAAATGAAAAAAGTGAAAAACAGATCACCAGAAAGCTCCTCAGATAGCTAAAATGCAAGCAATAAAATGAGATGTGACACGAACCGAACTGCTAAGCTGGATTCAGAAATGACTGCAATGGCTATTGGAGGAGATTTAAAATACATTTACTGGATCTACCTATGACTACACTTGTATTTAGCGTATTACATATTATTCATTGCTAGCTTCTAAATGGGCTATACTGATTTTATGTTTGTGCTTATTTATTTGATGCTAGTAGCAGGCACGAAAACAGAACCCGAAAAGAAGCAGGATCAGAGGATCTATAAAGATTTTGATCCACAAGTGCTGGCTTTCTACATAATACCATGTTAGTTCAGCTCTTAAAATAAAATCTAATTAATTAAATAATACTGTTGCTTACAGCTGATTTTAATCCTATCAAGAATGTAATAAAGAACGGCTTTACATGAAGTAAAGTACTCTTAACTTAGTTCAAGTAAACTGCACAATGTTTAAGCAAGATATTTCCTATTTTGAAAGTCCCTTTTAGAAGACATTTTTGTTATTTCTGAAGGGTGATTTGTAGTATCTCTTATTTTCAGGAAGAAAAAACCCACTTGTTGTTTTCTGTCGATGGCATTAAATTTCTCTCTCTACTTTTCCTTTTTCTTTTAGCCCAAAGAGCATGAATCATTTAAAAATAGCAA
>JAVJGI010000057.1:39859650-39870205 GCA_035590275.1 Ibycter americanus | reverse complement strand
AAATCCTAGTTACTCAGACAAACATGCAGGAGAAGGTTAATTAATTCTTTAAAGAAAAGTAGTTGTGTTGGCTGAATAAAGAGTGGCGAGTAAAAGGATGCAGTTTCAACCCAGGTAGCTCACTGTTTTAACTTCGTTCAGTGTTCTCACTGTTTGCAAAAAAACTCCGTTGCGGTACACCTGATGAACTAAGCATGGAAAGGACATATTGTGTATATGAAGGACTGAGCATTAGAACTATTTGTTATGAAAAGGAGATTAATATAAATGCTTACGAAGATAATGAATTGTAAGTGAAAACTGGAAAAGCAGGGATATTCAGTGAAATTTAAATCCAGTAAAAGGAAACTCACTTGGGGAATAATTAATCAAAATGATTTATTTCCGCATAATATGGAAACAACAACTAAATTAGGATTAGATATAATTCAAAATATTGCTACCAGTCATAGTTCCATTTGATGGGATTGCTATATATGCACATGCTTTTGCTTCTGCAAATATACCAAGTATTTACTGTTCAAGATAAAGCTGAAACTCTTCCATAAATATCTTCTGTAGGATACTCTTAAGCATCTGTATAAAGGAGGAAGCATTAGTCACTGTCAGAGATAGGATGCTGTTTGGAATGTGTTTTTGCTTTATGTCACTTCACGTTACCTTAATGCATAACAACTTGCATCTCTCTTTTTCTGTTCAGACTCACAATACATTTCAACATTTAGGAAAAATTTGACAAACACAAGCTGTGCTCACAAGAAGAGAAGCTATACATTAATTTTACCAAATGCATAGGATTAACGTCATCAGGTTAAAAGATCTCAGAAACTTAAGTGTCTACGCACAGGTCTGTTCAGGACATCTGTACTGTACTTTCACTCCCTGCTTCAAACTTTCAGCATGATCCACTTTGCAAACAGCTGAGCCACATATTTCAGGAAAAGGAAAGAAAGGAAAATGTAGGACATTTATGAGCAACCCTTCAAGATATTTACACACTAAACAGCCATTCCTAGAAATGTGTGCAAGAGTTGTCATTGATGAGCAGCTACCTGCAGCACTAGTGATCCTCTGGGTACTCTACACTGCAGAGATGTTGTAATCCACTTTAGCCTGACGCTTGTGGATGCCTAAAAGGAGATGATATACATAGTCCTTTCACTCCCCTGAAATCCTGCGCAAGGGGTATTCAGCCTGTACTGATGGTACCCTAGTAGATAATGTACCAGTTTCTCCAAAAGTGAAAAAACAGGAGTATATAGCCAGGGCAATGTTCTTTCCCTCCCTGAGCATCCAAGCAAAGCTGGTCTTGCAGAAGGCAGCACCCCTTCAGCGACTGAGATGAAGATGTCACTCCAGTGCATGTCCATTTGGTGTGAGGGGAAGAATACTACTGGAGAGTCCCCCAAGGGCACCAGGTAGCTCTAAGGGATCAAACCATCTCATGCACATACATGTCCACAACCTGCAGCCTTCAAGCCACAGTCTGGCCTGTAAGTCAATTAGTGCTTAGTATAGCTTTCTTTAAATGGAAATAGGTATTTCAATATTTCAGATGTTCTAACAATTGTAAAAGACTTTCTCCCTGAAGGGTTCTGTACACAAGATATATTCCTCTAGGAGTCCATGATGATAAATCAGACAGAAGATTTTGTTTGAAGAGAAAGATTTTTGGAGAGGGAGGAAATTAATTAAAGGGGAAAGATCAGTTGCACAGAATCTTTGTACCTGTTATTCAGAATGCCATGAAGGACAACACAGCTTGTCTTCCAAAAAACCCAAACCAAACAAACTAGAAGATAATATGGTGAGATCAGCAGAAATGTAGAGGTCTGACTGAGGGACGTGTTTCACTATTGCTGGCTGCTATATGCTTGGCATGCTATGAGAGATCATGAAAGATGCGTACACTTAGATGAAGGTCACTCTTGCAGAATGCAGTGCATTGTTCATTTCTAATTCCATCTGCTTTTTATAGTTTCACTTGTGAAACAAACATTTAAAATAGATTTCCTCTTTCTATGTGTCTTTGACATTTTTTTTATTTGTTTGTTTCAGTTAAGAACAAAATCACCAAGATTTTGTGCTTGTAGTTTTTAAGAAGTACCCTAACTTTCTCTACAATACATATTTATATGTACTACATTTATTTACATGCATTTAAATGCACTACATTTATTTGTTTCTGTGAGAAATTCAATCATTATTAGGTTTTGAGTGAAGGAAAGAGGGCAGGAGGGGAAGCAAGAATTTCTGTAATACAGAACCAAGTAAGCTTGAAAAAACAGACCTTATAGGTAATTTTTAGCCTAGCTTTCCTGAGAACTTCTTTTACAGTTGAGAGATAGCTAATGCTCCATATGTTGTCCTCACAGTACTGGCTTGTATATCTACTTTTTCTTCCCTGTATTCATGATAGCGACAAAAAGGCTGCTCAGGTCTTTCACTTGGATTCCCATGCCTTGCCTTTCCTGCTGTTTCCCTGAACTCCTCTGCTTAAAAATAATTTTTCACTTTTTGTTTTCCTTATCACTTGCATGCCGTCTTTTGATGGCCCCAGATTTCATACCCTCATTCTTTTTTTTTTTTTTTTAATTCAAGACATTTTCAGAAAAGCAAAAGTACCACCACCCATCTGAGTCAGAAAGACATGTTAGGGTCTATATATTGGCATCCTGATTTAAACACTGTTTCTGTCACCCTAAAATACCACAGCAAATTAATATTTGTACAAAGTGAAACAGTTTCAATAAGAAGTTGATCATTTCTGGTCTTAAGAGCTAGAGTCTGGCTTTGGGCTCCACTAAAACCCTAGACCTCTGGGATTTAGTACAGCTGCTCACAGTACAGCACATCATGTCTGATTCTGTTTGCAAAATCCCATCTTTCTTCACACCTTTGCAGAAGATGTGAACACAGATTTGTGCAGAGCAGTAGCAGAAATTTCACAAATGAGGTTCTTAGTATGAATAACACTGAGATAATGTTTTACAACTTTTTTAATATTGTAAAAATATCATTATTCTGTCTGGTAGGCGTTAGTTGGGCTAATACTACGTGCTAAATTCTGAGGATTATTAATAGCTACTGCGGTATTACATTCCACTGTAATTCTGCCTGAGCTTAATGAGCAGACAGGATATAATACAGGATACAAGTCAATTAAATAAAAATAGAGTTTCTTTTGATAGATGGAAACAGAAAGATTTGTGCATATAGAAGGAATAATTCATGGCATATAGTGAGTGGAGTTTTCCTTTATTTTCCATTTAAATAGCTTCTTTCCTCAGCAATCGACACATTTCACTACTACAGTGGCAGTGGTTTATATGGGAAAAAATGAATAGGTTAGGGAACATAACCAGTGCTGAAGTGGGTATTTTCAGTTTATGCAAAATTTCCACTGCCACTGTATAACTACCTGATCACACATGGCTTTCCTGGAAACTGTCCGTCTTCCTCTCTGCTACCATCTCTGCTCCTGACATATCCGCAGACTAACACAGCAGTACTTACTTTTACAAGTAAGAGGTTTAAGTCCTGGTTCAATAATGACTTAATCTATGCAACATGGGACAGATCCAGCAAGAATAATTGACAAAGACCTCTGAATAATCGTGAGACTATCATTTACTGTGACCAGAAACACCTTCCTGTTAACTAAATTCCATGTCAAGATTTTGTTCAGCTACTCATATCTTATCACTCTCTTTCCTTTTTCTCCTTTCCAGCACACAGTAATGTAAAAAATAAATGAAAAAAAAAATAGTCAGAGAACTTGTGACCTATCTAAAAATTATAGTTCTCTTGCAGCAGAAAATGAGAAACAACCTCTTTTATTCTGAAATCTAGTTACGGGCTGTTATTTTTTTTTAAACAATTTTTCTTCATTTCCATAAAAATAGGTGTTCTGGCAGACAGTCAGTTTTCATGTTCATACACTTAAATTGAAATTTCTTTTTTAAACCAAATGCTGCATTGTAAAGTAGCTCAAAGATAGCCATGTGCATCTCTTCCCTGAACAAAACCAACCAACTTAATCACTGAAGAAATACAGCAATGTAGGTAATACAATCTCTATTCTCAGGAAGCCAGTTTGCTCTGGCTTCAAGCCAAAGTATCACCAGAATGACTATCTTAAAAAATGCTAATAAAATAATATATTCAGTATTGCTGGAAGCTCTGTGCTGCTCAAAATTATAATTAAAGAGCTTATATTAAAATACATTACTTTGTGGACCTGTAAGTATATGAACAGTACAATAATTAGCTCACTCCTAGAATAAAACCCATCCTTATGTTTCTGGAATTTGCCTCAAATTCTTGACACAGCACTAGTGTTGTCAAAGAATTAATGTGTTATCTTGGTAAGCTGTAGATGTCAAAAAGATGCCATAATATGCTACTTTTTAATAAGAGTAGTATATTTTTTATCCATTTAATTACTTTCAAACTAGAATGTAGTTCTGATAAACCTTCATTTTACACCATGAAACTAGAAAGCAAGGACCTCCTTTATGATAAATTTACCAGTATTCTTAGATGACATCTTGCTAGATTAAGTCAAAGTTCAGTTCTAAGAAGACCCATTTTAAAAAGGATGCTTCTTCACCAAACATGCGAACAGAGCTCGTGGTATCTGCAGCGATGATAAAATCCCCACATATATAAAAATTATGTGGAATGGCAGTAAATAGTAGTAGAAAAGTGTCTAGATAACCTAGGCTTTGCCACTCTGTGACTATAGCACTATATTTTGTTATTTAGCTAGAGCAATAACAATGGCCAGAAATCCTCAGAAGGAGGGAAGAGCTCTGAGTTTGCTTTACCTTGTTTCCTGTATCTGGTGAAGCCAACAGCATTTCAATAGAGGAAAACAAAAACTTGCTTTCAGCCAACCCTGATGAATCTTTACAGGCTGTTGCAGAGTTTCCCAGTGCTTTTAACTCACTGGTAATGCATTTTGTGGATAACGCTGATATTTTGAGGGCTTTGCTGCTTACAGTGTTTGAAGCTATGTTTGAAGCATAACTGCTTGCTATGTTTGAATCAGACATCGGTAGGTTACGACTATTGAATGCTCCTTTATATTGTTTCTACATAGCACACGTACATGAAGGCTAATAATTTAATCTCTGAATTGTTACATACGTGAAATCTGAGCAACACAGTAGATATAAAGAAGTAGTCTCAAATTTTGGAGGGAGGTGAGAGATGATTTTTGCTTAAGGACTACTGGCTACAGGCATTTTGCCATTCCAGAAAGAGATTTATGACCTTTTAAATGACGTATCAGTTCTATTACTATGGACATTTTGCACATTTTCTTTATAGTTGAGAGCTATGAAAACTATTCTAGCCTACATTTGATCTCAAAGGAATAATTATAGGAAATTAAGCCATTAACTATCTATTCAACAACAACAAAATAATATCATAACTTGGCTACACTTCTTTCAGTATCATTCACATAAGCTGAATTTTAAATCTTGCTTTACCTATTCTGCACACACAAATCAAGAGCTCTTCAAAACTTGGTTTCTAGTTGTTTGATAAGCTGATATCTAAATATTCAAAATACTTGGGCTGTTCTCATTAGGTAACACAATGACACTCAGTGATAACACCTGTATAATTATCACTGTGTTTACTTTTCAAAGTCAGTGCTAAAAATTCATAGAGACTCAAACTTATTAAAAACCAAATCAACATTTTTTTTCTCCTCAGAAGACACACATTAGTTCTATCTTCTGTAGGTGAAACACACCACTATTTCATTACTTCCTGATTATATCCTCCCTGAGGCATGAGTCTTTCTTCTGCCATCTAGCACTTCTGTAACTCACTCACCCACTTATGAGTATCTAATTGTGAAAGATGGCTACAGAAAAGATCTTACACTTCCTTATCAAAAAAGAGTATTCACACGAGATTGCCTAACATGAGATGTCAAAATCCTGTAAACATCAACATTAAAGTAAGTTTGACAGAACTGAAAGAAAAGAGACTTCACAGGAAACACCTGAGGAGCAGAGACTCATGTTCAAGTACCACACTGTTCTGAGAACATTTGTCTTTTTTTCTACAGTTTATAGATGCACCATGGTTACAACAGAAGTTAGTTCAGCAGAAGAAAAGCTGTATTCTAAAAAGAAGTAAAATAACTTGGTAGAGATCCTGAAATAATTATTATCCTGTGGAAGAGGAAATCTCTTTGTAGGTAACTCAGGACAAATTGACTTCAAGGCAATCAAGATTATGAACTTACAAAGAAGCTGTCCCTGTATTATATTAAAATTAATGTATAATGCTCTTCTGAGACAAACCCTTGCTATGGTACTTGTAAGTGAATCAGTTCTGCAGGCATTTCCAAGTTTCATAGTAACCAAGTACAGCTCCCCCAGACAGCCAGAAATCACAAACTTTATGAACAAGCACGGGAAGCGGCACAGTTTCAGCTGTGCTGCTCTGTGACACAGCTTGCAGTAAGGCTTATACAGACACTCAATGCCTGCACTGATTGTTCTGTTTCTTTCTTGATGCATTCACTGCAATAATTTTGACTCATTCATATATTGTCTGTACCATGCCCGTCACAACATCCTCATAAGTTGTAATCTTCATGCATTTTTACAATGTCAGTGTTTGAAAAAAAACACAGTTAACATGCAGAACTGCATCTGAATGCCTGCCTGTAAACCCTAGCCTTCAAAAGTTACAGAATTCCTAATGTATTCAGCTTTGTGACATTCCTGGGTATGCACTGCAAGACAGCCCTTAGTGACTCCCTCTCTTCCCCAGGACCTCCAGTACTTTCAGACAGAGGTATTTACCCTCACTCCTCAAGGACAGAAATGGAGTAAGTCAGACTTCAAATGCTCCTTTCTAGGGAAAAAAAGAAGCATTTGCCAGTGGCTATCATCTTTCATACCAAGAATTCAGGATTTACAGAATTCTCATTTTTCTAGCATCACACAGAAAACTGTGCCTGCATGCTCATACCTTCTTCTAACAAGGTAGCTTACCCTTGAACACAGAGGAGGAATCTTATCTCCTTGTCTGTACTTTCTAACATTGTGCTACAGTGTAATTTGTCCACTCCTGTGAGAATACGAAAACCCACACAGATTATCTTCAAGTTTGTTTAGGGGCCTCAGGTCCTTCAGCTATACTTCTTCAAAAAGGGCACAGGAAGATAAAATGTCATGTATTGCAGCAGCACACAGTGAAGACATATTTATCTGTATTTGTAAATGGCTCGTGCAAATTCACATAGATTTTAGTGAAGGGTCTTTTTGTTTTTTAAACAAGAAGATTTACTGAGGATAGAAGTGAAAGAAGGGAATAATGTAAAAGGTAAAAACTCTTATCTGAAAGAAAACAAAATTCACTGTAAACCATATTAAAAAAAAAAGCTATTATTGTAGATACACCTGTCTTTCTACTTCTCTCCCTCTGACACAATTATTTGTGTTCAGGCTCTTTGAAGACAGTGATGTCTTAGTATTAACTGCTCTAACAAAATCATGGTAACATCTGCCATACGCTTACTTGTCTATACCAGTACTGCTGTTGATCCTCCTGCAGGTCACAATTTAAGATGATTTAAAGAGAGCGCAAAGCATCTGTTTTTCATTGCTTATCCAGTCTTAGTCTTCTTTGTAATAACATTTTCACTAGTTATAAAACACACAGAGAATGAATTGTGTTTACATTTTGAACTTACATATAGGTAAACTGCATAGTATGTATGTATATGTGTGCACCCACCTTTGTACTCAGAATAAACAACAGCAGATTAAGGAAGGAAGATCAAAATAAATCTCGTGTAAAACTTTGCTGGTTTAAAATCAAGTTGATTAGATGTATTTGACATAAAGCTGAACTGTATACAAATACCAACATCAAGTGTTTTTGACTTGCTAGCTGTATAAGACTGATGTGAGACAGTGAACAGTCCGGCCTATTAGGGTTTAAGTTCTCAGAAGCATTTAAAAGTCAGGTCAAAACTTAAAAAAACGGACTGATGAGTTGCACTGACGATGAACAAGTAAGTGCAACCACAGCAATGTGTCCACCGACCCCATCAACACCATTTCTGACTGCTGTTGCTCAAGAAGGCGGCTAAGGAGTACAAAAGCCCCAAATCAAAACACACATTATTAGAATATAGAAATCTTCAGGCATGGATCATTAAATAGTTTCTTAGACAATTATGTATACAGCCAATGGAACATAACTAATTTAGATAATAAGACATGAAAAGAATGTACTTGGTTGGAAATTATGGCATGCTGCTGATGGTAATCTAAGGCACATCACACACAGCCAGAAGAATTTAAAGGCACAAGAACTGCAGTAATTCATTGAAAATGCATTGCCCTGAGTATTTCAGTACTAATGAGTATAGGGGTAAGGAGGGAGGTGAAAGCAAGAATATACTGGGCTGGTTTGCCACTGAAAGGAAATGACAATACATAGAGTAGCCATAATGCAGACTGAATTTGCTTCCTTGGTAAAGAGGAAGCATGTGATATTCACCGATGTCTGCAGAAACAGAAAAAAACCTGAAGTGCAAAGGATCATATGAGGGAAGGGAATAGCAAGTATCAAGCACTCACTGTATCGAAAAAACACACTTTCAAAAGAAATCTGAATAGCCTGCCATGAAAAGTCATCCATTACAGCTGTAGCTACTTTGCTGTTTTAATCTAGCAAAAATCCAAAAAGGACAATCACGCTTTTCTCTTGCCCCAAGTAGCTTGCTCCCATTGCTTCCCCTCATGCTGATAAAAGTGGAGATCTTGCTGAGCTGAATCTGTTGCTACGCTGCTCAGGATGTGGCCACATTAATGCTGATACTGGCTAAAGAGACCTGGTGGGGAAAAAGGAGCTGGCAATGAAGAAGCAGGAAACGTCCTCCCCTTTCAACAACCATTAGCTTTTGCCAAATTAAAATGATCTGGCTTAAAGTCAGGTGTATAAAAGAAAATCGGAAACCGTGAAGAAGTTATATTATGTATTTTTTCAAACATAAATCACTGGGCTTTGAAGAAAATCCTGCCATTTTCCAAGATCTACTTCTGTTATTTTCCCTTTAATTCTTGCAGAAGGCATCCTGTTGATCTGTTGTAGAGACATGTAAACAAAATGCATTGTCCTTCTTAAATACTGAGAGAAGGTACTGGCTCAATACTACAGAAGAAGGTGTCACAGGCATCTGGGAGACATTCTCAGGCACCAGTTTCAAAACAGAAGAGCAGGTAGGGCTAGATGTTGAGCACACATGAGGGGACCTCTTAAAAAAAAACAGCCAGACATTAGATAGCCCCTAACTTTAAAAGTTATTTCCCCATAGAGACTGAAAAAAAAAGTTGTCTGATCTGAAAGAATCAACTAAAACCATATTAGGCAACATTGAATGTTTTATTCCTTTGCTCTTTTTGAACCGGAAACAAATGCTGATCATGATGAGAGTGGGCATAGAATCGGGGTGATTGATAGAAAAAATAAGCAGCCCATGTCATGTACAAGGCTTGTGTAATATGCCCTCAAACTCCTGTAGCCTGATCTCTCTCCTCTGCCTAAGCTGAACTGGGCCCTAAAGAACTGACTTATTATCACTTACTAGTTCTTAATTTGTGTTTAATAAATGAGAATTTAATTTAGTTTTAGGAAATTCGTAAAGATCCCCTAAAAGGGAAGTAGTTCTTGAAATATAAGTTCATCTCAAATGAAAAAAAGAAAAAGTCACTCAAAGTATTTAATATTTTATAGTGTTTTTTTCTAACTGATGTCTAAACTGCTCAGTGAATTATGTAAGAATCTTATATTTTATATAAAAATTCATGTTTTAATCATAATGAAGAAAAATGAATTTAATTAAATAACAGGCAATTTACTAAGACTCCACCTGGATAATCTGCAGGAATTTACCAGTAGTTACTGGAACACACAATAAAGAAAGATGATAAAATAATTCGACTAGAGGACCTTTTGAACTGAGGTTTCCTGTATGTCTCAGGAGTCATCAACGGAAGGGGTGGCAATCTCAGGTTTGTTCTGGAGTAGGAAACAATTTATGAAACCTCAGTGCTGCTGGCAGGATAAGGAAATTATTTTCTGTTCAGGTCTACTGAGGACTATAACAATAAAAAGCAGCATGCTAGAAAAATATCAAAAGAAAAAAAAATACCAGACAATGTAAACGGAAGATACACTCCATGCACAGGAGAAGCAGCCAAACATTATATACTCAAATGCAGCTCATTACATTCAACGTATGTCCACAAAGCAACCCTAATGCTGGTGTAGTAGTTGAATATTAGTATTTGGAAATCAAAGTCAAAATTAGTAAATCTCACAGACAAAATAATGATCTGAAGAAACAACTACACTCCTATCACAAATAAACTATAATGTCATGCCAAGAACAAAAATCTGCCTTATAGATCTCGTGTTACACAGCAGACTACCAGGAATGCCTGACTTACAGGCCTTCCAGGGAAAAAATGCAAACTGTGAATGTGCAACAAAGTGCATATAACCTGAAAAG
>JAVJGI010000057.1:39836902-39847838 GCA_035590275.1 Ibycter americanus | reverse complement strand
AGCTCCCACAGTCAACATTAATAAGAAACCGTACAGGGTATTTTCAGCTTGATAGATCAGATCTTTATCTTTAAATTATTCTTAAATAATCACATGCATCAAGATAAAATAACCTGATCACATTTAATTTCCCACTAGGATATCCCTGAAAACCTTTTTTGTCCTGTTCCCCCTCCCCACCAAATCTATGTTAGAAGGATCAAAATCACCTTTTTATTCCAGCAAAATGTACATAAACATTAAATTTCCTCATTTGTATGTAATAAAGGTAGCACATACGCTTGAAGTTTGGTGTCTTAATAAGTACTGTGCCTCTGATTGTCCCCTACATTAAGTTTTAAAATTTCTTTGCTAATGTGACCATTAAAAAGCACTTGTTTTATTACTATGCAAGGAAACAAAAAGAGTATTTCTACTGTGCAAATAGAAAGTGGTTGTGCCCTCCCAAAGCTCTCCCTGAGGACTGATAGTTGTTAGTCACCTCACGTTCTTGTAAAGTCAGTTAAATCAGAAAGACTTTGTAGGCAATTTAACAGAATGTTACTTAGTCTCTTCAGGAGACAGAAACGAAGGAGGGTTGCAATACCTTCTGTTTCCTTATCAACCCTTCCTCTGTCCATAGAGCTATGATTAGCATAGAAGATTGAGAAGGAGTTCCTCACATCCCTGCTGGCCTTTCCAGTAAGACACCTGAAAACTAGAGAAAGACAGAAAAAAAGCAAGCAGGAAGGGCATCTCTTTCTAACTTCCGTGGAGCAAACAGTGGAATAAATAATCTAATAATCTATGTTGGAAGATGACAAAGAGCCATATATCATGAGCTGATCTATTAAACTACCCAATTTCCAAACATAAACCAAGAACTTTTAAGCACAAAAGGTTGCCACGTCTTCCTCCTCTGCTCATAGTGGGCAAAACAAGAATCATAGACTTTTAAGTGCAGCAAGAGAGATCCAGGCAGACACCATTGAAAAATATTTCTAATGGCATAGATAGTGTCACTGTAACAGATTGCATACAAGGGTTATGGCTTCAGGAACTTAGACAAACACCTGTAAGAAATTATGCATATGAAGTAGTCCTGCTAGTGACAGGATACAGTAAGCTACTTTGGGGGACCTCTTTTCATGATGTTTCCCAATTTACCCTGTTCTCACAGAAGAAAGTAAGTGTAGGATCTCTAAAAAAATGGCATCATATTATTTTTTAAGACAAAGTTGGATTTGAACTGAATAGTTTAAAAAAGTATTTGGCTTCCAAGTATTACTTCGCAATCAGATATATCAAAGAGAATACAAAATTACAGCCATCACATCCAAAAACAAAGTGATACCTTTAACTACTGCTGCACTTGTCTTAAAGAGCATTTTGGGCAATCTTGATGCCTTATCTACCCATCCTTCAGGCAGAGGAAGCTGACCTCTTCCTTGGATGGCTCTGTCATTGGACTACATGTAGCAAATTATTTCTTACCCTTATTGCCATCGTAACCTGGCATCACTATTACTTCTGTGAGTGCAGGCTAGAGCAGCTAAATGTCAGAAAAGTGCTTCAAGTGATGCAGTTCAGGAAAAGGTTCAGCAGGGAGGTGGGCAGAAATACAGGGGAAAAAAACGAGAAAAGCAGTAGTATTATGGCTAGGTTATACAGATCTTCACAGTTTTAATGTGATAATGCAGAATTTGCAGCCAGCAAAAACACACTGTTCATCAAATACAGCCTTCTGCATAAGACACCATCTAGTAATTTGAAGTACTGAATCCAAAACTTGAACAAGAATGTATTTGGAAAATGCCTTCTGTGATTCAGAAAACTTGGAAAATTCTACATACAATCAGAGAAAAGTCAGTCTGTAAGGTCCTCAGGGTAATTAGTTCATCCAGTTAATAGTTTTGGTCTCTCTTTCTAGCTGTATGCAGAGATGCACACTGAGCCATCACACTGGGAAACTGAGGTGTGATATTGCATTACAACAGACCTGGCAGCAACATGCCATGATGATTCAGTAAACCACGAAGTTAAAAAAATGGCATCCTTCTGTAACAAAACAATGCAGTGCATCCTCCTTAAATTCTTAATTATGATGGCTCAGTAGGTTACTACATCTGCTCTCTGCATCTACCAACAACAGGTGAAGACAAAGGCGACTGAAAAACAATGTTTTCACTCAATCACCTTCTCACTAATATAAAATCAGCGTGATGACTGTTTTAACTACATTATAAGAATCCCGGTATTTTCTTCAGTAACTTCCTTGACACTGCTAAAAACACTTTGTCAGACTGTTTCATGTCATTGTATTATTTGGGGGATGAAAGATATTTTCGATGAAGTGATTTTATTTCATGCTTTATTACCAGCTTTGACATAAATTTCCAGAGATCCCCAAGGGCATTTCTTTTTACACTGTGGCATCGTCTTGTTAGCAATTCAGGTGGAATAAAACCACTCAGCTTCACTTTATGGTCTTGTGCCCTGAATTTTTCACATGGCACCCTTTCAAACATAAGGAACAGTATTGCAGAACAACATTAAAATCTTATGTTCTTAATACAGGATTCCACTAACACATTAAGCAGCACTGTATTTGTAGCCTCTTGCTTGTATGACTTACGTACTTAGTAGCATTTTACAACTATTTTTAAAATAATAGTGTCTGTTCAGAATCAGCCTTAATTATTTTTTCTATTCTGTTAATATACATTAAAAAGGTCACTTTTTTTTTTTTTTTTCACAAATTAGGAAACTTGCACTTACTTTCTGATAGGCAAGTGTGTTGCAGTGTTTCATATACTATCAATACTTACAAAGGCCGGTGGGAATTGAGGCCACTTGCCACCTCCTCTAAGTATTTAAATCTGAAAAGACCGAGCCTCATGGGAAGCAGAGGTCATTCATGAGCCAAATCCTTCTGTGTGCAGAAAACATGGACAACCCTAGATGACTTCTCTGATACCTGCCCTTTGTCACTGTAGCGCACTGGCCATGCAACACAGATGGCGGCAGAACCCCTGTGTATCTTCTGAGATGAAGGTAGAGACACTAATGAAACAGCTGGGTTTAGGGAAAGCACGGCGAAATAATACTGATGTGCAAGAGGATAAAAACCTGTAGCCACTGCAGAATTCTTACTTTAAAAGAGCCAGGTATTTTTGTACCTTAGCTGCTACATCAAGTCTGAACATTTAATATTACCTTCTCTATCACTTTTCAAAAAGCACTCACATGGTGGTGCCATATCTAGAAAGAAAAGCCATTTTTTTTCTAAAATTCTCTGCCTCAAAAGAAGAAACTTTGCATTCACACAGCCTTTTCCAACCTGAAAGTCAAAACCATTTTTTCCTCTATGTGAGATTAGTACACTACAGCCTCATTCTTCACAATGGCACTGATGCGTCTACCTCTTTTACACGTAGGCTATGCCATGGAAACATGACTTCTACTGCCAGGTTTTTTGTTTTGATCTCTCCCTTTCTTTTTTCTTAATTGGGATAATACTTCTTGTTGTGGAAACTGATTTGCTGCCACACCAACTTCCAAGTCAGTCGTCACCAATCTGAGTCATACTCTTGGAAAACATTCAGTCAATAAGGCAAACTGCTAACAAGCTCTGATGCACCTTTCAACATGTAAAAAATGTACACTGCACCGAAGATTTAACCACACAAAGTGACTACTTCTGTATATAAAAAAGGAAAAACCATTATGAGCTTCCACATTTCCTTCCCTTTCAGAAGAAATGAACTGACATAATCTGTCAGAAATTCCTTACACATGAACATCTGCAGTTGCCACATGAGAAGGATCAGCTCATCTCACTGTTGGTGAGAAGCAGGACTTCAAGAAATAAAGCAGCTTTTGGGAACGCGCAGCCCCTGAAGGACACATTATTTTTCAAACTCAGCTGTAAAACTTGTCCACCATGCTGCCATTACTTTGTAATAAAATGTGAAATACTAGAGGCGCAGCTAACCACGTAGCAGCAGTAACGCAAGCATACCTGTGCAGAGGTGCTGTGAAGCCACACTGCAACACCCACTGCTCGCTTGATTTGGGGTGTTAAGTCAATTTCTTAATGATAAAGCAGCAGACTGCAAAGACACAGCAATGCCCTAGCCAACTGTCTTTCCTGCCATCCTTAAATGATGGAAATGATGGCACAGGAGCAGAACACACAACAGAAAGCAGAATCTTCTCTCTGCTGATAACATGGCTTTTGGGCTTCTATGGACAAATAATGCACCCCAGAAAAATCTGTGAATTAGAGTAAAAAACATGCAACATCTATTAGAACTGTAATAGATACAACTATGATCTTTCTGGCAGGAAAACAGAAGTTTGTTTATTAAATAATTTCTTTCTGAACAAACTTATACGCATTCTTAAAACTCACCTATCTTTCACACTGTGTACAGCATCCAACTGTACCGAGAGGTGTGACTAATTTTTCTATTAGTAAATTTACAGGAAAATTGTTACATTGACTGATATTTTCTACATGCCTGTGTGTTAAGCAATCTGATCCTAAGGTCTGAACTGTCATTACTTCCCAGAACGCATCAAATCCTTGAAGGAAGCACAGTGGTAGCTCGTTCGTTACTACAATTTAAGTCAGTAAGCAGCCAAGTGCAGGCACAGGTACATTACTACACTCATTTTACTGCTGGTAACGTGCATATTACTTTCAGAAACATCTAGTGCACCAGCTCACTAATGGTAACAGTATATATTAGGATTTATTCAAAGTATCTCAGTTTTTCAACCGAGACTTAGTAAACCTGCCTACTGTCCTGGTTTCGGCTGGGATAGAGTTAATTTTCTTCTTAGTAGCTGGCGTGGTGCCACGTTTTAGATTTGGTGTAAGAATAATGTTGGATAACACACTGATGTTTCAGTTGTTGTTAAGTAGTGCTTACTCTAAACCGAGGACTTTTCAGTTTCCCATGCTCTGCCTGTGAGCAGGTACACAAGAAGCCAGGAGGGAGCAGAGCCACGACAGCTGACCCAAACTAGCCAAAGGGATATTCTGTACCATACAGCATCATGCTCAGTGTATCAGCTGGGGGGAGTTGGCTGAGAGCCGCCAAGCACTGCTCAGGGACTGGCTGGGCATCGGTCAGCAGGTGGTAAGCACTTGTATGGTGCATCACTTAGGGTTTTTTTCCCTTGGGTTTTATTCCTCTCTTCTTCTCTTCCCTTTTCATTACAACGGTTGCTGTTGTTATTATTATTATTATTATATTTCATTATGAGATTGTTCTTATCTCAATCCACGAGTTTTACCTTTTTCCTGATTCATCTACCCATTCCATGGTGGGGGGGTATGTGTGAACTGCTGTGTGGTGCTTAATTGCCGACTGGGTTCAAACCACCACACCTCTCATTTTGTTGCAGTTTGAAAGGCGGATACGGTAAATTTACTAAAATAATAATCAGAATCAATTCTTAACTATTAAGCAGTGATAAACTAAAATACCCCACTGCCAACTGGATATCAAAAGACTAGCTAAGAGAAAAAAATCTACCCATTTTGACTCCCTTTGTGTCTAGGTTTCTGCTCATTTTCTCATTGATTGTGAATAAAACAGCACAAAAGGCTTACATTTCTGTTTCTGAAGACCATAACACAATCTAACATTACCATCTCATGATTATGGCACACAAATCCACTTACAAGTAATTCAAAAAATTATTTATCAACAGTATCTTCCCTGAGTTCCTGGACTATTTATCAGTCCAATAACCTTTGCTTTCCCAAATCTATGTGAGGAATAAAATCAGCTCTGAAAGATACAGCTTTCTTCTCTCCTACAGTCACTTCTTCTCACAGTAGAGGGGTCAGAAGCATAAATATTTACTATTTTATAAAGAACACACTTCATTCTTCCACCATTCTGGAGAAACACATTTTTCATTCAGCTTACCAAATCAGATTTTTTTAAAAGTATCCAGAAATAAAGTTGTATTTGGTAATCAAATAGCAAGGAGATTTTAGCTATTTAAGCTGTTGAACAATGTGGTGTTTCATCATGTACCTTAATAAAGCCTGTCATGCATTTCCCACTCTTTATTCCTGTAGATACCTTCTTTATGGACATAACCAAACTTGCTGTAGCAGGAGAAATATTGTCCTCACTTCTATTCCGCACATTTCAGCCCTGCCAGAATTTCATATGTATATATTGTCACACTTAAAAGACACCATGTTTCGACCTAATGAACCATTCTTTAGCTTTTTAGTTTTCTCTTGGGTTACGTTATGCATTCTTAGTAGGGAAATCAAATAAAAATAATTAACAAAAATAAGATCTAGTTTCTCATTTGGTAAGAAATCTATCTCTTTAAGCTTCCAGCAGTTCCTGGAGCTGCTGCCCAGGTTAGATAAATATTCTTTGTATTTATTTGGCAGAGCTGAGCAGGCATTTTTACTGAGCTGTGTGCTGGGAAAAATTAGCCAAAACATTTTCTCCAGCGTTTCTTCTGATTCACTGTGTTTCCTTTCCTCTGGCCCTTCCAAAGTTCATACCTTCCAAGTCTACTTACTGACATACAACTCAAATTAATGATAAAATTTTTTTGTAGTTTTATTAAGAAAATGTAAGCTGGGTAATTTGTTGCATTCCAAATGTTTAATACAGTACTTCTACACATGCATGTCTCTAGATCTGTGGTGTTAAGCTTATTGCGCATTACAGACCTTTCATTTTTCAGTGTTCTCTGTCCTCTCAGTTTAGGGTGCGGTTTTTTAGTGTATTACTTGTTCCTTGATCCCATGGCATGTATCATGTCTGCCCTAAGCAGAAATGCAACATCTGCAGTCTCTCCTAGGGCACAGGGTCCTCTGACTGAAGTCTTCAGCATGATATAATTCATTAATTTTTTAAGAGATACAACATTGCTCTAAAATGTCTGTTTTCTCTAAATCCTGCCATTTGGACTTGACTTCCTTTCCTGGAAGGCAAACTCTTCTGGCATGTGGAGACTCAGAAACTCTCTTCCACCACAAAACAGAGAGATGTGTGACTACCAGAGCTTTCTGCAATTGGAACCATAGCTCTTAGATACACAATGGTGCAAAGTGGATCAGGACTGTTTGCCACTAAGATTAACTCTTCCTTAAAGGAAACAAAAAAGTATCAAGGCAACAAGACCTTGGCCAAACACACAAAGAAAACAGAATTCAGGTAGAGAAACAGAAGTTGAACAAGCCACTGCTGGAAAGTCACCTCTGGAGACTAACCTAACTGTGTCAGGACAACGGCAGTTCCCCTCTCTGCACAAAGCCACTCTCTCTGCACGTGTGCTCAAGACACTTCTTAATCCTCTGACTTCAGATGGGAAGACATTAAATGTCGCATTAGTGTGTGTTTGAAACAACTAAAACAATACTGAAACAACTACAAAAAGCACCAGCATGGAACGTGCTACAGGAAAAATTTGTTAGGGGAAAAAATTTGAGCAGTGAAGGATAAGCTGATGACACAAGTTGTAAAAATGTTCTCCCATAATTTGTTTCAATCTGTACTTCAAATACAGCTCCTAGTACTCTGTGTGCCTGTTAGAAAATGAAAAACTGAGAAAATAGGATTATGAAACCATACCTAAACACGAGGGCATTAGTGAAGTGGGTTAGAACAGCAACACACACCTGGAAGAAAAGCACAAGGAGCAAAGCTGGACAGCACCTTCAACTGATCCTAGTTTATCTAAATTAAATGAGGCCGCTGTGGCCAGAGCCATATCAAATGTCAGCTCAGGCAACTGAGCACTGCACATGATTTCAACAGAACAGAGTAAGAGCATAGCATACCTGTGGAATAACACCTTTTATTATTTATTTAAAACCAGTAATTTCAAGGCAGTCCTGTGGATTTGTTAGTGAGTAACACAAAATAAGAAGCCTCTATTCCAGTCCTAGTTTCCAGTGTTTATTCAGATCCATCAGTTTGAAAGCACTGATGCTACACTTAAAATTATATCCACAGGATAAGAACTTTAAACTTCTCATTGAGAAGACATGGAATGAATTGAAAAGTTCATGATGTTTACTACCAAGGTCCGGGCCATGCCACAGTGATTTTTTCATGTGTAAAACAGGAAATCTCTGCTATCTCTCAGAAGTGCAGGCAAAGGTGTATCCTTGAACTTGACATCATTTAGTTGTTTTGTTCTGGCAGACTAAAATAAAGCATGGAGATGACAAAGACATAATGATATTTTATATTCTCTTACTCTCAATAAATTTCCCAGGTACATTGAAATAGAGTTTGGCAACCACGGATAAAGCAGATGACAATAAAAATATGCCAGAACGTATCAGCTTTTGCCAAGTTTATTCTGTTATTGAGGGCATTTTCTGCAGAGAAAGGCTGTAGACAAAAGGGTCTACTGGATGTGTACTGAAAAACAATATTGCATTAGACCTTAAGACCACTTAATCCTTTTGGAACTGGGCAATTAAAAAATGAGCTTAATTATTGCGCTTGCCTTTCCAATGTTTGTGGATTTACAGGAGCACCTTACACTTACAGGAAAAAAAAAAAAAAGAGTTTGGTTTTTTTTTTTTTTTTTTTTTTTTTGAGAAAGACACAAAAGACAAAAGAATACAGACACTCTTCTGATGAGTGAATTTGTATACATGAAATTTTTCAAATTCCTTGAGGAAAAACAGGAAAATATACTGCTTATCTGGTAATTTAATGCTGCTGTTATCACACACTTTCCTTAATAGCTCTTCATGACAGGTGAATTCCTTCAGGTTGGCTATTTTCTTTTGGGGAATTAGGACAATGGGGCCCTGCTCTGACATGAATTGCTTATTGTATGTTAAATAATAAAACACAAAGATAACAAGTATGTATTGGAAGCAAAATTTTAAGCTGATTGGGAGCCTTGAAAATGCTGATATATGCAATTTCCCTCTCCAATCAGCCAGTTTTGCTCATCAGCTCAGGAAGGTGCCAGTCCCACCTCTTTTGCTGTGGTCTCTCCCACATCTCACACACCCCTCCGTGCAGAGGTTGATTATCTCTAATTATTTGCCCTGCTCTTGTTAACTCTGCAGGATCCACTCCCTATCTGGCCCTAAAAGATTATAGCTGTAGCATCAGAAAATAATTTTTAGTCAGCTCTTTTAATAATTAAGTATAATGTTCACCCTTAAAACGTGCAATGAAGAGAAACCATACACAGGGGGCAACATTTGTCTGCCAAAAAAAGAAATATTGTAAACTTTTGTTTTTCCTTCCTCATATTGAGAACAATAATAACATTCCCCACATCTGAGTTTTCACACCTTGGGAAAATTATGTTTTCCTAGAGGTATCTGACTTGTGGATTATGGATATCCTAATGTGTGCTTCTGGGCGGGGGCGGTGGGGGAGCCTTTTCAAAAGAATCAGCACCACTTTCTGATTTGTTCTGTGTTAGTTATATTTTGATTTTTCAGCAATCTAATGTTGATCTTTCTTCTGTTCTGTGGTGCTGCCCACAATGTACCTCCCAGCAGCCATACATCTGGTTTGGAAACAGAAGTATTTTTCTAGGGTAGACCCTTCCTGCCAGGATGTGACAAATATCTGTTCTGATACACAGCATGGTCACTTGTACATCACATATACAGTAACTGTATGTGCAACATATGCCTGCGAAGTGCACTACCATATACTACACTACTGTTCAAATATGTTGCATTAGTAAGGACTGACCTAATTTCAGAGCTACCCACACAAAATCAAATGGTTATATCAAACATTACCTTCTAATGCACTGTTACAGCAGCCATGGTTTACCTGGCTGCATATTAATTTCAAAGCCAAACTTACTAATGAACTGAGATAATTAGTGTCATGAATCCAACATTTTATAAAACATATTACAGGTGCAGAAGCCTAAAGGGACCTGATTATATGTTTAAATTTTTATTGCATAATCCAATTAATTAAGAAGTTCCAAGAACAAAGAAGACACTTCAGTTTAATGTAATCCTTTTTTCATCAGAAAGTTGAATGAAGATGTTTTGTTTTCCGGTTACAAATGCCTCTAAAATGGCTTCAGTGGGATAGGCAGTAGTAGTGGTACTTTGCGTGCTGAGATTAAAAGCTCTCCACTGTCCATAATCCCAAATGATTTTTTTTCAAATAATTAATAATTATCTCCTAGGAAAGCACATTTAGAAACACCTTTGAAAGCACCTTCACAACTGTGCCATTTGATTTAAACAAAAAAATCACCATTGGAAAGTTTCACTGATTCTGTCTGCACTGCCAGTCTTTCCCTGACCCCGTTCCTACGTACAGCTTTCAACAAACCAAGGTAATTTGTGTCCACCCACATACTGCTCCACTTACAAGTTGGTCTTAGTACTGGACCTTCAGGTGTTTCCGAGGGACTAGATAACCCTAAAGAACGGATAGCAGAGGACTGCTCACAAAGGAACACACCTTAGAAACAGACTCTTTCTTCATTCCTAGAAGTTCAAGGCTTGGTTTTTTTACGGCAAGGCAAACAGAAGCACAGATGATGTCCGCCACCCCGTACTCCCTTTCCACCCCTCTCACAGACCCTCCTCGACCGACAAACACGCCAAACTGGATGGAGAACAGACACGTCATTTTGGTAGCTGCAGGTACTCGCGAGGGGTTTTAAAGGCAGCAGGGAAGCTAATTAACAGTAAAGTTGGGACTATTTCTAAATCAACTTTCCAGCAACAGCGCCTGCGGTCCTCCGGGCAGCTGCGGAGCGGCAGACCCGGGTTCCCAGCGCGGGCGGTCACCGTACCTTAAGAAGTCTGACGGAGGGGAGGAAGGCGGCATGGCACAGCTTCCGGATGGTCCAGTTGAGCGGCCGGGGCGCATCCGTCTGATTCATGACCCTCCACAAATCCCCCCGGGCGCCGCGCCGCGGACCTGACAGCGCCTACCGCGGACGCCGCCCG
>JAVJGI010000057.1:39812240-39822796 GCA_035590275.1 Ibycter americanus | reverse complement strand
CCTGTCTTACAGTTCTTATGAAGCAAGCTTGAACAATATCACATGACACCGGCTGGCCACAATGACATGTAAAATGGAAATAAGTGTTATTAGTACAAATTTCAGAGCCCAGTCTTCTGCCATGGTGCTTCTTTTCCATGCTCATCTGAGTTAGAAAGACCAACTCAGTGAACTTACATCTGGCTCTGTTTGAAATACCACTATGCAACTCTAATTAGAGAAGGAAAAAGACCTTTATCAAGCACAGCATTGCACATATTAGCTTGTATTTTTATGCATTTAAGATACTTTTCATGAAACCAAATATATTATTGCTAAATCATACAGCTGCTTTTGGAATATCATTAAGCACACATTTCAATAAGTCTGGAAGAGTATGAAACTAATACATATATAATTAGAATTGACAAAAAGAAAAATTTAAAAGAGATTGATGAACAATTTAAAGAAAAATTTCATATGTCTACTTGATCAACCGGTCAACTTACTTGATCGTTTGATCAGCCAATAATGGAAAAAAAAAAAAACCTCTTCAAAATTATTTGCTTTTTTACAAGGGCATGTAGTGACAGAACAAGGGGTAATGGCTTTAAAGTGAAAGAAGGTAAATCTAAATTAGATGCAAGGAAGGAATTCCTCATTATAAGAATGGTGAGGCACTGGAACATGTTGCCTGGAGAAGTTGTGGATGCCCCATCCCTGGAAGTGTTCAACGCCAGGGTTGGATGGGGCTTTGAGCAACCCGGTCTAGTGGAAGGTGCCTCTGCCCATGGCAGGGAGGTTGGAACTAGATAATCTTTAAGGTCCCTTCCAACCCAAACCATTCTATGAGTCTATGAAAAAGTTATGATTTTTTTGATGAACAATTGATCCTCCAAAATACTCACTCACTGTTACAGTGCACCCAAAACACCTGAGTATTGCTTACTTAACACAGGCACAGAGCAGGGTCAGCAGGTTGCCCAGGACTGCATCCAGCTAAGTCTCACCATGGTATCAGCCAACTCCCTCTGCAGTTGTTGGTACATTACATCAGTGTCCATGGACTTGTGTGTGTACAATCTCTTTAAGTGCTCCCTAACCTGGTTCTTCTCCTCTAAGCTAAGTGTTCCTTTCTCCAGACTTTCCCACTGGTCTCTATGGCCTTGTAGTCCTGAGAGCAGGTCTTACCAGTAAAAACTAAAGCAAAGAAAGCACGAAGTATGTTGTTTTTCCCCATATCCTGTGTCACCAGGTTCCCTGCCCCATTCACCAATGGGCCCACAGTTTTCCTATTCTTCCTTTTTTGCTGATATACCCATAAAAGTCATTCTTGTTAGCCTTCATTTTGTTCACCAGATTAAACTCCAAGTGGACTTTGACTTTCCTAACCCCATCCCTGCATGCTCAGAGTGTGTCTCTGAATTCCTCCTGGGACGCTTGACTCCTAGCTCTTATGCACTGCTTTTTTTATGTCTGAGTGGTGTCAGGAGCAACTTGATTATCCATGTAGGCCTCCTGTTGATTTCCAGCTTGTCAGGATCAGACCATTTTTGATCTTTGGGGTGGATCACCTTCAAAATCTCCTGGATCCTTCTGTCCAAGACTGTTTCCCATAGGATTCTTCCAAGCGGGTCCCGGAACAAGAAAAACTTGGTGCTCCTAAAGTACAGGGTTGTGATCCTGCTTTTTACTTTTTCCCCTCCTCTCAGGATCCTGAACTCCAACATCTGATTGTCATTGCAGCCATGGTTGACCCTGACCTTCATATCCTTGACCAGTCCTTCCTTATTTGTAAGTATGAGATTCAGCAGAATGGAGATCTTTGCAAAGACAGGAGCTCTTTGGCTCCTTGATTAAATCTGTCATCAAGTTGTCATAAAAGCACTCCAGAAATCTCCTGGATCACTCATGCTTTCTGTGCTGCCTCTCCAGCAGATTTAGTGTGATACAAGTCTTTCATGAGGACCAAGGCCTGAGAACATGAGGCTTCTTCCCTTTTTTGAAGGAGGTGCCAACTATTTGTTCTTCCTGATGAGGAAGAGGTAAATGCTCCGATCTTGAAGAACAAATCTATTCGTATTTATGAAGCTGACAGTTTTTACAAAGAGCTGAGTTTTTTCACATCTTCAGAGTCTGTGGATGAACATTTGGAGACAAAAGAATACTCTCTGGCTCACAGCAATAATACCTGAGTCCTGGAGTACTTTGCCTCTTGCCATTGCAGGACCGTAAGTTCTAAGATTAGATATGGTCAGGTACATTCACATTAGCAAAGTCCTGGTTGTTCATATTTTACAAACTGAAACCATGTTTTGTTACTTATAGACTTTATACAGAGTCCATTTCAACTCATAAAGTAAGTGGTTTACATAAGAACATTTTTGGGTTTGGTTTGGTTTACAGCAACTCCAGGTACTTAAACAGACTCTTTAGAAAAACAAGAATGGTGGCTTTTTTAATTGACAGTGGCACTATACTGACTGTAAATTTATGTTCATGCAATGTTTTTCATCCTGAAAAATTACAAAATTTAGCAATTTAATTTTAAAATTTTTAAAAGCTTTGTTTAATCTTCTCACGTTCCCTTTCACTGAAATGTAGACTTATCCATAGGATGTGAATGACAGGTTAGCTTTGTACTGCAACTGTATGGAACAGATAAGGAAAGGGAATGAATCCAGGAAATAAATCCTGTTCCATAGTGCTTTATAACTGGGAGGTAAACAGCTTGCAAATACTTATCCAAGACAGGAATGGTGAAGTAGCAACACTCCTATGAGACTGCTGTGAAATGTATAAATAACCACACAGCAGAACTTCTGCTTATGCCTTACACACTAGGTCTACAAACCACTCTTCTGGCAGACCTGGATTAAAAAGGACAAATGCAGCCAAACTAAGAGTTTTCAGAGATTTCAATATCAGAGATTGTTGTGGTTTATTAAATAGCTGTCAGATAATAAAGACCAGGGAGGACTATACACATTTTGACTTTGAGGAGAGGATTTAGGACAAATGAGTGAAAGTGGGAGCCTATGCATTTACCATTGAAATTAAGCACTAGTTTATTAAAAATTTATATAGTGAAAAATAATATAGATTATTTTGTTCATGTCTGAGCCCTAACTGACTCGTTATCATTGTGGAGCTGCTTCTGCTTGCTATTCTCAAACAGTCACTGAGGGTGTTTTGTAAAAAGTGGGGTTTTGCCTTATAGGTGGTGGTTCAGTTTTCAAACAAGGAAAAGGCATTCATACCGAAATAGCTACCTTAGAACTAACCAGTTTTGGAATTATCATTTGGCTCCACAGCTCCTTGGGAGTTACAGACTGCTCCCAGCACATAAGCTGTATCTCTTGTCAGCAAAACTCATTCCCACACATCTCTCACTGTATTAGTATAGCCCATGTCTGGCATAGCAACCAGAGCATGCACTCTCAACTGACTTTGCCTCTGTAATCCAGCTATGTGCATTAGCAGTAGGTGCCGACTCACAAGATGCCTTTACCCACTACAATCCTGCAAACTAGATTCACACCTCCGTTTTATCTCTCATTTGTATTCTACAGGTAAGGACATAACAGCTGAGAAATTCATGGATGGGAGGAGGAGTATGATTTTTACATTAACCAGAAGTGATCACCAGCAGCAGCACACGAGATCCTTATGTGGTAAATCAGTGGCAATGGCTGAGCTCATTTTGCTGTATTGCTATGTACAAGGATGGGAACATGTGGAAGGAAAGCCAGACTCCAGTGTGAACAGCTATTCAGGAAAAAAGCACAGAACTAGCAGAATAAATGTTGTGGTCTGTCACCATTTCAATACAGCGACATTTACAAGCATTTCTCTGTGTTGTTTATCTGCAAGGTGAATGACCAGCAGGTACATATGTTTCAGCATTTGAACTATTACCAAGTAATAAAATACTACTGAAGATGTGTTTAAGCAGCACTGTGTATTTAATGTTTCATAAATAGGAATACAAGAAATGTGCTAAAAGGAGAATTTTGAGTCTACTTAAATTTCCCCACATACTGCCTATTTTAGCTTAGTGGACCATTAATATCCAGATAGATGGAACAAATTGTGCCCTGAAATTTAATTTTTTAGATTTAGATTTTAAATTATTGGGAGTGGGATAAATTCTGATGGTAATACTAATTCTTTCTCTGTAAACTTAAGATGAGCAAAGTAACCTTTTTGCATGTACTTTCTTTTTATTCTCCTACCAATATAGGAACAGTGACTGTGACTTGTTTAGGGAGATCACTGTGTCTAGGAGGGCAAGAAACATGACAAGAACAGAAGACTGTGGCTACCTCCAATTAGAATCAATCCATACTGATGCTGAAGCATACAGGGAACCTAGAAGAGAAAAAGCTATCCTGAGTAGCACGCAGGACATTATCTAAAACGCTTCTAGTGAAAAGCTTTCCAAAGGTGTCAAAAGTATATTTTGAGTCAGCTTTCATGCATGAGAAAAAAAACCAACAACTTTGTTATGGTAGTGCTTTAGAGAGGAAACACTCTAAAAAGAAACGATGAAGGACAACTGAAAAAGAAAAACGTTTGAAGACAGCACAGAAAGTATTTATTAGCAACGGGTCAAATGCATAGCACATGTCGAAGAAGATTTTAGGAAGACCAAAATAAGGTCTGCGTGGCACTACAGGATAAAAGAGGATATTAGAAATGAGAGGGCATCTTTAAAACGCCGAAGTCATGTTTAAGGAAGGGTAATAAAAAAGGTTAAAAACACAAGGCAGCAAAAAGAGAATTTGAGAAGCTCTTCCAGAGACTATAAACATACCTATATCTATATCTTTTTCTTTCTATATGTGTATGCATATTTAAGCACATTAAGGAGGAGGACATCTGCCAGAAAGTTTGTAAAGCCAGCAGATGACTGACAGAACATAGAAGATCTCCAAGAGGAGATAATGTTATAATAGAAGGCAAACAAATTTTTCATAGCTGAGTTCACCATGGACAGCAGAAAGAGGTTTCTCATGTTGAAATCCTTTCTGAGGAATTCCTCTGCCTTAAAGTGAAATATAATCAAATACAAGATGCCTTGACAAAATGAACAAGATAACACTAGGGACAGATTACATTCCATTTAAGTTCATCTGGCTTGAAAATGCATGACATCAGAAAAACTGGAAGGCATCCAATCTGATGGCAAAATTTTTACAGGGTTCAGGAAAAGATTCAGGGAAGAAAAGGCCAGAAAGCCTCACACATGTGTAAGACAAACTACTCTAGAACAGAATCAGTGGAAACACAGATACAGTAAAATCATGAACACAGTGTTCTGAAGGAAAGACATTCCTTCTTGCAAACACAGGAGTTCTTTGAGATACTTCATATGCACGTGGACAAAGAAAGTGGGGTTGATACAGCTTATCTGAGTTTTCAAAAGGCACTTGAGAGAGATTTCATATTACAAGTCCTTAAAGAAACGACACCAGGACAGCTTAAATGGAAAACTAGCAGCTAGACACTACTGGAAACAAAGAACTTAGTTGAAGGGCAAGCTTTTGCACTATAGTAAGGTCAGCAATGTTTCACAGTGCATGTTGGTCTCATGTTATTCATCAGATTTATGAATGCCCTAGAAAAGTAAAATAGTGAGTGACAAATTTTACTTATATTTGCTATTAGGTGACAAAATTAAAGATGGTGCTCTAACATGTAGAAAGGTCGAAAGAGCTTTCAATACTGAATTATCAATAAAATGATGAACTTTTGTGCAGACAAATAATGCATACAAATAAACCCTAATCCTAATTTTATATACCTAATGATATTCTCTGAGGTGGCTTTTACTGCTTAAAAATGAGATTTCAGGACTATAATAGATAGTTGCATGAAAATGTCATCTCAGAGCTCGGTAGAGATAAAAAAAGTAATTTAGATGCTAGGATTTATTAGGAAAGAAAAAAGCTTAACAGTATAATGATATTTTCTACTACATAAATCTATAGTACATTTCATCTTCAACACTGTATAGGGTTTGATTCTTCATCTTAAAACAGTATATAGACTGGAAAAGTTCTGAGGAAGGTGACATTGGTAATTCTAAGTATAAATGGGAATGATTAAGCTGACAGAGTCATTGCCCTGGGAAAGATATAAGCAGAACAAGTATAATAGAAAGACATAAAATTCCAAATGGAATAGCAAAAACAAACAGGAAAAAAATTGTTCAGTTTTTTTCTTTACAAGAACCAAGAGATATTAAAGAAAACAAGCTGGTACAAAATAAACAAAGAACCTGCTCCTCTGCACAGCCTGTACTTAGTGTGGCATGCTTCATCCCAGGACATCACAGACACATAGAAGTCACTAGGGTATCAGAAGAAATTTAACAAATTCATGGGGGAAAGAAAAAGTCCATCTATGCCTGTTAAATACAGAGACCACATCTAGGACTGAATGGCTTTGTGCCAAAATGCTGGAGGCTGGAGAGTGTCCTTAATAAGTCTCACTGTATGGTTGTCCCGTTCTCAGTCTTCCCTAATGGCCAATGTCAGAGATTGACAAATGATGTGGGTAGACCTTGGGACTGACAAAGAGGCTGTTCTTAGCCATGATACGGTAACTTTTATAAACTAACATTTGAGGATACACAACCTTGACTGCTGTACAAACTTGCCTTTAAAAGGTCTAGAAATTTCTAGCCTTATCAATATTTAAGCAAAAAGGCCCACCAAGCAGTATGCTAATTTAAAAGAACAAAAATGAAGGAACTTGAAAGATTTTTGCCTACAGAGGGAATGAAATATTTTGCAGCTCAGTCTTTCCCACTGTTTGGTGGAACTGTAGGTTACAATTATATCACATACCACATACAATGGGAAACCCTGGCAGCCATATCAGCAGACTAAACAACACTGTGTACTAGTAAACACATGTCAAATGTCAGTGTTACAGTAAAGCTGTAAGATCTGAGGTAGCCAATGGCATTAAATTTTATTTGCAAGTTGCATAACAGCAAGCTTAGGAAATTTCTGTCATGAGTGTGACAGCTACCACAGTCATGGAACCTTCAGAAGATGTATACTTCTTAAAAAGTAGGTTTGTTCCTCGTTGAATCATATCACACCTTTGTTACATCATTTATATACTTAACTTTTCCTTTAACTGTCTTCTAGTGATTAGCAACTTATTAAACTAAATGTAAAAGCAATTTTGCACTAAGAAAGGATTACATCTAACAGACAACTGGTGGAGCTTTTTGCCTGAAGTGTTGTTCAGTAACGAAATTTGAGAAGAACTTAGTTTGGGAAAAAGTTATGATCATTACCTTGATAGTCAAGCAAGATTTAAATCTGTCAGACAGAAAAATTTGTACCATTTTAGGACTATTCTTGTCAGCGAAATCAGTTTAAAACAAGGGCGATGCTGTATTTGCTGAGAAACTTTCTCAGCATTCTGCTTTTTGCTGCTTTGTTTTCTCTCTTTTATACTCTTATCACAAGAGTATTTGTGAGTAACATAGTGTAACAATTGAAAGAGAAGAATGCACAACATGCATGAGATTGCTATGGAAGGAAAGTAAGTGGTGTCTTATTATCAGAGCACTAAGAAAAATGAACTACTGTGAACATTGTCCAGTCTCCCACTGAACTCATTTAGCCTTTCTGTATCAGCAGCACCCTCCATAATAGAGTCCTGAAAATACTTATGCAATCCCAATGATTTGGCCAAGGGGTCAGTTGTTGTGGAGATACCTAAAAAAACTTACTGTGAAGTTTAATAACTTTGAATTAATTAAATAGAAAAGCCTGAACTTTGGCAAAAAAAACCTGTAAAGAAGAAGAAAATTACTTATATACAGATATGTCTTCAAATTAAATATCATGCAGCATATGTATATTGTCTTAACTTTCAGCATCACAAACCTTTGAAAAAGCTGGTTTCAACTAAAAATGGAATCTAAATAAAACTGAAAAAGCAGAGCTGATTTGTTACTAATTATGAGATATCTAGTGAAAAGAAAGTTCTGCAGAAGAAACTATTTTCTTTCTTTTAATGCAATTAAGAAGAATTTACAGCAGCTTACCCTACAGCCCACTGATTACATGATTTCAGAACACAACCAAAAAGAAGATAACCAAAGGCCAAACCTAAAGCTTACTGAAGCTGAGGGAGTACTCCCTTTGATTTCAATAGGCAGTAGAAAAGATTTAGAAGAAGCAACATAGTTCAGAGCATCTATAATTATATATCCCTCTATATTTGCAGTTTGGAAGGAAAGCACATTTTCAGTTTGCCCAGGTCCCCTTCAGCAGCTTGTGAAACGTCTCTTAGTTTGATGAGTCAACATGGTAATAATCAAGCTTCTAATGTTTGTGCACTATTCTCCACTTCTTTTGGGAGTGTCCTGGTTTCAGCTGGGATAGAGTTAGTTTTCTTCTGAGTAGCTGGTGCAGTGCTGTGTTTTGGCCCTGATGTGAGAACAATGCTAAAGGCACACGGATGTTTTTAGTTGTTGCTGGGTAAAGTTTGTACTAAGTCAAGGACTTTTTGGTTTCTTGGGCCCTGCCAGCCAGAGGGCTGGAGGGGCACAGGACATTGGGAGGGGACACAACCAGGACAGGTGACCCAAACTGGCCAAAGAGGTATTCCATACCATATGACGTCATGCTGAGTATATAAACTGGGGGAAGAAGAAGGAAGAAGGGGGGACATACAACATTATGGCGTTTGTCTTTCCGAGTAACTGTGACGTGCGCTGGAGCCTGGCTTCCTGGGGATGGCCGAACACCTGCCGGCCGATGGGAAGTAGCGAATGAATTCCTTGCTTTGCTTTGCTTGCATGTGTGGCTTTTGCTTTACCTATTAAATTGTTCTTATCTCAACCCTTGAGTTTTACATTCCTTTCCGATTCTTCTCCCTGTCCCTCTGGGTGAGGGGGGAGTGAGCAAGTGGCTGCGTGGGGCTTGGTTGCTGGCCGGGGTTAAACCACAACAGGGAGTTACAATTTACAGACATCATGTTGCACAAAGTAACACCATTTCTGTGTGTAAGGCGTCACTCTCCTTGGTCAAACACCTAGACAATTATCATAGCACTGACTTGTTAAAAGTAACCATACTGTAAAATCTGTCATCATTAACAGAATATAAATTAGAACTACAGTAATTTGTATATAAGAGTCTGAAAGAAGTACATGAATGTCAATATTCACATCCACAATTGATTGTAGAACTGTGGCTTTTAAAAGCCATTTCAGATCAGAGGAAGCAATACAAACTGGCTGAGGAGCTTAAACCAGTGCAGAATATGGGAATACTTCTTGCTGGCAGTATGCCTCTGAGACACAGCATATACCACCTTTGTTCTGTGATCTCCAGGAATGCCCTGCTGCTACCTGAGTGGACTTTAAGACTATGACCTGTAGAACCTAAAATAGCTTTACACTTCATTACTTAAAAGAATGCTTCCTTCTCCATATCATATTGCTGTAGCTACCATTTGCAGAAACATTTGTATTTCTTTCCCACTCTTCTCCATAAGCAGAGCTGCTGGCAGAATATGCTACAGAAAGGGATCTTTGCCTTGACAAGAGCAGCACATTGCACCAAACCAGAAGGGGCTTTCTGGGTCACTGAGTCTGTTCCTCTGCTATCAGGTGTCTGTAGCTTCTCTGTTTAATCGAGTATTTTGCCTTTCTCAGTATCTGAATCATTGGCCATCCAAACATACTGCACTTGCATTGACATTGTCAGATGGGTAAGGCAGCTGAAGATGCCTTGTAACCTTGTGCTGCAGGACTTGAAAGCTTTTTAAGTCTCCAGACTAACGATTACCTGGCCTGCAGTAAGATGGAAGCACTGCTACTTTAGCAAGGCAAACCTTGTTAAGACCATGGTACCTTGTCCAATGTTAAAGGTATTTACACTTGTGCGTGTGTGTGTGTGCGTGTCTGCACAAACTGCATAGCTACATGACAATAAGTATATCACACAGCACTGAGTGAATGGGTTGCTGCAGGACAACCCCAAACTGCTGCACTATCCTACAGCTTCATCTCAGCTCCTTCATCTAGCTTTGACATGCTGAAGAGAAACAGACACAGAAGTTACTCGTAGGAACTAACAAGCATGCCTGAACCAAGAAAAACACCTCCTTCTCCCACATAATTCTGTACTTCTTCGGTATATTACAGAATCACAGAATGGTCAGGGTTGGAAGGGACCACTGGAGATCATCTAGCCCAATGGCAGAATTGCATCTAGGCAGGTTTTGAATGTCTCCAGAGAAGGAGACTCCACAGCCTCTCTGGGCAGCCTGTCCCAGCACTCTGTCACCCTCAAGGTAAACAAGTTCTTCCTCATATTCAGATGGAAATTCCTGTGTTGCAGTTTGTGCCTGTTGCTCCTTGTCCTGTTACTGGGCACCACTGAAAAGAGCCTGGCCCCATCCTCCTGACACTCATCCTTAAGATACCTGTAGACATTGATAAGGTCCCCTCTCAGTCTTCTCCAGGCTACCCAGGCCCAGCTCTCTCGGCCTTTCCGCATGAGGAAGATGCTCCAGCCCCCTCATCCCCTTGGCAGCCC
>JAVJGI010000057.1:39741345-39755870 GCA_035590275.1 Ibycter americanus | reverse complement strand
CCCAGCTTTATATGCTGAGCATGATGTCATATGGTCTGGAATATCCCTCTGGTTAGTTGGGATCAGCTGTCCCTGCTGTGTCCCCTCCCAGCTTCTTGCACCCCCCGAGCCTGCTCACTGGTGGGGTGGGCTGAGGAGCAGAAAAGGCCTGGGTGCTGGGTAAGCCCTGCTCAGCAGTAACAAAAACATCTCTGTATTACCAACACTGTTTCCAGCACAAATTCAGAACATAGCCCCACACCAGCTACTATGAAGAAAATAACTCTATCCCAGCCAAAACCAGCACAATAGCACAGTAAGGAACTGTCCTCATAAGCTTAATTTGTCCTTACATTGTCTTCAAATACTCTCCAGGCTAGATCAGTCTCTGATCTCACCTGGTGCGATTGGTGTGTCATAAAATAAAGATCTGATACATTGTAATCACAAAACTTATTATTGCAGGTTTTCTCTCCAGGCCATAAAATTGAAACAAAGTAAGTTAGAGAACTTTAAAAAGGAACTGCATGTAAGCAGCAACTTTCACAGCTTATACAGCCTCTTTCCCTCCTTGAGCATCCATATCAGTAATCCTTATGAAATCAAATCATCCATGACTTGCTCACAATAAGACCATATTAAGATGAAACATTTCTTTAATTGTGTTTGCATAATTATTCTCACACAATGCTACGTAGGATCTCAGGTTCCTCTAACACCACCACTTTAAAAGTACTTTAACATGAGGATACTAGTATTTTGCTTAAAAATTAAGCCATTGAGCATATTCTCTTCAGCTACCACAGTCACCCTCTTGTCTAAACAGTGAAGCATTAAGCACTGGAAGAGCTATTTAGAATGACATTAAGTTACAAATACCTCTGTAGTCCCCATATACAGAATGTTTATGCCAAACAGGACATTCAACTTGTTACATGTATAAAATCATTATACACAAAAAATTCCCTGTTGTTACTCTGATTTTTGTTCTTGCTGTTGTCAATTTCATTTTGGAGAAAGCAAATATCTTTTTCAAGTGCCATTTGTAAAAGTTCAGGAGGACTTTCTCAAGGAAAAATAAGTATTTTTTGAGGACAACACACAGAAGTCTTATTTAACTGCTACCATGAGAGAATAAAAATTAACATACAAGCTGAATAAAGGGATTCTGTATCAGTAGAGGAAATATGTGGTAAAATCTTCGTTTTAAAAAAAACCACAACCAACCCCCAAAACACAGAAACCCAAAAACCCAATCAAGAAAACACAAACCCAAAATCTGACTCTCAAAACAGGCTTGTCCCTCAATTAATTCGCTCAGCAGTTGGGGCAGGTTTCCCAAATAATTCTGGGAGGAAATTAGAAGTTGGAATAGCTGTAAAAGCTGCTCTTGTGATGAAGAAAAATGCAGTTATTTTCTACTTTTCTACATAAAAATGCAGTTATTTTAATGTTTTCAGCTGAGTTTTTAAGAACAGAACTAGACAAAACCAGTGAAAAATGGTATTTCACATTGGTCTTAAACATGATAACTTCAGATAATGTACAGCTTCTTATTTCAGATGTGGACAAATTTTCAGTGCCTTAGCATACAACTCTGTCTATCATTTTACTTCAGAAAAGCATTAAAAACAAAACCAAAATGAACAGAGTAGATGCTCAGAATATTCCCCCATAACCACTTTAAAATGTTCCATTTTCTACCCTGGGCTTTGAATAGGACTTGTGTCATCTAATGGTGCTACTTTGTGACACAGCATGAGGAAGGAGAAAAGCATCATCTTTTTCATTCTGGATCCTACAGCTTTGGGTTTGTCACATCAGTAAGTATGACCAAAAAGTTTTCCAGTTCCAAAACATATTATTTTAGATCTGTCAGTATATGCAAAGATAACAAAAAGTTAATTTTTAAAAACCAACAGCAAAATGGGACTGTACATTTTTGTCACCATTACTGAAGAAGTAACACACTATTATGTGCAATACGAAAGTTATGCAATACTCAGAAAAACAACACAAAAATGTAAAAGCTCTGGGAAACGTTTTCGTCTTTCCTTTAGTTAAATCCAAGTTTGTACTGGCTGGAAACAATAGCATATTACCAATGAACTCAATTTTACTATAATATTGTCAGATTTTAATCTGAGAACCAGATAATAAAGTGAGCTCACGTATCTCTAGTAGGGAATACTGTGCAGAAGAAAGTTGATTATTTCTTTTGGATTTGAAAGTTTTCTTCTACTAATAATTAGATTAGTATTTCTTAAATGAAGTGGGATCACCACTTAATGCTTATGTCTGACTAGTTAATTCAAGGGAATTATTCTAACGTACTAGTGGATAACAATGTTCTTCATTTGTCCATCACTAATAATTACTTACTGTTAGTAGCACAATATTAAATGTTAAACTGTACAAATATAACAACAAAGATTTTCACTAATTAGAGAAAAAGTAAAATGAGTTAAATTCTGTTCATGATTCTCTTTATCTAAGACTGCACCACGCAAAAACAACCCAAAAGCCCTCACAACAGGAGTAGTAATTCCAATCTTAACAATTTTGTTTAATTAGAGTGCTACCAAATGATTATGTCCAAAGAGCAGTGTAAGACAAAATTTAGTGTATAACAAATAAGAACCTTTTAAAGCATTGTCAGTGTTGTTAACAAATTAACAAACCATTCCCCAAAACTTACGGGAATATTTTCTTAAATAAAATTAGTTGTTAAACACTTAGCTCAGGGATGATTCACAGGGATGACGCAGTAGAACAAAGATGATGTCCTCAAAGGCAGTAAAATCACAACGTAGTTCACAAACCATGTCCATTTGAAAACAGCATTAAAACTATAAAAGTACAGCCTGCTTACATAACACAGTACGTCAAAGACCACTGTTACAGAAACAAGAGTTTCACTCTTCTACTGTATATTTATATACTATATATTTATATGTCCATTGTTTCTTGGAGAATAAGAAGCAGAACCAGGAAAAAAATTATCTAAAGGATTTAACAATATAAAGGAGTTATATCGTGTCTGCTAGTGAAAGGTAAGCCAAGTCAGTTCTCAAGGCATCTCTGAGAGTCCCTGACACTTAGAGCACAAACTTAAAATATTTCTCTTGTTGTGTTCTGAAAGACACCTACTGCTGTGGAACTGTCAGAATAAGTCTTTCCCAGACATTTTTAGAGTGAGAGCATGCAAAGGTATCCCATTACTTGATGTATGTCTTCAAAGACCGCTATGAGAAGTCATGGCAGTCAGACAAAATCCCAAGTGGCTGGTAAAAAGGGAATATTGTGCCCATTTTTGAAAAGGGTAGAAAGGATGACCCTGTGAACTACTGACCAGTCAGCCTCCCCTCAGGGCTCAGCAAGATCATGGAACACACCCTCCTGTAAGATATGTTGAAACATATGGAAGACAGAGAGGTAATTAGAGAAAGTCAGCATGGTTTCACCATGGGCAAACTGTGCCTGACTAATCTGATGGCCTTCTACAATGGAGTGACAACATCAGTGGACAAGGGAAGAGAACTGCTATCATCTACCTGGACTTCTCTAAGGCCTCTGCCATGGTCCCACACAACATCTTGCTGCTGGATTGAAGGGATATGGATTTGATGGATGGACTATTAGATGAGTAAGGAACTGACCAGGTGGCTGCATCCAGAGTTACAGACAATGGTTCAATGTCCAAATGGAAGCCAATAATGAGAGGTGTTCCTCAAGGGTTCATACTGGGACAAATACTTTTTAATATCTTCATCAATTATATAGTGGGATTGACTGCACCTTCAGCAAGTTTGCAGATGACCTCAAGCTCAGTGTTGCAGCTGATAAGCTTGAGGAAAAGGATGCCATTAGAAGGACCTTGACAGGCTTGTAAAGAGGGCCCATGTGATCCTCATGAAGTTCAACAAGCCTGAGTGCAATGTTCTGCCCCTGGGTGAGGGTAATCACCAGTATCTATACAGACTGGGGGACGAAAGGATTGAGACCAGACCTGCAGAAAAGGACTTAGGGATACTGATAGGTGAAAAATTAGATATGAGCCAGCCAGGTGTGCTTGCAACCTGGAAAACCAGGCGCATCCTGGACTGCACAAAAAAAAAGCAAGGTCAGCAGGTTGAGGGAAGTGTTTTTCCCCCTCTAATACGCTGTCATAAGACCAACATCTGGAGTACTGCTTCCAGCTCTGGAGTCCCTAGTACAAGAAAGACACAGACCTGCTAAGAGTAGGTCCAGAGGAGAGCCATGAAAATGATCAGAGGGCTAGAACACCTCTCCCCTGAGGAAAGGCTGAGTGAATTGGGGTTGTTCAGCCTGGAGAAGAGAAAGCTCTGGGGAGACCTTACCATGGCCTTTCAGTATATAAGAGGGCTTAAAAGAAAAAGACAAAGACATTTACCAAAACCTGTAGTGACACGACAAGCGGCAACAGCTTTAAAGAAAGAGGGTAGATTCAGACCGGACATAGGAAGACTTTTTTGTGATGAGGGTGGTGAGGCACTGGAACAGGTTGCCTGAAGAAGCTGTGGATGCCCCATCCCTGGCAGTGTTGAAGGCCAGGCTGGATGGAGCTTTGAGCAACCTGGTCTAGTGGAAGATGTCCCTGCCCATGGTAGCGGGGGTGGACTAGATGATCTTTAAAGGACCCTTCCAACCTAAACCGTTTTATGATTCTATGATTCTAATTACCCCACAGTGCTTATGCAAATCAGCAGCTCTTGGGGGAAGAAAGCAGGTAGATGTCAGTGATTATGCAATATTCTACTGTCCTTCTAGAAAACACTATTACCTTTAGATCTGTAATAGAGAACACTGAAAACTCTTATGTCCCTACCCTAACAAAAAGTTGTTCTAGTTAAGTAGAAACACCTGTTATAGTGAAGTGACAGTTGCTGATAGGTGTCTAATACCTGGAAACACATCCTCAGTTTGAGAAAAGCATGCTGCATTTCCACACTCACAGTGCAAATAAACACCAAGAGCTTGATTAAGGTCAAGCACTGCATGTTATTTCTCTCCTGCTAATGTAAGTGTTCAGACCATTGACTAGGTCTCACCTGAAGTTTTAATAAGATGTCTTTAAAATGCCTTTTGCTATTGTTGCTTGGGAATACATAATTCAGAGTATTGGAATACTAATTACTTAGTCATTTGTCATGAATTTCTTCTACTCTAGATATTTGCTGCATAACACATAATTATGTTTTCATCAGAAAGTAAATAGATGCACAGCAAGTGCCTACACAATATTCAAGGAAATAAAACCAGAATTGTAATAACATATCATTTAAATTCAACTAATAATGAAAATATTTACTAATGAGCAACAAGCTTCTAGCCAATAAGTACCTCTTACACATCATAGTACAAATCTCACAGCACATTAATAATCTGTCATGTCATTAAAACCAAAATCCCTCACATGATGGCAGTCGATTAAATAGGTTTTGCACTATGTATAAGTTCTAAACTAAACATTTAACAAAAATTATTCTTTATTTCAGCTAAGGCTTTAAATGAGGTGACGTGTCATGCTCTAGCTTTGACTGCAAACTAATTTACTTCAGGAACCAAAAGAACAGAGTTCTTTGACACTAATGGTATTGCTGTGCTCTGTAAATGAAACTAACAATTGACAAGTGAGGCATAAAAAGGGCCAAAAACAATATAACAAAGTTTCAATTTTAAAAATCCACTAAGATTAAGCAAGAAGGGGCAACAGGGTTTCACATTGTGGTGAGATAATTGATTCCTTGGGATTTAAGTCCAGCCAACTGTTTCTGTTTATCTTGAGACATCCCCAGAAAAGTTTTTCCTCATTTCCATCACAATGAGTCTTCAAGGAAAGGTTGAAGATAATTCTTTGCATTGAAATTTGTGATTAAATTCCAAGTATTACTTTGTCTGTGCTGTAAACACTGATCAAGCCACTCAGCCAAAACTTACAGTCAATCATGTTGTACTGCTTATCTGCTCTAACGTACCAAAACCCACAGTCTGGTCATTTTAAATAAGTCACTTTGAAAACTGCTATCTTAAGAGCGTACTTCCAATAGAATTGCTTACGGATAAGGGTACAGGGTAAAGCTAAAGCTGGGCACATTCATAATGCTTCAGTTATCTCTGACCACAGTTACAAGAGTTTTAGGGGAGGCATGCAGCATAAAGCAATTGCATGTTTTTCTCCTTTTTCTTCCTCACAGTACACATCAGTGCCTACTTCTACTTTTTAGAGTAGATGCTCTTGGACAAACGGAAATTAAGAAGTGTGGCTGTTGTTATACTGTGCTGTTCTCTGAAATGCATGAAGAAACAAACCGAAAAAAAGTAGGGAAATAAATGTTGTCTTTCAGTCATAGCAACAGTAATTACTTGTACAAGTAATAAATACAAAATTCTCAAAGAAAGTGCATCCACGTACCTTCAGGCAGCTGGCTAAGGAGTCCATACATTAGATAGTATGCTTTCTCCCTCACTAGATTGTAATATACATCATCACCATTTTTCACACTTAGAGGACACAATCCCATAGAAAATGGTTCTGCTTCACTCTGACACACAACTAACTATCATTTATGACAAAATCAACACATCTACAAGATTATGAATTTCATTTTGCCAAAGCATGCACGCCTAAAGCATACCTGCAGACGGGGCCCACAAACAACAGATTTTGGCCTGGTTCTGCTTTAATATCTGAAGATGTAAATCTGAGTGATACAGGTTACAAAATTTCCAAATCCAGGCACAAGAGAAGTGGTCAACACCCCCAATACCGACAGGCAGAATACTGTTTAAGTCGTTGTGCATTCACCCCTTGCTAAGCCAACTAGTACCTGTGTGATCCACATGGCTATGAGAGTACCATACTGACTTGTCCCACTTTCTCATTACATTTGCTTGTAAAAAGCAGCAGAGCCCAAAGTCTGAGTACCAGAGAGACTTGTTGGGACATAACGAAGAACACTTACATCCCATCAACATTTGGACCCTAAATTACATGCCCAGGCTCCTTAGCCCTGAATACGAAATGGAAAAGATTGTGCATTTTATTTCATAGATCTTCACGGACCACTGTGCTAAGCGACTGTTCTTAGTTTTCAAGATGGGCAGATGGTAACAAGCTGTATTGGGTTTGCATGGCAAGGTTGTAGTAGTGGGGGGACCTACAGGGGTGCCTTCTCTGAGAAGATGCCAGAAACTTCCCCCATGTCCGACAGAGCCAGCGCCAGCCAGCTCCAAAAGGGACCCACCACTGGCCAAGAACAAGCCCATCAGTGACAGTGGTAGCCTCTCTGTGGTAGTATATTTAAGAAGAGGAGGAAAAAACCTGCACAACAGAAATTGCAGCCAGAGAAGAGAGAAGTGAGAATCTGTGAGAGAAACAAACAGTGCAGACACTGAGATCAGTGCAGAAGAAGGGGCAGGAGGGGCTCCAGGCACCAGAGCAGATGCTCCTGCAGCCCATGGTGAAGCCCACGGTGAGGCAGGCTGTGCCCTGCAGCACGTGGAGGTGCACAGTGGAGCAGATACCCACCTGCAGCCCGTGGAGGGCCCCACGCCAGGGCAGGTGGATGCCCAAAGGAGGCTGTGACCCTGTGGGAAGCCTGTGCTGGAGCAGGCTCCTGGCAGGGCCTGTGGCCCCATGAAGAGAGGAGCCCGCACTGGAGCAGGTTTGCTGGGGCTTGTGACCCCATGGGGGACCCAGGCTGGAGCAGTTCATGAAGAACTGTAGCCCATGAGAAGGACTCATGTTGGAGAAGTTCATGGAGGACTGTCTCCTGTGGGAGGGACCCCAGGCTGGAGCAGGGCAGAGTGTGAGGAGCCTCCCACTGAGGGGGAAGGAGCCGCAGAGACAGCTGTGATGGACGGACCACAGACCCCATTCCCCGTCCCCCTGCGCCACTGGGCAGGGCAGAGGTAGAGAAAATCAGGAGTGAAGTTAAGCCCAGGAAGAAGGGATTTGATTTCTATGGTAGTAAATTAAACTAATTTCCCTAAGTTGAGGCTGCTTTGCCTGTGATGGTAACTGCTGAGTGACCTCTCTGTCCTTATGTTGGCCCATGAGCCTTTTGTTATATTTTCTCTCCCCTGTCCCCCTGAGGAGGGGAGTGATAGAGTGGGTGGGCATCCAGCCAGAGTCAACCCACCACACGAGCCATTCCAGAAATTAAGCTAGTGTCAGTGCCAGCAAGATGTTATTTTGCCATTTCCTACTAGTGCAGTTACTAAGGGGTTATACAACCTATTGGGATTTAAGGCAAATCAGCATCTGTCAGAATTCAGTTGTTACATCATTTGCGCAACACCTAAATAAAATTGTAAGGTGTCAGTAAATGTAATTTGTGATAATATCTGTTTTGAATGCAATTTGCAACACATACTTCTTTTTTGAACTAAAATTTAGTTTTGAAATTCCATCTTATCCAGATATTCTAAGCCAAAGGTTTGCATTTTCCCATTTTTATTTATCTGCTGCTTTTACAATAATCTAGTACGGAAGGAAAAAGTAGAGTGTAGACAAAATAAGAATCATATTAATTAACTTATCAGTTGAAGACAGAACTATTATTACAGGCTTTGCACCAATTCAAATATTCTTTTTAACCAAGACATCAACTTAGTATTTCCAGTTCAAGATCACTACTTGGGTTTGAAAAGCGTCAATTATTCTTCCAAGAATGCACCCATTTACTGAAGCTGGTTTCTCTCCTAGGTAAATCCATTAGCCCCATGCTCTTGCTCTGACTTTGAGTGTGGTGGTTCAGTGTGGAAAGAGCCATATTACTGCAGATATCCAGGGTCTGGAACTCAAACCCATCTTGGTGAAGCCCACATTGAAATGGGGTGTTCATCTGACACTGATGGCAGGAAATGCCATCCTATTTAACAACCAGGAGACTCCAAGCTGATAACTTTACATCAATCCTTTATCTTCTCCGCACAAATTCATACAGGCAACTCAATTCCACAATTGCTCTGTGGATATATAGATGCAACTTTGCACAGTTTCAATTTATTTATGGAGTTAACGGCAGAAATTGTTCATTTCATTAAGACTCTTTTGTGCTCATATATGGCTGTTACCATGACAGACAATCTTAATATCAGCTCACTACTACATTGTTTCAAAACAAGAAAGCAAAAATTGTGAAGAAAACACCAGTGGGGTCACAGGAATACTAATTCAGATCATTTGCAAGTCTGAAATAACAGCAGGGGATGAAAATAGTATGGCATATATGTGCACAGGTCTCAGAGGAAAAGACTTAGGAGTGCTGTTTGGCACATTTAGACTGCTGTGCCTGCTGGTTGCTATGGAGTGATTGCACATTTTCTGATACTGAAACATAATCAGTCCTACTTTCTACTTTATGCTGAAGCTCAGGGAGTGACAGATGCTTCACCAAGTGGAATAGATGGTGCATGTGGTTGTGTAAATATCTTAGGTTAACACAAATAGCTGGGAGTCACACCAGAGGCCAGCATGTCCTCAAGCCAAAAACACAGTAAGGCAACATCTTCAGCTTACTGATTGGTATCTTGATGTTTGGCAATTTTAACTAAAAAATTTAACTCTCGTAGGTAAATACTGCAGCAGTAACATACCTGTTTCCCCTTCAAATAACAAAAATACATTATTGTTTGGTAAAGTTACTCTTTCTTGTTTCGTTATCTCTCTTCATGCTGCCTCAATCCAGGCAGCCCTATTCAATATGTAAGGAGAAATTCCTCCTCTCAAAAGGTTTAGCACACATGGTCCAAACTACATCCCTTGAAATCAATCAATCAATAAATAAAACTATTATCCAGATAAGATTGCTGAAAATTGTGTTCATCATTCCAATATTTGTTGAATGCTATTCTTGGAAGAGAAGCTGTAACACCTCAGAAAGGCTTTTCTGTTTATATATAACTTCCCACATGTGCATGTATCTCTATTAATTAGTTCCCCATAAATTCTATTAATATATAATACATGAAATACAGCAGCTGTAGTTCTTAAGATGCAACTACAATTAAACTACATCAAATGCAGCCATATTGTAAAAGGTACCATATTGTGGTTAGTTCAAACTTATTAGTTTAAACCAATTAATTTGCTAAAAGATTACCTAAATTTTCTCAGTCTGCAAAAATCTTTGAAGTGGATAACATTGTCAGCACAGCAGAATTCATCACAAGCAAAAAAAAAAAAAAAAAGAAAATTTAATGATATCTATGCTTCAAGAGTTAAATGAATGAGGTTACTTCTCTTAGAGCTGTTCCATTAGGCTGTCTGTAAGCTCACAAACAGTACTTGGTTTATTCATCATTAAAGCATGATTTTTTATGACTAGAAATACTGCAAAGTTTTTGTGTTTCTAGACATCCCTTTCCTCCCTACTAATTATTAGTCCATATGAAGCCAGTGAATCCTCTGCCTCAAACAGGGCTTGGTTATTTATCTCAAGACAAATGTTTATCAGTCTAGCTTTGGAGGTCCAAAACGAAAACTTAACTGGTGTATATATCCCATTCCTACAGGCAGGGTAATAACTCTTGCGCTACTAATGTATTCACAAGAATCTACCTCATATTCACAGGAATCTACCTTAAGAAAAAGAAATTATTCTGATTTTACAAACTATCTCCATGTTTTGTTTCCTTCAGCTATTCAATACTAGACAGCATTCAGATCAAACCTCACTTTTTTGTCATTTGTCATGAAAGATTTCTACGAACTGTAACATATAATTGGAGAAAAATGATGCTGCAGCATACACTTAGGATATTTAATTCTTTTACGTATCGATATAAGTGTTTGGATTTTCTCTTTAGTACTCATGCAGTTTTAATACACCTATAACTCCTCAGCTCCACCAACTTCGGACTTTATGGATGATAATTAAAGCAGCAAATGCCATCCAGGAAGTTGATCAAGCTCCTTGACACAAGAAGTTTTTCTGCTCATTCAGTGTCTCCCCTGCCTTTGTACAACTTCATTTCCCTAACACCTCTTCAGGCAATAATACCTAGTTGTCATCAATGTGGAACTTCATCTGACACCTCGAGTACCAAAACCATGTAATTACAGCTTCAGCTAAAAGTTTTAAATTTGTTAGCTGAAAAGAGACAAGAGGGAAGGTCATTACACTCCTTAAAATCATAGCTGGGTTTTCCCAGAGCATCAACAGTTACTATTGACTGAAGTATACATATGGATGAGCCTATGTCCTAGGAGAAACCATTTATAGCAAGCACATCAGAAGTACCAAATGCATAAAAAGTAATCGTATCATATCAGCTAAATAATACCCTCCCTTAGGCTAGAAATACAAGGTAAGATGACTCTTCTTTTGTTCCTGATAAGAGAAAAACTTACTGAAAATAAAACATTTCCTTAGTAAATCTATTTGGGAAACAAGTACATTTAACCTTACAAAATCAAAAATTGTATCGCAAATAATTAAAAAAAAAAAATCTAAAAAATGGCACAATCTAAATTCCCTTTTCTGGTTTAGAAATGCTTTTAAGTTCTCAAAGATGGTGAGCAATTCTAAACAGAAATTATTTAAATCTCTTATTTCCATTCTGATACGTATGTGAACTCTCAAATGTTTGTGACTGAGGACAAAGGGGGAGCAGATCTACATCAGCTGGATGCATTTTTGGTCTTAAGTTACTAACTTTAATGCCAACATAAGTATTTAGTGAATTACTGCACACTTTGTGAACCTGGCAGCAAGGCAAGAATTGTGTGACTAGTTCTGATTGACTCTGTAGGGATGAGCTACCCAAAAAAGAGACAAGATTTCAACTCACCACAAAATTTAACAACCACGTGCCCTACAAATCCAGCTTCCTCAGTTAAAACAGACTGGGGAGCAGTTAAAATCCTGCTGGTGGCCTAAGCACATGATCTACAAACCTTCTCAATATGTCAGCATCAGAAAGAAATGCTATAGGCAAAACTAAGGCAAAACTTTGAAGGGCATTTGTCATGGTCATAATGTGGCATACGAATGAACCTAGCCTCAATACCCAGCCTGGAGCTGCCATGAACTGCTGTGCTGTAAATCACATTGGAGAGAAATGCTCATGCCAGTGGAGCTGAAATTGTATTGCTATGCAAAGGCACCAGGGGACAGGAAAATCAACGGGACCTGAACCTATGAGTGGAGCACTGTGAAAACCCCATTGAAGCTATTGTACCCTGCAAAGTAGGTGAGTGTCAATACAGGTGGTGTGGCTCACAGGGAAATGCACATACTGGAATTTACGTCCCTCAGTCAATGACTTAATATAAAAGTGAAAAATTTTAGCTCAAGTCTCTATTTTCTAGGTGGGTGTATTTCAGCACAAAGCCAAAGCTATGTTTTTCTTCCAATTTTTAGTCCATATGGTCTACCCATTTAAACGTATAACACATTTTTTGATTGCCTGGATGCAATCTTGTGCAACCTGCTGTAGGTGAACCTGTTTTAGCAGCAGGTTGGACTAGATGACCTCCAGAGGTCCCTTCCAACCCTGACCATTCTGCAATTCAGTGATCAAGCAGTTGAAGTACTTACAATTTGCACCATTAATCAGCCAAAAGAAAAACATTCCCAAAGTGTAAATAATTTTCACATATTAAGATTTACAAAAGATTGTATACAAATTGCTAATTAAGAAAGTTGTACCTCTTTTTGAAAAGGAAAAGTTAGTTATATTCTCCTGAGAGTTTGTAATTGTTAACCTCTGAGCTCCCCAACAACTTCTGCAACAACAATTTGTCACAATCCCCAATGAAAGCAATAACCACCCTTGCAATTTATGAGACTAACCTCTCCTTGTCACTATGTAAGACATCAAGCGGACAGAGAGAAGCTGATCAAAATGAGCTTTCCCATCCTTCCTTAGGTAAATCTACGCAGTGTCAGTTTCTTCCCAGTTTCCAGAGAAATATAACAGTCTAGTTCCTTCATCCTGCATTTCCTTCCAAGGAAAAAGGGCCATCAAATGCTGCCTTTCCTCTTATACCTGGCTAGTTTAAAGTGGGAAAGAAGACAGAGAATCTGGGAGCTTAACAATGCATTCTGTAGAAAGACAGTTCTGGTTCCTCTGTGTGTAAACACAAACAGGCTCTGTGTAAGTCACCAGGGCATGCAAGTGTTTCATTTGTTCCTTAGATACATTAAGTTAAGATCAGCATAGGTCCATGATAGAAGACATATGTAAACCGTAACCTCTGGTCTGAGTAAGCATTTGTAGGGGCAGTGTTACAGTCATCAGTATTAGGATGACAGAATACCCCTTGACTCAATCCATTTCGCTCAGGGTTACAAACTAGATGCAACGCAAGAAAGTTTTGACAGCAATAGATATAGTGTGCCATCACTTCACCCAACCTCTACTGAATTTAAGTGTGCGGAACTACTTTGTGAGGATTGCATATACTGAAAATTAACCAGAATAAAACATTCTGTAAAAAAGAAGAATTAGCACAAACTCTTTTTTGACTAGTTCTTATTAAAATTGTGGGGATGGGACAGTATAGTTTAGAAATACAATCACTTTGGATGACAGCTCGTAGTGGTGGTAATGTGAAGACTCAGGAAAGGCCAGCATCTTTAACCCAGCTATTTTTATCCACAGGATGACAGCATTTGGCTCCAGCACACCCTTGTGCACCCTTCCATGGTGAGACATTCTACTGTTTAAATCCTTGGTATTCAACTTCGACATAAACTCTTAGGCTGATAACATAGTAATACTGTGATCAACTAAAGCAGGTAGAGATGTCAGGCCAAGTACATGCTGATGTTTCCACTGTCAACAATTAAGGACGTGTGTACACACATCTCCCCTACACATCATCAGAAGTTCATGCATTCAGTTTGATTGAACGTGAAGCCATACTAGAAACTGGCAAAATACAATCCCAAAATGCTGAGTCATATTTACACTCACTAATCTTCCAACTAAATGACAATCAGAAGATTAGATAATTGCACTTTCAGTGCAGAATTATCTCAGTAAATTGGATTTCTTTAGAATGTAGATTATGTATATAAAACTATACCTTTAATAGTGCAAAGTACACAGCAAAATTAATTGACGCAACCTATGAATGGATAATCTGCCTATCGGGAAACGTTGTTTTGGGGTAGGAGTGTTTGTTTTTTCACCCACACCCACATGACACTTATTTACAGATTGTAAGAGTCTACATCCCTAAAGGCAGATAGCCCTGGAATATATGTACATTGTCAAAGCATTCTACAAGATTAACTAAGGAATATATTACCAGAATGATTAAGAGGGTAAATCTTCTATAAAAAAGATGCTTTGTAGGGAAAATATTGCATCTACAGGAGCTAATGCTGAAAGTTTTCAGCTAAAATTACTAAAAAACATTACTGTGAGAAGTACTCTGTCTAGTACTGGCAATTTGTGATTCAAAGCCTAATTAATTGGTACATTTTAAGGATGTAAATCCCCAGCAATGGCAATGAATGTAATGAAGGCACATCCCAGTTACATCAGCAGAAACTCAAATTCTCCAA
>JAVJGI010000057.1:39728185-39741299 GCA_035590275.1 Ibycter americanus | reverse complement strand
AATTTTCCTTATAGTCATTTGTTTCAGATTTGTATCACAGAGTTACTCAAATATGAGAAATGTACATTTTAGGTTATACTCCTTTAGAGCAGGGATTTTACTTTCTTTAGAATTACATGAATCATGCAATTTGGAGTCAAGGGGATTTAAAGATCATAAAATACTTCGAAAATCAGTCTCTTCCTCCTTTGAAAATACTGAATTCCCCAAAACAACCATGAGAGCTAACACTAAAGATGAAAAAATTTAAAGCCAGTTCAAAATACAGTAAAAGTTTGGTATCTGAATAAATATTACATCACGTAAGAACTTCTAAAAAATTAATGGCTTCTCATGTTCAAAATTTTCTATGTTGTGGAAAAATCCATTTGAAACATATAATTCAAAAATTTACTTTCATTCTTCTTGATGTAAAGAGTTAATACTGATATTGTTGCCCTTTTGTCTGACTCGAGCACTTCAATCTGATCATCATATCGTCTCTTTGCTGAAGTGTAAGGAAAAATCAAAACCAGAAGCTGGAAAGAAAAGTATGTGGACTATTACTCTAGGTAGGACAGAAAAACAGTACTCAAAACTATATGAAATACATATACATGGAAAACATGTAAATATTTATTTTAAGCTTTAGAAACTATCCTATCGACACTATTTTCCATTTGGGACTGGCCCACCAATTACAGTAAAATAAAGGTAAAACAGGGTTTGAAAATACATTGGCCCCCTTTCCAGTCTGTGAGTGAGAGTCCAAAAATTCATTGGATCTTGATAATTTAATTTCTCAAACCCGAATCTATTCCCAGCCCTAAGCATTGCATCAAGCGCAGTAAGGGTCTCCTCATTTCCAGCTGTAAGATAGAGCAACGCAGTGTGTCATGGCACCATGACCTCAGGGCACTCACCTCACTCTACCAATCTCGCAGAATATAGTAATATAGTGGAATCCACCCCAGACCTAACTTTAAACATAGCTAGAAAGAACATTAACAGCATTATTGGCATATTTACCACAAAATAAAAGTTTTCTGGTTTGTAAGACCCTGATCATATTGGCATTTGTCTACCAGTCAACAAACACACCATCTGTAATACAACACCAAGCATTTATGAAGGAGATTAAAAAGGTAATTTTCCAGCTGCTTTTAGCTTGCAGTTATTTGCATATGAAATTTACACAGATGATAAAGAAATGAGGTTTCTCAAGAAAGATTAATTTGCTTATTTACAAAAACTGGAGAGTCAAATTATAGCAAATCATCACCCTGGAGTTAATGTTCCTCCATGATTGTTTATGTTCTGTAATTCAGTATTAATTACCATCAGGAAGTGTTTTGTTTGACACTGCGGCTACATGACACTTTACAAGAAATTCACTTTTTACATAAACTTGGAGACCTCAGTGGCTATAGGGTAGCAAAATGAAGTCAAATGAAGTGAAAGACTCATATTATTGAAACAGTGCTCAGGCTTCTTGATTTAGTCTTCATAGCTAGACATCACCCTTCAGCAGCCACAGGCTGTGAACAATACAAGTTCACTGTAAATACAGCATACCGATTTTAACTCAGACAGTTAATAAGGTCTTTTGCATTTTTTTAAAAAAAACAACTGAAATACTAGGGTTTTGTGTGTTTCAAAATGCCTGTCATCACAGCAATCAATATCCTAAAGGCTTACGTCTATGCTATAGGTATATACTCTATGGGCACATTAATTTTCACAGCTCTTCAGGCCACTTTTGGATTACTAGTCTTCAGTATTCTGCACTCTGTAGCACTTCACAGGGGTCAAAAGCAACCATTTTTAACATTTCCTGCTTCATAACCATTACTGAAATACTAATTCATTTCAAGATGTCCCACTACATGCTTTTCATACAGTTCTAATTAACACTGCATCTCAAAACACAGATTCTGGAGAATTCAAAACACTGCTTAGGTGAACGTGTATCTTTTTCTCAACCGACTTCCCAAAAGATATTAATTCTGTTATCCATTATTGGCTTCAAATGAAGACAAATTCTACATTTTCCTCGAACTTGTACGTCATGGGACCACATAATTTCTTCCAAAAAACGAAAAGAAAAAAGTTAATTCCGCAGGAAGGGAATAAAGTCATGTAAGTATGGGTAGATAACAGATTATATTTGTGACTGCATGGGACAACATATGAGACAAAAATGGTGAAGGTAACAAATTTAACAGGTCTGTCATTGACCCCTAAATTGCCTGACAGTTGAGTGGGAAAGTACAAAGAGTATGCTTTCCACTTACTAGAAATCCTTTTTTAACCCCAAATGAAAATTTTTCCTTCATTTGGGGAGCTATGTGATATTTTTAAAAAGCCACATGAAAACCATAAAAATGTTTGAAGACCTTCAGAATTAAGTGTTTCTATAATTTAAGACTATGAATGATAAATATAATTTGAATTGAAGTTACAGCAGGGGCAGGGGGAGAGGGGAGATGGACAGAAATGCCAGAGAAAATGTTAATGATATGACAGAAAATCTTAATACACTGTATGTCTACTGTCACCCGGTCACACAGAGAAATATATACATCAATAATTAAAAGATCATCTCAAAATTCATCCATTCAAAGCATGTTCTGATTTACATAAAAATCTGACCAAAATATAACCCCAAAACATATCTCCATGTAAACAGAACTTTATTTTTTTGGTTTTGTGCTGTATTTGAAAGGATTTATACCTTTGGAGCTCTTTATTTTCCTCATTTGCAACCTACAGGGATGTGCCCCAGAACAAAATAATTCATGGTAGGCTCACTACCATGATTTCTGATGAGTGTATCATTTCCTGGGGAAGGGAGGAAGAATTTATGCATGTGTCTGAATCTACATCAGAAAATCTAGCATGAAACATTTACAATATCACTACCAGTTGTTCTAGAAACAGCTGTCATTCAAAAACGAAAACATTTTGGATTTCGAAGTAGTCATTACGCTACACAACCAAAAAGACCAAAAAGAAAACCCCTAATAAACTCAGTACCCCTGACACATTTTTCTTTCAGCACAGACAAGTGTTTCTTTCACTGCACAGAAGAAACTTTTTGTCTACCCAAAATCTTAGCTAATAAGACAACACCTTATTGTGAAGTTACACTTTTAAAGACGATTCGGCCAGACTGCCCTAGAAGAAGCCAATACAATAACATATTACTGTTGACAGATAGGTCTCATCCTTCATAAGACCTCATTGCCTCTTTTGCAGACAAACCATCCTTCTGCTATAATAAAGCATGTTAACTTGGTTTATCTTTCTTCAACAGACATCGCTGTCTACACAGAACTACGGCAGGACTTCAACAACCTCCAGTAGGAGTCAGGAAGGTCTTCCAGGTATAGGCCTTCATTTTCCAGACAGTTCATATGACATTGGCATGCTAGCACTTTGCTTTGAAATTTTAACAGGTTTTGTAAAATGGAACCGTTTTTCATGATCCAGTGAAGAAAAAGGAGTAGAAGATAGAGGGACAATATATTAAAACACTGGGTGTGTGTGGGGGGTGTGTGTGTGACAAATATTCATATACATTCCACATTTCAAACGTGCTCACTTGTTTTCAAAACAGTGTCCACTGATACAGAATTTCCAACATCCCAAGATATCTCAGCAGATATCTATGGAAGATTTTTTTTGAAACATTGTGGGAACTCAAGTTATTCATCCGCATAGATGGACTGTGGAACAGATGAATCAGATATATGCTTTTTATTATTCTGTTTAGAGGTGTTTAAGGGAGTAACAAGCATATCTAAACAGAATGTTAAGAATATCTACTACATGTTGAGGCACATCCCTAGCTGTCTAAGAAGGAGGAAGAGGAGGAAAAATAGCATAAAGAAAGACAAAACAAGATGGCTAAATGTTTGCACTTACACATTTATGGAGGCTGCTTCTCAGACAACAGTAGGGAAGTGGGTGGGTACAAATGTCAATCAAAAGCCCAGGTTAAAGAATACAACAGCATAATCAAAAGAGTGCAAGGGTATTAAGAGCCTTTGACTTATAGCAGGAAGAGGCAGAGAAACAAAAGGTATTTAATCACGCTCATTAAAATTGGATAGGGCAATGGACCTGTGGGTAAGCCACAAGCAAGTGCATCTGGTGAGCTTCTTGTACACCTGACAGCTGACAAGCCTGAAAGACTGGCAGAATGGCCAGGACAGAGACACTGTAAAGATGCACAAGGACAGTAGGTAGTAGTAAGGGGCAGGGCTTTAAATGTTAACTAGTCTGAAAGCTCCTGACTCTTAAGAGCAGTTGGTTGTGCACAGGAGTGGGTAGGAAGAAGGTCAGAAAGAGGTACAAGACAGGATATGTAAAGAAAAAGAAAAAAATTGAAATGAAACCTGAGAAGAACAAGGTGCTTTTTTATATGAAACAGAAGATAAATTGCCCTAAATCTGATACACAAAGCCTCTCCCCAGAATTCTGTAAGAATCTGTGATTAGATCTATATCCCTTTGTCTTATTCTAGGATGGGAGAATGTGAATACTTCAAAGGTTCACACAGGGCATCCCTGTATCCCCTTCCCTTCCTCCTAATACATCCAACCCTTCCACCCATACATCATGTTTCCTCCACTGTAGAGCACAGGAAGCACCTTGAAAGACAGGATAAAGAAATAGATTGTAGCAATCTCTTGCAAAAATGCAAATAGTTTTTGTCATATAAAAAAGAAGGATTTATCATACACTAACATACCCTGAATTACATGAAAATTGACTGATTTTAAAACACATTGTCATTACAGCCTCTTTTTGCATTTAATGCCAAGCACCCGAATTCAGTTAAGTTTGAACCTCAAACTAGAGTTAGAACAGAAGCTTTCAAGATGCCATATATGCTAGCATTTGTCTATAAAACACAAGCTTCAACAAGATGCCAAAATGACCACCTTTTTGACAAAAGAAAGACACAGACAATATTAAGATGAATTTGGTTGGTTAAGCAGGCTGGCTGGTCGGTTAAGGCCAATTCCTATCCTGCAGGACTTAACCGTTCCCATGCAGCCAGGTACTCTACACGCGACCTGCCTGCTGGAAGTTCACACCAGTCAACTGCACTTGCTGTTCTGCTCAGCACGTGGAGCCCATACTACAAAACAGTACAAGGGAAACATAAAATCGTGTTAGAAGTGACAAGTTGTAGTCATGATACTCTAAAGATAACAACAGACCAGTGAGATGCCAGCACAGGGAATTCAGCACTTCTGACCTGGAACAGGAGGAGGAGGTCAAGTCAAGGAAGCCCATTGGTTTTACTTGAGTGAATTCTGCTCCATAGACAGGCTGTCAAATACCCCTTTTCCTGTAGACATATTCCCTGAGCTTCAGCTGCTCTCTTTCCCACTCCACCTAAAATTGTAGGCATACCTACCTACAGATAACTTAATCTCAAAAAAAAAAGCAGATTCTAGAAATAGAACTGATAGAAATAGTTACTATGTAACTATCCTACATCTTCAGAATAATAAGACAAGAAAGCAAGGCACATGTTGAACAGTCAACTGTACCCAGAGGGGAAAAGTCCTATCTTACCCCAGAAAGACGATGTGAAAATTCAGCTGCAGTGATTGCTGCTAATAGAATAAGTTGATGCCAAATGTATTTGGAGTCTAAAAACATCTGAATTTGATTGTTCAGATGATATTAGATCGTATCTATCTGTCTGTTTGACTAGACAAACTTTCAGAACAGTCAGTCTTTAGATAGGACATTGATATTTAGATTAAAAGACCATAGTTGAAAACATTAACAGAATACAATAGACAAAATACATCTCGTAATGTTTAACATTTAATGCTGATCAAGCACTCAATCATAAATTTACAGAGTTAATAGTCTAGCTCTCATTTAGTCCAAAAAAATTATGTTCTTATAAGCCAAATTCTATTCAAGAGAGCTATCAAAGTATTAATGCATACTAACATAAACAATGACAGCTCCAAGTCACTGTAACACAGGCAAATATCAGCAGCATTCCTCTCTCTGGGAAAGCCATAGGACAATATAAGCAAAATTAGCATGGTACAATATCAGTAATTCACTCTTGTCTTATATACATATAATACAAGAGCATACTGAATGTATCTCTATAGCTAGCAATTGAACACACGTACACATACATACATGCAGACACACACATTTGGAGCTTGTATTGTGTAAGAGCTTCTCCAGCTCTGTGCTTTTACAAAATTCCTTTGCAACTTTATATTATATGACTGGATTTCACTTTATCCTCTGGTGAATTCAGACACAAATTATAAAACGCTGTTAAGATTCAAGCTCTTGCTTTTTCCTGTACACAGGACACAATTTTACAGATAGCCTGACCTTCTTCAAATTACTTAGTTATACAGCTCATGGAATGATATAACCCATATTTCATCTAGGTTTGAAGACACTGGCCACCCAGTCCAACCTCCTGCTCAAAGCAAGGCTAGCTTTAAGGCTAGATCAGGTTGCCTGGGGTCTTACATAGTCAAGTTTCTTCTACCTAGAAGTCCACAAAATTACTGAGGAAGAGTTAAACCCGATGTTTTCAATTCCTTACATCACACCCATGACAAAAGACGGGGGGAAAGGTGTGTAAGCATGAGAGCTGCAATGAAACAGCTAACACTTGTTTAGAACCTTAAGAGGCATTCCTAAGACAAGCACAGATGGTCTCAAGAGAGACAGGGGTGCTTCCTGCCAAGCAGTGCTAGCTGCAGGGAGTATCAGGCTGCAGCACCTTTCAGAAGAACTGACGGACAATCAGAAGACACCACTGTCATAACTATGACACCATTTTAATGCTTGTTTTCTGCAGTTTTATGTTTTCTTTGGGAAGCCACACTTTCCCCTTTTCCTGCACAGGCCTTTAATTTCCCTGGTTTGCCAGGATCATTTCGTGTTCATTCTGGTTCTTCACAACACATGTCAAGAAACAGACAATGAAGTCCAGGGCAGCATATCCTGCATCACCCTTCCCACTTCATTAGCTGCCCTGGAAAACTAACAGGCAATTCAACATACCAATGCCACTGTATATGTACCACTGTATGTATGTTTATGTCAAAGTATTCTGCTACGGGAAGGCTGCTGGCTCAGCAAAGGGTCAAGATGTCTAAACTCCTGAATTACCAAACTCTGATTTAGTGTTTAGCTATATGTTAAAGAAATCTGTGCACAAAGTTTAGGCCAAGCTGACTCTCTAAAGCTGTTAAAAGTGACGAATACAGGGACTTCTAATTGAGGGAGTCAGCCTTGGGAAGGACAGGGAACAAAGAATGGATGTTGAAAAGAACACTGTTATCTTAAGTTAGGCAGAAAGAAGCCTCCAAGTGAGGAAGTTCTGGCTGCAAGAGGAGACAAGTGATAAAGTGTTGCAAATCACATAAAGTTGGTTGAAAGTAGGACAAAGGTAATTGTGGCAGTGGGAGAGTGTGACATCCGACTCAAATACCTCCCCCAAGAGTGAGAGGGCAAATCCCTCCTTGGGGAGCACGCGTAGCTGGTAAAAGCCTTCAGCAGCGCTGTCTGAGGCTGCGCACTGATTTGCATTAGAAGTGAGAAACTTGTAACCAATCCTCTGTGCGTGAATGGAAATGAATATGTAATACATTATGAATGTGCAAGCGCTCTGCTGTATATAATGTGTACCCTCGAGCAACTTGGTGAGCACTCTTGGAAGAAACATTCCCCCACGCTCCCAGAGCTGTAATAGAGAATGCCTGCCTTCTAAAACTTCAGATCAAATCTTAGAGGGCTTTTCTCTGTGACCAACTTTACGGTACCAGTATTCAGTCACTAAAGTCCCAAACAATTACTACTTCATTACAAAAACTTGATTTTAGCGGCACTAAGCATGTGACAACTCACAAGTCTATTAGTCCCAATCACAATTATATATGTTCATAGGTGTTAAACAGTTCTTTCAAGTAAGTTGGAATAAAACTCAACTCCTTGTTATAAGGATAGTGCACAAGTGATTAAATACAGATTCCTTAGTCCACACATTTGTGATGTAAGACAATTCACAGAAAAATCTAAGTTTGAAGCTTTTTTTAAAAATCTCTGGTGAGAAAAACAAGACAGTGATTAAAACATTATCAACATTCCTTCTGAGCCCTTTTCTTCATCAATATTATTAAGAAGAAAAAACCTTATATATTAGAACAGTATTTCCAAGATGCAAGATATAGGGAAATACTGGCACACTTTCTTCACAATCCATCACCAACATGTTTGTTGCCTTAATTTGTATCCTAAATTGACTATATTTGCTCATTTTCCTTTGAAATATGCTTTTTTCCCTCTAAAATTCAATCACCATTCCCTCTTACTGTGATAAGACCCCAGCATGTTCTGCAGAGTATAAAATAAGAGTAGACTACTAAATCAAAATATTTTTCACAGATGTGAATCATTTTAAGCTTAGTATTTAAAAACAGTATTTATCTGTCCAAAAAATGCCTCATGCTTGACTGGCAGAAAGCCCATAGAATCAGCGCATGGTGTGATATTTCATTTGAGAAACCTTTTGCGGAAAAAAACCTGTTCGTATTAAACATTGGAAAAGAGCTATGATTTTGAAGTTCAAAGTTGCTGAAACGCAGAATGGATTTCACATAAACCTAATATTATAGAATTAATAACATATACTGCATTATTGAGAATATTTCCAGAAATCAGCAAGTTTATAGCTTTCTTCACTAAAAAGGTACTTCTAATCAATTCTACTTGCAACGTAGAAAAAGCAAAGATACTTGTAAGCCCTTTTAAATTACATTTGAGTATGCTGTATACAATAGTTTTAAGTATACAGCTGTATTCAGCTGCGTAATAAGATCGCCCTAAGATCAGCTCTGACCATCTGGAGCTCCATCATGCTGATAAAGAAACAAAGGAAGACATTCAGAGACCAAGCAAAGAGCATTTTGCTGTTTTTTGTTAAACACAGGCTTTAAAGAACAGGTATTACAGGCATTGAATGATAGGGTTCAGTAAAGCGAGAGATTTCTCCCACACTCCTGAGCAAGCACATGAACTGCTCTGCTAGTTGAGAACACTCTGACAGAGACAGCTGAAATGGCAGGTCATTTTCTAGTTTCCATTTTCATTTCTTTTGGGCAATATAGGCCCTGATGAAATAGAATGACTTTTTTTCATGGAGATACACATTCCTCACTGAACTAATAATTTCTTTCTTCTTTCAGGGGCTTTTAAAAAATACACAGAAGCACATGTCCCACAAAAAGAAGGCATATTTATCACCCAGTCTCAGGTGGAGGAGGAACAGACCTTTGATAGTGTTTTTCAGTAAAAATATTGTTAATGACTTTCAGCAATAGACATATAAACATGACCTTCAGCTGGTCAGAACAGCTGACCAGAACAGAAATAAAACATTATTTTGTCACTATAAAAAACCATAATTTGCTTATACCTTGAGTACTGCATGCAATTCCAGTCTTCGAATCTCAAGAGTGATAGCAGAGTCAGAAAAGGTCAAGGAAAGAGGGACTGATCAAGGGGACAGAATTGCTGCCCTATTAGGAGAGATTAAAGAGTGTACAACTCCTCTGTTTAGAAAGGAGAAAGCTGAGCACACCTGGGCATAAAAAAAATCATGACAGCTGTGGATGCAAAAGATCCACTTGATACTGGAGAGTACAGCTATACTTGTGGTTCCTCTCTAACCAGCCTTTTCTACTGCCACTGACAGAGAGAGACTCCTAAGGCAGAGGGAACACTGCTCTGAACCATCAAAGTGTTTCTTATATCAAAGATAGGAACTCACAAAAGAACTGAAGTATTACGAGAGTTCATTTTTACAATATAACTTTTAGATGTGCGTGTAATTGTGCATTTGTTTGTTCATGCAAAAAGTAACAAAATGGAGATACTCAAAAAGAGAAAACATCTGCTAACTGATGGTTTTTCTGGGCAGAAAAAACCCACATCTTGTGATCAGCTATATATTAGGAATAACTATTCATAAACTATTCAATAACTATGAATGAGTACAGAAAACACAGAAAGCTGAAGACGTTCCAAAGATGCCAAGCAGAGCCCATTTTACGTATCTTTTATTACATAAATACCCATTACAGGGAAAGGAGGAAAAATATACATGCTAGCTCTCAGTGTTTAGGCTCTACTTGTAGCCAAGACTGTTATGGTTAAATGTCTTCACATAGTTATTTTTCTTCACCACAGAAACTAGGGGAAGAAAGTGAGAAAATATTTAAATTCCTGTAACTTCAAAATCCAGATTCATTGATACAGCTCCCTTTACCCTTTCCCCCTTGACCAAGATAGTTCATCTAGCTTTTTTTGCTGGTAGTAACAAAATTCAAATTTTATTCTTTCAGCTTCAAAGTTTAGGTTAGAACATAAAATCCCTTCCTCCAAAAAGTCTAACTTCAGCACTGTTGCTTTATTTCTTAACAGTAGTGTCACCCACTGTTTTGCACAATAAAAGAGAAACGTGGGCTGTTCACCACTGCCAAGAGAACCTGGAGGCCAAGGACAGATTGCAGGAGTAAGTACACAGAAGTCTGAAGCAGTCAGGAAGCTTCACAGCCACCCAGCTCAGATTAAGCAAGGAATGGCATACCCCATCCATGTTACATATAACTGAAGCAGTGAACGTCCAGCAAATTTCAGACAGTGGGAAGTCTCCACTGAGAGAGGCACTGCCTCTACAAACTCCTACTGTCCTGCAAGTGTGTGTCATATACAAGAGGGGAAAACCAGATCAATTACATAGGTTATCGGTCTACATAGGTCAGCATCTTCTTTTGGAAGGCCTTCACAACAGTTTTTAATAAAGCTAATTAAGGTCATGTTAGTCTACTGTGCAGCTTAGACATATCCTTTGTTTACATAATTCCTCAGTTTTCACAGAATCACACAATGGTCAGAGTTGGAAGGAACTTCTGGAAATCATCTAGTCCAAGCCCCTGCTCAAGCAGGTTCACCTGGAGCAGGTTGCACAGAGTTGCATCCATGCAGGTTTTGAATGTCTCCAGAGAAGGAGACTCCACAGCCTCTCTGGGCAGCCCGTCCCAGTGCTCTGTCACCCTCAAGGTAAACAAGTTCTTCCTCATATTCAAAGGGAAATTCCTCTGTTGCAGTTTGTGCTCGTTGCCCCTTGTCCTGTCATCGGGCACTACTGCCACTGCTGGCCCCATCCTCCTGACACCTGCCCTTAGAAATCTGTGTACTTTGTTCCTTTCTGCCTGTGATGCAAGACTATTTTAAGAATTCACTAAATCAAATGCACTGGTTCATCACAAGCAATCTATTTCAGAAGTAATAGCGATCAAATGAATAACTATCTTCAATTTTTAAAAAGTTACCGAAATTTTTATGTAACTAAGACTGGACCTATTAGAAACATAACAAAGAGATGGCAGGAGCACAAGTAATTTTTAAGAAGCAGAGACAGCAGACTCTAAGCAGATGCTTGTAATTGCAGTTAAAATTATGGTATCACCTCAGAAGTAAAGAAATAACAAAACTGAAATATTACATAGAGGTTGATTAAAAACTTGGATATGCGAAACACACTATCTGTAGTACAGTTGTGGAACATGCATTTAGCCAACATTAACAGTTTTTCCTTTTAAACAGCCTTAATTAATCAGGACTTCGAATACACTGCTGCAATCCACTACACCTTTGTAACACTGCAGCCAGAGGACAGAAAGTTCTTAAACATATATGAAAGGTTAAACCTTCCAGTAACTTTGGGATTATATTCTTCATACATTGGTAAACCAGTGTGGACTCTCACAATCATCTCGATTGACCTCCTGCGTAAATGGTTGTTCAGTGAAGGTTCCCCTCTACTGCACCAGAGGTGTGCTAGATGGGCGAGAACAGGAAAGGTGCTTCTTTATGGAAACAGAGGCCTTTTGGAGATTCACAAGATTTATCTAAAGTCTGCATTAACAGGGGAGGGATGCTTGCACTGATCTATTAGAAAGATTAACTTTGGAAATACTTAGTGAGCAATTCAAGTGGCAGAAGGGTTAAGCCTCTTACTTCTTGCAGCAGAACGTTACAGGACTCACCAATTAATGTTAATTATTGCTCCTAAAGAGCTAAGAACAGACACTGCTCCTGCCTTTAAGGAGGGGAAGCAACAAGAACATCAGCCAAGCAGTGACATTTAAATAGTAGGTTAAATACCCATCAATGCTTAAGGGAGCACTTCCTAGCATATTTCCTACGCTAGACATGACATGAAAGTTCACAGAAATGATCTTTCACTCTGATCTTCATCTTACAATTAGCTTTCACATTAGCTTTCAAAAAGCTTATGACTTACTGAACACTCTTTTAATCTAAGAACATGCACATCACCTGAATGTATTAAAGTCACCACTGATTTTAACAAAGGTGTTGGTAAGCAGTACAAAAACTCAACACATTTGTTGATTGCAACTTAGCTGTTCAAATTTTAACGGTAAAAGATCAAAACCAAAACTGTTGCGTTTCCCCTATTGGAAAAAACTACTTGTTTTTACCTGAACTACTGAAGAGTATTCAGTCCCATTCCAGTCATTAGATGGCCCATTCTCAACCATGTCATATCTTTGCAAAAACACCACCGAAAACAGATGCTTCCCTTTCACTGGCTTAATCACTTAGACATGTACATATGTGTCTATTAAAATTTTCTTTTTTCCTCCCCTGTGCATCACCTGTCTTCCCCCACATTTGTTCTATTGAGTTTTTCGTTGGTTTGGGGTTTTTTTCTAATTATTATTACCCTTATTGGGGTCTATTTAAGCATAAATGACTAAAAGCTAGCAAAAGAGCAACAGGAAGTTCTCTTTCTGATACTTTCATTTGAGAGACAGCATCGTCTGTTATATAGGAATGAAAACTACTGTTGACTTCCCAGCTATGCAGTAGCTATTTTTGCTCTCACTGTTTTGGAGTTGTGAATATTTGCTGTATCAGTGTTTCCAAATGAAACGACATATCCCACAGGAATGAAGATTTATTATGGAATTCAGATACACTGCTCCTGCTAAAAAGCAAAGGACATTAAAAGAAAAAAAGCTATTTAGTTTACAGCCCT
>JAVJGI010000057.1:39703554-39718291 GCA_035590275.1 Ibycter americanus | reverse complement strand
ATTGCAAGAATATTTTCCCAGACTTTGCTCTTCCTTCCCTATCTAGAGGAATATTTTGTCTTCCAACTATCTGATTACTTTATACTTCACATCTTGGCAGCTGAGCTTCCTGAAATCAGTTGTAAATTCAGACAAATATTACTTGTAATGCCAAGGTAATACAGATATGTGGTAAATTAAAGCACATAATGCACTGATGAGCTTTTTCCTTGTGATTAGTCCTCAGCAGAGACCTTCTGCTCTGGAGAACAGTGCTACTGTATTGATGTTTATAGGCAGTTTAGCAACACTGACTCTAAACTCTCTTGCACAAAACACTGTGCAACAGATTTGCTTTCCAGCACAAGTATTAAAGCTAAGTACGCAACAATACTTACTTATATAGCAATTTTTTATTGACTACATTTTATCACTTTTAAGTAGATACAAAGGAAGGAAGCTTAGGAAATATTGGAAGTTCCCTAACCTTTGAAATCTTTACTCCAAATTATATAATAGCTTGATGTGTATAACAAAAGACAATGCACATGCATTGCACATGCAATTAAAAGAGTAATACAAATTTTTCAAAGCTCCTGTACAGTAAGTACGTCTTCAGTAAGAATCGAAGCTTTTGAAACAAGGATCTTGGACTTCTCTCAGCTCCATCAGATTACACTTGCACGCAGGGTACGTGCAATGTCCTGCCCAGTCAACAGCAGTGAAGTGGTTCCTTTGCTTTCTCCCCTCTGGCCATACAGGGTAGTTTTAATGAGGGCAAAACCTGCAAATTATACTGTTTGCTCTGTATACATGGAGTACAAAAAGCCCAGCTGATTTTTATACTTGTCATTTGGACTGTCCTTGCCTTTTTATGAAGACTTTGAAACATTGCATAAAAATAAAATGTAAGATACCTTTGAACAGCTATCACTCTTTGGTAAGGAAGAGGCACTATGGCTAAAATAGATTGCATCTGGCTACACAATTCTGAAATGCCCAAGCTTCTTATCAGGACCCAGAGCAAAAAAACCAAATTACACACCTCTGGTAAGTCTAGGGTTTGCAGTTAGCACTAAAACTTATTAAAAAATTACTGTCAGGTGTGAATCACTGGTCTGTGGAAATAGCTTTAGGGTTATGCAGTGGTCCCTCAAAAGTATCAGTGTCCTCTGCAGCACCCAAATCACATCACATTATTCATTTCAAGGTGGATCCATCTTGTTTCAGAACACCTCAAGGCATTGGCTACATGCTTACATTTGATGTTATTCATGTACTGTCATAATCCCCTTGCAAGACTCCTCTGTTTACCCTGTGCACATAGACCTCCTTTGCCACACAGAAAGTTCATTCTTCCAGCTTGGGCTCTTTCATCTGCTCCCACTGCAAACTTCTTTCTCTGTCTCCCTGACGAGAATGACACCGTTATCTTTCCAGTAGTCCTCTCATACACGGAAAGGAGAATGGAAAGCAATGTCTCTCCAGAGCCATCCTCTCCTAGCAGATTTTTTTTTGTCAAATGTATTCAAAACTCACCACCTTTGTTTCAGCATTAAGATTCAACTAAGTTGTCAAACCTGTATCACAAATGACAGCGTCTGTCTTTACAAATAGTGTCACATTTTATGTAATGGCACTATTTATTCAAGCCAAATATGTGTCAGGTTTCAAGACTATTTTTTAATTATAACTTGTTTCAGTGGAAGAAGAAGACTTAAGAGAAAAGATACTTGTATGTGGGAGTCTGTAGACACTTTAATGTAAATGGCAATCAAAAGGCTGCTTAGAGAACAAATGCCACACCTCATTCTTGTTTTGGTCTCCCTGGTTCATTTCTTTGATAAAGTTACACTTCTTAGCCACATAAGTGCAGGACTAAACTCTATCAGTAATGCTGTTAGTTGTTCATGTATTAGTCCACACACTGATTTTACCTGAGCCTCCCAAACCCTCCTCTCTAAAAACAAGAAAAATACCCAAACCCCTGCCTTTTTCATGCACTTGCATGGAAAAAACAGCTAGTTGTTTCCATTATGTTTAGGACCAAAACTCTGAGGAAATTTGGCAAAACCAAAGCATGTCAGATGGACCAAACAGCCGCCTTTGCGAAAAAAAGACTGTTTCTGAACAAAGAGGAAGCGTTGCAAATTTTATCTTTTTTGACTGTAATAAAACATTTGATCCTTTGCCACAGAGCACGAGGTTACATAAGCTACAGGAGATTGAAACTTCTAAAGAAAGTCACAACAATCCCATGGAAGAGTAGTTAGGAATAAAAATGCATCAGACGAGGGAGGTTACCAGCTGATTTCCTCAAATATCATTCTGCAGGCCAGTCTTATTCCACAGCTTAATTAGCTGCCCCAATGTAAAAAACCCAAACTTTTTCCAGTAACAGCACTCACATTTTTCAATGACAGAATTTTGGAAAGCACTAGTCACACACAGAAGTACCTGGATAACTTATCCCTGTCAGCCAGCAGAAGTAAGACCATTTCATAATAAGACCATTTCATAATACAAAAGGAAAGATTGTAGACTCGATAGTTGCTAAGTAAAAAGGGGGATTAATTAAGACTATATGCTACCAAGACCTAGGATGTATCAGAAATCATACTTCCACGAGAGAAAGTAATTTAGGAAATCTGTAGCAGTAACCTGTAGCCTTTAACCACTTATGTTAAAAAAAAAACAAACACGCTTATTTTAGAGGAAGCACGGAGAAGGGCTGTTGAGAGAGAAAGAGAAAGCTAGCTTAACTTCTGGGTGTCATTTACTACTAACAACAACAGGATAAACCTTATGTCATCTAACGATTGACATCAAAACAAGAACAAATAGGTCAACAAGGCCATGAATAAATTTAGGCTAGATCTGAGGAGAATAACTTCTAACCACTTAATGCAAAATACCCAGCTGCTTTAAAAGTGATTATCAGTATGCTTAGGGAAGGGTCATAATGTAGTACTTAAAATAATGGGTAGAGTAGATAGACCAATGCAGAAGACACCCTCCATGCTTTCAACAAATGTTGGTCCCCTGTTGGTTTCAGGGCAGACCAATGGGCCAACAAGCATAAGGCCATAAACAGCCCTCAAAATGAAAGCCAGTGAAGTACCCTTTGATTTCGTATCTGAAATGTGGAACTTAAGTTTTGACAAGGGAAGAGGTGATAGTCTCAATGTTAAAAAACAGAAGGAAACCCCATATCACTTAAAATTTTGGTTCTCACAGGAACTGAAATTAAGTCAACAACATTTTGATTAACACTTCCATAAAACTACAATTTTTCTCTCTTACAAGTCAACACTGGAATTAGTTGAGGTTTTGTCCACATTAAACAAGGTCTCAGCAGCTGGTCTCTTCTAACAGGCCTCTGAAGAACATCCCTAATCGTAACACGCATTCACTTAATTTAAGCTTCCAAACAGGCCAAAACATGCTTGTGCAAGTGAGCTTTTGAGCCTAAGCTGAATCATAGGGTAGCTGTTAAAATGACAAACAGCTACAATTTGCTAAAGCTTGATCGCACAGCTATATGTGAACTGGAAAAGGATAAGAAATTTTCTGTCACCTCTATGTTTTACCGGATGCATCCAAGACCAAGTGAGAAGCCCAGACTGCATTTCTCTCACACTCCTGTGCACCTGCCCTTGTTCTCTTGGGATATCCAGAACAGCTCCAGACATTCAAGGATACACACACCTAACACAATGCCAGGATTAGTACATATGACAAAGGCAAGTTTTGTACCATGTAGACTGTAAAGTCACATAGTATAACTATATTAGAACATAAAGTATAGCCAAAATCAGAAATGGCAGTAATTTTTGGACTTCTGTCCTCTGAGTGTTTAGGTCCTATTACTAATTGCCTGGTCACCAACATACTAGTCTCATTCTCTACTTCCATATACCATCCTGGTTGAGCAAAGGAACTCAACTGACTTGTACTATCACACTGAGTATGCAACTAAAGGGGAATCAGAATTTTTCAAGAGTCATAGCAGGAAGACTTTGTGGAGGTGACAGCACACAAACAATAAATAGCCCATGCTATTCAGGTTAAATCAAGAATTGCAGTGGCCACACACAGAACTTCATGAAATCAATCATTACTACCTGAGAAAACAACCTCCAGCCTAGCAGAAAACACAATGAAGCTCTTGCGAAACTCCAGTACCTGTATAGCACTCTTAAGAGCAAACCATTCAGACGAAATGGTAGGCAAAAGGCTTTGAAATCATATTCTGCTTGTAGGGTCCCTTGAAACCCAGAAGACTAATACTTGGTCCCCCATGCAGTTTAGCTAGACCATCTTCAGCTTCTGCCCTCTTTCTGAGGACTCTGTTCAAGATGTATTTGCAAGGCGGGAGGCATCCTCCAACTAGGCTGAAACAAAATGATTTACTACTGCAGACTGTAATCTACACTTAAATGTCTATGCTTGTTAATCAGTTCTTATGTGATACTGTCAAATGCAATTACATTTGAGTGGAAATTTCTATGTGACACAGAAAAGTAATCATATTTACACTTTCACGCTGAGCACATTCAGGTAAGATTCATTCTAACATGAAGAACTCTGATTCAGAATTGAAAAGTCTACATATCTGACTTAATGCATTGAGTTCTTTTTTTAGTATAAAATTTTAATTTCTAAGTCCACTTGCTGCAATAGGTAGACTGTAGCCTATTGCAGTACACATTTATATACATCTAAACTGTGTTTCTCTACAATAGTAACAAAAGTTCTCAGTATTTCATTGCTGATGTTCTCCAGACGTGTCCCACAATAAGTCTGGCAAGTGGATGAATATGCTAAACAAAAATTTCAGTCCTCTTTATTCAGAGAGAAAAAAGAATGGTGATATGACATGCGCTTCAAAAAGATTAATTTTTTATGTGTCTTTTCTCTTCCAAAAGTTCTAGGACTTTTTCTTAAAGGGCAGACCTAACTATATGTTGAGAACAGATTTATTAGAATTTTTTTTCCCTTCTGCCTTTGGCATTTGTCAAGACTAACAACAGTATATATCAAGAGCGACTTTTCATTTAACACTTCTTTTTAATTAAGTCTTATTACTTCTGTAATATCTATATGCTTCAAATGTACTGACTGTTTAAGAACTCTACACAAATCCTCTTTGGATTTTTATGTTTCAAAATATATTCTGATGATTATTCCCTTTCCCAATTTCATTTTACCTCTGTGGAGGTAACAATTTAGCAATGCAGTTCTGACCTCTCTTACACTGAAACAAGTAAAATGATTAGGCAAGAATTTATGACCTCTCATTTTCCTGGTACCATGCTGAAGCAGAAAAAGAAAAACCAAATGGTCATCTGCGCAAAAACATTTCTATAAGCAACTTGAAAATAGTAAATGGTGCTTGTTTTGGTCTTCACCTGAAATGATGACTATAACCCTTATCTTTCAGAGCAAGTGTTAAGAAACCAAAAGAGCAGGCTCAGGTTACCTATATTATTGCAACAGGGCCTCAAAAAAATATTTTGGACAAGACTTTCAAAATGGCCTATTTCTTCCGTATCACCACCAGCCCTCTAGGAGCTTTACCATAAACTATAGCATGTATTTCATAACATACCAAGTCACTGCTTGAAATTCAGTTTGGGTAAGAACAAAAGGTTCCTTCTTATGGTGAGAACTGTATCTAGACTCCAGCACTGTTGGTCCTCTTAATAAATATAATCAGTCATAAGACAGGTTTCTTAGTGGCATACTTCTGATACAAAGACGATGTTCAATTTTGAAAGACTTTGTGTGATAGAAGAATTTCTTACTACCAGGATACAATTTCACTTCCATATATTTCTTAATTATTTGCAAATTGCTGCTATGCCAGGTTAGTTACCATATAGTCTTAAAACTGTTTCAAAGACATACCTTTGGTACTTTGCCATTTATCTGTATTTCAGGTATTTTGAATATTCCTCTAATATCCTGTGAAGTGTATGGACTTGGTTCTCTCTGTGCAAGAAGACGGACAATATCAGTATCTAACAGTATGCTGATAACTGCACAAAGATTTTATTTAAATGTGAAAAGCTATTGTATCGATCAGAGCTGAAAAAATCAAGCAGTAAACACAATTTAAGTTTTTCAACAAAGCTTAGATGTTTCCTCCTTTTCACTTTGAATGTCACAGAAGTATACTACTATCTTGTTTCAAATACGCTTAGAAATTCAACAGGTTCCCCTATTGCACCTGTGAAAACATGTTACTTCATTGCTTGAATGTATGAGAAACTCACAGAAGCATTTTCCTCAACTGTGCAATACTTACTTTATCAAATGCAGAGGTTTTATACAGTTATCTAAAATAACAAAAGGAATTGTATTTATACACAACAAGCTTGTCTCAGAATGAATTCTTGTTCTTTTACCTCTAAAGTTTCCTTCTGAGAAAAAATTCCATCCATACCGACAAGTATCTCTGGAAAATTTATAAAGATTGTATTCCATTTCCTAAAGTGGTAAGGCTTTGCCCATGCCACAGCTCAATAGAAGAGTCCACTTTAAAACCACAGTAATATGGGGGACTGTGTTTAGGACAAACTCTTTGATCTAGAAGTATGGGAATCATCTAGGGGTATTAGGTCATTAACATATTCATTAAATTCCGCTACAGCTTTTGTGACACAGTCCTGTCCTGGACTGTGCTGTGTATGACGTGTGTGCAAGCCTGGAAGAGTACAAGTGCATCACATGCCAGGTGTACCACACGTGTACAAGCCAGGTTTGCAAATCCTTGTTTTCTAGACGTATGAGATGTACTGTGCACGTACTAAATCTCTCATCTGCACATGTACACCAGATATACATGGATTTCTGAATGCCCAAAAGTACATTTAGGACTACAGCTGTGGGATATCTATAAAATATCAGAAAAATCAACAAAGCCCATTGAACAAGGGCTGGTGGAGGTGTGGCAGACAGATGCGTGGACATTTGCCTTAAACATTTTTTGGTACAAAAAGATGCGAGTTTTGCTGACTCAGGCGCGTAGCAGGTGCTATAACCACAAGAAAGAACGAGACACCAGTTTCCAGCCCTGCAGAGGCAGGACTGAGGCGGTATTTTTATCACCCTCACATCTCCAGGTTTTGGTGCCTGTAAACAGCTAACTGCACATGTGCAAGGGTACTAGGTCGTTGACCTTGGTGAGGGTCTCATCTGATGCGACCACAAAATAGTGCCCCTGCAACCACTTGGGATACACCCAGCCTGTGCAGAACCAGAGCACACTTACCCTTGCTTAGCATCACACCCACCATGCATACGCATGAAGTTTCTTGGAACTGGGCAGAGATTTTGGGACTGGGACTGTATAAAAATGGTATCACCAGAAGCTCGGGTGGGTATCCTACCACCAAAATTCCCAGAGTGAAGATGACCCACAGGATGCTGCTGGATCCATGGGTGGTGGTATTTCTTTATCTCCCTCTCTCTCTTTTTGTACCTTTCTCCCTCTCCTCCTCTCTTTCTGCTTAGAAATGTGTGGCAGGGGACTTGCTTATCCCGTTAAGTTGTCCAGTTAAGTAATTGCCATTGAGTTATTTTATCTACCCACATGCCTTGTATTGTGTACTAATAAATCACAAAATTGGTTGACTGGTGTCGTTTCACCTTAATTCAGTCCAAGGGGATCACGAACTTGGTTGTTAGTCCCAAGGGGAGGGAGGTCATCCTGAACGGCTCCTTTCGGGTTGCAACAGGAGGCAAGTGGAGGACAGACTTACAGTGCCCTGATACATGTTAGCTATGGTTTCCATATCTGCTTCATTGTGCACTGAATCAGCTCTGTATCTATTACCAGCACTTAACACCAATGTTAAGTGTTGTGTGCATGAGTACACATCTATCACACCAGCAGCAAAACAGTTGATACCAGCAGAATCAATATTTTAACAGCTGATTTTCCTCACAAGATTTGAGACTTACCACATCCTTCCCTTTCTGAGAGCACACAGTGCTTTCTAGTCAAGGGGAAAATCAAGATCCAAAGGCCTGGCAATTACAGCAGCTGAAGATCTGACATTAATAAATTGCATTAAGAAAACACTTACGGATTTTCACACAATGAATTTGAGACCCTATTTCCAGTGTACTAGACATTATTATAAAGATACAGGCATCTCATCTAGTCAGATTACTGGAACAGTGAAATATCCTCAACTTTCTTAATTTGACTTGAAGTGTTCTTACCATTAGAACACATTCTGCAATGAGATTATGCAGCTGTTAAGAGAACACACACCCCAACCGCTGGCTATAAACGGTGATGTCCCTAGCTGCCTATGATAACAACATCACACTCAGCAAGGCCATTAGCACAGAAGGCACAATTAACATAGCTTTCTAGTGCCACATTATTAAGTGGGAAAAAACACTCTTATAACACTGTATGATTTCTTTTTATTTTTAGAGTCACTGCCTCCAGGAAATTAAAAATATTTTAACCTTTATGCAAATGGAATACACCTGATATTTTCAGCATCAGACTAAAGATTACCCTCAAAATCATGACATTAAATAAAATGAGCTGTGAAACTAAGTCCATCAGAGACCATCTCAGTCTCTGTCCAGGTATCAGAATCACTTCACTATCCAGTTATAAAGCCAAGTGAGCAGCTGGAAATGGTCTAGGAAGTGTCCTTATACAAAATTGCCATGACATTCCTTTAACCTCTGCCAGAAGTTTAAAAAAAAAAAAAAAAAAAAGCCAAGCAGACACACATATTTGGACAGGCACATTTGTTAAGTCTTGTCTCTAGTTTCAACATTTAAATCAGTTTTTTTATGTCACAACCCCCCTGATTATCTAGAGGAGTACCACATATTCTCACTAGTCCTTTCAATTGTAACAGGCTGGGTCTGAGACAACAAGCTTCAGCTCATGCTCCAACTCACGTGACTCAAAGAGCCAGGTAACAGTCTGGATATCATAATATTAACTACACTGATGTTTCTAAGATGAAACAAAGGAGGAAAGGCTGTGGGAACAGAAAGAAAAATAGTGGGTAGGAGATATGGAATCAACTGAGGTGCAGAATTACTGCTTCAAGCATCTTGTACTTGTCTATAGATCTAAAACTAAATGAAAAAGTGGGATGAGCCCATCAGTGCTTTTCAGTATAATAGTACTTCTGGTCATTCTCCAAAAATAGCACAATACGAACATATCCTTATGACTCAACGTTCAAAAAGATTTTACATATATATACACATACATATATATATACATATAAAAATAAGAGTGGGAAGAAAAAAATTATGCACAGAGATGGTAGTCTCAGTGCTGCAGAAAGTATCTGTTTGAGGGAAAGAATAGAACAGTTAAGACAGGCAAAGAGGACAGTCCAAGGAAGACACACAGACAAACCCCAGACTTCTAAGAAAAATCTGACATCTTCAGATACAGTTATCTCCTAAAAAGGGAGACTGGACCAGAGGAGGTTCACACAGTCCCACAGCTGATGAAACAGGAAAAGTGGGACAAAGAGATGCTTATGATGGGCAGAGGGAAGCGTAAGGATAGTTTGGTGAAAGAGCAACCTACATAAGCTGGGTGAACTGTGTTTTTTCTTAACCCAAATTAAGTCACAGCACATAGGGATCTTTACAGGGTTATTAAATTTCTCTTCTAATAAGAAACCTTCCAACAGTATGCACCAGCGAGGATGGTGGCTGTTACTGCCTCCTCCTTTTAAAAAATGGAAGAAATATCTACGGCAAACTTCTGCTTTAATAGACATTTTTGTACAGCTGCCATTTTACCATGGCTTTCCCATTGAGGTACCACAATCAAATTGCAGTGCAGCAGTCAGTACATTACAGAGACACTAGTAGCAACTTATGCTTAATTTATAACTCATAGCCATTGTTTATTTGATCTGGAGTGATGAACTTGTGTCTGTACTGAAACAAAATAAAAAAAAAAAGGATCTCTGTAGCCTAGAAGCATCTTTTTCATAACAATGAGAAAAACACTTGATGAACAAAAATTGTGTGTTTCTTTACTGACTCAAGGTTCATCCCTTATTTGAGCATCTATTAATACTAACAGAAGGATATTAATTGATTAGGTTTTTAATAATATAATTCTGTAATTTCGGTATTTTGTTAGTTGTACCCTCTGTTAACTACTGCAGAAAAATCAACAGCACTGTGTCTCAGTTAATGAAACCACTGCTTTATACTGTTGCCATCATTTAAGAACATTGTACATTGCAATCCACCCACTGTATTCTGTGTTTTCTTAATTACTTGGCTTAGGTTTTCACCAGCTCATTCCACAGTCTTAATAGTGCCACCCTACTTGGAAGGTGAACGGGAATCTATATAGTCACACTCCAGCACTGATATCAGGACAAACCATACTACTCTACTTGCATCATAACTCAGCTGATGCAATAGTGTGAAACAGGACATCTCTGAAGTCCTCTCAGAACCTCAGTGAAAAAAACATCAGGGAGTTTTAGTAAGGTTGTCAAATCTGTTGACAGAGAACAATCTTAACTAAGGGGCTTGCCTTCTTAATTGCTTGTATGAATTAATTCTAAGACTCCGACCTTGTAAAAGCTTTCTAGCATCCTTAGACTTTTGCATTCCTATATTTAAATGTTCTATATGCTCAGCATCTGGGCATGTCCCACCAACTTCAAATGCATTGTGCCAGAAATGCATTTGAGCCTCTGTAGTTCTGGTCCACACAGGCTGAAAACTGGAATTCTGATTAAATTGTATTTATATACAACAAAACATCTGTGTTATTCCGTTGCCAACATAAATGATTGACAGCTGTCTTTTAATATTAGCTTTTAGAATAAGCCTAATACGTGAACAGTAGTTAAATATTTTCTTCAAACCAAAATGCACATCTAAAATCAAAAGGTCGTTGTCTCCAGAACAGTTAGTTATATTGAATCAAATCCAGCCTTGTCACCATGTTGATAATTGATGGAACAACGAGTATGCTCACCTCCATGAGGTGGGCCCAACTGCATCTACCTTCACTGCTAAGCTCATTAAAATCTTTCTTTCTTGCCTGCTTTGTTGCCTCAGTAGCTTTCCACTTGTCCCCAAGCTTCATTCACAAATTCTGGTATTACCAGAGTCTTATTCATTTTCTGTGAGAACTTTCTGAGACCCAGAGCTTCCCACCAGCCCCTTTGGAAATTATAAGTCATCCAGTCGCATGCAGTAGCCACATTTCCTCTTCTATTTCATTCCCTTGTTTTGTATCCCCTTCTCTTGAGGGACCATTAATGCAATTCCCTACAGCACATCTGACCATGAAGAACTTCTGGTGCCTGGGAATCCTCTAATAACAAAGGTTGGCTTACGTTGGAGAACCAGAGAAAACTGAAGAAGTAAAGCTACTGAAAATTTGGGTTCTCCATAATAACTGTCTTCAAAAGGAAAAGAAAAAAAAATAGAGCAAACAGTGAAACATATTACAGCCTGCTTCAGCTTTTCCAACAAGAATGTAATTTCAACATTCCAGGCTAGATTCTCCTTAGTTCTACTCTTAAAATAGAGAGAAGATCCCATTAGAATCTTCAGCACGCCAACTAATCCAGCAAAGAACGCATCAAGGTGGGTACAAGGACTCATCTTCACCTTCCCAAATGACCTTATTCACTCAGAATAATAACAGCTCTACATAAAGGTCAGATCCCTGTGCCAGAGTATTCTTACCCTGTAAGTCAGTGTAAGGGTATGTTCTGAAGGAGCAAGGAATACTAATGCAGGTCTGTGTTTGGAGTCAGAAAATGGAAATACTAGGCTATTAGGTCCACAGAATTACTATAGTCACCTCTGCTTATTCATGAAGACGGCCCAGGTTTAGCCTTTAGTTTTGATAGCTTTGAAAGCAAAATGCCTCAAAAGAGCGAAGGTCACAGACTTCCTTGTTCCACAGCTAAAATTTTCAGAGCATGTACATGGATACACAAGACTTGTCAGTCAATGCAAACTGGGTCTTTAATTTTTTTAAACATGCAGATGATGATAACTATTAAGAAGCTTACACGATTCAACTCTTCGTTAACACTGCTAACACTCTTTCTATGGATTGAACAATATTTCAACATTTATGCCATGAGCAACTTGAAATAAGGTACCACTTGTAGAGCCAAACATAAGCTTCTGCTCCCAGGAACCTCCTCTGCCTGTCTTGGTTTTAGATTTGGAAATAATTTTCTGGTAAGTTGAGAAATACATATACACATGTAAATAAACAAATATATATTTCTCCATTTATTTTTTCTTGATCTTAAGTGTCTAATAGGATTAAGCATAAAAACTCTGACACCACTGAAGCTTCACCTATCTTCATCAGATCTAAATTTTTCCTAAGCCGGTCTATAAACCAGCTCAGCCCAGCCACTAAAAATAAAAACTATCTGATATGCATTCATAAAAGGATAATTAAATATATGAGTAAAACAATTAAAAAATAATCACAGTAAATATCATGTTATTACTATTCAGGGGAAATAATGAGAAATAAAGACAGAATAAATAGCTACAATAAATTAGCATGTTACCATCACACACTTTTTCTCATTACACTTTATTTCCAGAGAGCAAGCACTTAAAGTCTGGCAATAAGTAGCAGAAAGTTTTTATTTGCTTGTTTACTTAGACATGATTTTTTTTTCTCCTTGCACCTCTGCAATCACTGTGGTTCACAAGGTTTTATAACAATGCAGTTTCTCTGCAATTCATTGCAAACTGCAACAGGCTGCAACAGGAGATTACCTACTTGGTATATTCTTTACACAACATTTCCATTATGTCATTAAAGCAAACAGATCATCTAAAAGAAAAAAAAAAAAACAAACAACACCAACACAAGAACCGAAAAAAACCTACTTGTACTGGAAAATAATGAGACTTTTTTTTTTTTTTTACAGTTTCATTTTCAAATTGCTTCAGCTACCAACACAGCAAACAGGTTATAATAGGATACTTGCATCACTTTCCAGCCAGTGTTAGGCTAAAAAGTGCAAGCTGCCTAAAAATATGCTCCTGCTTTCTTAACAGATACTAACATTTTGGATACTTTGAGAAGCACTTGTTTGTATCATGTTGTGATGAGCAAAAGAATATCCCATAACCTTCAGGAGAATTCCAAAGGCCTACATGCATGCCTCACAGTGCTTGCTTCGTATAGTGAAAAAAAAGGAAAAAAAAAAGGTGGAAAAAAAAATATACCACACAAATCAAAAGACCACAGAGATCTCACTTGCAAAACAGACTGTGGGAGGTGAAAGTGTGTACTCATTTGGATACAAGTTTTCATGCTCCTAGTCACAGGTCTAGGGATTTCTTACTCCTCACACTCCTTGGTTTCTTTTCTCCTTACTCCTAAATTACTGTTTGTAATTTAAAACTTTTTTTCTCTTTTCAATGACATCCAGTATTTCCAGGCAAACCTGAGCAGGTGTACAGAACAGATAAGAGATAAAAGGTCCTATAAGAAAGCAAGCCCTCAGGGGCCTGTTTTGGCTTTCTGGGGCGGTCAGGAACAACAGCACCTCTACATCACCAGCTCACAGACTACCAGTTCGTCCACAGCATACAATCAGAAGCACTCAAAATTTTAAAAGATGTCTGTTGATTGTGGATGTTCTGTTTTAAACCAATCTTTTATTAAAAAGGAAGGCCAGCCACCACTTCAAAATTATCAGGCCTCAAAGTAGTAAATGAGAGAAAGCTGCAGAGGGACTTTCTCAAAGCTCATGTAGTGAAAAGAGAAGGGGGAATGGCTTTGAACTGAAAGAGGGTAGATTTAGATTAGGTACAAGGCAGAAATACTTCACTATGAGGGTGGTGAGACACTGGCACAGGCTGCCCAGAGAAGCTGTGGATGCCCCATCCCTGGCAGTGTTGAAGGCCAGGCTGGACGGGACTTTGAGCAACCTGGTCTAGTGGAAGGTGTCCCTGCCCATGGCAGGGGGGTTGGACCCAGGTGGTCTTTAAGGTCCCTTCCAACCCAAACCATTCTATGATTCTATGAAAGTCAGAAATCCCCAACTATTAATAATTTTTAAATTCTGCCCACGGTGTTTGACACTATCATTCTAATTATTAAACTTGCACCTCATTTTGAAATATAAATACTGTGATTTCAGATACAGAATAGACTGTAGATTAATAATTAATGATTATTATCTCCACAAGAAAGAAAGAAAAACAGCAAGATAACTTCAGTCCTTGATATTTTCTTAGACAAAATGTCTTCAATATAAATAACCCCTGACACATTTTCAGGGGAGACAAACAGGTAAGAATTGTGGAAATGGAACTATTGTTCTGTTTTATAATTTTAATGCGAATTCATTTCCCCTCTTTATTTGGGTTTGGATTGGTGGTTTTTTTTTTCCTGTTTACCTCATCTTCTGTGCTAAAAATCACACGCTATCTCTGCAGTGACTTGCATCACACATGCCTGCAGTCAGCTATGCCACACTGCTCTACCAGGTACCGAGTACCACTCTCAAATGCTACAGTCATAGAATAATGTAGCATAGAAGGGACTTCTGAGGGTTGCATAGTATAAGCGTCTTCCAGGATTATTTAAATCCAAAATCTGAAACCTTCCCTTCAGCACAAAATTTATCAAAGTCACTTCATACTAATAACAGAGGATTAAGGATGTTTTTCCAGCGCAGACAGAACTCAGTCCAGACAACAGAGAACTCCTTCACAAGAATGGTAATAG
>JAVJGI010000057.1:39680898-39695300 GCA_035590275.1 Ibycter americanus | reverse complement strand
CGACACCTGTGCGCTCCGGCCGGTGGATCTCGCCAAAGCCTTGCCCGCGGGCTGCGACTCCTTAAACTACATCGGGACTTCTACGGCACTGAGTCAGTAGTTTCCCCGTAAAAAAACGTGCTCCTTCTGAAAGTCCAGCAGCACCTACAGGTAGGTGCGCAGCTTCCGCACCAAGCCCAGCGTTTTTCCCTCCTGTTTACACTTAGGATGGAAACACCAAGTCAGAAGCAAAAGAAAGCATGGTACCTGTTGGTAGGGTACACCTGGGGGGGGGGGGTGGGTGGCCCCCGCCGCGCGGTTCTTTCTTAAATACAGCGAGGAGCATCTCTGGAATTAGCGGCCTCTCTGCTAATACTGGAAGGGTTTCCTGTGGTCCTGGTCATGGTCCCGGATTCCACACGCGCTGCCAGGCACTTAAGGAACGTGCACATCGGGTTCATCGGCTCTGCGTGCTGAGCACGGGGCACTGGTGCGGTGCCACGGAGGAAAGCTGCCTCTCCTCTGCCCGCCGAGCTCACTGCTGATTTTCCTTCATGAGGTGAGAGGATGCTCAGGTCCCCATGGCTGAACTAACAAGATGGCTAGTCAGCACGTTAGCGTACAAGCTCAGGCAACAGCATTACAAGGTAAATATTTCGTCTTGTTCTACACAGCCGTGTAAAAAAAAAACCAACAAAAAAAGATCTAAACAGACACTCTGTTTTCCAGGGATCATTAAAAACACAGTGAGTGTTTTGCAGACATTAAACCATTGACTTGTACTTATGAATTCACCATTCTTACAAAGATTTTTTAGAAGACCATTTTACTGAAAGAGTCAGAGGTATGCTGCTCTCTCGAGCAGCTGAACTTTCTATTTTAAAAAGATGATATGACATTATAATGAATAACATTATTCTAGTTATAGCCATAGTACTTAAAATTGGTTTTGAAAAGATATATTTTTCTCACAGTGTATGTAATGCCATGGTAAAAAGCAAGATGGGTCAAAGTTTCCAAAGAACTTGTCAAATTCTCTATTAAATATAGATTGGAAGCTAACAACTATGGATTTTTTTTTATGGCATTAGGTAGTCTAATGCCCTCCACGCCTCTAATCAGACTCCAAACTGATTAAGTACCTTCCATTCAGTGGAGATGGACGTTATCTGGAGGGTCTTTTCCTTCCAACACCTGTAATTGTAGCAAGTTACTTCACTTGGGTGAACTATTCTCATGAATGCTTTTAGCTTCATTTATTTCCCCCTGAGGCACATCAGCATTGTTCAGCTTTGCTGATGAAGTCAATTAGCTTTATCATTTTTAATGATATCTATAGATCTGCTCCTCCGATGTATCCTTCATCTGCTAGTCATAACTACCAAATTTCCCAACTCCATTGTTTTTCTTTAATTATGCATTAGAGGATTCTAATTATTTTCAAATCCCACAAAAATCTCTAAGCAAGTTAGTTTTTAAAAACTCCAATTACATAAAACCCAGAAGACATGCTCTTCAGGAGTCTTGCTGGGAGAGTGCAGGTATAAGAATCTCTAAAGGAGTTCATGGACCAGGTACAAAAACATTTGTGTTACTGATTTGTTAGTAGTCTTGTTTAATTCTTTGGCAGCTGGGATGTGAAGTTTGGTGCCTTTACCTGTTTAGTTAGACAGCACTATACTGCTTATTCAGCTCAGCACTGTGTAAGATATGACAGAAAAACAAGCAAACGTTCTTATTTAAAATAGCAAAGCTGTTTTAAAGAGGCTTTCAAACTAAAATATAAAAAAATTCATAGCCAAGAACAGTTTAAGCTTTCATAAGTCTAACATACAACATGGGCACTTCGAGTAACATCAGGTCAGATTTTGTGAAAAGCAATTCACGTCACTAGACGTAAAAATATTGTTTCTTTTCAGATGTAAGGCTGAAGTTTCAGCACAGAAAACAGCTTCTTTCTTGTTTCAGTCCATAATTCATCTGAACCTGACAATCTAAGTGCCAGTCACCTTTTGTATAAACCATCAAAACAGTAAGTTCCAACTTGTTACATGGTCTGGCAGAATTTAATGCAATATGTATGTTTAATAACCACCTACACAGGACTGGTTTCTGACATTTGTATTATACACACTGTATGTTTATTCCTGGTATGCTTGTAAACATTGCTGTTATGGCTTTAATCAGGCATACTGCGTGCCTGGCAAGAAAGTATTTTCATCCTGAGCGGAGAAGGACATGACCGCATGTTCTGTATGCAGTAGCCTGATGTCCTTATTTCAGCCTTTCTCATTCCACCTACGTGTTTGTTCTTCACAGTCATTTATAAGTACATTCTAATATTTATCAAGAATTACAAGAAGTCATGTCAGTAAGTGGTGCCAGGGCTCCATTTGCCTGGTTCAAATCTTCTAGACTAGCAGAGTCCAAGAGCCACCGAAATGTTTGGGACGAGTTTGAACTACTTGGTGGCTTGGAAACAGTCATTCAGGGCCTATGAAATGTTTTCATCTCACTTTGCATTAGCAAGACAGAAGCTATAGAGTAATTTATGTTGAAAGGGACCACTGGAGGTCACGTGGTCCAACCCTCTGCTTAAAGTAAGTCCACTTAGATCAGCTAGCTCAGAGCTTTGTCCAGTCAGATCTTGAAAAACCCCAGAACTGAATATTTTATAGCTTCTCTGGACAATGTTTCAGTGTTCAAGCACGGTCGCAGTGGAAAAGCTTTTCCTTGTGTCTAGCTGAAATTTCTCATGTTCTCACTTGTGTTTGTTTCCACTTCTTGCTTCACCGTACACCTTCAAGGACAGTCTGGCTCCATCTTCTCTACACCTTTCCATTCAGCAGTTGGAGGCAACAATAAAGACTTCTTGAAGGTTCTGTCCTTAACACTGAACAAACCTATTCTCCCAGTCTCTTACCAGTCATGTGGGAGAGGCCTCCTACAAACAGCTAGAAGTAGCCTCACAGGTACAGGCCATGGTCCTCACAGGGGAGCTTCAACTAATCCAGTATCTGCTGGAGGAACACCACAGCCAGGCATAAGCTGACTAGCTTCTTCATGGATCTGCTTGAAAGAGTCCCATAGGATAAGGACCTGAAGCAAAGAGGGCTCCAAGAGAGCTGGTTGATACTGAGGGATCACCACCTCCAAGCTCAAGAGCCGTGCATCCTGATGAGCAAGAAAGTCGGGCAAAAAGACCAGGAGGCTTGCATGAATGAACAAGGAGGTCTGGGCAAAACTCAAACATAAAAATGAATAAACAAAAGAAGAAAGGAGGGACAGGCAGCCTAGGAGGAATGCAGAGATCTTGTCCTAGCACACAGGGATGACATTAGGAAAGCCAATGCCCAACTGGCATTGAATCTGGCAAGGATGTCATGATCAAATGCGTCAGAACGAAGGGCCTGTGGATATTTCATACTTGTGATATAAGAAATAAAAAAGAAAAGCAATCATAAACACTGTGTAATATGTACTATGCCTTGCCATGTTTCTGAGAAGTTTTTGGCAAGCCTTTCCTGTTAGTGAAGAACAGATTTGTGTTTATTTTTGTATACATCTGCTTTAAGCAGAGTCAGATTGCTATCACAGGAGCATGGTGTTGCCAGAGTTACTGAGAGCCTTCCTTGGTACTATCACATCTGCAGGTCTATCATTGCTACGATATAGGGCACAGGCAGCTGACTTTTGGGACAGGTAGCTTGAAAATATTTCCGCTTTCACCTCAAAGTCATGAGAGAGAAGATCATGCCGTTGCTTCTGGTGAGTGCTTGTACATCTGCTGGAGGGCAAAGGAGTGCAATTTCCTTGAACGTTATCCTGGGAGCTACATGTGTGGGAGTTCCTTAGCTGATTGTGCCTGCAGTGAGGCAGTCTTGCCTAACTCCTGGAAGCAGTGGAGGAGCAAGAGGCTCTGAAGAGCAGGCTCTGCCCTGTGACAGAAACTGAAACCAAGAGGCAGCAGCAAGCAGCACCAAGGTGATATGAGTGTAGTGTTGTTGCAGGCTATGGTGCCATGGCTGAAAAAGCATCCTAGAACCATGGTGAAGGAAGCAGAAACTGGAAAGAGACTAAGATTGGGAGAACGGAAAGGTAGGCTTTTCCCAGCGAGTGATGCATCTGGTCTTTGATGTTAATGGAAAAAAAGTCTGGGATGAGTTTGGTCCCTTCATTTATCCTCAGCATTTGTACACTTGGAAAACACATGTAACTGATAGTCTATATATGCGTATGAATTAGGAAAGCAGCTGTGAAAAGAGACTCACTTTTTCAGACATGAGAGGATTTTATTCTTTCAGGGAAACAATATGCCAAAACACTTTATCTGTATACTTTTCTACCTCTTAAAACCAACTCTTAATGACATACAGTCATTGGGAAAAATTAGGGTATTGATTGTGCTTACCCTGGGATATAAAGTCTATTTTTCAGCTACTTCAGCAGCTTCACAAATGAGCTTGGAAGTTTCTGCTGGTCTTCATCAGACATAATGGGCCTATTACATGGGGTCTTGTATACAACATGTGTTCTGTACTACAACCAAGCAAGCAGAAACTTGAGCAGATCAAAGGTTAGCAGAGACCTAAACTACCACAAATAAATACTAAAGAGTAGAAAAATTAAGTCCAAATGGAAAATAATGCTGGACGGTTTGGGGAAGAAGTCTATAGAATGTTCAATTTTGTTCATATGATATCAGGGAAGAGCAAAGAAGAGCAAATTTGTTAAGTCTCTTCTAAGTTATTGTATGTTCAGGTGAAGTAGGAAACCTATTATTAGCTATTCTAATAATTCCTTTGGCAGTCTCCTTTGGGCAATGAACAGCACATGTTTTGAGTCATTTAGGGCTAGGTGAACACTGACAGATTCAGTGTAAAACACATCCATCTGGCCAGGGTAAAACCTCCGATTTCTTACTGCTTATTTGTATCTCTCCACTTACTTACAAACACGTTTTGTTGTTGTTTCGTGAGATTTATGGGAATTTAACTAACTAGCAGTCTTTTGCCATTTTTTTTTTTTCCTCCCCAATTGGGTAAAACTTGTCAATAGGTTCAAAAGCTAGGTGGTGAAACCAGAGGAGGACAGATGGCCTGTTTTCTTTAGATACCTTCCTCAAAATGAAGGACGGACAGTTCCAGTGTCTAGTTCCAATTCATACTCATTTCCTCAGTTGTGATTTCACTCTAAAAACTATAAGCAAGATTAATATTATAAATATTTAAATTATGTTATTGTCAGAGACATTTGGGAAATAATTCAGCTGAAGTAGCTTGGTTGAACTAAAAATACACTAGGGATTAGTAATTAAGAATGTGTGGTGACATATTTTTTGAAGTGGAGAAAACTCTTTGCTTATTGGTTCTTGTTTTCTGTCTTTCATTGCAGAAATACAGAAGTTAAGATGCATGTATAGCAAAGTCTATAAGAGTGAGGTAGTGCCCATGGTAAAGGTATGCTTAACCCACTGGACACACACCAATTCATGGGACCTCCCAGGATGCATCCAAGGGTGCTGGAAGAGCTAGCTGATGTCAGTGTGTGAAGCCACTCTCAATCACCGTTGAAAGGTCATGGCAGTCAGGGGAGGCCGTGATGGCTGGAAGAAAACAGGCAAACATCATACCCATATTCAAGAGAGGCAAAGAAGACCTGGACTACTGCAGGCTAGTCAATCTACCCTCAATCTCTGGGAAAGTATGGAGCAAATATTCCTGAATGCTATTTCCAGTGTCGTGAAGAACAAGGTGATGATTAAGAATAGCTAGCATACTTTCACCATAAATGAATCAAGCCTCACTGACCTGATTGCCTTTTGTGATGAGATAACTGACTCTGAGGACAAGGGAAGAGCAGTGGATATTGCATAGCTTGACTGTAGCAAAGCCTTTTATATGGTTTCTCATAGTACCCTTCTAGGCAACTATGCTAAGATGTGGACTGTATTAGTGTATAGTAAGATGGATGACAAACTGCTGGACCATTAAGCTTATGATCAGCATCAATACAGTGCAAAGTCCAGCTCGTGACTTGTTACTAGTAGCATCCTTCCAGGATAAATATATCAATACTGTTTATCTCTTTAATGATGTAGGTGGGGTCTGTTCTCAGCAAGTTCACAAATGATACCACACTGGGGGAAAGCAGTGGGTACCTGAGGGGAAGGCAGTGCTGCTATTCACAGGGGTCTGGACAGGTTGGAGAAATACGCTGGTAGAAACCTCATGAGGTTCAACAAAAGAAAATTCTTTTCTATTTTACAGTATGAACATTTTGTAAGATCTTACATCACAAGTAGATCACAAGTATGAAATATCTGCAGGGCTTTAATTCCCAGGCCTTTGATTGTGCTTTCATGACTACCTCAAGCTTCACACAATTACGCAACTATCTCATAAACTCTGCCAAGTCCATAAAAAGACATAAACAAAGATTACATGTTTTCTTTGATTAGCTTTCCATGGAAGTAATTACTTCAAGGATATTACACAATTGCAGAGGGGCAGAAATTCTCCTTTTCAAAGTGTGGGTAATATTAAAATGCAGGTTTTCAAAGGCAGAGTTCTCTGCCAAACCATCTTCCTTTTCAGAAAAAGGAATTCCTTGAAAAGTTTCCTTCTACAGAAAAAGAAAAAATAATAATCCAAGAGCTGATGTAAATTATTTGCTTCTCTTAGAATGAGAATAATGGTATAGTTGCTTTTATGTATCTGTTGGTAGGAATGGGTCATACATGCCTGCTTTTTATCACCTATATTATGGAAATCTTTTTCCGCTCTCCAGTTTATAGGATTTTAATTAAGACAGTTAAATACACCAGAAACAAAGTTTTGCAGGAGTCTTTTTCAGAAAATCTGTGCTACGGTTTCTGCTTATGATTTGTATTGCCTAACAGAGCTATTTTCCTTGTTTATACCTTCCAGTTTTGAAGAGAGACAGATAAATCAAAGCCAATACCAATATTCTTTGGTGGATACTTAAAAAATGCTTGTTTAGGTCAACCATAACACGTTCTGAGAGAGGTAGGACTCCAACAAAACACAACACAACTTTGATTTGGAAAAAAAAGAGTGACCAATCTTGACTGCTTGCACAATAAACGAAGGTGGTTATTCACTTTTCTTTAAGTCAGGCCCTGAAACTCACTTAGAATTCATATTCTGGGCCACCAAAATGTCTGAAATATTAGATTTCAGTTAAGAAAAATATTTCTGTTGAAAGTCTTTGTAACTGTCACAGTAAAATTTATTTTCTGAAGCCCAAACCTACAGCAGTCTCTGGGTTTTGAAGGTTATAGATGAAACCTTTTACATTAAATACTGCGTGTGTCATTGACAGAAAAAAAAATCTATAACCTAAGCAGGAATAGGCTTTTTGTTTCAAAACAAACTGAACATCAGATTAAGACAGTTTTATTTTTTTCTTCCACCCAATCTGAAATATGTGGAGGTAGGGATTTGTCATACCAGATCATTAGAAAATGAACTTTATATCCTTATGTTTACCTGAGTCATCGTTGTAGGATAGTGGACTAAAGAGAAAAGCACTGTTGGGCAATTTATGTCTGAAAAGCAGAGTTAAAGTGACCTCCTATGTGTCATGCCAACTTTAAAACTGAACCAGGTGATGTTAACCTGTACTCTCTTAATTCTATCTAATGCCCTAAGCCACTTGATCATCCTTATCTTGGAGTGTGTAGACAGGGGGATACTACAAAAAAATTGTTTTCTGACTCACTACAGGAAGCAGCAGCATAGAAAAATACTGGCGATTACTAACATTACTTTCTAGAATATGCCTGGACACCTCATTAGAGTATGCTAGGACAAACAAAGGGACAGTTTTTACAGTTTCTTTAGAATCCCTTAATGTAGTGTTTATTCAAGCTGAACTCCCACTACAGAGGGAAGTCATTTCTAGCGCAGACTGCAAGATCAAACTTTCAACATTTAAGTTTTAATTATGCTTAGTTTTTCTTTCTCCTGTCTGTTCACATCCAAAGGTCACAGTCTCCACTACAACATTGTCAGAAACATTTGTAATACCTTAGAGAGCAAGCAGACAGCATGAACAAATACTGTACAGTACTTTTGCTAAGGCTGTCGTTCATTTTATGTAAAAAAACAGCAGCAAATTCAGAGCAAACCGAAGAATTGCTCAGCTTGGAATTTAGCCTGTTGTTTACAGAATTGTTAAACTGAATATTCATTTCAAGACATATTTAGCACTCGGTAATACAGAATAAAGAGAACATTTGATGACACAACATATTTGTGCTTAGACCGTGAAACTTGCCTGTAATGCAGGAAGTGAACAATGTTTTGTAAAGTTACTCAACAGAGAAGGCACAGATGCTCATTCTGCCTTCAGGAGAGGGGCTCTTACTGTTCAAGTATATCAGGGCTTGGAAGCAATGTTTCTGTCAGGACCCATGCTGTCAAAACATCAAGTGCTTAAGAAACACCATGGCATTCTCACAATATTTATGCTTTTGTTAAAAATACGCAACTGTCAATTAATGGAGACAAATAAAGAAGTCAATATAGCAAATGATGAAACAAAGAAGACATGGATAAAAGCATTCCAACAGCAGTTATACAGGCTTGGTTACAAATACCTGCTGAGTACCCTGGTCTGCATCACCAGTCAGGCCATATTGTTGGATGCAGCTGTCAGAGACTTTTCTTCACTCATGTAAAGTTCAGAGAGAATAAGGGCAGTTATAGTTTCAAAAACTGCACTTGCTTTGAGAACTAACATTTTTCTTTATACAGTTATTTTATTAAATGACACTTTCACAGTCCAGCATGAATGATAATCCTAGCCTTAAACAACAATTTTGTGCTAATACAAGTCCACAGTATTTAATCCTTCAGTCACCAAGTGAGGTACAGTGGCGTAGTTAGATTAATCTCAGTACTATTACATGGCTCTAAAAACTCAGATCAGTATTTAAAAATCAAATGTTTTTCCTCTGTGTATGAATTAATGACTCCTTTTTGTTCATTAAAATACAGGTATACTAGTTTGCCATATGCACAACATAAAGAATGGGGGGAAAATAGCTTCTACATCTGTCAGGAATATTTTTCATCCTACTGCTGCAAGCTATCTTTCAATTAATTCCTCTCAATTAAAAAATTACAGCAAACTAAGACGTTCCTGTGCAAGTTTAGCTCTTTTGCTTTTATACCCCACTATAGTAATTATGTATTAGTAAATGTATGCAAAGTTTTGGGACACATTAACCTTAAACAAGTGACAACACTGGACTCCATCCTGTGACAATTTTGGATTGCTGAAGTATTTGTGACTTAAATTGCAAGTAAAGGATATTCATTAGCTATGTGGTTGAGTGTCAGGGATAAAACACTGAAGCACCAAGGGGAATAGAAGGGATGCCAAGGCTAATCCATTCAGATCAGAGAAAACTGAGTCCTTGCTCTGATTTTGCATCTCCATTTTCCTGTTAGACTATTAATGCCCCAAATCCTAACTAATTCACTGGTCTGTTCTCTCTGTAGGAATCTGTCGTACAAATGCTTGGGGGTATATAGCAGGGGATGAATGACACACAACTCAGAAAAAAATATGCAAGGAAGGAAGAAAAGCTTGCACGGAAAGAGGGAGGGACAATAGTTTTCAATTCATTTGTCAGATTTTCCTGTACAGTGGACAGCAGTTCTGTGGCCCCTGCAATGCCCTTTTTATTTGTTTAAGGAGACTAGAGGCGTACAGTGCAGATGTTCTGGAAAGCTTGGTAAACCTGAAAGATTTTTTTCCTCGCTTTATTTCTAAAAGATAATTCCTTGGGACACTCACAATACTACCCTTTTCCATAGAACACCTCCCAACATGGAAAGGTCCCCAGCTTCAATGAGGTCTATGTTTATCTGATAGATAGAACTGGTTTGTCTTACCCACAAAAGCTATTAATTCCCCTTTCTAGATAAAACCATCATAATCTTTATCCATCACTATGAGTTTGCCTTCATTCTTCTAGCACTTCTGCCAGACTGGAATGGCGGTGACTTAAGACTTAAGGCCAAACTGGAATGGCGGTGACCACAGAACTGCTTCATCTGGCTACCATGCATCAGTCCTTGCAGAAGAGAAGCCCTGAAGAAGATCAATATTGGAACAGTCCAGTCAGCATTAACCATTAAATTTATATAAGAGGAATTTTATGATCTTTTAATCTAATTCTTACTTCCTACACCTGGCAGATGGGAGCTTAATAGTTTATGTATTATTCACATACATAAAGACTGTGACTTTTATTGAGTTGAACATCATAACATTTTCTTTCAAATAAAATAAAGATCTTAACCCAGCAAAGCACTTGGACCCATATTGAACTTCAAAGTCAATAGAACTGCCAGTGATTTTTATTGAAGCTGCATGTCTGTTTCATGAAGTACTGCTGAATACATAAGTACTGCTACACAAAGTACGTAAGTGCTAGCTATTAAAAGTTTGATTTTACATTTTAGATGAGAAAACTGGTCCTATACACTACACTCTGTAGTAGTGTTACTAGGTACAATCTCAGAACACAAAAATTACTTGCTGGGCATGGATGAGTTCACCTGTGGAGCTATATACATGTGTAAATAGATTTGCACTTGAACCATTACGAGCTTTAGCAAAATAGAACCACTAACTACTCTATTTTATTCATTCCTCTGCTTATGGAACTTCGATGGAAATCAACTAATGAGTAGAAGAAAACAGTATTTCATGCACACTTCAAGGTGGGGAAGGACCTATAGGGGCCATTTCCGATTAACGTTCTGTATGTAGGCCTTAAACTATGAAGTGTTACACTGCAGTCAAAAGTTGTTAGTCTTTCAACACAGTTACAAGTAAAGAATTTTCTCAGTCTTAAGCGTATAGACAGAAGATTTTTTCAGGACTAGGATAAAAAATAAAACAATGGACTTCTTGTGCTTTATCTTTATAGGCATTAGCCTACACAAGATATTTTCCATAAATAGTGATAGACATCTTTTTAAGTCCAACTGTAACTTGTGAGTTCTGGAAATAATAGTTACCATGGTACCCCAGGTTCCTTTAGCAGATTAATTCTTTCCCACATTTGGTACTGTTATGTCATTTACTGTGATCCCATACTCAAAATGATTGATGATTTACATCAACAAGAGAATGCTTGCTATCACCTAACATTCTTCTTTTCCATTGAAGTGACAGTCACTTTGATTTTATAGCAGAGATATTTGTTACATTAAAATACAGGTAAATGATTTTTTTAACCTATTTTTAAGACATAGACTATGCAATAGACAGTTAAGCAAAGCATTCCAGATTCTTTTTTTTCCTCAAATACTTCACCTTCTGATGCTGTAGAGGTTTATAATAGAAATATTAAAGTTGTTGTATGAATGCAGTGGGTATGAATGGAAACACCTGCATGTTCACTTGGATACATACAGCTCTGTGCTTGCGAGTATGTGCATGTGTGAGTGAAAGAGTGAGTTCATGAAGACCATGAGAAAACAAGTGTGCGTGCATAAAACCAAGATGCTTAAAGATTTCATTAAAAAGTATCACATTTTCCTTCCAAAAGTTTTCATGCTGAGTTATATTGCACTACTTTTCCTGCAACATGTATGCATACATCTTAAAGATGGTTGATAATGTGAAAATAGAGCTCAGAGCCCAAAAGTCCCTGAGGCCAGCTGCAGATTTGGGTTGGAAGCAAAAAGGTAGAGGACACAGAATCTGTGCCACAGTCCTCCACCTTAAAGACTGAAAATAACATCATCTTTATTTATGCTAAAGCTTACCTCACTCAACCAAGGAATTTCAGTGTTTAAAATGAGTGGTCCATACCAGTGTAAGGATCTGGTTCAATGTGTGTACAGTGCAGCTGGAACAAAAACTTCTGGCAGAGGGTGGAGTAATGGGAGCATGGTCGCAATTCCTAACAATTCATTGCTTTTACAGGTATGGAGCTATAAATGTGCAATGTGAGGGTTTTCTTCCAGAGAGTGTCATAGTAAAAAATATAACAAATGAAATTCATTACTTCGGTTGTTCTTTTTCAAAAAAATACCCCAGAACCAGTAATATCTCACGACAAATTATTTTAAATTTTCAGGTGTTATAAACAGGTAGTGATCATTTAAAGGGATTACACTGAGGCTGAGTTCTTTTAGGTCTGATCTTGTACTAAATCTACTGCAACAAGAAATGCGGGGATGTGTGGCAGGAGGCTGGGTTTGTAACAAAATTCAGGAAGGCGATACTATTTTAGCTTAGTTTTCTGAGGAAATAGTGACCCTGGGGGGCAATGAGGGAGGTGATGGGGAGATAAAAGAAAGAAAGGAAGATAAACTGAAGGAAAAAGGAAGACAAGCCAAAAGGATCTTACATGAGATAAGAAAAACAGTATGCCAGAGAAGAGCTGTCATAAAAACATGGTGTCTAGGGGTGAGGAAAATGATCTTTTTTAGGCTTTAAGGAGTCTTATATTCCCCAGAATTCCCACCATAAAAAAAAAGGAAGTGAAATGGATATTTGCTCTGAAAGGGATATTAGAAGTTTCTGATATTATTCATGACCAAAAAGATTGTGTACATGTGCATCAATAGATACAAGTGAAAATCGATTAAAGGTACTGCTCGTTAATACTGTGTTACTGGTAGTGTAATAGCCCTACACGTCCAGTGCATGTCCAGTATGGCACTCCATTGTAACTATAGAGATTATGGGGAAATACAGGGCATAATTCCTGCAATCCTTGCCAAAACGAGGAGGAGAGATTGTGGCTAGGCTATGCTAGCTTGCACTGATATTGGAATACATATAGCAGACATTATTTTTCAAAAATCCTTTTTTCAAGGGTCAAAAGCCATTTTACTGAACGATCCTGCTAAATACAAATGAAAATTTACCAATTAAAAGCATGCATTAATTTGACACCATGGGAAAAAAAAAAAAGCAAAACCAAAAAATAAACCCCACCAGTTCTTAATATTGCATTGATTTGCATAGCTGCTTAACACCTTCTACAGTATTTTTTTTAATTAGTCACCTGCTCTTGTTTTGCATAACATCTATTTATGATTCTGCAGATGAGCAATTCTAGGAAGTAATGGCTGTGCAAAAAGCAACTAGCTTGGCTGGACCTCTTCTGATGCCCAGCAGTCCCCATATAGCAAATTATTATGATCCGAGACACTGCTGAAGCCCTCAAAAGGTAAAAAAACCCCAAAACCCACAAAACCAAAACCAAAACGCCACCATAAAACCCCAAGTTATTTCCTGTGAACACATTTATTTTTTATACTTCAGCAAAATAAACATTGAAACACATTATTTTTCTGGATACTGCTCGTGCTGCTGCAGCAGACTCAGTATTCAGAAATGTTAAGCTATTTAGAGTATGCATAAAACAGGTTTTGTTTATAACGTTCAGAAATAATAACTTGAAAATATAATTCAGACTTATTATAATAATAAATCAAAAACTTTTGACATGCTTCTAGACAAGTTCAGTAGATAATTTCCTAGACACATTGGAAAACTAACTTTCTAAATTGTCTGTCAATATGTCAAGCACTACATAATTCATTTGCTGTAAAAACCACAGTCTAGCGATATTTTTGTAATGGTTCCCACTATGTTTTGGAAGTTAAAGAAAAAATCTAAATTGCTGACACCAAAATTCTCACTTATCTTGAACATGAGTCTGTTCCGTTTTTGTTTTGAAGAAGGAGGGAGTTTTGAAGAGGTTTTGATAAACTTTTCCAAAGCAAGAAAACTCTGAAGAATGAAACTGGAGAAAGAAAAGGCGTGGGGTGGGACTGAGAGAGAAAAAAAGAGAACAGGATATTCTGCATCCCTAGATGTTCTAAACAGAAAAGAACAAGTGAACTGAAGTAGGGACACAGTCACTGTGCCCCAGCTGGGGAACAAATTGATTTGCAGCTCAAGAACATTTGAACATCATCACTCACAAGAATATCTTTACCAAGAATTCAGGCCTAACCACAGGGAAAAGAATGTTCTTTCACTAATGAAAAGGACACATCAGAGAAGCCTGGGATTTCAGGTACAAAAACAGTAAAATGAAAATACTGAGAACAAGATTGCCGTTTCACAAAAAGCCACATGTTGATACGCTGGACATGCGGAAGACACTATTCATGCAGACTGCAATGATTCCTTGTGTCATTCTTAAGTTTGCTGAAGCAGTAATGCAAAAACCTCTATAATCTACATGTTTATTGGTATCAATTGAGGGTGGTTTACTAATAATTTTTAAAAAGTATGTAAACCTGGTTGGAATTGCAACATGCAGAAAATATATGAAATTCAAGCCTCTTATGACCAAGTACGGAAGGTTTCTGTATTATTGAAAGTATTGGAGAACTTGATATGTACCAGAGTAT
>JAVJGI010000057.1:39612788-39628908 GCA_035590275.1 Ibycter americanus | reverse complement strand
TTAGCAGCTCAGACCAACTTCAAAAGATGACAGACTTTGGAGACAGGCCCATAACTTCAGTCACCATTAGTGTCTCCTTTCCCAGTATTCCCAGCTTGTCTCTGAATGAATAGTAAGTTACACTACATAAACTTCACAGGTCTATTGATGTTTGAAATGAAATAGTTCATAGTACTCACACACGACACACTACAAAGCTACTTGATACAAGAACAGAAGAGACCAAAGATTTTATTGCCTTGTCAGATGTAGCAATTTATTTATGCTATTTATCAAGTGTTTAAATTTACATAAAAGACAACACTTCAACTTCAGGTCCAGTTTTCCATCAGTAAGCCCTATACCAACATACCCTTGACACTTCCAAGTACAATTTTTTACAAGATGGCTTAGAACAGCAGAACCTCATAAATAATGGCCGACTTCACAAGCCTGAAGGTCACCACCTCATTGTTATTTCTCTGCTGAGCATGACCCACAGAACAGCGGAAGTCTTAAAACCATTTTAATCCCCAAACACTATGACTACTGCACGTCAGAGCATTTAAATCATATTGCCCTGTATTAGTAACACCAAACATTATAGCTAGACTTAAATATTTACCACATCTCTCCCTAACAAAACCCACTTTTTTTTTTTTTTTTTTACGTAACAAGAACTGTGCATCAGAACAACTGCAAAATACACAATCATCCATTTGGCTTGGTTTCACAATAAAAATAAAATCAGACATCTATTTGCTAACTTCATCTCTCATGCTGTGTTCCTTTCCCCTCCCCTCTCACTTCGGAAACTACACTAGACCAGACAGTTTAATCGTAGCACTGAGGTAGCATATTTTAATGGAACAGAATAATAAGTCTGCTACTGTGCCTCCTCTCCTTTAAAGCACAAAACAAATCCCCACAGTTTTTCAACTTCTTTGGAGAAGACAAGCATATAGTTCATTTCCAACAGCCACTCCATTTTGAATTCAAAGCACAAAGCACCTCTGAATGGCAGATACATTATACCAACTAGAATGAGTAAGAACATATATAAGAAGAAACAACTATGTTTTATTAGAACTATGGTTACATTTTAGCTCTATGGCACCTATTGTTCCCTGTTTTGAAATGCATCTTTACAGTCTCTGAAACTTAATTTCAAAGACTAGGATCCTGAAAAAGGGCAGCTGTGTCTCAGTTCTTCTAAGTGATTTTCACACTGTCTGCAGAAAGGGTCAAATAACTGTAACAAAACCAAAAGAAATCAAACAGACCTAATATAAAATCAATAGAAATTAACAACATGAGTATATGAAAAGAATCAAAGTTAAGGCAAAAGCTATGACATGCTTGAGTGAATTGAGAGCACTTTCCATTCACTGAGAAGTTAAAGTTGTGATAGCCTTAAAAAAAAAAAAGAAAAAAAGAAAAAAACCAACCCACTGTCAGATTAGAAGCTTAGCTTCATAAAAAATTGAGAATAACAATACCTTAGCTTTTCCCTTCTGGCTAAAAGCTTTAAAAGAAAAAGCTGAAGTCAAGCTGTACCCAAGATTGTAGCCTTAACACCCAGGCTGTTTACTGAAGTAACTCTCACAGACGCCTGTATATTTAGGGGTGAACAGTAAACAGTGACACCAAAGAATGGTAGCCATTTTCTGCTCTGTATGCCATGCTGGTACACACAGCCTTGTTCAGCTCTGCAGCACGGTACACCACCCTCACCCAGCCCCAGGCTGGATCTTTGGATCCCTTCTCTCCATCTTTCATACAGCAAAGCAAAAATTTTGCTGCAGTTAAAACCCCTTGAGTCAGCTGCATACGCAGGGGGAAACTGCTTTTCAACACCTCGGAAAGTAGACTGAGAATGTAACTGAGTTCACTGCTAAACAAACCCTCAGGAAAACAACTAAACAGCTGAGGGAAAATGCCTAAGCTGTAATGACCAATTCAAGATGCTTATGGATACTTTGATGTTAATCTTTCAAGTAATCCAAGATGCATTCCAACACCTGTTATCAAAAATTTAAGGCATTTATGAACACCCTCTTACATACAAAAGGAGCATGAAACAGAAGTGACTTGTTTACAGTAAATACAAACATCTAAAAAATCTCTGAAACCTGTTTATACAAATACTAATAAATTCTTTAATATTTTGTACAACTAGAAGGTGCACAGATTGGCATTCAAGCGGTCAATGCTGGCAAACATCTGTCAGACAATAACATGATTTACTTGGATAACAATATAGTTTAAAATGCCATAAATTAAAAAATAAGTTAGTTCACATTTTTTTTCCCCCCAGCTTTTATGTACATCTTAGTCTTTAATGAGATCGTGTAGCCTTCTTCAGAAGCTCAAGGTCTTTCCGTCGGCTTTTGATTGCTCTGGCACAGCCATACTCTTCCAGTTGTAAAGGGATATACTTTTCTATCTGAACAAGCCCATGCCCAGCAGGACCAGTAAACAGCTTAATCCAGGATGGCGTGAAGTTTCCTCTGAAGCCCAGAAAGGCCAGGCTTCCTGTGACAAAAACAGTTCAGTGTTACCAAACCAGCCAACCCCGTCCAAGCACAACACAGGACCGGCTGCGAAGGAACAGCATGCTCCTCTGAAACTCGCCCCCCAGGTTATTCAGGACATCAATCCGCGCTCTGCTTCATGTGCACCTCACAAGGAAACACTGATTTGCAATTTCCTTTTTCAATATTCAGTATTAAATACTCTGAAACCTTATTTTGAAAACACCAGGACAGTTATGAACCCTGCTTTCTCAGACAGGACTTTTGCCAGAGCCCTGAATGGATGAGAGCCACTCCACATGGTCTATAAAGTGATCATCCCGCCAAATACCAACAGCTTCTCATCTCTACCTCCAGATTTTGTTCAAGAAGAAATACTGGCCCGGCACAGTGTTGCTGTCACTGGGTGAGGCACAAAACACAGGCTTTGGGAAAAAAGCCTGGGCCTCTTTCTGTAATACACAGGCACAAAGAACCACTAGGCACTTCTCTGCTTGCAACAAGCTTCACACAATGCCCTTCAGGGCAATGGGAAGGGTTTTCTGCCCCATTTGCTGAAGGGCTGCCCACCACCCATCCCCCAACAAGGGCTGAAACGCAGCAGCCCACACCAGCGCAAACGGGCAATCATCCTCACCCAGCTGCATTTTCACACACCCTGTGAGAAACCCACGACACCAACATAAACACACAGACCAAGGCAGTGTCAAAGAAACATGCAAAATTTCTACCAACCGTTGCTCTGAAGATAAGGTGGTTTGGCTGTCCCCAGGGACATTAAGGCTTCTGATAAATTATTAGGAATTGCTACATCACCTCTTGTGCTCAGCAGAACGACAGACCTGCAGCAGAAATGGTGCAGAAACAGCAGCTGTTACAAACACAAAGTCTTCCTAATACTCTACTACATGCTTTTACAGCTAGCTGGCCTCATAGTCCACTTGCTTAAGAGTACTCATGCCATGTCATTTCGTGACATGAAAACAGTCAACCCTCTCCAAAAGCAGCACCTAGAAAAGCACCCACCTAGAATTATTTTTTTTAAGCTAACTTTTAAATTTAACCTCAAAGTCACTAGAAAGTGTTATTTAAATATTGTTTAATATTTTGTATCAAAAAATCAAGTTTTGATATTGACCAAAATTTAGTATATTAGACTGCAGATTTTCTGACACTAACTTTATCTTTCTTTGACGATAAGCAGTTTTCTCCCTAGAAGGGAGAGAACAGTATGATCTTGTCACACGGTTCTTGTCAGTGTCCTCAAGTGACCTTATTAAGCAAAAAGTTACTGGTTTAGGCAAAGAAGTGTTATTACATGATGTTTAGTTAAAAAAAAATAATTCTTTTTGAGATGAAAGACAGGTAACACTGGAAGATCGTAAGTGTTCAAAATCTGATTTGCTTTGTTATCTCAAATAAGGCTAAATTGTCTGTTAAAAGACTCCTATGTTTCTCCTTTCCCCTCAACTTAAGATACATGTTTTGCTCACTTTCAGTGCTCCTGTATAGACGTTACTTAAATCCTCGCTAGAGAGCAGAGCTACAGCTTACAGGATATACCAGAAATAAATGGTCATTACACATACCTCTGTGGAATTCCAGATTTTAAATATCCATTGACACGTTTAATGTCTACTCCAGAAAATAATTTATTTCCCAATACTGTGCCAATGCAGGCATCAACTACAACAATAAGTATACCATCATCCTTGAAGGAAAACATAGTGTCATTGACCTGAATGGGAGAAGAAAAAAACAACTTTTTCTTGCTTTCTTAAAGTCAATATGAATCCAACAGCAATTCTACTGCACTCTGTTAATCTTCATCTAGTTTAGACACAGTGGTGTACTAATTTCCTTAAAAATATTGCTTCTCCCTAGCATCTCTTAATTTTCCCCCTTGAGGCGAAGCTTTCAGTGGGACTTCTGAAATCGCATGGGAGCCTTCAGTTCCTAGCTTCTACAAGGGGATTGTACATTTCAGGTGACTTACCACCTGCCTCAGTCATTGCTCCTGCTTCGGGAAGCTAGAATTCAGATACTGAACCACCTGGACTTCTTGGCAATAGTACAGTTAATCTGTCTCTGCAGCAGCCCTGTTCCAGCCCAGTTTCTTCCTACAGCGCTCTTACTGCTTTGGATATGGCACACACATTCCCACTGAAGTTTGCAGCTGCTAAGGTTATGTTGCTCACATGCTAAATTTCTGTCTGAATAACTCAAAGTTTTACTATTTCAACCAAGCTAATGCGCTGACACTGCGGAATGTAAGCCACATACAGACTTTAAGCTTTGTGGTGTCAGGATGTCTGCAAACACTCTTTCAGCATCATGTGCAAGTCTCCTTCAGTATCCAAACAGAAAAGTCGAAGTAAACAACTTTTTTACAGTATCACATCACTAGGCTTATCAGGAACACCTCAGAACAAATACAGCAATCTCTATGGATTCTATAGTAATTGCCATTTTGAGGGAGTTTAGCACAGCTTAATGGCCTAAATGACTCATTAATTCACCAATCCGTTAGTGCAAAACCAATTTCAACACAGATTTAAACAACAGGTTGTTTGGTGTCTGGGGTTTTTTTGGTTTTGGTTGTGGTTTTTTTTTTTTCCAAAGCAGCCATCAATAAATGTACATTCACCCAGATTTCAGCATGAATCTGAAGATTTTAAACTCTCCCTTATTGGTACAATTTTCACTCCATCAGGAAAGGATTAGAATACAAAATGGAGCTTTGGAGTCTTATTTTCCAAGGTTAACACATCACCTTTGACTGTTTGGTTTTTAAACTAGGAACCAATGCTTGTCATTCACGTGAAGAAAAGTGTGGTCAGCATTACATAGAGCGGTACAACTGTTGTAATACAAACTGCCAAAAAGAAAGATAGTTAGAAGAAAACCAGAAAGAGTACTTACAGAAATAAATGCTTGCTGACCTCTGCTCAACTCTTTTTTACCAGATGAATTAATCTGCACAAGGAGGTAGTTTTTGTGAGGATCGCTGGTGAATACCATCTGGATATCAAACAAACCCCATTAAGTACACATATTCATGTGTCTTCAATGCTTTATCATAGAATCATTTAGGTTGCAAAGAACCCTTAAGACCAGAGCCCAACCATTAACCTAGCACTGCCAAGTCCAACACTAAACCATGTCCCTAAGGGCCACCTCTACACATCTTTAAAGTACCTCCAGGGATGGTCACTCAACCACTTCCCTGGGCAGTCTGTTCCAGTGCTTCACCACCTTTTCAGTGAAGAAATTTTTCCTAATATCCAATCTAAACCTCCACTGGCACAACCTGAGGTCTTTTCCTCTTGTCCTATCACTTGCTACTTGGGAAAAGTGACCCACATCCACCTGCCCACAACCTCCTTTCAGGTAGTTGTAGAGAGCAGTAAGGTCTCCCCTGAGCCTCCTCTTCTCCAGGCTAAATAAACACCCTCAGTTCCCTCAGCTGCTCCTCACAGGACTTATGCTCCAGACCCTGCACCAGCCTCATTGCCCGTCTCTGGCCACGCTCCAGCACCTCAGCGTCCCTCTTGCAGCGACGGGCCCAAATCTGAACACTGGATTCGAGGTGCGGCCTCACCAGTGCCCAGTACAGGGGGACGATCACTGCCCTGGTCCTGCTGGCCACACTGTTTCTGATACAAGCCAGGGTGCTGTTGGCCTTCTGGGCCGCCTGGGCACACTGCTGGCTCATGTCCAGCCGGCTGTCAGCCAGCACCCCCAGGCCCTGTTCTGTCACGCAGCTTTCCAGCTGCCAGACAATCATGCCAGGCAATTTCTTCAAAGCAAATGCGTCCATTTGTCAGTGCATTATTTATGGTACTAGCAATGCTAATAAATATAATTATGTATAGGTGTAACCCATTTTATTCCTTACTTTCAGTATTTTTCTCAGCTTGTATAGATAAAATGGACAATGCAACTTCAAGTTCATGCTAATAAGCAAAGATTGAAAAAAGAAGTTCGGCCAATAGCACGTAGATCTCTGCAGCTGAGCTATCCTACACGTAGCACAGACAATACTATAGTACGAGACATCAGATCTACCTACGTCCCTTCTCCGTAGCACTCAGAGAGGTGAAGCAGTATTTTTCAAGGAACAAAAACTGAAACCTTTGTGCTACAAGGGACTCCCTGTCTCTAGCATATAGGAGATTAACAACATGACCATCACAAACTGGTAGGTGCAGTATTCTGTGCCGAAAGACTGAAATTCTGCCTTAAAGGCAGTAGACACTAACACCAACTACACAGTTTATGAAAGTTTTTGCTTATTTTATTTTACCTGAGTTGTGCCGCACTTTGTACACGGTACAGTAGTTTTTACCGGCATCTGTTTTGTGACGGTTGGTCCTTGGTAGTACTTTGGGTAAGCTTTTGACATGCAGTTACTGATCCCTTTTGCTGAATCTTTGGTCACAATCTTGATCCTTTCACATCCCTGAGATGAGCAATAACTGTGACCATCCCTATTATATTTGGCTTGAAGAAATAAAAACAGTAATCTACACAAAAGAGGGAAAAAGAATCTAGTCAGTTGTTGGAAAGATAGGTTTTTATGTTAAACCTTAACAGCTATATTTCAGGACTTTCAGAAGCAAAGAAACTACACTATTCACTTCTGTACTATTGTTCAAACTTTTCCAAACTATTTGCTGTTTAGAGTTAGGAAGTTTCTACTGACATATTTGAAATTCCCAACAATTAAAGGAGACATCATTATGAATGCATATGCTTTGAAAAGAACAGCCACTCCTCAAATTAGTGGCTTGCAGGAAACAAAAAAGAAACTGCACAGCATAAATATTTTCTTTGATCATAGATCTTTGCAGATACTCAGCAGTAACTGTTTGGATATTCAGCTGCACCCACCAGCACTGAACAATGTAATTGTACTGTTGCAAATGCCTGGAAATGCAATTTAGAGGATAGCAGTCATTAATGTTCATGGCACACAGAGACTGGTAATTCTGCTATTATATATTTGATTGTTATCACTGTAGCTCTTAGACAAAAGAAACTTGAATATCTTTTCAAAAGCTACATTCATCTGCATATTTACTACAGACAGACAAAGTAGCAGATAAGGGAATGAAACAAATAAGAGAATAAATTCTAAGTTAAAGATCAATACTTGCAAAACACACAAACAATGTATGTAGGACTTATTTTACTCAAAGTTGACCATATCTTAAACCTCTCAGAAGGATCTCAGTGGTCTCTTGTCAGAAATACTTTTGAAAGAGAGACTAGGACTTTTAAGTACTTTCAAGAAGGCTGAAAGCGGATTAGGGTTTCCATAAATACATTCTTAAAATGTTCTTTGAACAGAAAACTGGGAAATTTCTAGAATTTTCAGTTTAACAAGAAGGCGCTAAATTCTTTAAACAGTTAGAAGTTACTTCCTGAAAGTCAGTGCTCTGCAGCACACCAGATACCACACTTTCCCCAGGCACAGTGTAGGAATTATCTGTGGCAACTGTAGTGCTCTTGGAAAAGTATTTCAATGACAACCACTGTATTTGGGAGATGCAAAGTCATATAAAGTACTCTTTCAAGTAGGCTTTGGGCTCCTTTGCAGCAGCTTTCCTTTTATGCAGGTATCTCAATCAGTTGCTTTTAACAGTATCAAATTGCACATTTTAAGGTTAAACAGCATCTTCCAATAGGGTCAAGTTACAAGGAGTTACCCAGTACTGTTGTCGAAGTAAAACTTCCTGTCTGATCGACTCTTCTCCAGCTCCACCATTGAAGATACAGGCATGTAGCGCTCTACCTTGCTTGACAGAGCAGATGACCGCCTTTGAAAGGTTTCCAATACTATAACAAAATCTGTATTTGGTTGATAACAAAGACCAACACGAATCCAGTCATTCCTGAAAACAAAATAGAATGTATGAGTCACCGTAGGAACGGTTTAGATGACAATACACAAAGTAACAGGAACACAAATAGCTCCCAAACCCTCAAGCAGATCTTTCTTCCTCTCTCCACATAGTGTTTCACTATAGTAACTTTGATACTCTTACGATACATTAAATGTCTAAAGTATAAAATCAAGTAAGTTTATCTGACAACAAAATCAAGAATGCTAAATAAACTATTCAGCTCCAATTCTGCTCAACTTCACTATTTGTACATTTTCTTCTCCAAAGGAGTTTCCTTAATAACACCACACTAGACAAAAGTTTAACTTTAGGTGCAGGTCTACTGCTTAAACTCTTTCATCTCATACTTTAGTACTCATAATTATGAAAAAAAACCAACCCAAGATCCAGTCTTACTGATGGTTCCAAACTCTCATGCATGCTACTTCTGCAGGACATTACTTCAGTATTGCCTTACGGATCAATGACATGAAAGATAATAAACATACTTGTTAAAGTTAATGAGATAAAGATAGGTGACGTTCGGAGCTTTTCCATTCCAATGTATTGTGTAACCCTTTTGGAGCATCACTACGGGCTGGTATTGCTGAAAGACAGCTTTCTGATTAATACCTCGAAGAACCATGGGATTGGCTGGGTACTCATCTCGTACAATAGTCATAGAAAGATTCTGTCCATTCCAGGTTTGGACGTAAACCTATATGATGTTAAGGAGGATGAAAAGAAAGAGGAAAGATTTGGATGCTATGCAAAAGGAAATGAAATAGTGAAGAATAGTAAGCATGTTAATAGCCAGAACACTGCAATTTGATGTTCTGAGTTGTGCCATACACAAATACCTTCTGAAGAAGAGCCCTATTTGAAAAACCATTGTAGATTTTGCCAATTTTAATGGACAAAAAAAGGGGACGGAGGATGGGGGGCACAGTAGAGAGAGAATCAACTATGGTACTTGGCCAAACTCATACAGAACAGGAACCAGAACGGAAATGAAACCTATGCAAGATTTGTATTCAGAAGGTGGTATTTCGGAAAAAAAAAAAAGAAAAAGAAAAAAAGAAGAAAAAGACCCTTAAAACCCTCTCTGTGGAAAAAACACTGACAGAACTCCAGTGGAAGAAAACACCTCCAATACAAAAATGTTTTAGCAGATAGAGCTGCAACATAGAACTCCTGGCATGCATATACATTTGGTTTTACCTCGCAACATCTAATACTGTACTCCCAGTTTGTGTGCTGAAAGGAACATGATATACAGAACTGGCTGTAAAGTGTAATATGTGTAGAAATATTTTTAAAACACCAAAGAATTTTGAAGTCCAAAGATAGGTAATTTTGTAGTTCTTATACTCCCCCTGCCTCCACATGTTGCTCATATTGTAGATTTGCCCCAAATAAAAAGCTACAAGAGTACTAGCCTGTGCATAGGTTCCACTGCAAACCACTCCACTCCATTCTGTAATATTAATGCATTTGGGATGTTGAATCAAGTAGTTATCCATTCTGCCCACATAGGTATCCTTGTAGTCAGTCACTGAACCATCTAGATCATGGAATATTGAGTTCTTGTCACCATCCAGATCTCCTTCTTCAAACCAGGGACCAGGCTTTCCAAAGAAGACTTTCAAAGAAACCTGGCAACAACAATTAAAATACTTTTTTTTTTTTTCTCCAGGTGAAGCACAGACACACACTTGCACACCTACAGAAACACAGGAATGTGACAAAGCTGATTAAAAAAAAACTTATGGCAAGGACAGTGGGATCTTGCAAAACAGACATCTTCATTTTTAGTAATAGCCTCAGGCCAGCTCCTGCTTCTGAACAGTGCTAATATTTGTAACTGAAAATTCATTACTAAGGATACACCAAACCTTACAAAAATCTCCTTTCAGCTTTACCATTAGCCATGAAAGAGATCATTATTGCAACACACCCGACATCTCTCTTGGTATTAGTTTTTGCTCAGGAGATAAAGGATACAATACACCTTGGTGACTTCTACCCAAGAGAGAAACTCTGGGGTAGGGACGTATGGAAAAGACTATCCAGGGCCCTAGAGACTTACTTTAAATACAGTAAAAAGAAAAGAAAGTAATTTGCGAGAATAAAACAAAACCTGTAATAAACTTACATTCGGACCAAACTTCAGAAGAGAAATGTTGTTTTTTGGTGTCATCTGCCATGGATTTTTCATCAAGAATCCAACTGCACTGGTAAATCTGTCTGGAGTTGGCACAAAGTTTTTGAATGTGCACTTGGTAAGGCGAATAGGTCCATCATAAATTTGAAAGCCTCTGATTGGAAATGTCCTGTTAATGGAAGCAAGTATTTACAGCATCCTGTAACATAACCCATGAAAAACCTGAATCTGTGTCATAAATAAATTTCCTCTCAGAGGAATCAAGAAAGCAACATTAAGAGAATGACTTGAAGATTAAATTTAAGTAAACAAAATCTTGTTTCTGCACTTATCTATGGAGTCAAAAAATCCTCCACTCTTTTGAATTCTCCCGTTAGAAGACCTATCACTGTCCGTTCACAAATATGTCCCTTTCCCAATACAGGAAATACAGCAGGAGAATACCACCACCTGCTCTTTGACTGATCATGGCAACTGGGAGAAGTGCCTGTAGACTGGAGGAAAGCAAGTATCACTTCTAACTTCAAGAAGGAACACCTAAGGGAAATACAGGCTGGTAAACCTCAGCTTGACCCCTGGGAAGGTGATGGAGGAGCTAAACCTGGAAACCAAGGCACAAGAAGGACAAGAAAATCATCAGGAGTAATCAGCATGGATTCACCAAGGAGTGGTCATGCTTGATCAATTTGATAAGCTTTGTGATGAAATGACTGGCCTGGTAGCTGAGGGGAGAGCAGTGGACATGGTCTACCTAAACTTCAGTAAGGCTTTTGACACTGTGTCCCATAAGTTCCTCGTGAAGTATTAGCTGAACAAGAGGACAGTGAGGTGGATTTAAAACTAGCTGAATGGTTGGGCCTAGAGGGTGGTGGCATGGTCTACTTGGAGGCCAGTAACCAGTGGTGCACTCCTGGGTCCAATTTTGTTCAATATCTTCAACAGTGATCTGGATGATGGGGTTGCGTATACTCTCAGCAAGCTTGCAGAGGGCACAAAACTGCGAGGAGCAGCTGATACACTAGAGGGTCACACTGCCATCCAGCTAGACCTCAGACAGGCTCGAGAAATGGGCAGATTCAACATGCGGAAATGCAAAGTTCTGCACCTATGGAGGAACAATTCTATGCGCCAGTGAAAAGAAACTATGGCTCCTGACAGAGACCAAGTTGACCATAAGCCAACAGTGGGCCCTTGGCCCTAAAGAGGCACATAGCATCCAGGGCTGCATTGGAAGAAATGTTGCCAACAGATAGAGAGAGGTGATCTTTCCCATCTATTGAGCGCTGGTGAAGCCACACCTACAAGTGCTTGTCCCTAGTACAAGAGAGACATGGAGCTACTGGAGGAAGTCCAGCAAAAGGCCACACAGGTTATTAAGTGTGTGAAACATCCCTCATAAGAGCAAACATTGGGAGACCTCAGACTGTTCAGCCTGGGGCAGAGAAGGCTCAGGTGGGAATCTCATCAATATATAAGAACCTCTGAAAGGAGGGTGCAAAGACAACAGAGCCAGGCTCTTTCCAGTAATGCCCAGTGACAGCACCAGAGGCAAGGGACACAAGCTGAAAAACAGGAGGTTCTTCCTGAACCTAAGGAGAAACTTTGTCACTCTGAGGGTAACTGAGCACTGGCACAGGTTTCCCAGGGACGTTTTGGAGTGTCTATCCTTGTAGATATACTAAAACCACCTGAACATGGTCCTGGATGACCACTTCTTAGATGGCCTTTCTTGAGCAGGGGTGTTGGACCAGGTGACCTCCAGAGGTCCCTTCCAACTTCGACTGTTCTGTGATTCTGCTAAACTAGACTGAGTATCTCACATACCACTGTCACATTAACTTCTTCCCTCTAAATGGCTGAGCAGCAAAAAACACCAGGGCAGCCTAGACATACCTCACCCTCTTTTCCTATTCTGTGGCAAGGGTAGGACTTGGCACTATGTTAAACAAGCACCACAGCAAGCCAGAGAGAAAAGAAAAGGAGCATGGTCACAGACTGGGATTTGTCACAGAAAGACTGTAGTTTCTAGTCCTAAACTGGCCCTTGAAATCCTTTTATCAGAAAGCTTTTCTTTTCACTCTTCCAGGCACAAATGTTGTTTAAGATTAAGCTTTCATTAAAGTAGGATAACTTAAATTGTTATGGAAAAGTGACCTGTGGTAGCACAAGATGAAAACTGACTCAGCAAAAAGGCAAAAGTATACAGGAAGTGTTAAAAAGAAAGTGTTACCTTCAATAAAGCCCTAACCTCCCACAGCTCAAGCAAGAAGGGTGTTTACATCTGATACAGAGAATGTGTGTTACATCACTTCTACTTCCTTCACTCATAACATACTTACCGATTTCTTGGCAGAGTGCGTGCCTTGTTGTCTATTCCTCCAGTTCCTGCATATTTGTTTTGGCCACCTGGAAACCCATAATTCTTGCTCTCACCTATGAACAGCGACTCAGATACCTCCTGGCTGGCACCTTCATCATTTGGGAAGCTCCCATCGCTATCAAAGCAACGTCAGAGATAATCTGTTACTAGCAGATGAACACACCAAGGCATAGTCCTACTTTTAGTTCTGTAAAAGTCCTGCTAAAACAGTCTACACTTCATTTACAACACACAGAACAATAAACTTAGTGATTAACAGTATTACAGGCTGTTTGAAACATCAGCAGAGCATTAAATTCTCTGTCCCCCTTTGTAGCGCAGCACTCTTTTACACTCCACTTTTGCAATCCCAGAACCAGTTTGTCATAATCTAAATGGCAGCAACTTTGGCTTACTATTGAAGTTACCTGATTCTTTTTTATTAGACTCTGCCCCCTCTTAAATGCTCATCCCCTTTCTTTTCCATTAGTCACTTTCAACTGTTCAGACTGAAAATCAAAACTGCCTAAGGAATCACACAATACCAAAAATACCTGGATAAACATAACCCTTCTGGTGAAGGGGCACAAGATGTGGTGTAAGTCAAGCACAGGCTGAATTAAAGTGCAAGCTTTGGCAGCTGCATCAGTTTACATCCTTTATAACATCACCTGCACCACTGGAAATAGAACGAGGCCCAAAAATAAAACTATACGCTTATAAAAGTAGAGCTGTTAATTTTGATAGATGTGTATTTTATAAGCTTCTAGGCAAGAAAAAACAGAAGTGATTCACATGAAGTACTCACCTAGCAAATGTCAAACCTATTCCATTGTCTGCAAACCTAGAAGAAAGTTCAAAGCTTTAGTCATGTTTTCTGGATTATCCTACAGTAAACCAAAAGTGCATCCTGCTAAGCACTGAAGAAAGCTTGAATTTTTCTATTAATGGAATTTAGAATCACCACACAACTCTTACAAAAATGTTGCTGTTAAAAAATAAAATAAAATCAAGTAATCTATATATTTTATGCAGGACACGAGAGCTTCAGGGAAACCATAGATACCTCGGTGTAAATTTATTGTCTCTAACAGCTTCCAGACTTCTTTTTATTACATAGTTTCTTTTTGTCAGTTAAGGTGTGTTCTCATCTAATTGCACATAAACTTGTATCATTTGAAGTAGTGGGCTGGTGTTAAAGCAGTTCAAGATACTGAGAAGTTCCTCATGATATGCATCAATCTTCCCTTACGACTCTGTCGTAATGCACTTTCATAAACAAAGCTTCAGGGGAAACTTCTAAACAACATGCAGCTGTTTGCTTCTGGATACCTACCCAGAGTTTTGAATGAGGATATCCCCTCCCCTGACCCAGGCACCATGATCATTGTTTTTGAAAGCGATTAATCTGTCAATCAGGGCAGCAACTCGGGGCTTTTCAGGATCTGCGTCTTGGTGAGGTCGAAACCTAGGACAGATAAAAACCGAAACACTCAATACTGTTTGTTTGACATGTGTGTCTTGTATGCTGGGCTGAGAAAGCCTGAAAGATAAACACTCACGCTCATCTGATGGGCAAAATGCACTCTGCTTCATGTTTGGAATGACAGAAGCCAAAACCAGATGCATCTCTAGCTCTCTTACTTCTAGAGAAGTGTCTTCAGAGTATAATGTAGCAGGAACCTAAAACTTCTCTTTACTAGTAACTCTCACAGTCTTTTGCTCAATCTCCATGAGTTTCTTTAGCTGCATCTCACGTCCTTTTATCCCCTTGCTTTTTCTTTTTGTCCTCCCCAAAGTACTTTCTCCCCACTTGCACCGCAGCATTAATGTGAAAGTTTGATGGAGGGAATTAAAGCTCCTTGGAAGAACACACAGGGCTGCAATGCGCTGTCCAAAAGAAAGCTGGAGTTTTGTCTTAACTGCTCCTTCCAATCTTTCAAGCTGTTCTGATGTTGAGGAGCACTACTTCTTTGACACACCTGAGATATTTTTCTATTCCAACCCAGACACTGCATTGCTACCAAGATGGTCTCGTACATTATGGCTGGAATCTATTTTAGACAACAGGAAGACACAGTCTGATTAAAGACTGGTAGAAGCTTTTGCCCAGAGAAAAAGTAATACATTAAAAAAAAAATTAAAAAAATGCATTTTGAGTGGGTGAAGGCCCGTATCCTCATCAATTTGCACTCTAATGTGGATCTGCCCTGTCCCTGCCCCTCACCCCACCCCTTAAAAGTAGAGGAAGAGGAGAACATGTGAATGTTTGTTTTTGACAGTCTCAGGCTCCTCAATTAACATTTAAACCCCTCCAGTTTGGTTCCATGTACAATGATTAGCGGCCTCATGTAGTTACAGAGTGCCTCATTACTTCTTTGGCTGCTGTGAAACATGAAGCCCACCTCATGCACTGAATTTTTCGCATCCTCTGTTGATACCCTGTCAACACACTACAGGTTCTCAAAGGGCATTCTGCCCCTCCTACATTCCTTTTGACTACCTGTCATGACTGAGGTAATCCAGAAGGTTATATGGGTTTTCTGTCAAGGCTTTGTGCTAGCGAGTTCAATTCCAAATCATGACGTTTCCAGTATCACCAAAATCAGGAACTTTCCTCTCTGCATCTGGCAACTATCACTTAACTATCCTCACCCTAAACACAAGTCATTCAGAAACGATCTTATGAACTGTTATTTTCAGTCTTAATGCTTAGTTGTCACAATAAAGTGTTGATGGGTAGAGTTATCCAATACTTTAGTTTGGCCACTATCCCAGGCTGTTTTATTTGAAGATCAGGACAAGACTAACCAGGCACAGTATAACCTGGAATTTTCCTAGACTCTCCCATTATTTTTTTCTTCATTTTACAAAGTGAGAAATGTGGTTCATTGTACTACCTCTGCAAATAGCCTTCAGTAAAACTGTACCACTGAGCTAAGATCTCAAAGTCTAGAACATACAACAGGAAGCATTCAGCAGAAAGGCAAGTGGATGTATTACTTGGCTCTGTCAAGCCTTTTTTCTAACAATTATTTATTGTTATAAGCAGATTTTAAAGTAAGACTGTACTTTCAGCATCAATTCCAGAAAATACTTTAAGCATGACTGTAGAACACATTTAAAACAATGTCTTTTAAGAGGCTGAAAAGTACCTTGAGCAAGTGCTCAGAAGAAACAGCTAACTCCTTTAAGG
>JAVJGI010000057.1:39535483-39551029 GCA_035590275.1 Ibycter americanus | reverse complement strand
ATACACAATGACGTGATTAGAGATGTGAAAAACCTAGATTTATAGAGTTTTGTAAACTCCTTCAAATCAAATGTTTTTCCATTGTTGTTACCCACTCTGATTTTTCTCCAACTTTTTGTTAAACCTTTGAAAGAAATTTCAGAGAATTTGCCATATTACATGTTTCCCTAGCCTAAAATTTCTGTAACAGAGAAAAATACATGCAGAATAAAAAAATCCTACAACTTACTTCGGGAATGCATCAAAGCAATACGTCTTCTTCGTATCAGGGAAAGCTACTCGCATTCCAGAGGTCAGGGGAGAATGAAGAATTACAGCAGCACTTTCATACCTAGCAGCAAGATCCACAGATGGTACTGTTCCTATACTCTGGCCATATATAATCACATTTTCAGGGCGGATTCCGTACCTAGAAAATTCAAAATGTTAACAAAGTGGCATATAAACTGAAACAGACAAAACTGCAGCAAGGCAAAAAAAGCATTTCTGAAAACAAAAATTTCCTGAAGACATTAAACTACGAAACAGCAGCTGGTAGAACAAGCAAGTATATTCTGTAACATTCCTGACTTAAAGGGACAATTATTTACTCTGTATTTGCAGTAAGTTATTTTTACCTTATGCCTGAATGATACTGAAATATGGGTTTGTTTTTTAAATATGGATTTGTGAATGCAGTTGTGACTTGTATACTAGTTGAAAACCTTTACTGGTAACTCTGGTGAATATACAACAGAAAACTGATTAAAGCCTTACTAGCTGTATGGTTATCATCAAGTGGAGCATAGTCAAATCTGCAAAAGTTTGGTTGGCTTTACTCTTCTAATACCTGATTAAAACTGCAAGCTGGCTACATTGCTCAGCAATTTAGTGGACCCTAAAGCATGCCCGTACAGACAATGGTAAGAATATTATGAATTCTGTGTAACAACTGAGATGTTTCTTTCTTATCACAGTTGATTCAACATGCAAGCTAGCAAGAGGAATACTCAACCTAACACACAATTCAGACAGCCCAATGAGCAGTACAAAATTAAAGTCCAAGCCTCCCTCCGAGTAAGATGAAAACACTCATTTTTTCCTGTAATTAGCTGAGGTAAACAAAAGAATCGTGAAACATGGAGTAACACTTATGACAGTCAGGTGTAACATTTTTCTGCATTAGCTTGGATACAAAGAGCAGTTGGTCCCCAAGTAACACCAGGAAAGCCTCCAAGCAGAATATTACGCTGGCAAGAACAGTGCCCACAGCAGAAGTGATTTGCTAATACACTGATCTGTACTAACAGAGTACTCAGTACAGGTTCAGACTGCAAAAGTGTATCTATCTGCGTACCTTTGCTAAACTTATTTGGGAAAGGAATTACCTTAAACGGGAAGAGATACTGCACTGCATTACCAAATAAAAAATAAAAAATAAATCATTGTTCTCACATGTTATCAGAATCTTGTTCGCCTTTTTGAGTTAGAGCAGACTAACCTAACACCACTGTGGAACAGCACGGGGTGAGTTTAATGTTTGCCAACTGACTATAATCTGAAAAGGACTAACAATCAACTGTGTTCGGCTGAAGTGAAGGAAAGTACAACCATCATTATTACCTCTTCTACAATAAATGCATGCATTTTTTCTGTGAAAGCTAGATAACACCACTCATACCCACAAAGAGTTATCAAATTAGTACATTTTGCATACCTTCAGCAAAGCCAGGGAAACAGAAGTAATGAAGTATTGTCCAGTATCTTACCAGTATGGCTAAATAACTGTGTAAGTGACCAAACACTAATCAGTACAGTCTAAAAGCCTCAAAATCAGAAACATTAGGAAAAAAGATGTTTCACATGTACCAAGACATTCAAATTACCAACCGACAAAACTCCAAAATCCACAAATACTTTTCAAAAAGCCAGAAAACATCCTGTGTGTTACATCAGTATATAATAAACAATTAATTAAAAAAACCAAACCACCAAAAAACAACAACTAGGATGATTTCAGGAAAAAAACACAATCACATTTCAATATTACCAAAATGTAACTATCACTAGCAGAACTCACTAGGCATCCCAATAAGCTTTCTAAATTGCGGCTAAAACCCACTGTTCATAGATAACATTGTCTATTTAACTGTTCATCTATTTATTTAGATTGTATTCTGCTAGAGTGAAACACAAAAGCTGTCAAAGTATTAGCACAGATACATTCATAGAATCTATCATGACTTCTTAATTACTATCAGAGTTTCCTAGAAAGTGTTTCTAGGATCATAATCAAATTAAGAGTTCTAACACACAAAACCTCATCCACCAGCCTGGAACTACAGGCAAGCCCTTCACCTCACAACAGTCCTCAGACAAAAAAAAATTAAAACATTCTGATTAACAAAGATTTTCTCAAAATTCCAAAAAATTAAAGTTCCAAAACTGAAACAAACGTAAAGTCTTCACTACTTCTGTATGTTTTCTGAAACACCTGAGAACAGCCTAGCACCATCCTTTTACAATTAATCTCCCAGTTCAAAGTATTTCTAATCACATTTGTCCATTCTGAAAGTGCAGTATCATCTTCTATCCCTTTCATATAATCTGAACAAAACTCACATTAATACCTGACACTTTGCATCATTAGTATGGCATGGAGTCTGCACAGCACATTATGACATAACATAGTTCTCAAATAAAAAGCCTTGCAAATTATCACACTTTGATCTCCTCAGGTATTGAGTTTTACAAGATGCAGGCTACTGCACAAAAGTTTAAAGCAAAACTTAAAAGTATATTTTGGAGCATATGTTCTCCTCTTTCTCATTATTCTTCCCCTTATTTTTGGATCCGTATCCTTCAGCCTAAAGATAGATAAATATTAGCTACAAAAAATAATCCAAGAAAAGCATTTACTATATTTGGATTAAAGTAATCCTTTCTCCATCACAGCCAGGCAGATTGCCTTCACAGCATCCACCAGAAATGATTGGTTTTGCAGTCTGGAAACTAAAATAGTGAGGCCAATCACCATAAGTGGTGGTTCAAAGCAGACTTTTGAATATTTTGGCTTGGGGGAAAAAACCCAGCAAAACAAAACAAAACTCAACAAAAGACGAAGCCTGGAAACCAGAGAACATCATCTGCTGTGTCTGTTGCCAGTCTTTCCTCTTCTCTTGAACAGGCTTCTGCAAAGTTCAGGGAAAGGAAGAGCCCCACTGTCCCTCAGTTCCTCTCTCCCAAAAGAATCACTTTTCAATCTAAAATGGAATAATTCTTGAAAAGGTAACTGTTGGTATGTTCCCTAGTAAGAAAGTTCATCTACTTCTCCTTTTGACAGTCCTGTAAACTTCAAGAAGTTTGTTAGAAAATTACTAGTTGACTACACATCCAGTTGCCCAAATGAGGAAGTGCGAGATCAAGAGAAAAGTGGCAGTAGTATTCTCCTCTTAATCAGTGTTTTAGAGTTACAGGCCATCCTGAGGAAGGGGAACGTGACAGTTACAGAGCCATATGCTCTAAGTAGCATTCTTGTGAGAAGAGCTCAAAGACATGCCGTAAAAACTATTAATATCTTTGAAAGCTCATTATATTGATCATAGGAGTAATGCAAACACTACTGTCTACTCAAGTAATCTTAGATAACTTGTGTCAGAACAAACAGGCCTTCAGCTTGGTGGCAATGGTGGAGGTATTTATATTTGGGGTTTTTTAAAGCCATAATCACCAGAAAGGACTTTGGAACAAAATCTTAAAAATAGCTGTGCAGAGATGTTCCTTCTCAGAGAAAGCACTCTTTCTCTGGACTGAATCTGGCATAAAATTCAGACAAATATTTTCTGCAGTTTAAAGGCTGCCCACAACATTTTTCTTTTCCCACAGCAACTGACATTCCAATTCCTTTCAACTGATTCATCCTTTATGTTCACGCACCTAAGGGCTACCTGCCTGGAAAGCACATGGAACTTGAAGAGCAGTTTTTACATAGAACTAAAGGTACCACTGTGACACAAACTTGCTAGCACCCACACAGTGTCTGAGCACTCACAAATTTCAGCCCTATCATCACCCTAAAGGTACAGGTTAATGTCACTACAAAACTAAACTGTCACAAAACAGAAAAGAATCACTTTCCTTTGCATCTTCAGCCACATGTTGCACCTCATTTGTCTTCACCAGCTAGTGTAGGAAAGTAAATTAATCTCTTCTGGGAATAGTGGAGCAACTATTTTTCTGCTCCTTTGTGCTGGTTGTCTTCAGGGCAAGGCAAGAAATGACATGCTACTGGTGGGTTAAAGGAATGAGCAAGCTAATACATCATTGTAACTGTGCCATCAGATCACTCCCTAAAATCAGGACCCAAGCTAACACAGGGCAACTAATGACGCCAGTGTCCTCTTCTGCAAGCCTACATATGCTGATCAGATATAGATGGTCTCTTGTAAAAGAGGCAACATGAACACTCCTGTCTGATCTTCTCAGCTTCTGGCAGGAAAAGAAGAACTGCTAAACAGCAATGAAATATTCTTTTTTCCCCCCTTTGTGACAAACTTCACAACATGCTGTAGAAGAAACTCTTTCACCATTTCCTTTATATTTGTCTTTCTAAGAAGACCTTTTCTGCACTTCACTAAACACTTACCTCTGTGGCAGTCCACCTGTCTTCTGTCCCTCCCTCCTCCTTTTCATAGAACAGTTTGGGTTGGAAGATGATCTAGTCCAGCCTCCTGTCACAGGCAGCTTCATCTTTCACTAAATCAGGTTGCTGAAAGCACCATCCAACCTTACCTTGAAAGCTTTAATTGGATTATACATCATACATCGCTTACATTGGATATTCATTATATTACATACTTTCATTGGATATACATCACATTACCATGATATGCAATATGTAAACTACAAAATGCATGTCTGGCTGCAATGAGTGGTTTTTGGTTTGGGCTATTTTTGTTGTTTTAGACTTCAGTTATCTTTAACAAATACCAGCTGAAATTACAATATTGTACTTTCAGGCTCTTGAAGTACACACCAGTTTGCCCTTGACATACATAAGGGAGACAGAAAGCAATTTATTTTTTTACTTCTAAACTATTGGTGTTAATCTAGAAGACATGCTCACTTTACAACAATAAAATAAAGTATTAGTAAAATCAACCTTAGAAGCATACACTTTCAACAGTACCTCTCAGGCTCACACTAATGAAGAGGTGCAACAGATGCTCTAGAGAGGCTACTGTTTGTGAACCTATTGCAACACACACATTTAACCAACTGACAGCAGTGCTTGGGGCACATGGAAGAAGGGGGAACATCCTGAGGTAATTTTCAATGCACATTTCAGAACCTTTTGTCATCAGGCACATAACACATGAAATTACAGCTGCAAATTGCAGAACACGAAGGGCATGAACATCCTCCACACCTTTAACTATCAACATTCCATGCTGTGAATAAACAATTCCATGCCATGAATAAAATGCATGAGCATACAGCTCTTCCTCAACTCAGATGCACATTGCCTTTCGTTTGTATACAACATGTAACATTACCAGAAGAAGAAGGGAACCATGTTTCATGAGAGGCAAGCCCATTGACCATGCAAGTAGTAATCAAACACCTCCGCTGCCTCTCTCATGACGGTTTGGCTTTTTTAAATCTCACAATCCTACTGACACATTTGTTTTATTGACAAGATTTCTCTCCATGATAAAATGAGCTATTTTTCCCTATCAATTTAAATAAAAGCTCAATTTCTCTCCAAATATTCAAAGTTAAGGCACCTCCTCTTCTAGCAAAACACTCTCTACTACAAATAAAAAAAACCCCCACCATCATTATTTGTGAATTCTCAAAAGAACACTTTCAGCTCACATCCAAATAGATTCTGCATTATTCCTATATTTGGCTGTTCAAACTGTGGGCATTCTGTTCACTCTGACAGATCAGTCTGATGGTGAGATTTACCCTTCAAATTCTCAATTATTATACAGTCCATGATAAGCAAGAATGAAAAGGCTTCTTAAAGGTAAATCTGGTCATAAGACAACTCCAGCATGTCTTCCAGTTTCTGAATGAGCGCCATATGCCCTGCTTTTGCCTGGGGCTGGTTAAACCTTTCCACCCTTTCTAGGGTGTCATCAAAGGCCTTTAGAGACAAGGAGAGCAGAAAATAGGCGTATCCCAAAATGACTCCTGGCATTTCAACACTTTGTAGCTATGACAGTCAGAAAAAGAATGTCCTCACTTGCAGCTTTTATATAGTCCCATGTACATGAATATGCAATAATGTGCAACCTTCCCAAACATGATGGCAGTGAATCACCTTGCCTTCTTCTACAGGCAGCATCCTCATGGATAGCTATGGCTTCCTATTAAAATATTCAAAGCAGGTAGACAATAGGGACACAATTCAGAATCTGCACCTGCTGTTTATCTCTTCTAACCTGCTGCCAAATTAGCCTTCTGTATTCATTTACATGAATGATAATATTCACATATCCTTACAGCAACCACTTTTAAGAAAGTCGTCTTGGATCAACCTCACCATCACCCTCAATACTAGTTCCAGACTACCTCACCCTAGATGTCCAGTCCCAACTGGACAGTTGTGTTGATCTACAGATGGCCACCTGGATTGTCCTTCCAAGATATAAAACTTAACACACTAACACAGCTCCACCACAAGCAGCTGTGTTGACTGTAGAATGAAGTCCGCATCAGCATTTCAAGTACCCTAGAAACACCTTTTAACGCTGGGTTCTATGATCCCATTTCTCAGAACAGGGAATGCAGGAAGCTGTGGGTGACTGTGATCAACCTCCAACAAAGGTAATTTCTCAATTCTTGATCCCATCACAGTGGGATCAAGATATGTGAGGCATAGTTTAAAAGTCTATGATGCCTTTCTTCTCTCATTCCATCAACAAGAATTTCAAAGGAGTAACAGCTATACGTACACCTATCCTGCAAACAATCCGCTAAATTTGTTTGGTTTTGCAGAACACTTACATTATAAAATGTTAAAGATGGTGCTAGTGTAGCACTGACAGAACAGGCTATGCTAGAAAAGTGAATCAATGCTGCAGCAAATGCTCAAAGGCTCCATCCATTCTGGTCCAGATATTCGTGAAGTATTTAAACACAGCTGGGCACTCAAAGCTCAAAGGAACACCATGGACTGGTAACCAAACTGTGTGAGCCAGTGTGTCCAGAGTCATTTGCTGAACTTCTCCCTGCTACTTTCAGCATTCAGATACAAGGGCAAGACAGGTCTGCCAACCAGAAAGTTGTTGAAAGTACCACAGTGTTACTACACAACTAGTAATACCAGCCACTTTTTAAGCAACAGAAAAAATTCAGTTCATGTTTGTGAAATCCACAAGACAGGCAGACCAATTCAAGCTTTATACACTCTACAGAATTATGTATTTCTAAAGGAGGTTTTGACACAAAAAATAAACACAGCAAACAGGATTGAGGGAGGTCATTCTTGAATTGAAGAGGGAAAAACAGATTGATGTAGTATGTATGGAGAGTTTCCCCCGACAATGTCTGTTCAGCAAACGGCATGTTCAGATGGGACAGTATAATGAACATTCTTATTTGATTAGGAAAGATATACTATGTGACATCCAAAAATGGAGGCAAGAATTCAAGTTGCAATTACATTTCCTTTTAGGTTTTCAATCAGAAATTCGTCAAGGAGAGGAAGAGATAGTAATTACAAAGTAGTTCATAAACCAGAGCCTGTAAACTGACAAACAAACAATTTTATGTTTCACCATCTAGTTCTCTTCCATTTTCTGGTGCACTGAAATGATTTCTGACTGTCTTCCACATAGCTCACAAACCATATTATGCTTTTTATCAACATTACTGGGTATTTCACCAAGCGTCTATATTCCAGAATATTTAACTACAAACTATGGTCACCAGTGCACCTGTTGCAGCTCTTGGCTTACAGAACAGCTCTAGTTATATCTCAACTTTCCACTGTAATCAAAAGAAATGCCAAAACCTAATCTAACAACACAGTGTGCCTGTTATTAAATATATGAAGCTGAATACCTGTCCCCTGTGGTTGTAAGAGGTTTATGATAATAAGTGTTCCCCCCACTTCAATATACAAATAAAATATGTTTCTTTTCAAAAGAAGTATCACACCTCTGTTAAAAGGTAAAAGAAATGCAAGACAATATGTGTACTTAAAACACTGAAAAGGGATAATCTGCTCCAAAGTAACAGGAAGATAATTAATATTACATTGATCAAGTTCTAAATTTACTGTGACTGCTACCAGACTCCAGGATTTTAAGTGTCTTTACACATACCCTTACACTAAGTCACATCCCCGGTATCCTATTATTAAACAGGATGCTCAAATTGCAATGATCAAATTGTAACAAGCTGCTCTAGATTAAATTCAGTTTTTCACAGCTTTTTGGTGCTAAATACACAATATGATGGGAGTTTTTTGGTGAACACCTATTCTTATGATCACATAATATTTTAAAACAATCTTTTTGTAGTTTGAGTACTTGCAACACAAGAAGAATATTGCTTTAAATGGAAGCAACCATGGTGAAAAATGCTCTCAGATTTAAGAAGTGGGTATTCAATGCTGCATTTACTTGGTGCCTAGGATTCTTGCATGTATCATAGAATGCCTGCAAAGTCTTTCCTCTCACTATTTTACTTTCCGAAAATCAGAGGCTTAGAACACAGAAACTGCTGAAACATATTTCCAATTTGCATTTTTCCTTGTCCAGTTTTAATCTACTTGAGCTAACATCACTGACTCAAATTCCTGTTTTCTGTTCCCACCATAATGTATTTACACAGATCAATTATAATCTCTCCGACACATCCTATTTTGCCAAGATAAAAAACCATCTTTTTTCTTTATACAGAAAGCTATCTTTGGAAATGCTGTAGCTGTTAGTCTGAACTCGGAAACAAAGGTGGTCTGAACACCATACACAAATCCAAACAGAGTCTCACCAGGTTCTCTTGTAACAGCTCTTCCACTGCCCCTCCCTACTAAAAAAGTAGGTGATGGAATTATCTGAAAAAACAACCCACATTTTCTCTCACCCACATCACACCAGTCACTCCGTTACTGGAGAATCAATTATTATAGGCTTTTCCTATCTTCTGAGATTTCCAACTGACAAGATCCCAAACTGTGACAATAAGGATTATGTTCTAATCAGTCAAGACTGAATCATACCTTATATTTCATCCCATTTCAATTTTTTTAGTATACCAGTACTATATACTGATCCTGCTCAATACTAACAATGCCTTCAGCATAAGGCACAATCAATCACCTTGGATATGAATCCATTAATCCTAAAATACAGCATTTCTGTTTACAAATTAAGTATAACCATTTGAAAAGCACACTGTAAAAGAAAAATGGCAGCTAATGTCTTACCTTGTCCTAAGAGCCACCCAAGCAGCATCAATGTCAGCGTCCAAATTCTTCTCTGTTGGCTTCCCAGAACTTGCACCATATCCAGAATAATCATACGAGAATATGTTGCAATTAATCCGTGAACCCAGTCCTATGTAAAAGCTGCTCATCTGACCTAGGTCAACGGCATTTCCATGTGAGAAGAGCAAAGTATACTTGGCGTTAGGTGAGCAACGCACAAACATACAGGCAATCCTGTTACCTTTACTTGTTCTAGTCATGAAGCATTCAATGGCATCTTTTTCTCTAGAAGAATACTGCCAGTCTGCTCGCTCTGAGAGATGTAAAGTCCAGCGACTACCACTCTCATCACACATCAGTGTGTACGTGGGATCAGGAGGTAAGAATGCCAATTTGGAGGCAATTTTCCCTGGGCATGGTGGACAACAGAACAGGCAACACAGTTCACTAAAGGAAAGATTATTCATCTTCTAGTCTGAAACAGGAAGAGAAAATTGTATCAGTTTCTAGTTACAATTCTATATTAAAAAAGCAACTCATGGAAAATGTAAGTGTAACCTCTCTAAAAAATAATACATAGTTTTAGTGAAAATATTGAACAAAACAGTTGTAAATATGTATGTAAATTTCTATATAATAGCTTACTTTATATTATTAGTTACTTTACAATAAGCACATTATTAAGGATGAGTGGTAACTCTATAGCCCTGCCAGATAAAAAAACTAACATATGATTACCCAGGGAAAGAACAAGCATGAGTTTTGGAGTTTCTTTGGAGGAAGTGAGGTTCCTTATCTTAAGCCATTAGCAGAAGTGTTCACTCGTTGACAAATACATGTTATATAGAACAATTAAAATATATTGCAGTGTTTGCAGTAAACTAAGGCTATGCAGATCTCTGCAGCCAAAAATCACTACAATCGTTTCCTAAATACAGAGAATATGTATTACAATCATGAGTTATGGGTTCCTGCAAGCAGTTTCAGCAGTTTGAAAGGTGCATGAAGGTCAAAACTTGGAAGGCAGTACAAGATGTTTCTGCTGTCTTAGCAAACACTATAGTCCTTCAGCACACTAAAATCCAGCCATAAACTCTTTCGTGCGCCACTTACTGGCTGACGAATGTTTCCAAACCCTTCAAAGAAATTATTAGCTAAGGCTTCCTGCATTGCACATTGGAATTGGGTTTGTATTAATGACATGACTATTTCTACTCCATACTTTAACAAAAACATCCCAAAACAAATGCTTTATCACAAGTATTTGGCAAATCAATATAATCAAAACTACCAGTTCAAAGCATTGGTTAATAGAATGGAGGCAGAAAAACAGTAAATGCACATACACCCAAAGTAAGCTAGGCAAAGATACAGATGCCCTGAAAAGCAGGCATTGTGTCCTCATAATTTACAGCTGGGAGAAGGGGGGAGGAAAAAAATTCCTTTGTTGTGACAATACTTTTTCTCAGAGGTAGAAAAAGTGATGAAATCTGCCAAGAGCCATGCTGAAAACCAGCTCAGCTAAGATAAGCATTTACACTACTTTCCTTGTGTTAAGGCATCCGATGTTTCATGTCAACTTAAACAACTTTTCCATCCCAAATCTATCTACAGGTCTCAAGTACAGTTCCTGCCAGGTCACTGCAAACAGAAACACTTACAGTTTCATGTACCAGCTTTGACTGCTAGATCCAAGTTTACAAATGGGAAGAAAAGTTGATTTCTGATGCCCACAGTCCCATGTCATTTCAGAAATACTTGGGTAATCCAACAATAAAACCGTACTGCTAACTATAATACTTCGCAATATTTAGATCATATTTCAAAGTTTGTCCTCTAACTTGTATAGCTTTCATGCCTGTACAAATTTCTCCCTAGAAAAGCTTCAAGGACATTCCTGTAAGAACTGTTGAATATAGATCACAGAACAGCTATCCGTATTTTGGATGTGTGAATGGTCTCTTCCCTGTGGTAGTCTGAACGCACACTGCATACAATGTTACATTGAGCGTACCTGTAGACTAGTAAACACAGGCATAAGCAAGACAGTCTGGTAACAGCACGAGCATTCTTGGAATACTACTCTGGGGGTTTTGTACCCTGTAAAAAATTTTTTGCCAAGGCTGCTACAGCTCAATGCTTACATACCATGTCTCTAGTCTTCTTCAAAATAGAGGGAAATAAGTCTTAGATATGGGTGACCAACATACCAATTTAGAGGAGATGGCAGGAACGGTGTACTGATCACCTCCCATAAAAAGGCAGGGTGTCTCTTAAATGAAGATCCTGAATAAATTGGTATGTCTGCCAGCTAAAGAAACAACAACCTCATGTTTTATGTAATCAGCACAAGTAGTCACTCAAATTTGGAATAACTCATCTGTTCCCTGTCAGGCGAGATTATCTGGCCATCAATTTTAATTTTAATCTGCAAGCCAGAAGAAGTAGAAGAGCTCTGTGGAAGAGCTCTAGGGATTGACAAAAGGCTTGGGATCTCTTAGGCACAGGAAAACCTCAAAACCTTTTTTTCCTTCTTCTGTTACAGCTGTGAGCATCAAAGGAGCCATCTCTTTCACCTCTACTTAGAAAGTTCATGTTCACATCTCAGCGAAATTGTTGTGATGCCTTAATAGTCTTTTTTTGCAAGAAGTGCTTATGACCCAGTATTCAACTGCACTTCTATTTATAGCAGAAACTATTAAACTGATCTGTTCTGAGTAAGTTTTCCCACCTTTTCAGAGGAGCTTAAAGCCAAAGCTAGATACTACAACTTATTCTAGGGGTGGGGGTGGAAATAATGTTATTTTATGTGTAAAATTTAGAATACACACCTCCAAGATCAAGGTATAAATAGCCTGCTCTGCCCAGGAACAGCAGATTGCACTCTATTCCAGCATATGATAGCTATAGAATTTCTTACTTCCCAATCTACCTGTCAGAAAAAATTAAAACAGGAGTTTACGTTATTTCTAACTACAAACAGCACAGCAACACCATAATATGATCTCACTCATAAGATATTTGCCTTTTTTCAAAGTTATTTCAGAAGATTGGAAGCTGGCCTGTAGAATCCACATACAGGGTAGTACTGCAGTAACCACAGTTAATCAACTGAGGTGGTACTGTGCCCCAAGACATCTTAAATGTGCTAAAAATGGGCTGTTGCCACATATGTCAAAGTACTTATGCTGAAGACCATGGCTAAAGTATTATTTATCCCCTATACTACACTGTAATGTTGACTTTATATAATGTGCATTTAATCCAATGGAAACTCTGCCTACCAAAACTAAAGATTCCGCTTCCAGGGATGTTCTCCATCTAAATCATGGGTAGCAACAACTCTTTCCTTTAAAACAAACAACTACTACTTTCTTTGCTCAGAAGACCCAAGAAAAACAGCAGATCCTGAGCACCACTAACTGAACAAACGTGACACAAAACACCTACTGAACTTCCTCAGGAGGATACCTTCAACTAAATGCAAACAATGTTTCCATTATACTGAAACTGGTTTGTCATTCATTGTATTCATGAGTATGTTCTTAACCTCCGGATCTGGAATGGAACCAGGATGTGAGAGAGTCCCCAGGGTGTATAGTGTAATTCTCCTATCAGTGTTTAAAAGTTCAACTGAATCAGCATTTCAGCCTAGTAGTTATCCACCAGATGTCATAATTTAACTTCAACTAAACAGGCACTATCTTTCCTCAAAAGGTATACTGCTCAGATACTTCAATAATGAATTAAACTTAACATTACCCCCCATACTAGCGTTTTTTTTAATGTTCGAAAACATGTAACACGACTTCCTAATGGTTTATTCAGCCAGAAATTATTACAGTAAATAGCACAAAAGTCACAAAATCCCCTTCATTTAGTATCACTCAGACTTGGTAAAAGCGTTGGAGGTCAATAATTGGTCTCTTAAAACTATTAAGTCTAAAATATAATTTACGGAAAGTGACCATGGTATCACAAGTGTTAGTTGCATTGTCACTCTAATAACAAATGGGCTTGATGTGTGCCTTACCTGGAGTCTTACTGAAACCTGAACAAAACCAACACAAATTACCTTAAGCATACAGTACCACAAGTACAGATTAGTAACTTTAACAGGACTCATTTGCCTAAGATATCTTGTGAATACCTAAGCTATAGTCCAACACCTTCTCAGCATGTATGATGTAAATCTCTGTGCTCATTACAGTAGCATCATCAGCTGCAGAGATCAACACAACCCAGCAACATAACTATGTCACCTATTTGTCATTTCAGTATTAATAAAGAAGCCAGTGCTGTTCGGCAAACACAGTTCCTAATGCTGGTAAAATTACTAATAACAAGAAGAATATAGTAAGAGAAATATATATATCTCCTTTAAAATTATACTGTATTTTTCATATAAATTAAGTAGGAAAAATCTGTGGAAAAAACCCTGGGTAAAACTGATTAACTTCTACTATTGCACCAAGAAAGGGTAAGAAATTAAAACAGACCCAAGTGGTATCACCTACCGCTTTTGGGATAGCTTTTAAAAGAAAAGCCAAATCATTTTATCAAATCTATCTCTTAACTCTCTTGTGAATAAAAAAGTGAAAAAAAAAATGACAGATGTAAAACTGTCCACGGGCAGCAAGCACACCTCAAATATTTATCTTGTGATTCCTAGGATAACACAGAAGTAGTTCTTTCACATAAGCAACTATTCCTGTCTTCCTCTCTCTGCAAATCATAACAAGAAAGTGGCTCCTTTATTCACATCTTTGATTACTTCACTACATTTTAGCCTCAAAAGCCCAACCCTTGCAAACACTTCTCTAGGAAGCTTATATTTACACTAAATTATTCTAATTGTATATTTAAGTTAAATTACCTATTTCATAGGAGCTATTCATAAGAACAAAGTCAAACTCGTAAATACAGCTGCTGGTTTGTAAATTTTAGTGGTGCTCTAACTGTAACAGGCAAGGTATTAAAATTATTGGGGTTTTTTGTTTGTTGTTCGGGTGTGGTTTTGTTTAACTCATCATTTTTCTTTACGCACTGCTGAAATAAGAAACTCTACAGTAGTTTCCCTCACCCTTTCATTGAATGCAATGCAATGAAAACTTGAGGTCAAGCCTCTACTGTAGCACTCATATTTATTTCAGCATCTGCATTACATTGAAAATGGAACAGAAGGGTATGGACATCCTCCCAGTACTTCAACAACTAGAGCAGCAAAATATTTAAAAAAAAATACTCTGTGTCCAATTAAGTCTTATATAAAAGGATTAAACTAATAGAATTATTACAGAAGAATGAACAGTAGGTCCAGAAAAAAAACCCCAGAGGAAGTCTGTTCAGTAATGAAAAAGCCACATCAAGAAATACTGTGAAGTAGCTCTAAGATAGTTTCCAAAGAGCAAAGCAACCTACATAAAAAACAGAAAAGCTGGATAAGACCAGAACTTCATTCGGTTGGTTTGATTTTAAACAAACATAGATCTTACTATTCTCACAAGTCCTAGCAATATTGTAACGCTTAACTTGTACATAGAGACATTCTTCTTCTGGCTACTTCGTATACTTGAAAACCTAATGACACAGTTGAAAAAAGAAAGGGAATACAGGAAACACCAGGTGAAAAATCTAGCCATTCCTCCTCCCCTAAAGCACAAACCAACCCTCCACAGATCTCAGGTAGACAGCTGTGGGATTAAGTCGGATTACATCATGTTTTGCACACTCCAAGGAAGACATTGCACCAGGGAACTGCTCTGCTAAAACCACCCGCACGCTGGCAGGTGCCGAAGCCCCCATCGCACTCCTGCCACATCAGTCCAGTGCTTCACTGCACCAGCCGGTCAATCCCTAACAAGAAGCTATGCGTTTTTTAAGATGGTACTATTTTGTGTTCCGGAGTCATGTATTTTTCTAGCTACCTTCTGGTCAAATATTTGAAACATTCAAATTAATAATAACCGAGAGCAACATTAAGGGCAGCGTCACTCCCACCACCAAACAGCAGAAGCTGAAAGAATACGTTAAATCAGGCTGGCGAGAAGTACACCGACTCTTCAGGTGTCTGTACCCGAAAAGGACTTCGCAGAGGCCAGCACCACTGACACGGGGGCACGACT
>JAVJGI010000057.1:39512748-39533331 GCA_035590275.1 Ibycter americanus | reverse complement strand
GCAGTAACAACACAAAAGTGGGATTTTTTCTTTTACAAGCTAAACTGGAAGAGGTGAATAAAACAAAACACGAGGTAGGCATTCCAGAAGAGGTTTGTCTGGTGCTGTTGCTGTTATGTCAGTTTCCCTTTAATTGAACCTGACTGTGTTGTCAAAAGGAACTGAGAGGAGGGGGAGAAAGTAGTTAAGTTAGAGCAATGGTACCAAAGAGGGAGGTTTGGGGTTTTTTTGTGGGTTTTTGTTTGTTTGCTTGTTTGGTTTTTTTAAGATGATGTAGGACTGGTTCTGCAAGTTGAATAGGCTGCTTTCCCAGGGCTCTAAGTTGTGCCAGTGTTACTTATTGTGTGAGTCACTGCATGATCCCTGATAGGAGAGTATTTTCCTGTCTGGCCTCTACACAAATATATACACAAAAATATCCTAGAGAGTTGGTCTATCCAAAAAGTCTTCGAAGAGAAACTGAATTCTGACATCAGTTTTGTAACTGAGGTAATGACTTTAATACCCACATGTCTGTTTTTCTTCCCTTTTAAAATATTTTATATCGTATAGAACTGGCTACACAGTATGATGCACTCAGTATTTTTTTTAAAGCTTTTGAATGTTGCCAAGATTCACTGTGGGTATTAGCTGTGATATGGGACTATGTCATTTTTCTTTCTGTTTCAAGTCAATAATTCCTTTTCTCTCTGTGCCTGCCAGTTTATGGAGATGGCTGAACACAGGTGAAAAGCTTCTTGAAGAAGGTGCTTCTTATTACGAGGTTAGCTGGTGTGTGGTAAAGGGAAAGGATGCATTTTTATTTTGGCATGCCATCACGTACGAGTTCAAGTGCTAAGGGATACGCAGGGGACTTTATAATGATGACTAGGCCTGATTCTGCTATTTGAGAAATTTTAAAAAGTTAAACTAACAAAGATTAAGTGGTGACTAATGTCATAGTTTAGATACAGACTATGCTGAATGCTGACAGTTTTGCATCTCTGTCTTGTGGTCAGATGCACCATGGATGTTCAAGATGTGTTGAGGGAAAGAAGAAATAGTAACAATTTGATCACCGGGACTGATACAGGAGTGGAGCATTTTTCCTTTCACCTCTCCCTAGCTTAGTTCATCAGAAGAATGCTCAGAGCTGCTGAAAGAGGGTCGATCTCCTCTAAATCACTGCTAAACTTTTTTTGTAAGGTATTTGGCCTATCTTTGACTACTGTTACACACTGTCAAATCCAGTACTATCTTGAAAGGCTGCAGAATGCCTCTTAGCTTAAATTTGGTATCCTGCTGCATTTGTGCACTGAATTAGCAATGCTGAATATTAACTACAGTAGCTTCCTGTTGTACTGTGGCTGGAGTTGAGGTAGTTATTTTCAGTGTTATTTCTGCTTGTCTCAGTGAAACAGTATCTGCAGAGGAAATTGATCTAATAGTGTTTTGACTTCTCCCTGCTGACAGTCGTTATCCAGTTGTTTTGTAGTTTTTTTAAAAGATTTTGTGCTCTCTGTCTGACAGTGACCTTGGCATCCATTTTCTAATCTTAAAGACCATAGATCAGATTACTTACAGAACATGCTGAAAGATCTATCTGTCTTTCCTCTGATGATTAGTCTTTACTACAACATTACTCTGGGTTAGGCTAGTTGAGGTGAAACACCCTTGCAGCAAAGTACACTGCCTCTCTTCTGTATTTGGGTAACTGCCTACAACAGTGCTGGAAGAGCTTGCATCCTGGAATGAATGAATGGAGGAAGGAAGAGCCAGGACAGGGCAAGACACACTGTGGTGTTAGTTATTGAATCTTGAAATTTGTTTATGAGTGCTTGCTTTACATAGTATATTCCAGAACAGCTGTTTGCAGCACTGAGCTGAGGAATATACATTATGTTATATGAATATGCATTTTATGTAAAGTATATTACATAAGTCAGCATGGAAGCTGGAGTAGTTCTAGAGATGAAAGCAAATACTATTCAGTGAGAACATTTGGAACTTCATTGTAATAAGATGGTAAACCACAGAGTGATTCATATTTGCACCCAAATGACTGACCTGTTTCTCTATTTCTTTCCTCTCATTAAGTACACCCCAGATGATAATCCACATTTCCATAAATTTCAGAGGTTATTAACTCTGAACCTCAGCTTTACCATGGTGTTGATGTCAGCTACTTCTTCAGCTGGCGGTATGGATAAATAACTTGTTTTGGTGGAGGCACTGGTGAAGACTATGAGAAGGCAGTAGGAACAGAACAGGTGAATACAGAGTTTTAAGAGTTGGTGATCATGATTTGAAGCTCAAAGGGAGATAAACCAGCAGTCAGCTGGAATTGTCAGATAACAGTAGTGGAGTTTGGTTAGTTTCTGTCCTTGCTGCAACATAGAGTAGCTTGGTAGGCTTAATTCCATTCTCTAGCCACACCTGTTACTCTGGGTTCAGATGTGTATTCAGGTCTGGATTGTAGCCTTTCATGTAGGGAGAAGAGGGGCAAGCATAAGTCCATATTCTGGACTCTAACCTAGCTTATGGGGACAGGGTGGCAGGGAGAGAGACGGAGAGTGTGTGTGTTTGTTGTCAGTTCTTTGTGGGGAAGCAGACGGGAGCTGGCTGTTGGTTCTTCCAAGTGTGTACATTCTCTTGCTGGTTACTTGCATGTTTTCAGATCCATGGTCACTGATCTGAAAAAGGCCAAACATCTTAATCTCCAAGATGGCCATTTGTAATTTGGCTTAGAGAAAACTTTAGATTTCATGTGTTTTGAAGTCCATAGCAATAAAACATGAAAGGGCCTTAAATGCTAGCTATATAGTCATCCATACGTAACTGGTATGGATGAAAGGATGACTTTAAGGCTTTGGTTAAAATGTGAAATATACTTCTTTCTAAAAAGAGATGAAAAAATATCTGTGTAGGAAACGGAACTTTACTGATAATAATACGTGAGCAAGTTAAGCTCTTTGATTTCAGGCTATGAAATGTAGTTACTCAGAAATGCTGCATTCAGCCTTGTTGACTGAAGCAGTACCACCTGTGCTTCTGACAAGGAAGTTCATGGATGGCATTGACATTGCATTCATTTACAGCAGAACAGACCACTGATGTGTGCTCAGTAGTAGGAGTCTGATTTCAATAGAGTAAATCAAAATGCCCATAGGTTCACATATAATTAGAAACTTCCAAACAGTGAAGCTTCTTTGAAACCCCATCATTACATCTTGCTTGTGAGTGCTTTAATGCTAACTTAAGCCAGGGATTATTTTGTGTGCCAAGTTAGTAGGTGTAGGTGCATGTGTTTACTTTAATACGTTCTGAACTGCTTTTGGCTGGTTGTTAAATGATTAAATATTGGGTTATGTGAGCATACAGAGGATGCAGTTTCATTAATGCAGTTGACCTGACAGTGTGTATATAATATGCACATGGAATATTTTGTGAATCTATACTTTAAGACTGTTTGTGTATGTCTGTATTGCATAACTGTAATTTCTCTGGAGAATATATAGACATACTGTAAGGATGAGTTGCACTTGTTTTTAGAGGGAAGTATGGCAAAAGAAAAGAGGAAAGAGCTATTGACTGAAACAGGGAAATATGCTTAAAAAAACACAGAGAAACTGCTGTGACAGGAACAGGCTGTAACCTGTCAGAGTAGTTCTCACACCAAGAAATCCATTTCAAACCATAAGCACTATTACCTCTTTGCATATGAGAGCTAACTAACTGCATAAAAGCTGGGTAGAAAAGTTGGAAGGGAATAATGAAGTTGACAAGCTTTGTTCAGATCTTTGTGGGGGTTGTTGGTTTTTTGTACCCTTAAAGGAAAGCAAGCTATTAAATGGGCAAAAGGAAGAATGTATAAATATATGAGAGTTTAAACAATGTACAAAACTTACACAAAAGTGAATATTAATTGGAAAAGTAAGCAGCAGAGGGATTTCTTTGATTTAACTAATAACTTCCCCATTCTGACTGAGATCTGGAATACCAGGAAAGTTTCTTTTCCAGTCTGTTAGGACAGCTTACTCTCATGTGTTCTTTGGTGATTTCAAAAGTCTGAAAAAAAAAAAAGCTTATCCAGATCTTTAAAATTAGAGACAACTTTCTTTGCTTCTTCAAGTGTGCACTGCTTTTGAGAATGATATGAAACTTTTTTTGTCAGAGGAAATGTTGAAATCAGTGTAGAAAACCACAGTAAATTATCAACTTGGTTTAGTAAGAGTAACATTTAAATAACAGGCTTTTTTTTTTTTTTTCTTTTTGAGCAGGATAAACTTATAAGGCAAACACGAGGCAAGGTTAAACTTGTAAATCTCCCTGCTTGCTTGCTTTACATCAATCCATCATTCTCTGTTGATGTTCTAAATCAACAGCTTGGTAGAAGGATTGTAGAGTCATAGTCTGTCTCATATTCACATGTGCTGAGCCAATGATTAACTACACCACCCCATACCTGAAGTGCCAACATCAAGTGAAAAATACAGGAAATTGCAGAAGGGGAGGAAGAGACTGTGCTGTATGTGTGCCTGTTAGAAGGAGAAAAGTAGATCTTAAAAGCTGTCCTCTTCCAGTTGTTAACTTCTGAGCAGATACCATGAGTTTTCTTTGAGTTGCTGGGTAAGATTTGTGGTCCTACAGGTAACTAGGTTGAAAAGTCCAGGCTTCTTTGTGCCTGGATCAGTAACTTGAGTTAGTTGTAAATGTGATCTTAATAGCTACAATGTAATTTGGTGTGAAAAGACTCTTAGGCAGCGTTTTGGTTGACGTTCTTTGTCTTTGCACTGGATATTTGAAGTGTTGCTGATCATACCAAGAAAACAGAACAGTTCAAGAAGTAATCTAAATACACAGACCAGCTTTAATAGAGATGTTACCTTTATGTGGATAATGTGATTGTTGCTGCGCAACTGAATTAGACTAACTTTATTTTCCTTTACTTTAGAGATTCTTTTAAAGACCTTGTTCAGTGGTGAAACTGTGTTAGTATAGAGGGAGGACTAATCTTTGGGATGAGGGCATCAGATAAGATGCAGGGCTTTGTTATTTGAAGCAGAGGTGAAGGAAGTCCCAATAATATAGTCTTTATGCCACATGACTAGTCTCTTGGCCTTGCTGTTAGGTGGTATTTTCATGCAAAGACCTATACTATGAGTAACATGAAAAGGCATCTTTGGCATTTGGAATGGCCTTCATTTTAGTTTGTCTGACAGAAATAAAAAATAAAAAAAGCAATTCATCACTGTATGATTGTTGTCTATTCTGGAGCCAGATGATAAGCATATTGGGATGGGGAAGAGCTCTCTAAAGCTCCATTAATAGTAATTATGCATATTTCCTTGTTCCATGGCAAATATTTAGGAGAATTTGTAATATTCTGTTTGACAAACTCTGGATTTCTCTCAGTGGAGAGGTGAAAGTAGTTCCTATTTTGTTCTTCTGCACTGTTTATGCCACATGCAGCCCTGAGTGTGGCCTCTTGCATTCCAAGTGCATTACGCATTGCTGAGCCTGTCGCTGCATTACCTAGTAACAGGGCTCCTGTCCCCAGCTATCATGTCAGGACATATTATGGGGAACAAGGTAGTTTTCAGCAAGCAAGCTAACTCCCTTTGGAGAGAAGACCAGCTGTTTTCAGCTTGAACTGTCACAGTCTTTTGCCATTTATTGGGTTCTGTCTTAGCAATACTAGAAATAGTTGATAATGATAAAGAATACCCGGCAATACAAATTACAGTGTTTGTGTCTTTCTCCCCTCCTGCATTACTAATTAATGTAAATCAGGAGAGTGAGAGGAAAAACTGGGAAGTTTAGTCTAATCTGCTGGTTATTAGAAGCTTATTCAGACTATACTGCTTGGAGCCTTACTTTGTGCTAGTCAAGCACTGAAATGCAGGCTTATCTTCAAATTGCATGAATTTTGAAAGAATGAACAGTCAGTGCTGCCAGCAGTTTGAATTGCCAGCCTTTTAATAGATATCTGCTGAGAACTTACCAATTATTTTCTTCTCTCAGAAAGTTTCCACATTAGCCAAATGTCTGTTTCTTGGAAAATTTAATTCATAATGCGTGGCTGACATCAGAAACACAGCTTTCTGTATTCAGTATTCAAGCATTCTGCAAAACCTTGTTTCATTTGGGAAGAAGTTTACTGTCTTATTGCACCACCCAAATAGCACCACACCTTCAGTTAACCTCATCATGGGAAAAATACTGAATGAGTGAAGTTCAGTAAAAATGAAAACAATGGAAAACAAGTCCTGTAATATAGTGTCACTTGTAAGCAGCATTTGCTCTGCCGCATACATTTTTCAGGATAGAGTAAGATAATGTATTTTTAAAGCTAGGCTTGTTGTTTTGTCTAATGTCTTGAAGTAAAACTTTGTGGAGTAGTAAGAAGCTCTTGTGGGTCATACAAACAGGAAATTATCTCAGAAGCTCCTGTATGCATAGAATAACTTTTCAGTTTATTTGTAAAAAAAATAACATAAACTCTAATTCCAATTAATGCAGAACCTATTCCAATGAACTTGTAGGTATTCTAGGAAATATATGTGGTTTTGGCCATGTCAATGTCATTTTGGTACAGCAGCCATTTTTAAGCTGCCTTTAAAAAAGGCACAATAGAATTTTTATGGCTGTATGCTTTTTCTTTAATCATGAAATTTCTATTTTTAAAGTTCCAAATGAATATGCACGACTGTGTGATTGATAAAGTTACTGATGGCATTTTTAGATAGAAGAAGAAATAAAAAGTAAGCAGAATGTACAAGTATATGTTGTTTGTTATTTAAGACAACAGTGTGGTTTGGTACTACTTCCCATCTCAGAATAACTTCTCTTGTGCAGATAGTACTGGCCAGTTGAGATTTTGTATTCCTGAGCAAACTAAACACAAAACGTTGTAGAAGATCATAAGGTAAACTTTGCATTGTCTTGAAAATGTACTATAGTTTAAAAGACCATTTTAAGGATTTTATCTTAGATAATTGAGAGCAAAAATGTATTACTTTTTCATAAAGGAAGTTTACGATGAAAGAGACATTGAATGATTTGACTGCAAATAATGTGTGGATTCTACTTCATTGCGACCTGAGGAAAAATCCTGAGACTACTTAAAGTATGTAGTATAATAGTAGCTTGAGCAATAATGAGTGAAATGTTAAGTTTTGCAAGTTGTCTTCTTTGGATGAAAACTGCATATTGCAGGGCTTATTTCTACTTAAATCTGTTTTGTAAAATCTCTAGAGATTAAAAAATAATAATGAAATGTCTGTAATAATCTATTATCAACAATATAACAACATAAATAAGTAGTGCTATTAACGATGTTAAATGATGATGATGATGATAATAATAATCATGAAGACTACCTCGAGGCAGAAGACTACCTCAGCACTATTTCCGCTGAAGAAAATTGCTAGTAAATGTATATGAAATGCTGATGTTCTATCAAACATCTTTCTAAATACTGTATTAATCACATGATGGGTGGAAATGCTTTTTAAGCAAGGTAATACTCATAAAAGTAGGAAATCTTAAAAGTATTCTTATTTTAATTTTTATTTATTTATTCAGAAAATAAATGCTAAGCTTCATGATGGAGTGTGCCAGCATTGCAAAGGTGTCTTGGAGTGGCGAGTAAAATTCAGCAAGTACAAACTACTGTCAAAACCTAAAAAATGGTGAGTCAAGATACTTTGTGTTAATCACCAATAGCGTCATTTGTGAACTTTGGAAAATGTTTTGGTTTTGGAAATTCATGAGTGGTAGCTGCTAGTATGTGACATTTTTCAAATTTGGAGTCAGCAATGACAATACATGTGTAGTGTTAATTTTCTAATTCATTAGTCTTTTAAACTTTTGGAAAAAAAAATAACAGTGGAAAAGGAACTGCTTCCCTCTTTGCTGTTAAAATGCTTGAACTGTGGACATCTAAGTTTCCAAACCCATCAGTGTGTTCTCCTGAACAAAAAGTCAAACACAAACCAGTTGTAACACTATTTTCTAAGGCCTTGTTGCAAGTCAATATTAGAAGAATGTGCACATCTCTTAACTTTTGTAGTTCACAAAGACTATCTAGTAGAGAAATGAGGAGAGGAAGGCTTTAGTTTTGTGTCATATCAAAATTCATCAGCAACGCTGTTCTCAGCATTACTGAGGCTTCAGTTAATAAAAAAAGTTTACAGTACATGCATTTCATTACCTCTTAGCATGTTCTCTCATTTTGTATATGAAATTATAATCCTAAATATTAAATGTTTAGCATTGTTTGCATGCAGTTCTGTATTAGGTATTTTTGGATAAGTACATAATAAAGGTGATAAATATCTTAAAATAATATATAGGTTTGTGATCAGTAAATTTTTTGAAGTGGGTACTGTCTTACTTCCTTCGTACTTGCTCAGCTGTAGAGGTCCTTACCTCTGTGGCAGCAGATGCAGCCAGTGTTTCAACAGTGAAACTCTGAAACTATAGCTGGGCTGTGGTGTATGATACAGCCAGCTTTGTCAGAGTAGTTTGCTCTGTGTTTGTGTGTTCTCAGTTAGATACTTCTGAAATACTTACAAACTGCTTGAAGAGGTTGTGTGTGCACACTTCCCTGAATGACAGTGTATTATATTTTGATTATCAGTAGGTTAACAGGGAAGGAATGTTTGTTGATATTATCCCCTACTTGTGAGAAGTTTTACTTTTTAATAGGTAAAATTATATGCAACAAGTATTTTGGTTTCAGTAAAAAATTTGACCCTTCCATGTAAAAAAATTTTCTTTGATTACATAGAAGTCTTACTGGTTCTGAACATAAACATTCTGGGTTCTGTTCACCACAGATAAAGTTGGAGTTTGTCTTTTTTTAACTTTTTCTCAAATGACTATGAGCATCCTGTTTAAAAGTAATGATCTGTAACAAATCATGTGGTGGTGGATCTGGTTCTTTTGCCTCTTCTCTGCTTACTCTGAAAGTAAAAAAAGCAAGTAAATCAGAGAAGCACTGGAAATAGAAAAAGTGGCATTGTGGGGCAGCTGCTTATGACAGAATATGTGATGTTTTCTGTCATACTTTTTAACAAGTAAATTGGGCTGCAGACCATTGTAGCTCTACAAGTGGTGTCTGAAAGGACAGGACTATAAAGATTTTCAGTGGGTGAGGCTTCTAGGTAAAGTAAATACATTATAGACATCAAAAATGTGACTATATGGAAAATTAATTCTTCACAGACAGTGAGAATGGAGGACTTTTCTGTACCTCATTTTATTTTTAGTTTTTTAACATCTTCAAAATTAGGATTGTAAGTACAACCACAAGTTATCCCTACTTTGCTTTTATTTCAAGTATTTAATTATTACAAATTAAACTATTAAAAAAAAAAAAAAAAAGAAGTCTATCCACCTTGCCTTGATAGTGCCCCTGTTTGGTGGGAAGACCTGTAGATGTTTTTTTGTTGTTTTTTTTCTTTCTTCTATGCTCAGTTGAATTAATATTAAAAACCCAAACTAAGTATTTCCAGTGACATATACCTGTAGGTTTTCCTGGGGAAGGGAGAACACCAGACGTACTAGACAGTTCAGACTTTGCTTTTGTCAAATGTGTCCTACAGCAGTTTTTGTGATTTTTCAGCTTCTTAAGGAATTGGATATGCACATCTTAATGAAAGCTCAGCAGAGTCTAGATGAAGATAATAGGGAGAAGGCATTAGTGCTTAAGAATGGGATTTAAGAAAGCAAGTAAAAAATCTGTTTCACTAAATGCTAGTTAGTGCATCTGTCCTTACAAGGCATGCAGAAACACCTGGATAATTTTCTTTGGCCTGTTTTAGCCATGTCTGCAAATCCACTGTTCAGAACTGAATGCTAAATATTTCCTGACGAGGACTTTTAGTGCCTGAGGAACCGAGAAAGAATGACTTTTAGGGCAGCTGCATTACATGGGATATATAGTTCCAGGTTCTGTTCTCCAAAAATACAAGGCTTTAGAAATGTCAGCTGAACGTTAAGCCGTAGCATTTTAGAAATGACTTAATCTACAGAGTTTTATCAAAATTTGAAAAAGAATAGGCAAAACTCTCTACATTATTAGGTTCAGAATACAGTTCCATGCAGGCTTGTGTTCATAGAAAGCAAAGTCCAGCACTGGCTCTGTTCATAGTCATGAGACGTTCAAGAGGAAGACATCATAGTGTTTAAATGGAAAGCTTTTAATTTGTAAAATGCATGTGCCTTTTTATACCATATTCTTATTTTCTTTTATTCTTAAACCAGAAGAAGTTACGTAGCTTTTAAACTAAAACTACCTACTGAAATGGATGGAAAGGTTTCTTTTGTCACTGTAAACAGAAAAATTCTTGATTTTATGTTTCTTCTTCAGTTCTTGTTTTAATAATTCTTTCTTTAAAAATTAAAGGGGAGGGAAGACATGCAATGATTTTGGTAGCGCTGCTTGTTAAAACACCAGTTGTTTCATGTGAAACTGGCCAATAACATGTTCCTCTTTTGAAGAGTATGTCTGTTGTCTTTGAACACAGAATGTTTAATAAGTGTCCACAAATACTTTTTTAATCATGTTTTCTTTCTGTTCACAGTGTGAAGTGCCTCCAGAAGACTGTAAAAGATCCTTACCATATTATTTGTCGACCGTGCGCTGGTAAACTAGAAATTTGTGCTAAATGTGGAAAAGAAGAAGAAATAGTAATTCCGTAAGTAACTCACAGGTCACATAGTTTCAGTACTGCAGTTTCTTCCCCTTTTATTAAAGCTTGTTTGGAAACTGCCAAGAGGCTGTTGTACTTCATGCCATATTCTGAATAATCCTGATAGGAATCAGCTGGAGTCATTATCCTCACTTTCTTTTGCTGAAACTGGGAGTGAAATGCCTATTGATGTTAGTGGGGCTGTGCCAAAAAAAGTCTTACTTGGGTAAGACACTTTATTTTAATACTGAGTGGTAAATTGCCTATCTTCCTTAGGAACAAAGCACTTTAAAACAGTTTTCAGCATAGAACACCATAAAATATGCATAAGCCAAGTTACTGTTTGCGTTTTGTCTGTCATTTGATGATTCAGTTACTAATGAACAGAAAAACTAAAAAAGGGCTGATACGCTGAGCACAGTTACCACCATCTATTTAGCAGGCTTTTGTTTTTTGAATTCTGTGTTAATTTACTAGTTTATGACAACTGGCCAGCAGTTGTGTCATTGGTCAAACTGTCATATATATTTCTTTTTCTTTACAGATTCTTTTTCCTTTACTGTCTTTTATATCTTTCCTGTCCATCTTTAGTAGAATATTCTACCCTCAATCCCATTCTTATTTAAAAGAAAAATAAATTCTAGAAGCGGGTGGTGATAACATCCTCTTGCTTTCTGCAGGATTGATAAAGGAAAAGACAGAACTGAGAGTGTGACTACGAAAAATGGCCAGGAGAGCAGTGGATTGGAAAATGAGCTGGATTTTGATACAAACTTCAGTAGTACAGACAGTGATGAGAATTCTGATGTGCTTGAAGAACGACTTAAAAGTATGAACTTTGAAAGGACAGAGATCTAAAAGGTTGAGTTATTTGACAAACTACACAATCAAAAGTGGTAAACCAATGTTTGCCTTAAACTGCTCTGAAAACCTGATTTGACATCTAAGGTCCTTGCGTATAGATGTTGGCATTGTGTATTACAATACTTGTTGGGTGTTTTGTATAAATAAATATTTTTTTTTATTGAGCAGACTTACTTGTGAAAAGATGCAGAAATTAAATCTTTAAGCATAGTTATTTCTTGCATGCATATAACAACTTTCAGTTTCTCTAGAATAAAGCCTTTTTGTGTAATTGTTCTAAATTCAATATTATGCGACTGTTGTATTGCCACTTGGAAACCTACATGAAAGTCTAGAATAAATACAGTCTTGTCATAAAAGGGAAGAGGTAAACCAACTGTAATAGTTTGTTGAAACAAGAACTTGCGACTTCTGTCGGTGAGTTTCCAGATGGGGTCAAAATACCCAATAGTCATTACCCTTATGCCTGTTCTTTCTTTTTTGTGCAAAAAAAAAAAGAGGCCTAAATGCCATCACCAGTACAGTTCATGAGCAGTTAATGCGTATTTACTATATATAAGTATGCATTACAAATTTGTGACTTTGTTACTATCAACGTTTTGAAAAGAAAAAAATGGAAGACTTCAGAATTTCTCATAACAGGTCTCACACTTCCCTTTCATTTGATTGCAGATCTAATGTAGTTTGCTGTGGGATGAGAACACTTGTGTAGTGAAGTAATGCTTATATAGTTACTCTCATTGATTTTCAGTTCTTTCCAGGGGTTATTTCAATGTAGCTTAAGCTCTAGCAAGGACTTAACTGAATTTGCACTAACCGTCTCTTACGGGATTCAGGATGGTTTGACTTCTGTATTGTTTGCTACCTCTATAACTAGAGCCGAAGAAGTATTTCTGTATTGGGTCTGGCTGAGCCCGTAGCAGCCCTCATAGTGCTGTGCTTTGTATTGGTAGCTAGAAGGGTGTTATAGCACACCAGTGTTATGGCTACTGCTGAGCAGCGCTCGCGCAGCATCAGGACTGTCTCTCCAACATTGTGTCCCCCCTTCGTCAGTAGGCTGGGAGTGGGCAGGATCATGGGAAGGGACATGGCCAGGACAGCTGACCCAAAGTGACCAAAGGGATATTCCATACCATATGACATCTACTTAGATATAAAAGCAAGGAGGAAGGGGGGACGTTAGTTATTTACACCTTTTGGCTCTTGGAGCAACCGCTATATGTTACTGAAGCCCTGCTTCCCAGGAAGTGGCTCACATCACCTGTTGCTGGGAAGTAGAGAATAACATCTTTTGTTTCCCTTCACTTGTGCGTGTGCACATTTTGCTGTTGCTTCACTAAACTGTCTTTGTCTTGACTCACAATGTTTTTTTCCATCTTTTTTCTCCTGCCCTGTTCTGCTGAGGAGGGGAATGACAGAGTGGCCTGGTGGTTACCTGGCATCCAGCCAAGATCAACCCACCACAACTTCCTAGAATTAAATGGTTTAACCTCGGACAAAATACTATGCTGTACTAACTGCGTAACAGCTATGGATACACTTTGGTGTTCTGCCTGATTTGCAGTAGTGGGCTTGGAAAAATCTGATTCCCAAACTACCTTATTCAGATGAATTCTGGCGGACTCCAGCTCTGGGATTATACCCCCTGCCGCCCAGTAAGGGAAATACTGAAACTTTATCCTTTGGGAGAGATAGCCACCTGGTGGCTGCTGTAGTTGACCTTGATTGTAATGAGAATCTAGTTACAGAGTTGTTGAGTGTTAAGACATTTAGCAGTCAATAGCCTAGAAAGTTGTGATTTAAAGGACAACTTCAGTATTGACAGTAACAGGCAACAGCAGAATTCTTGTAATCAGTCATGGAACAGTTAGCTCTTACTGTTTTCTCTTAACTGTGTAGGTGCTTGTCACTACACATAAGACTTTAAGAATAAGCTTTTTCTTTTATTACCTTTTATTTATTTAGATTTGTCTTTTGTATTGTACATCAAAACACCCTATTACCTTTTCTAAACTATTTGTAAGTTTGTATCTTAATATCTAAAACATGCTTTTGTAAATGATCTCTAAGGTCTAGTAATCTGCTTGGTTTATTTTTTCCTTCATTTTTTTCTCACCCCCCCCACCCCCCCACTTCTTTTTTCTTCTTCTTATTGTTCCTTTTCCATGCTGTCCTTCTGCTGTTGAAGAATTAGATTCCCTAAGATTATTTTAATTTTTCTGTCCCATGTAGATCTTTTGGATAGGTAGATTTTTGCTAAGTGTTTTGCAATAAACAGTAGCAGTAAACTATTGAAAAACATTCTACTGGTTGTCTTTGTTCCTGTGATGCATTGTGACTTTTGTGGCTTTTCATGGAGACAAAGTCTAAAGTTTACAAAGTGTTTGGGTGTTAATTCTGTTTCTTTCTGGAGTTGCTTATTACATAGTTGTTTTCAATCATAAAGGACTAGGACTGATGACCCAAACAACCCATCTCCTTTCTCCACCCGCTCTATAAACATGGTTTTTATAAGCTAAACCACTAGTTTTGTGCTTAAACATACTGGTTCTTTCACTTGACTGCAACTACCAAAGAACAATGAAATTTGGAAGTTCAAAATTTGTAGAAAGACAATGGTTTGTCTTGGAAGAGTCAGTGAAGCTGCAAAGCACCAAGAAGTGCTTAGTGGCAGGAAAGGAGGTAGTGTGGTGTGTTTAGAAGTCACTGGAAATTGGTCTGAAGGTCATGTTGCACGGACAGCTAAGTCCTCTCAACAGGACAGCAGTAATGTCTTAGTGTGACATCACCTGTTATCCTGCCAGTTGACATCATTAAAGACAGAGTAAACAAGGAGTATCTCACACACGCACTGCAGATGATGGCAGGGTGATAGAGGGGAGTTAATAAGTAATCTGGAGTTAGCTTCAGAAAGGGTCTCTCTGAAGGGGAAAACATGAGTGTCATCAAAAGTGAACTTGTTTTTTAAAGTGGCATAAATATGGGAAATGTTCTTTCACTTGGAAAAATTAGGTTATGGCCTAGCCCTTTGCCCAAAGGTGAGAGAGAATCCTGAAGCAATAGGAAAAGGTGTCGTGGAACTGGTAGGAGCTCTATAATGAGAAAATAAAGGAAAGGGCTCTCTTCTCAAAGCAATGACACAACCTGTCAGTACTGGGGAAGAGCAATGCCATACAGACAAGCAACATGTAGCAACAAAACAAATGTTGGGGATAAGTCCTCTGAAGTTAGCATCTTCATATCACACAACTAATGCTCTGTTTGGAGTTTTGGTGGGCAGTTGATACTACAGTTGATGAAAACTTTGCTGTGAGTGAGCACAGCTGCAGTGGTGGCTGGCTGGTGTTAGTCCAACCTCTCTGTGAAGACAGTTTTTGATTCTGGGAAGCATTCTGCCTTTGGTCATAACTGTGGTTAAAAGATGCATTGCTGGAAATGGTTGCTGCAACTAAAACCATGTATGATGATGATTGTGAGTCACTTGCAAAGTTGCTTACTTGGAGTTTGGGCACTTTTGCTATTACAGGAAAAAGGAGTTTCTATTTTACTGAAGACACCTCTGACAGGAATAAAAGGAACAATTTTAGTTTTCTTGTTTAATTTTGACTAAAGTTAGAACATATTTGTAATTACAGTGAGATTTTATTTTTCTAAGACTTTCAAATAATCTGAATTTCAAGGGGGTGGGTGTGTGTGAAGAACTTGTTGAAGAGAGGATTTTGCAGGGGCAGGACCCCTTTAAACTCCAACCTTCAGTAAGATCATACATAGATGAGAAAAAAAAAAGGAAGGAGATCAAAAGTCATCAAAGATTTCTAAGAAAATCTTTAGAGTTTTTAATGGAGATTTTGAAAGTTTTCTACCTCTTCTTTCACAAAGAATAATGAATTTGCATTTGTAGACTTCAAAAGAGGGGAAATAATAATACCACTATGCCTACAGGGGATTGAGATGCAGTTTAAACAATCTACCTAGGTTTGGGTTTCAGGAATTTAACTGAGCCTTCCAGGTTCCTACAGAATACATTACTGAAGAAGAGAGTGATAAATGTTGATAATTAGTCATCTGAAGAATAAAGGTGATGCTGCTGACATGGTTGAATTCCTGTTAACTGATTGTCCTTAGGAGTGTTACCAATTCTGATTTAGTGTGACTCAACACTGACAGTAATTAATTAGATAATGGACCGTCGGCATGTGTAAGGCAGGCATGCAAGATGATTCGTACTTCACAAGGGGAAATGCTTATCATAGGCTTGAGCTGTCAGAACTTGTCATTGTTGACTTGTACAGGTTTCCAGAAAACCAAATTCCCATATATAAGAATTTCTTAGGACAATCTGGATTCATTGCAGTGTGAGGAGAGTCTAGTATAGACACAGTGCTGCATCCTAGCATAATTACTTAACAATCTTCTCTGTCAAAGTTTGCAAGCATCTCTGAGACATCCTGTCATCGAATGTTTTGAAGTATCAGGCAATACAAAAAACATTGCCCAGTGATTTACTCCTAGTTTTGCATGGGCTGGGCTCTTCTATTCTTCTTCTGGCTACTGATTAATCTGTATCCCTCTAAAGTAATAAAAATAGTATCAGCCTCTGAAGGGTTATAGGTCTACTGGTTAATCAGGGAAAGGATGACATGTTTTCTCCCTATAATGGGCATGTACTTGGATACTGAGATGCAAATCATAGCATTAGCAAGGAAAATAGAGGAATATATAGTAGGTAATCAAATGTGAGCCACCTTGTAAACCACGGCCCTACGGTTGTATGTGTTTTCTTTGTTCGGGAGTTCTCACAAGTAAACAGATGCTGGTAGAAAACACAAAACTACCTCTGCTTATAGGAAACATCAGGCTAACTTACAGTGTTGCTGAGGAAAGGTTTGTAAGTAGCATGGGGAGACATTCTTCATTCTCAGATGTTCAGCGAGCTGATCATGCACAGTGTCAGCACCTGTTTCATTCTTCTGACTACCTTTTATCTGAAAGCTATTAAAAGACAAAACTGTATGTGAAAAAGATGGTATGTGCTCTGCATACATGCTGTCATCACAGAGAGTGAGCATGTAAAGGAGGGTTCCTAAACCTTAAAACAATTGAAAATACCCTAGTATTAGAAGTGAGGTAGATCTGTCTAGGGATTGATAACATGTCCTCAGACAAATCACCTGTAACAAACTAGAAATAATTGGCGTATTTCAGCTGGCAGATTTTCCTGCTGGAGCCTCTAAAATAGTTAAGAAGAAATCACACAGGAGTGATCTTTTTTCCTACTGAAGTCAGTGAGAAAACAACTGTTTGTAATAATAAGGATAGGACTCATAATTCAGCCATCAATAGGAAGCTTGAATTTGAGGATCTGAGAACAGTGGCTGGAGACCACATCCAACTCATTAAGATTTGACCTAAATTTCAGATTTGTGTAGCATCTGTACTTGCATTTGCCTTTAATATAGCTTTAGAAACCCAAGTTAAAAGGGACTGGTGTAGTCTCATAAATAAAACTGCTTTGAAAGCAGTACCAGATATTTCAATATTTTTCTTAAAACTGCAACAAAGATGACCATGTTTTTCTACAAAAAAATGTATGGATTATGCATATTTTTGAATGGCAGCACTCACTTGAAATCTCTCTCTTTAGGACAGCTTGCATTTCTGAGTCTTAAGTTTGTCACAGGTACACTCCTTCCACTCGGCTTGCTGTTACCTAAACCCTGTGTGAGCAAGTGTGACATGATTTGTAAAAAGAACCTGTGAAGAGTATCCACAGTAGTATATGTAGCAGCAGTGAAACTTGTAGCATTTATTAAATCAGTACTTGCAAGCAACATGTACAACAGTTTGCTTTTGTTTTTTCCCTCATAGACCTTACTCTTGTCTCCTGACTAAATTGTTTCTTTTAGGGTTATTTGCTGTCTTTGTCCTGCAGTGTGGTTCTGCTAGCCTGAGAAGCTGCAGCTTTCAGGAGTTGCTAGCTTGAATGAGAGCTGATACAGCCTCTGACTGACAGCAACAACAGATTACTCTGGGATATTCCCAGTGGCAACAACAGAGTTGATGCCAGAACCATAAAACAAACTGCTTGCTTCGAAGTTTGTGGTGATGTTCATGAGATGTATGAGAAGTGAAGCCGCAGGTCTTAGGGAAAAGGATAAAAGGGCCCTACGCTATTTTTCTTATAGTAGAGAAATGCAAAATAACCACAAACCTTCCACTTCCAAGGAAAAATAAAACCCCTAAAATCAGACTACATCTATTCTTTTAGCAACAGCAGATTTACTGTTGCTCACATGACAGAGGTTTAAAGTCTTTCTCTGGGAATGACTAGTATCTCATGCTCAAAGGATAATAACCCTTCAGTAGTGGCTTAGTCTTTCTGACAGTAAGTTAGTGATGGAACCTCCCAGAATGGAACAAGCATGTACCTGTGTTATTTGGAGAAAAGACATAATATATATGTTTTATTGTCTTTATGTTGTAAAACTGTAATTCTATGCTCTGAAAAGACTGTAAGGAATTTGGCATAAACCTTTAGAAAGACTGATGCTGTTAGTCCAAAATCTTCCTATTTTAGGACAGTATTACATGAAGGATTAAGCCATCTCGAAACCGTGCAGTGACTGGAACTTCAGAGCTGTTGTTTTCACTGTGTTTCAGCAGAAAGTTTGCTACTCTTTCCAGTTTTTCTATTAGCTTGGGTTGCATTTGGGTATAAGTAGTACTGACATTGTGATCTCACCACATCAAGAAAGAATTACATTTTGGATCACCACAGTTGCTACTTTCACATCCTCCTGACTGAACTTCTCTCTAAGGTCTGTGGATACCAAAAAAGTTGATGGCTGTCTATGTTACTTCAACAAATCACATTAGCAGCTGACTGGCTGTGACAAAAAAAAGACTGTAGCACTCACCCAGCATACTGCAGAAGTGCACCCCATGGGGCATTCTTGTCCCCTGCCATTCCAAGCATGTGGCAGTCCAGACCTCTCTCTACTACAAAGGCTGGAATTAAAAGTGTGCATTGTTCCCCCACTGAGCAGAGACATTTTCCTTGCCATTAACGAGAACACAGTGTGTGGCTCAAAAGGAAGGCTAATGTATATGCCTCTAGTCTTTAAAGGGAGAGAGGGGTCTCTGCCAAATACCTGAGGGTGTCAGGCAGGGAGCCCAAGCCAAGTCTGTCCAAAATTCCCTCTTGATGGGGGGAAGGGGAGGGGAGGGGACGAAGAGAGAGAGAGCGAGAGAGAGAAAGAAAAAGAGAAAGAAAGAGATAAAGAAAGAAAGAAAGAAAAAGAAAAAGAAAGGACACAGCTTCTAACTGTGAAATAAACACAGCACCAGGCTTGCAAGTATGGAAATACAGAGGTTCACACAGCTTGCAAGTGCCTCTCTTAATCTTCACAGTCTCCAGCCATCACTGTAATGTGCATGGAAATCACTCCAAATAATAAACCTACAACTTTACCATAATTAGCCTGACCAGTTAGTGTTTATTGCCCCCTAGCATGTCAAATGAGATTTGCAAGCAGGCTCCAGGGAATGAAATACCTTGTTGCTGTTTGAGTTCTCTTTATTTTAGGTGAAAATGAAGGCAAGTTAATGAAACTTTGTAATGGAAAGTAACTGTTCTGTGATGTACTTATTCTGCTAGGGTCTAAATGGAAATTACCTGAAAAGAATAATTCAGATTAAAAACCCCATTCCTGGAATTGAAGGTAGCCCATCACAGTGACAAAATACCGTTCTTACCACTTTATCTCTGTAATTTGATGGGCTTTTTAATGAGGTGATGTGGGTTTTTTTCATGTTCAAGCTGTGTTTACTGTTAGTTACACTATGGAACATAGCTCTGTTCTGCACAAAGCTACTGCTTTAACAGCTAGACCGCTGAGTTGTGATATTCTACGCACTGTGGGATGTATGCTCCTTCTGGGAATGCTGTGCTTCTTCCTAAAACTAAATAGTGTTACAAGTGAGCTTGATTTACTGATTTTGAGTAAACTATTGGTGGTTAAATATATCTCCCCTAACTGATATAACATCAAGATAGTCCACTGGACTTCATGTTTGGCTTATTTTGACTGGGGGTTGGGTGTTTTTTTGTGTGTTTTTATTTACAGAAGTGCTTTGCTACTCCATTAGAAAAGGGCCCCAAGTCTGTGTGACATTTGCTGTTCCAGAGTATACTGCATAAATCAGCTAGGGTAGATGCATGAGGTCACAGGAGCTACCAGGTCAGCAAGAGACAAACAACAGAACCCAAAACACTTAACATCCTACTCTGGTGCCTTGCCCATTTGATTTTGCTGCCCACCCTGTGACTTCTACACACAATGTACAAATGAGGGTATGACCTTGTATAGACTAAGAATCTTAAGAAAAACAAAACAAAACAAAACAAAACAACAACAAAAAAAAAAACAACAAAAAAACCACACCCAAAGGAAGTTAGCACTTTTTCACTTAATAAATATCGGACAAAGAAAACGTTGCTGTAACAGAGCTTGTGTGCCAAAATGGCACATTTGCTTGCCAGTGATGTATGGCAAATGGGTGAGCAAAGATTCAAACCTTTCTGCTGGTCTTACTGATGTCCTCACATTTCTCTCTGGGAAAAGCTCACATAAAACACCAGGTGTCACTGTGACAAAGTGAACAAGTTGGCTTGGAAGTTGGCTTAACACTGCCTGCTGGTAAAGGCTTTAAAAACCAGCAGTGATGTCAGTCTCCAGCCCGGGTATTTCGAAAGTGCTTTGCTTTCATAGCCCGAAGCCAGCTGGCCAGCTTTTATCTCACAGGATGGATGCAATTCTCACTGATCTGTGCAGCAAGCTGCTACCCAGATCATCTATGCTTCCAGCAAGCTGCTCAGGAGACAAGGCTGGGATCAAGAGTGAACACCTGAGCTGGGAATTCTGCTTTTAATTTGGAGTCTGCTTTAAGGGAAAGCTCAAAAGGCCATGCTTCCCAGCCTGGCCTCCACACCTGCAAGCTGCAGTAGTACAAATGGGCAAATACTGAATTTTCAAAAGTC
>JAVJGI010000057.1:39490129-39512730 GCA_035590275.1 Ibycter americanus | reverse complement strand
GTACTCTGGCCCCCTGTTATGTGAAATACAAAAAATCCCAACACTGCGCAAGCCACGTATCAGTCACACCAAATAAAGTATTACACATCAATATATTAAGCTCAGCTCATTGATTTCCTCAGAAGTCTTGGAAAACTGGCGTGAAGTGGGTGAGAGAAAAAAAGCCTGAAAATGAAAAATGTTGCCAGCAAGTGACATCTCACCCAGAACACTTTTTTCCAGCAGCAGCTTCTCAGGAGCACCTTTGAGCTGCTAGTTGATGGACCCCCAAAGCAGGTGTGTGTCAGGGCCAACAAAATTTTTACTCTTCATTTAGTCAAGAGCAAGAACAGATAAAAAAGGGTTAGTTTGGCTTCCTGTGTTGAATTCCACCTCAGTAAGCACCTGCTCATTTACCATGGTGGGCCAGCCTTGGCTAACAGCCAAACGCCCACAGAGCCGCTTGCTCGCTCCTCTCTCCCGTGACACGGGAGAAAGTAGAGGGAAGGTGAGGAGACTTGTGGATTGAGATAATGATAGCTTAATAGAGACAGCAAAAGCTGTGCATGCAAGCAAAGCAAAAAGAGGAATTCACTCAGCACTTCGTGTGGGCAGGCAGGTGTTCAGCCGCTCCCCGGAGAGCAGGGCTTTGTCATGCGCAACAATTGCATGAGAAGACAAACACCATGAGACATCCTCTCTTTCTTCTCCTTTCCCTCAGTTTTTATTGCTGAGCGTCATGCCATAGGGTATGGGGCATATCCCTTTGGCCAATTTGGGTTGGTTGTCCACTCCTGGCCTGCTTCTTGGTAGGGGGCAGAGTGTGAAAGAGAGAGAGGAGAGCCGTGACTCTCTTAGAGCACTGTCCTGCAACAGCCAAAACAGAGCTGTGCTGTCAACATTGTTTTGATCATAAGTCGAACCAAACAGGCTGCTGTGGAGAAAGTTAACCCCATCCCAGCCAGACCCTGTACATTTGCGTACTATGTTTGCTTTCTGAATTGCCTCAGTGTTACAGCAATCTCAGGTCTGAATGTCAAAAATATAGATTATTGTAAAATTGTCTACAGACCTTTCTAGGCTCAGACCAAACAAATCTGTAAGAAAATTCATGAGCATGCATGTGGGGATCCATATGCATCCATCTGATGAAATGTTTGCCCCTCACTAAAATTTAGTCACTGTATTCACTAAGGGGTAAAATGCATAAGCAACTTTTTTCTTGAAAGAAAGATCTGAACCTGTATTTAAAAAACCAAAAACCAATGTCTTCATTAGTTAGGTGTTTGAAGACTCTGGAAAAAGTACTTATAAGGTACCAGATGCTTAGGATTTGGATACTTGAAATCAAAGAGTGACATTTGATTTTGTGGAGAGTGGGTGGCTCGTCTTTTCCTCTTTTGGAGGTTCCTGGGTCACGTCACTTCATGGATATGTGTGTTCCAGAGAAGATAAAATAAGAGGGTGATCATGAGCAGAACAAGTTAAACCGTACGTGCTTCAGAACAGAAATCTGGGAACTACTTATTGGCCATTCCTGAAAACAGAGGTCCTTTTCTGTTCCTTTCAGAATTCGTTTCATACTCTGACTGGTGATCTCTGGCAGTTAGCCATGTGCATAAGAGCATTCAGATCCACACCAGCATGTAGTTTTAGTTAGTGGTAAAGGTCTGTATATTAATTCATAGAGCAGCACTGCATACTATTTTTGTTCTGGAAGTACTGAAGGGTTTTCTGAGAATTACGGAATTATTCATTTATCTTTGGTCAAATCCAGACTGTATAAAGATCAATGGGAGTTTTGCTACAAAAAACTAATGGTCTCTGGAGCTGGCATTTTTAAAATTGTGCAGTGCTAATGGTGATTTTGACTATGAAGCCTTATGCTTCTGCTGAGAAGACCTCATGGGCATGTGGACTGTCACTGTAATAGGATGATTCACAAGGGTATTTGCTCACAAATGGTAACAACCCTGGTTATCCAGGATGGTCACACAGAAACTACTTTGAACGGTTGTTTTATCAGCATATATTTCTGATGTGAAGTTCTCTTGGCAGAAAGGCTGTTGTCCCAGGTGAGCTCTCAACTCTCAAATGAGGTGGGTTTGGGGGTAAAACCATATCCACCCAACAAACTGATGTAACTCCTGTTCATCCCTGAAGCAGATTCTCTGACCCAAATCTCAGGAGAGTTGAGCTAAAGGATCCAGTCTTCCAATAGTGTAAGACTTATGCGCAGAGAGGAGTTGGATGAGATGGCTATCAGCCATGTTTCTGTTTTTCTAGCCCTTTCTTGGGGAGTGGCAGCACCAAAGGTTTCCAACAGGGAGAGCATCCCTCCTTTTGCTGACCAGACTTCCCCACACCCTTGTGTGCTACCTATAGCACAATCTATACAACTTTACATTGTCACAACGGTCCCTAGGTCCCTTGCTAGGTCACTCTCAGTGAACAGAGGCTTGACTGTTTTTTGCTTCTGAGGGTATTTTGTGCACTGAAAGCAAAATAGATGAAATTTAGCAGCATCAGTTAAATCTTCCCTAAATTCCCCAGTAATTTTTCATTGTGAACTTAAAAGATTTCTATGTAGCAACAGAACAGTATTTCTATATTTATAATGTCACACTGGAGGTGGCATCAGTGCTCTTCTCTGTTGAAATATATTTGCAACTGAACTGTTACAGGCAAAGTCTAAGACTTGCTTAAAACAAATTATATATCTGTTATTGTTTGACTTTGTAGGAGAGGTGGAACAGGCAAAAGTTAATTTCTGTTCAGTTTAGCTCATCAATCATTTGCCTTGACTGCAGTGAATGTGGTGACTGAATTAGCTACACCAGTAATGTTCAGGTGTCAAGAACTCCTCCTTTAAATAATGGAAATCATGAAAGTGTCAAAATCAAATGTCTGGTCACAATCATAACTGATGATGTCACCATGTTTGTACCATAAATTATGATGTAAGCATTTATAATTAAAGACCAAATCAAAAGCATGAAATGAAAAAGCACATGAAAGCTCTGATTTAGTGCTAGTATTAATATCAAATGTACAAATAAAATATTAATATTAAAATGCTGTAATATTAGTATTTGTTATCATAGAATAAATCTAATGGTGTCTTATCAGATATTCTAAGTAGCCACATTCCTAGTGCTTTTTAAAATGGATAAGGCGGTAGCTAGGTCTCTGTTAAATCTTGAAAGCATATTTTTTTCTAGGAATATTTGAGTTTGATCCACAGTGCTTCTTTGTTGCTAATGCCACTGCAGTAAACGGCACAGACCACCACATAAGTAAACTACATATGGAACAAAATATTGTTACCTCAAGTGCATGAAGATGGAGCAAGTTGTGTTTTGTAAAGAGATGTAATATAACTGTTTAGGAAGTGGATGTAACATAAGAAAATGATTTCTCTCTGCAAGGTCTTGCTGGTTTACATAAAATAACATGTGACAGGAGGATTTCTGCTTATTAAATGGCAGACATTTGTACTGGTCATTTAGCTAATAAAAGATAATGTATCTCTTTACAGACCTGGACTTACATTTTTAGCCTTGCACCATTTTGTGCAGCCAGACCCTGCCTATTGCCAGTGTGGTCTTGCATTAAATCACTTTTCTAGCACAGGTGATCAGATAGGAAATAGTAAAAGAAAACTGTATTCTCCTCTCTAGATTGTTTCTTAGTTAAGTAAGAAAATATACAGCAAGGTGACAACATTGTTTAGTAATAAGCACCACATTTATAATGGCAAGGTACCCAGGTGGCGTGCAAATAGGTAGGTGATGCAACTACAATATGGATCTAGTGCTGGTTGGTTGAAACTTCCGGTGAAGACTTAATTTTAAGATAGGTATTTCCCAGTTAATCAAGCAGCTATTGAAGAATTGGAGTTGAAGAATTTCCTAAATTCAGGCAGAATAAAAGTGGAAGAAAAATCCTCTCCCAGAACTACCAGCTCTTTTCCTTCCTAATTAGGAGTGATGAGAATTTGAGCAAGTAGACAAGAAGAGAGAAAGAAAATCCTTCCTTTGGCTGGTAGATACAAATTAATAAACAGAAGTACTGTTTTCATTACTATTCTCTTAATCATAATTTTCAAGCACTGACTTCCCTTACTAGCAGGTTTTTTCCGGTTATGGAAAACAGCTACAAGAACAAATACATCAATGCAGAAGGCCTAGAAAATGTTCCGTGAACCACAAACAACTTGATTTAAAAGCCTAAACAGTCCTCTTGGCCTTGTGCAGATCATCAACTGGAGTCTAATTTCACCTTTTGAAAAAAATCAGATCTATTTTGTGCCACCTTAAAAAAAAAACACCTTGAATTGGTTGGTTCATTTTCTTTTGCTTCTGCTATCAACTTCTCTTTTTTTGTGATTGCTGTTTGCAGAGTGCAGGAACACTCTGATTAATGCCTGCGGTGTTTCCCTTCTAATGCAAGCCCATTCCTTGGAACAGTTTTACCAAAGTGGGGCCAACCCAGAACACAATATAGTTTCAATGGGGTAGGCCACTTTCAAGAAATCATTGTTAAGTTCTCTTCCTGTTTCTGGTTTAGAAGTAACTATGGTGACTGCAAAAGCTTAACTACTTCTGCGCAGACCCTGAGATTGTCATTTTTCACAACTTTGCTCCCTCTTTAACCCCCCAAAATTGCCTTACCAACATAACTTCGCTGCTCCATAACATGTTGCTAACAGCAAAGCTTATAATTCATTCTCACTTAAAACTGCAGTCATCATATCATGCAGCAGATTATCTCTAATCTCATATCTACTTGGCAGTTCTGATGGCAAACTGGAAAAAAGCTGACCAAACAAGTCCAAAGGACATTCTCTACATTAAAGATAAGACTTTCAAAAGCACCTATATCACTGGGAGGTCTGGGGTGTGCTGGCTCCCTGACATACAAACCTCACTGGCGTGCCTGTTCAAGCTCTCCAGCTCACTTTTGAAGCATGAGGTTGGCTGGTGCTCAGCAGGTTTGTAGCCCACCTGAGAAGGGTCTCCAGGATCACCAGTGTGCTGGGAATTCCAGCTTGGGAAGGCCAGGAGAGAGATGATGCCCAGAGAGAGGCAGGACAGGGACAATCAGCAGCAGCAGGAGCTCCTCGCCCCCCAGCCTGGTCAAGCCATAGTGCTGCCACCACCACCAACCACCCCCAGCAGCCTCTCCCCAGCGAGGGGCACTGTCTTGTTTCATTTGAAGATGTGTACTGGGGTTTCTTGTACACTGACAATTAATCCCCCAAAAGTTGTTTGTCTGTACTTCTGCTGTTTACAGTATCAACAATAGTGTGAACTGTGCATGTTCACTCCATGAAAGATCATGAACTGATCTCCACATCTTTTGCCCCATTATGAAAGTACAAAGAGTGGTATATCTCATCTATAGATGACTTTTATTACCTTTAATATGTATGTCCACAAATGCTCCTTACAATAAAGGGACTCTGCTAGCAGAATACTCTGTTTACAGGAAGTGCACTCAGATTCGCCACTTCTGTGGCTCTGCCTGACGCAATCGGAGCAGCAGCTGTTCCACCTGGTTAGCTGGTCTAGGATCATTATGATTGCTGACGTCAACTGATGGGAAAGTATCTCCTTTCTTTTTCTTTGTTTCTATGAATTGTATACCTCTTGGAAGTGTAAAGAAGGACTTTTGCATAGAATTGCTTTTATACTCAACACTGAACATGCTCTTATTTTTTCAGTTGCAAGTGGCTAATCTGAAAATCTCTCTTACCTTAAAAAGCCTTGTCAGAAAAAAGAAACTGAATTATCAAGATAGCTGTGACACAATTTTCCAAAATGATTTTGCAAAGAAGCCTCCAGGTCTTTAACAGCCTTTGCTATACAATTGTTCTGAAGAAAATATTCTGAAGGAAAAAAACCTTGAGAACAAGATTAGAACAGAAGTCCCATAGTGATTTTGTTCCGTATCTATACAACACATTTCTTCAAGCAGTTTCAATACAGCCTTTTTTAAAGTGGAGAAAATTCACTCAACTATACTTCATTGAACAAAGTCTCAGCCAAGGAGAGAGTTTGCATTTGCTGGACTGTGACTGAAAAATGGGAATTGAGGCTGCCTGTTGCTGTAATCCGATTTAATTTTGAAACTGAAAGAGCTTGTCTCCATAGGGCTGTGGCTGGATTAACACCAGAGGTGGTCAGAGTGCCATGTTACTGCATTTTGGTGGAGGATGAGAAACAGAGGAAGGGTACTGCTAGCTACAAGATGTTTCCTGAAGGAGCAGTAAACTCCACATAATGCTTGCAGAATTACAGGGATTATCTAGACTGTTGATAAAAATTGTATTTTGTTGTTCTAAGTAAGAGGAACACAATAAATTATCCTTCCTTAATTGCTGGCCAATGTAAATTGAATTTTATAGCAGTGGAAGAAAGGATGGTGGGGAAGTCAGTGTGGTTTTGAGGATTCAAGGAGACTTTTGGGGTCTAGTCAGGATAAATAAGACTTCTTCTTGGTTCCCCATATGTGTTGTGAACAGAGTACTGGTTTGGGCTGGGGGGGCAGGCTGGTGGGCAGGCAGTAGAAGTGGGTCTGGCTGGGGGACCACCTCCCCTTGCCTTTGCCCAAAACTGGTGTGGAGTAAAACTGGAGATACATGAGCTGGGAGAAAAATAAGGGATATAAACAGAGCTCTCATTCTTTTGGGAGTATGTCAAGCCTTATGAGCTCCAAGCTGAGAATAGTGTCTCCAAATACTTGCTGCTGCCTGCTGGTTCACTTTTTGACTTCAGCTAAGCCTTCCCCTGAAGCACTTGTCACTGAGCTTCAGCAGAATTTCAGTTACTAGGTGAGTGAGGCCATCTGTCTGAATAAACAATTCCTTGTTTTGGATTATAATGCAAACTGCTTTATAGATGATAGTGTTGTTCTATTCCTTGAAATTCACAAATGCCATTTAATAAGTGGCATACATGCCATTTAGTATTTCTGTTGTATGCTACCTGTCTAAAGACATCTAAAACAATTGCTGCACTTTAAAAAAATGTTAAGAGTACTTAACATTTTAAATCCTTTAGCCTGTAGGTGCCCCAGTCCTTTTGTGTGGAAACCAAATATGTGTTTGACTGAAGTCTTCCTGTTCCATTTGAACAAAGCTGAAGTAATTTTTGAGAAGTGTAATAATACCTCTTTCTAAGAAGTGGAAACTTTATTTTTTTACCACACTCCCTGAGCTACTAAGGAGAAAATTGATATTAAAAAAAACCCACAACCAAACTTAAATATTACACCACTCTTTGAATTAATTAGGATATTTTTTTCTCTGCTAAACATGCATGGCTGGTTAATGAAAGGAGACTTAAAGTGATGAGTCAGAGAAAACAGATGTGAACACAGAAAATGTGTGCTAGATTCTAGGCATACTCTCCATGTTTCTTTCTACTCAGTGTTTCAGCAAACTCTTCTGAATTTAGGGTGTGGGAGATTTCAGGGGGAGGTGTTTGGTGAGAGGGCTTTTATTCTTTCCCTTTCTTGGAATCTCTTGACCATCAAATAAGCTTTGAGTTAGACAGAGCCATATTTTTTATGAGGTTGGATCTGGACTTGTTTGACACTCCTTTAAGTCACAGCCTTACTGCAGCCAAAACCTATGCATGGCTTAATCTGCTTTACTAATAAAATGAAAATGCTACCCTCTCTTATAGCATCAAGACCCATCAGTGACTTTGTTCTGTTTGCCTTGCAGCCACACATGTCAAAAGACTGACTGATGCAGGACAAGAAGTTACCTATTTTGTAAGGTGTGTTTGTTGGTATAGTTGCATAAAAACAGTAGAACTAAGGCAATGACATCCAGTGTGCAGCTATTAGAAGGAATAAGATGATGGCCACCTAACAGGTAGCACTTTCTGGCAAATCAGTAACATGTGTCTGGAAGAGCTGCAAAGGACTGGCTTTAAGCTACAAAAAAAAAAAAAAAAAGGAAATAATTCTTTGGGCCAAAAAAGGAAATAATTCTTTGGGTCAAACCAGTCAACTTTGTTTCACTTTTCTTTCATCAAAGAGGTCTTGAGCTTGGCCATCCTGGTCTCAGAGACCTAAAGACAGCCAAGACTGTGAACATCAGAGCCAGAAAAGGAGCATCAGACATGTGGTAGGTATACATAAGGCCTGACTAATACATTTGATTAATGAGTGATTTTTAGCTGCTAACAGATTGCATAGTTGTTTAGCATAAATAAAAGCACGCTAGAAGTTTTGAGGTTTGCCTGTTCCACCACCAAAACACAAATTACACAACAGGTGGTTAACCACTATATCAGCTCATGCTTTATGTCCTCACAACAGTCTTTATGCTTTAATACAACAGGGACTCAAGAAAAACATTACCGCAGGGAATATATGAGGAAAAACCTTCCTCCCACAAATAATGTCTTTTGCGGCTTGTTTTAGCTGCCTTTACATGTTTATTTTTCAGTGTTATGCATGCTAATATTCAAATCGGTCACTGAACTAACAGAATATAAATGCTACCATGATTACCATGGTTACATTGTTATTACAATTTAACCTTGCAGGTGGCTTTCAAAAATGCTTGTATCAAAAGTGCTGGTAATCAGTCCCATTGGTCTATCTGCAGCTTTTTCTGAATAATGAGACTGTACCTATGCCTTAGACTTACACAACAAACCTGATTTGTTAGGACTAACTTTTTCTGATTGTGCTTCCAAAAACTGAAAAAGGTCAAAAGTTACCTTATCGCTGGCTGGAGGCTGATGATGTGTGGTGGTCCATCACTCTGGTCCCTGTTGGAGACCTCACCATGTATCCCATCACCACCATCACAGCACAGCCTTCAGCAAACAGCCCATCCAGGCCCTGCTGCACCCCTGCTGCAGCCAGCACCGCCTCCCTCTGAGATGCCTCTGTTCTCTGTGCCCTGAGAGCTGGTACAGCATTATGCTTAGAATCTTGTCTATGGGAAAGAAGAATCATAGCTTCTATACAAGTAAAGCCACAAATTTCCTGTTAGGATGATGGAAATCTTAAAAGTCTAATTCAGGAATCTTTACTCATGTAGATATAATTATTACAGAAAATGAAATAATAATATTACAGTTGAATTATTTCTGTATGGAAAAGTATCAATAATAATAAAAGTAAAATAGTAAAATTGAAACACATATATTCTGTAGTTCCTTTCCTCTTTTCCCTGGTGTTATGCTCACCTTTCCACAGCTCCCTTGCATCTTAAAGTCAATAAATTTGGACTCCCAGAGGACAAAACCAGAAGCTGTCAGCCCCCTGAGTCCTTTGGGAGGAAAAGGATGTTGATGTTGTTGGTTTCTTCTTTCTCTCCCCAGGATCCATTCAAAGCCACTTGCATACATTTACTAACATGCTTTGGTTTTTTACAGCTTCCTCTTTCTTTAGTGGTCTGTAGTGCCATGCTACATCCAAATTTACTATTTATGGTGCCCTCTACATACATTAGTTGCATTTAGTTGTTCTTTTGTTATCACTAAAACCAGTTCTGGCCAGCTCTCGGTCTGCATTTCTTTAACGGATCACAGGAGAGTTGTTTATAACTGCAGGGTCTCTCTCCAGTGCCAGACTTGTACCCCATCTCTTAACGCCTCATACCTGTACTCCTCTGCGCCACACCATGTGTCTCTGCTTCTCGAGGCCTCTGCTGTTGCACCGGACTTGGGTTTCTCTTTTAAACACTCCCAGGAATGGTGATTCAACCATGCCCCTGGGCAATCTGTTCCAATGCTTGACCACCCTTTCAGTGAAGAAATTTTTCCTAATACCCAATCTAAACCTCCCCTGGTGTAACCTGAGGCCATTTCCTCAAGTTACACCCACCTGCCTACAACTTCCTTTCAGGTAGCTGTAGAGAGTGATAAGGTCCCCCTTAAGTACCCTCCTCTTGAGACTAAACAACTCCAGTTCCCTCAGCCACTGCTCATAAGACTTGCTCTCTAGACCTTTCACCAGCTTTGCTGCCCTTCTGTGGTCACCCTCCAGCACCTCAGCGTCCCTCTTGCAGTGAAGGGCCCAAAACTCAACACAGAATTTGAGACGCTGCCTCAACAGTGCCGAGTACAGGGGGACGATCACTGCCCTGGTCCTGCTGGCCACACTGTGTCTGATACAAGCCAGGATGCTGTTGGCCGCCTGCACCCCCAGGCCCTTGCCCACCAGGCAGCTGTCCAGCCGCCCTGCCCCAGCCTGTAGCGCTGTGTGGGGCTGGTGTGACCCAAGTGCAGGACCCAGCGCTTCTCCTTGTTGAACCTCATAAAACTGGCCTCGGCCCATCGGTCCAGCTTGTCCAGATCCCTCTGCAGAGCCTGCCTGCCCTCCCACAGATCAACACTACCCCACAACTTGGCGTTGTCTGCAAACTTCCTGAGGGTGCACTCAATCTCCTCATCCAGATCGTCAATAAAGATATTAAGCAGGACTGGCCCCAATACTGAGCCCTGGGGAACACCACATGTGTACTGGTCGCAAAGTGGATGTAACTACATTCACCACCACTCATTGGGCTTGGCCATCCAGCCAGCTTTTTACCCAGTGCAGAGTACACCCGTCCAAGCCATGAGCAGCCAGTTTCTCCAGGAGAATGCTGTGGGAGACTGGTAAAGGCTTTACAATGGTCCAGGTAGACAACACGCACAGCCTTTCCCTCATCCACTAGGCAGGTCATCATAGAAGACCAGGTTTGTCAAGCAGGACCTGCCTTTCATAAACCTATGCTGGCTGGGCCTGATGCCCCGGTTGCCTTGCACATGCCCTGTGGTGGCACTCAAGATGATATCATAACCTTCCCTGGCACTGAGGGCAGGCTGGCACACCTGCAGTTCCCTGGATCCTTCTTCCTGCCTTTCTTGCAGATGGGTTTCACACTGGCTAACCTCCACTCTTCTGGGATCTCCCCACTTAGTCAGGACTGTTGATAAATGATGGAGAGCAGCTTGGTGAGCTCCTTCGCCATCTCCCTCAGTACCCTCGAATGGATGCCATCAAGACCCATAGACCTGTGCATATCTAAGTGCAGCAGCAGGTCACTAACTGTTTCCTCCTGGACTGTGGGGGCTGCATTCTGCCCCTCATCCCTGCCTTCCAGCTCAGGAGGCTGAGTACCCTGAGGGTAACTGGTCTTGCTGTTAAAGACTGAGGCAAAGAAAGCATCAAGTACCTCAGCCTTTTTCTTATCCTTTGCGGCAATATTCTCTGCTGCATCCAATAAAGGATGAATATTATCCTTGGCTCTCCTTTTGCTTCTAATGGATTTGTAAAAACGTTCTTTGTAATCTTTTATGGCAATGGCCAGCTTGAGTTCTACCTGGGCTTTTGCCTCTCTAATTTTCTCCCTGCATAATCTTGTGACATCCTTATAGTCCTCCTGAGTTGCCTGCCCCTTCTTCCAGAGTTGGTAAATTCTCTTTTCCCTGAGTTCCAGCCAAAGTTCTCTGCTCAGCCAGGCTGGTCTTCCTCACCGGTTCTTCTTTCAGCACATGGGGACGGTCTGCTCCCGTGCCTTTAAGACGTCCTTCTTGAAGTATGTCCAGCCTTCCTGGACCCCTTGGACCTTCAGAACTGTCTCCCAAGGGACTCTGTCAATCAGGCCCCTAAACAGGCCAAACTCTGCCCTCCAGAAGTCTAAGGTAGTGGTTCTGCTGACCCCCACCTTACTTCTCCAAGAACTGAAAACTCTCATCCCAAGACGGCCTCTAACCACCACATCACTCACCAATCATTCCCTGTTGGTAAACATCAGGTCCAGCAGGGCATCTCCCACGGCTGGCTCCCTCACCAGCTGTGTCAGGAAGCTGTCTTCCACACACTCCAGGAACCTCCTAGACTGTTTCCTCTCCACTGTGTTGTATTTCCACTCAACACCCAGTAGGCTGAAGTCCCCTATGAGAACAATGGCTAGGGATCTTGAGACTTCTCCCAGCTGCTTGTAGAATGTTTTGTCTGCCTCTTAATCCTGGTTGGGTGGTCTGTAATAGACTCTCACCAGGATACCCACCTTGCTGGCCTTTCCCCCGCTCCTTGCCCATAATCATTTGACCTTGTTATAACTAAGCTCTAGGCAGTCAAACCACTCCCTAATATACGGAGCTACCCCACCACTTTTCCTCCCTTGCCTATGCCTTCTGAAGAGTTTGTAACCATCCACTGCAGCACTCCAGTCATGTGAGTCGTCTCACCATGTTTCCATGATGGCGGCTCTGTTATAGTTTTCCTGCTGCACAATGGCTTCCAGCTCCTCCCGTTTGCTGCCCATGCTGTGTGCGTTGGTGTAGGCACCCTTCAGTTGTGCTATTGATCTCACCTCCAACACTGGCATGCCACCCCTAGGTTTGTCTCTAGTGTCCCTGGTTGTCCCTGCAGTGTCACAACAGACAGGTGAACCCTGTCTGTTGCCAGCAGGCCTGTTGCCATGTAAACAGATCCATAATCAAAACCCCCAAAATTTAGCTGGTGACACCAGGCCCAGAGCCAAGTATTGATCTGTGTGATTTTCCGAGTACATGTACCACCACTCCCTGCAACTGGCAGGATAGAAGATAACAGTACTTGAGCTCCTGATCCCTCACCCAGTCACCCCAAGGCCCTGAGGTCTCTGTTAATTGCCACCAGACTTGTTGTTTGCACTTCATCATTGCCCACCTGGAAAACCAGTAATGGATAGTAATTAGAGGGCTGTACCAGACAAGGGAGTCTTCTAGTGACATCCCTTACCTGGGCCCCAGGGAGGCAGCAGGCTTCCCTGTGGGTTGGGTCCAGTCGGCATATCTGGCCCTCTATTCCTCTCAGAGTGGAGTCACCAATGGCAACTACCTTTCTTTTTGTCTTAGCAGAGGTGGTTGTGATGTGTGGGATTGACTGACTCTCCCTAGACAACTCCCCCAACGGATGGGCTGTCATCCACCACATCATTTTCCTGGCCCTTAATTTCCGTAGCCTCATATATATTGTATAGGCATAGCTGGGAAGGTGAAGTAGAAATCCTTTTCTCTAAACTAGAGACACATGGATTTGATGGATGGACCACTCGACAGCTAAGGAATTGGCTGGATGGTCACGCTCAGCGAGTTCCTGTCAATGGCTTGACATCCAAGTGGAGACTTGTGATCAGTGGCGTTCCTCAGGGGTCCATACTGGGTCCAGTATTGTTCAACATCTTTGTTGGCAACATGGACAGAGGGATTGAGAGCACCCTCAGCAAGTTTGCTGACAGCACCAAGCTGAGTGGTGCTGAGTGGTTGACACACTGGAGGGAAGAGATACCATCTTGATAGGCTTGAGAGCTGGGCCTGCGCAAACCTCATGAAGTTCAACAAGGCCAAGTGCAAGGTCCTGCACATGGATCAGGGCAATCCCAAGCACAAATACAGGCTGGGCGGGGAATGGATTGAAAGCAGCCCTGTGAGGAAGGACTTGGGGGTGTTGGTGGACAAGATGCTCAACATGGCCCAGCAATGTGTGCTTGCAGCCCAGAAAGCCAACTGTATCCTGGGCTGCATCGAAAGAAGCATGGCCAGCAGGTCAAAGGAGGTGATTCTCCCCCTCTACTTTGCTCTCATGAGACCCCACCTGGAGTGCTGCAGTGGACCTGGACCTGTTGGAGTCGGTCCAGAGAAGGGCCATGAGGATGATCAGAGGGCTGGAGTACCTCTCCGATGAAGACAGGCTGAGAGAATTGGAGTTGCTCAGCCTGGACAGTAGGGAGAAGACAGTGACGGGGAGCCGTTGGCAAGGATTTACCAAGGGCAGGTTATGACTGACCCACGTGACTGCCTTCTGTGACAAAATCATGGGGACGAGGGGAGAGCAGTAGATGCCACCTACCTCTGCTCTAGCCAGGTTTTTGGCACTGTTTCCCCCAGTATTATTTTACCTGGGCTGTGACGTTACAGCCTGGTAGGGAGGACATGTTGGCAGGTGAGGACCTGGTTGGGTGGTGGCTTCACAGGGTGCTGGGTGATGGGTCGGACCCTGCCTAGAGGCTGGTGTGGGCAGGACACAGCCTCGGGAGCCAGGGAAGGGCAGGGACCCTCCCCTCTGCTCAGCACCTGCCAGACACTCACCTGGGCACTGCCTCCACTTTGGGTCCCCAGCCCAGGAATGACACTGACAAACTGGTAGGAAGTAAGGGAAGGCCACTGAGATGGTGGGGCTGGGACTCTTGCCCTGGGAGGAGAGGCTGTGGGACCAGGGCTGGTCCAGCAGGGGAGCCAGGGCCCAGGCAGGCTGGCCTGTCTCCAGCCGGGGGGGCGGTTCATGCTCTGACTGGGTCAAGCCCTTATAAAACCTGATCTCACTGCTGCCTTTGCTTTGAGCAGGCAGCTGGACACTCCTGAGGTCCCTCCCAACCTAAATTTCCTAAGATCCCATCATATAAACAGGTTGTCTGCAGCTTCCCATGGTTAGTATTTGAACCACCATGTTAGCGTAAAAGCCCCAGTCATGAGACTGCAGTCTTCCACAGGAGCAGAAGTACCCAGTCCTGCAAGTAAGAGTTGCCTACTTTTCCACCATTCTTCCATATGTCCCTGTTATCATCTTCACTTTCAAATGACCAATACAGCAGTTAAAATTAACCAGGAAGAAACTCAGGTGTCCAGGTTCAGCTTGGAACTGACAGAAGACCTGGGTGACACTTGAATCAAAGGAAGCACAGGCACAGGTCAGTCAAAGCAGACAGCAATGCTGAAGGTATCACCCTACACCTGAGGGGGCCAGGCATAATAATTTCAAGGCTGGTGCAGGAGTCTGAGCTGCTTATTTCAGGAAAAGCTAGACTGCATGCTGAGTATTTACAAAACTGGGCTGTCACTGCAACCACATCCAGAGCAGATTTTGACATTGGGCTTACACTGCAGATGTGCTGGGCACAACTGTTCCTCAGGAGGTATGAGCCTCAGACTGCTCTGGAGATCCTGGTAGTTGTACCAGGATGGAAGTCTAACCAGCAGAAGCACCATAGGAGGAAACTGTCTCTGCTGATTAACATGGGCACAGCCATTACATTTATAAAGGGGATTTCAACTCCATTCTGTCCATTATCTCCTTTCTCAGCTCCTTCCCCAATTCTTGCTCAAGCATGCAGTCAATATGACTGATAACCATTGCTACCTAGCCACAGAAGGGCGTTGTTGCCCTATAACTTGAAAGTTATAAACTGCAAAGCCAGAGCCCTGAACAGCTCTTCAGACCACAACCTGTGTTTGAACTGCCTGAATCCAAAATAGTGGATTTCTGCATATGCAGAAAATGGAAACATTTTGGGAGCATTGGTAACTTTTCCTTAGGGGATTATTTAGATACATTCTTCCGAGAAGTATTTATTTAAATCTGACTAGTTAATCTCAGCTTTCATTTGGTCATCATTGTCATGGAGACATACACTGCTGGTCAAAAAATAATGACTTTATGACCACTCTGCTTCTATGTTTGTTTATTAGGTTAGCAGTTATAACTGTTCTTCTGGCTGTTAAACAAACAAAAGGTAGATCTGGTTATGCGCCTTCAGCCCCTGAACAAACCAGAAGGATAGGAGAGATGGAAAGCCCATCACACATCTGCAGCCACAGTGCTATGCCTCTGAGGACAGCAGCATGTAACAGACTCTGTGCAATCTCTGAATGCACCACCTGGAATTATGCCTATTTCACGCTTACAAGCCTTGTCTGCTTTCATCTAGCCTCTTAATGCTTTAGTAAATGACAAACAGAGAAAAAAACAGTGAAATATTTTTTCTTCCAGCACACAGAAGACATTTACTTAATAAAGTTTTAAGAAAATATGTATTGCCTATGAACAAAAGTTAAGATGAATAAATGCACCATGCACATAGGCAGTGCTGAACTGCCACCCTTATTTTACAATTCACAAATCTGTTTCTTGACCACAGGACCAACAGCAATGAAAGCTGCCCTACTCTGCCCTTTACTGTAGCCTCTCAAGTGCTGACAGTATATGGCATCCATAACCATGGAGACTCAGGTCAAAAATCCCCTTCCTAACCTACACTGTGCTTCCTTCAGGGAGTAATACACGCTATTAAAAGCCTAGAATTATAGAGGATCTGTAACCTGACACCACGTTTTGGAAGCATTCAGATCTCTGTTGCTGTTCCCTTTGTAAAAATTAAAGCAAATGAAAAATGTGTGAATTTTGATAGAAAAGTTTAAATTTGGAAACCTGTAGAAAGCAGGGACATGTAACTACAGTTTTAGTGTTGCATGAATAGAAAGAAAAAAAAAGATAATTTGTAGGTGATAGTTAACAGGAATCAGACTGATTTCAGACCTGCTGGTGCATGGAAACAATATATCTGTCTGTATTTTACTTCACCTGTAAACTGAGAGACCTCGATCTTCTGATCTCTGAGATGGCCATGAATACACTTCGGCTAGAAATCAGAAGAAAAATCCTTTCCATTAGAGAAATGAGCATTTGGAATGGCTGCCACCTCACAAGTCAGGACAGAAATCTTAGTTAACTTTAAGATGGAAATTGATAGTGCATGGATTTATGAGACTTCATGAGGTAGTATCAGATGGCTGATCTCAGTGACTGAGGAGGTCCTTTCTGCTGCTATATCACCATAAATATAATACATCTTGAAATGATTATAGAATTCATTCTGGGATGACATTAATTGTAGATATATTAGGAAGAAGCTTACTGTTTCCAGTTTAAAATAAGTATAAATCTACCCTGGGACATAACAGACAAAGGGAAGTATCTGTCTTTAAGCACTTAAATGAGATTTTTCAATTGACTTAGCAGTATGACAAGGTTCCCAACTTTATAAGTTAATCCCTCCATCTGTTCTTTAATAATGACATGAATTTTGTTACTTCAAACACAATGCAGTAATTTAAATGTGCCTTAGTGACAGCAGTGATTGAACAGGCCATAACTTTGATATTTCAAGTCCTACTGGCTTAAACAGTTACCAACACAAGCCTAAGCCAGTCCTGCAAACACACAGCAGAGTCAGCTCTGCTTTTCAAAGTAATTCAGCTGGAGAATAGCTCAAAAACTGCGGTGTAGAATAGATTGGTTTATATGGGCTCTGATGCAAGACGGGAGGCCCTTCGTTTGGTGAAATACCAAAGTTCACCCTTATTTTGTGCCTTCTTTGCAGCAAGGGTCCTGGAGAACTTCTGCCTACAAGCTTCAGTACAGTTAACACTAATGAAAGGAGCAGGTTCTGGAGCTGTCTTGAAGTCATGTTCTTTGATTGAAGCAAGCGATATTAGAAATGGAAAGAAAAGTAAGCCACTGGTATTCGCTCGTCATGGATCCATTGAAATGCCCACTGTCTGAGCACCAGTGGTGCACTAAGCTGATTTCGTGCCAGCACCAAATGCTTTTACTGCCTTATAGTGTCTCTCCTGGATTGTATTTGTGGCTGCAGGAGAAAGCTTCTCAGTAAAACTCTTAATCCAAGGAATTTACATTATGCAGATATAAATAAGACGTTCTACTGAAGTAAAACCAAATTGAGCTATATAATGTTTGCTTCTGATGTGAAATGCTTACTCTTTTATAGGAGGTTGGATGGTTGGAAAGTATGAATCAATGCCAAATTCTTGTAACTCCCAAGACTAGATGGAAGACCACTTGACTCTTTTTTATTCAACAGAAGCGTTCTTCTGTTTTTCCTGCTTTTTATTCTTCTGTATGCAGGCTGTGCTATGTGGGCTGCTGAAATACTTGCATAATGTATGAATGCTTAGGGTTCATGTTATGCGGAATGCCTCTTTTGCTACTTTCTACCCAGTTTCCCTGGATACAATGAATGATCACTCTCTATGGAACAGTCAATATGTACCACCCTAGTAGCAGCACTAGCCACTCTCATCTCCATATAGTTACAGAGAATGAAAGGCAAAGTGCTTTCCCATTATTTCTTTATATTGAATAAGAGCTGCAAAGTCATGATTCAAGAAAACACATTGATTTCTTAAGGAAAACAAAGATCTAAAAGAAAAAACTATGATATTTTAGATTCTTGAAATTATGTGCATCCTTTAGCATTCAGTGAGTCTTCAGGATGATTGATTGGAAATACAAGGCCTTGTTTTCAACTAGTGGGAGTCAGCTCAGCTCCATCAAGCACCAATCTATGAGTCAAGATGGCCTGTGATTGTCCATATATGCAACAGTGAGGGTCTTTGGAAGGGAAATTCAATATAGCCATGAAAATAATCTCTTTTTGTGACATAAGATATAAGGCATAAGAAAAAGACTAACCTTCCCCATTAATAAGAACTGAAAATAATATTTAATCATACTTCCCAAATAGTTAGCTAAAAAAAAATAACATCAAAAATGTTACTGTGAAGTAGAAGAATGGTGTGGAAACACATATGGCATAGTAATTCTAGGGAGATTCCCTAATGCAGAAAGCAGTCCATTATCTTTCACGCACTGTCTTTCAAATATGAAATGAGCCAGTTGCTCAAATATCTACCTATGCCTCTATAGAAGTGAGATGGGGAAGAACATCCAGTATCCCAAGAGAGAAAGAAGGGAGTTATATAAAGAAAAACTTCCCTTCTTCAAGGACACTGGGCTGATTTTTCCAGAAAAACACAGCCAACTTGTTTATTTGGTCTGTCTTCATTGTGCTATTCATTGTACTAGTCACAATAGTCACAAATCTTATAAATGTAGTCTTAATCAAACAACTCTTACTATTGCAGCTGCAGAGGTGTATAATTTGGGTGCATAGCAATTGAGAGTTGCATTATAGCCTTTGCTTATGGAACTTCTAGTGGGGAATAAGGCATTTAGTCTGCATGTGAAAGGGGTAGATAGCATTTTCTCCCCTCTCTTCCCTCCTTGTCCTCAAGTTACTGAAAACCCAGATTCTTAATCTACAGTTCATCCCACTACAGATCGCTGTCATTATGTCCTTGAAATAGCTTAGGGAACAGGCATATGATCTGAAGCCAGATCTTGACATTGCAGAAATTGCTGTAGCTTTTGAGTCCAAGGGAACAGTGATTATGAGAGAACAACTTATTAGCTGAAAGAACTAGCAGAAAGGACAACTAGTTGTGGAGGCCACTCCTTTATAAGGGGCAGGGTGACCTCTGTTATGTCTCCCTACCCAATCCTTGTACTCTCTTGCTGAAACAGAACTAAACTTTCAAGTTGTTGAGTAGAAACATCATAAGCCCTTTAACAAAATACTGTAGTGGCAGGAATCACAGGGCTAGTATAGTAAGCTGTTTCACATCCTCCACATTGACACCACCTCTCTGTAACTTTTTATACCTCAGTTGGCAGTCTGTTCAGCAGAAAGCTATTAAAACTTTTCTTTTCTTTGGCGGTGAAAATAAGCACCCAGTGGAGATTGGACAGGGACAACAAAAAGAATTGCTGCTAAGTGAAACACAGAATTTCAGAAGTTTAAATCGTAAAGCAGGAAAAAACCCAGGCCCAAAAGCACTTGCATGTGCACACTTTGATACACCCCATGTGAAATTAGTTTGCTAGCAGACATACTTTCTCTGTGAAAAGTATGTAAAGTGTTATCAATCCTAAAAACCCTGAAGACTGTATTTAAACTGATGCATCTGAGCATGATTTCAGGGAACGAGTTATGAACAGAGTGGGTGGCTTCATGTGGGAAGTGAATGAAAGTATTCGGCAGTGAGGAGTTAACAAATACTGAGTGTTGGCACTATTGTTTTAGGCATGTGAACTGAGATTGCTGTTAGTGTTAATACAATCTTCAGCTAATCAGTTACTTAATCTTTAACCATTACAGGTTATTAAAAAGGTATCTGCCTAATCTGAAAACTAGCTCAATTAAGTTGCCCGAAAAGTGAAGTACAAGTTGGCATTTCTGGTTAACTCCTTCACTGTACAAAGTTGTTTCACAATATAAACATTTCTTACGAATTTTCTCCCTGGAGAAATATATGGGTGCCTATCAATAATAAAAGAAAGGTTTAATACAGACAAAACCTTGTATTTCTACTCTATCTTACCACTAAAATTATAGACAAATGTAACCCCTAGGTTCATTTTGTGATGAAAAACACCCTCAATTAACCACTTATTTTGTAGTCTGCCTGTGGCATGTAGCCTGGCCTTTTCAGTTCAAACTTGACTGTTCAGCTGTGCAGTGCATGATGCAAATCAGGCTTCCTATGTGGGTCAGCCTTCATTATAAGTTGCTACCTTTTTCAAAGTCAATTTTGCAGTCACAAAATTGAGGTAAAATCAGAAGGTTTAATAGTAATAATTTCAAAATCACTACCCATAATTTCAGTTCAGCCAGCTCCAGCATGCTTCAAGATTCCCAAGTGTATATAGAACCTAACTTCTGTAATGTAAGCAGAGCATACATTGAGGTTGGAGTCTGGAGAGGATCACCACTCAAGTGATCAATAAGGGTAGCTGAGAGGTTCATGGAACTCTCCAGTCAAAAACTGGCTTGGATATTTTACATCTCTGCATGATTCCTCCGGTGTGACACACCAGATCTGGAATCACTAAAGCAAGGTAATGCCTGCTTAAAGAGCTCTAGGATCTGCTAGCATTTGTCTCTGGAATAGTCTGGACAGATCTAACTTTAGTGTCTCAGTGTACCTTGGCACACTGGCTCTGCTATGCAAAGGTCTCTGGAACATGCTCTGCGTTGCCTAGAAAACCAGAATTTACCACACATCTCTTGATCCCAGACCTCCAACTAGCTGATCAGCAGCTACTTGGATTCTTCCTGGATACTGGCAATTCACTTCTTCATAGTGAAGATGGCTATCCTTCTCTTGAACCATTGCTGCAATACTGGAGTCCAGTTATATCACAATTTCAAACCTCTCTGACTTTATCCTGGAATCTATCTACCGAGAGCCTCCACATAAGAACGATACAGATACATGACCCCTGATCTAGCAGCCTTGGGAGGCTCCTTGGGAGGCATACAGCTGCCTCAAGAACAGCTATGAGCTCTTCGTCTCACTCCTCTGCTGCTTAGCAGTTAATGTTTTAATTACATCTCTTGAAAAAAACAGTTAAAAATCAAAAACAAGAGTGAATCATTTTCTCTAACATCCATTTTGAGAAGAAAACTAGAAATCAGTGCTTATACTATAGGAATTAAAGAACTTCTCCCGGGAATGTATGGGAGTTACTTTTCTTCTCCCTCAGCCCAGCAGGTCTTTCTGCCAGTATCTGCCTTGGGAGCTATAGGGTAGGGACACATCAGTAGTGTGGCTGTAGAGTCAGAGTAGAAGCCCTCTTTCTCAAATGACACAGCCAGAGCAGAAACAGTACTTTTGGCTGGTACTTGCCTGTTATCCCAGACATCCATTCCTCTTGCACTGACAAGGCAGCAGGATAAAACTTCTCTTCCCCAAGACGATGAAGCACTCACTGACAATCCATTGTAGGTGCCTCAGCTGTTTTTCTGCACCTCTGACTGCACAGAGGACCAAGAAATAGGAGCCCATTTGATTTGCATAACCTAACTGCCTTTTTACAAAGGCTTAGATATTTTTTTTTCTCTGTTTTATCTAATCCAAAAACCTACAAAAATACAGCAGTTTAACACTTAAAGTGTGTGAATGAGTGTGACTTACCAGGGACCAAGATTCTCAAAGCAGACAAACCACTTTGCCTGCTCTGTCTTTCTGTCACAGTATACTATTTAAAGCATCATACTTGCACAGCAAAAGTGCCTATGAGTCACAACAGTACTTCTTAATCACAAATCCAATCTTGCTTGTGCCATGGATGAAAAAATAGCTTAGCTGTGAGTGCTAGCAGGTGGCAGATAATTAAATGCATGTGTGTATGTGAGCAGATCTCCGAAATTGAACTTTTACACTCCCAGGCAGAAGCCTGCTACTTGCTAGTTGCAACTGGCATGGGGGACAGTTATAAATGTTGATAAAACCTGGTCTAAACACAGGTGGCATGTTCTGAATCCTCCAGTTGGTGAGGGGACATGAGACATCACTGAAGAGGCTGATCACACGTCCTGCTTCTGCACAGACTATGCAGGTTGATAAAGCTGGAGCCTGGAAAAGAGCAGGTGAAGATTCTGGCTGAAGAAAACATTCTGGAAGCCGGGGAAGATCCTCGAGATCAGAGAGCTGAGTGGAGATGAGTGCCAGGGGGTGCCCAGCATCCTTAGTCAGTAACACTCATGAGGGGCAACTGTCAGCTGCAGCACAGCAGGAGCCTACTTGATTTTCTGCTACTGGATCAGCAGTGACCTCTCTGCTGGGGATGGAGGTCAACAACTTGGGAGCCTAATGCCAGGGAAAGCAAGGGAGTGAGTGTGTGAAGAAGTCTTAATCCCGTTGGCTCTTAAACAAATGCCGGTACCCAGATCCTTGATGGGTTGTCATTCAATCTGCCTCATTTGTGACAGCTTGACAGGTTGCTTCATACATTTTTTAACTGATTCTGAAAGCATTTCAGAGCTGACATTTACTAACACGTGCCAGCTGATGTGCACAGATGCTTTGGAGTGGAGATCCCACTGCTCTTTTCCATAAGCATTGAAAGAAGTGATGATAAAAAAAAGTGCAGAAAGCAATTACCCCAGTGGTTTTGATTGCTGGGAGTTTTTTTGGAAA
>JAVJGI010000057.1:39411831-39424678 GCA_035590275.1 Ibycter americanus | reverse complement strand
CTCCCAACCTTTTTGATGTATCCTTCTCCAAAACAGGCACATAACACTCGCCAAAGATGATACACCTCAAACAGCAGATATGCCGCAAACAGGCAGATAGCATATATCTGTTTGGCACATGTTAACTAGAGGTCTGTCCCCTGTGCAAGTTTCTAACCATCCAATTATATTCTGGGGAGGGCATATATATTTTCAAGGGCTGTATCTATCCAATTCTGCCTGTAAGAAACACCCAAACATCCTGAAATATCATTAAGACAGACAAGACTGAAAGTGAAACTTTGAAGAACAAAGGAAAATGGCCATGCACCTGCTCTTTCATGTTTTCCTAGGATGTATTGAGAACAAAACAAAGTCAGTCTTTTCACAAGCAGGTTAATTTATATTCTCTGGATTTTTTCAGCCACCACAACTGGATTCTCTTTCCTGATTTTTGCTGCAGCTTCTGCTTTGTAATCATATGGGCAGTTATGCTTGTCAGAATAACGATGAAGTCCACAAAATAAGTTTCCACATCGGCAGTCAAATCCTGTACATAGAAAAAGCAGCAACATCACTAGGAAGCTTCATATTTCAGTTGTAAATAAGGGGCTTAGTCACTACAAACAGTTCATGTACTCTGACATACAGAGTAAAAAGATAAACAGCTGTACTAATTTGTTTGGATTCTGAAGAAGCAAATTAAGTTCAATGGTACAGATAATTTCACCAAGTTTAATCTAACAAGAAGCAACTAATCATACTGAGCTGTTCAAAACTGACAGGTGTTCTCATACCTGTAAGGCCAACCTTCTTTCTGCACATGAAACATCTGTTCTTCTTTGGTTTGGGCAGTTCAGGAGTTCTCTCTTCATTCTGTGAAGTATTAGGCTGAGAAACTGATGGGCTTGGTTGAGTAACAACTGTTGAAGCAAGTAAAGGAAGTAAAGGTTAAATTTCCTGTTCTTGACTTCACTAGCTATTCAGTACATGCATGTATTTCTTAGGCATCCATTCTCTCTACTAAGACCCTGATGTTTGTTGTCCAAAGTGCTACATAGACTAGTCTTTGAAAATGTAAATCAGGAATAGGGATTTCTAGGTACTCTGTTCTTCCGTTTTGGCTCTACACAAGACAAATCAGATCTTCCCCACAGTCCCACAAGCTAGAAAATACAAGGCACTTATTTGTTACACCTGTACAGGTGTATACAGGCATTAAGGACTTGGAAAGCACTCCAGAAGTTCCAAGTACACATTTAATATTTAAAAAAATCATGTGATCAAGTAAGATTTAATATAAAACAATAACAATATTGTCATGGCTAAAGTTGTTGAACAGAGGGGATACCTGTAAAGAGTACAACTAATAGGAAAACATTTTAGAAACAAATGAACTGTCACAGTACTGGGTTATTCTGCCAGTACACTTGTGAAGTCAGATGCCTGAAACAGTTCACAAGGACAGCAGCTAACAAGCCACTGATTCTGTGGCAGATCCAGAACACAGCTACAAGACACACTTGAAAAGAGTCCTCGTGTTTTTGACACTTTCAGTAATTTAAAGAATGAAGTGCAGATTTACATTGACTATCTGTATTTTTATACTACATTCAGCTTTAGTGTCCAAGCAGGTATAGTCAAAATAAGTCATTCCTCAACTGCCTCCATCATGAACACCTGCAGACAAAATGACTCAGCTTTTATTTAAGTTCTCTGAAGGATAAGGGTTTGTCCTTTTGTGAATCTGATGGTTAAAAAGGGTATTTTTTTCAATAAAACTTTTTTTAATGTCATCTTTATATCCAAACTAGTACAGAGGAAAGCCGAGAGAGTTGTGTTTGTACACAACTTTAACACCTGCTCCTGGTACATTTTTCCTGAACACTCCCAGCTGTATGACACCTGTTGCTCTAAAATAGAACAAACTACAAAACACATTACAGAATAGGTAGCATATGTAAGCTTTAAGGACTTATTTGTAGTCAACTCTACATACACAAATAGGATTTGTTAGTTGAGATTCTTTTGGATCAGTAACTGTTGTATCCTGTGAAAAGTGGATTTTTTTCCTGACATGAAGAAGCTGTTATGTTCATTGGTTTACTATGTTTACCCTTTATACTTTTTTTTAAAATTGTGTTTGCATTACCATGTTCATAGGTGCTCTAAAAACCCAGCTCACTATTACCACTACTCCAGAAAGCCTCACAATTCACTGTACAAGACAGCCCCCCGTCAGGACTTCATAATCTAAACAAGATTTAAAAGTGACAAGCTCTCAGAGGTAATAAGGAATCTTCAGTGCTTATCACCAAAAAATTTCATGCAGTAAAACAATGGCTGCCAATACTTTCTTATACATTATAGCAACTGTCCTAACAAATAACCAAGGCCATCCATCACCTTTAATTTCTGTCACCTGGCATAGATCTTTTCCTAAAAAAAGTTTTGCAAGTTCAGTCTCACTGCTCTTTTTCCAGGTCTGAGTGATAAAACTATTACAGCACTAGGACCATGATCACCGCTGCTATTGCCACTTCTTGGAGTAATTTCTGCTGCTTTTTTTGAGAAAAAAATTTGTCTTGAGTAACATTCTAGATGAACTGATATGATCCTCTGAACTTGTCTTTAAACCCCAAGGAAAGCAGTGTTTGGTATCAGTTAATCAGTTTGAGAACCTGTGACAAAAGACCAGGTTAAAACCAGTGATATCACAAACAGCATAAGCCTCTTGGATACTATGCACCTTGGCTAACAGCCATTAGCTACAGCCTTGAAAGTAATCACTAAACACCTCCCAAAAAGTATGGTCAAATTCCTTTTTGATTTGTTACATTGCTAATTTGTTTAAAAATGAAATTATAATTGTAAGCCATGGCAGATGAAACAGAGGAACCAGAAATGCTCACACACTTTGCAATTGGTGTATAGGCAGCCAGAGGGAAGCTTCATCTGCATCAGAACCACCTTATAAATACAAGCCCTGGGAGCACGCATGCTGTTTCAACCAGATGCAAAAGAAAATGCATAAGAAGGGGCAAATCAAGGGAGGGTGACCTAAATAATTAAAGTCACTCACAACACACTAAGAGAAAATGAAAACAAGAGGAGCAACCTTTATCACTGCCTATCATGCCCACAGGGAAGGAAAACTGGAAACAGCAACTTCCCTGGAATCACCAAGGCAAAGATAGCCTAGTAGATCACTATCACAAAACAAAGACACCAAGAACAAATCCATTTAAGGGAAAGTTACCAACTACTACAGAGATACTTCCTCCTCTGCATGAAGAAGCTGTGACAACTGGCAGCCCAGGAACTGGAACGTGACAAAAATGATCCTAAGAAACTATAGCAGCACATTTCCTGAAAGGGCTGCTAAACAGGATCCTTCCCCCACAACTAAAACACATTCCAAGGAAAAGCAGAACACAACGTGGTAATGGGCACTCAAAGGTCCCAAGACAAGATGGAGCACAGCCCCCTAAATCCAAATTAGGATGTTCAATTTATTACTTCCTATGGGTAAAGAACTCTACTATTTTTTTACACCAGAGTTAAGTTTGATGATGCATTTTTATCTTGTTAAACCTTAAAAAAAGTGCTTCTGAGTAATAGCTAGGACAGAGGCAAAGCTGCCTACCCTGCCTCTCTTAAAGCTCAGAACAAAAATCCTTTTTCATCAACCTGAAAGATAAAAAATACTGTAAACTGTAGTTACTCTGGCATGATATCAGGAGCAAATATAAATTCATCAAATGCTATCCTGAGAACTGCTTGTCACAAAAGGCTTCCTTTAGCACAGAAGTCAAATCCAACTGGGCAAGTACAGTTCCAGTCCTCAATATAGGGAGTTAATTTTATGCCAGATATCACAGCATTACTCATCAGGCCAAGTGCTCTAAATGACTGCTGTATGATCATCATGGAACAAGTAATTGAAAAAATGCTAAACATTGGAAAATAAGGGTTACTGGTAACTGTAAACCTGCTTCCTCAGTAACAACGTTCAGATTAAGCAAACCTTTCACCACTAAACCCGGTTTTATCACTTATCAGAGTTCCTGTTGGCATGTACCCCTCTCCATCACCTTGGTTATTTCCCTTCCCAACCCTCAGCTCAACAGGTTACCCAATCAGGTTTACTTCACTTGAATTTTACCAAACCAGTTCTCCTTTTACAAGGCTGAAAAGCATAGGAGCAAGAGATTTTCAGGACTGAGCAGGCTTTTAACTATTGTTTTCATCTTAAGTTATTATCTGTAGGCACTGTAAGATGCATATCCATCATGCCCAAGGAAGACTATCACTGATCTGCTAGGATAACAAAGACTAATAAAATCCTAGTATTGGAGAGATGCCTGAAAAAACCCATAAATATAGGCAATGCATCATGAATTTGGGAAAACTTCACATGTAGTCCAAAGATAAGATGCATCTTTACAGAAGGCATGTGGGAACAGCAAGGCCACTGATGAGAGACGTTAGCTACACGCAATAGCATGATAGCTACTCAAACTATACACAGAAAGGTCTTACACACTGGAGAACAAAGTTGTTCTCCAGTCCCAAAGTATTAAACCACAGTGACTGCCATGTGGGACTGCCACTCAAAATTACAAACCACTCTAAGAACAGGCTTTTCACAACTGACAGTAGTTTTCCTTACATAAACCAGCACAGCTGCTGCAAAAGAGTATGCCTATGTAAGTATTTCCCCCTCAAATTTCACACTGGAAAGGTATGAATCCTCTTGTTTCAGTTGAACAAAACGTGATGAAAACAAAACAGTACTACTTTTTAATCCTCCCCATATCAAGAGCGACCACAAAGGGCTACCAAAGTAACACCAATGGGTTTTTTAAAGCTTCTCTGACTAAATAAAAATTAACCAAAACAAGATTCCAACAGCTTAAACTGCATGACTTTCACTGTACTAGTAGAGTGGTAAGCATACCAGTGGAGCAAAGTCTTGAAAGCATAAGGAAAACATTGATTTAAGCATTCTGACTTGAAGCTAACCCCAACTCCCACCATGGAAGAACTTGAAAAATTAAGATTAAATTAAAACAAGAACAAAAAAGGTAAAGTCAGAAGTAATCAGAAAGACATTAGACTGCACTTCTGCAGAAATGGAGCAGAAAGCTGTACACGAGACTGCAATCCTTACATTGCATATTAACACAATGGACTTATACATAAAATTTTAGTCTGGAAAGATTGACAGTATTTGTTATGCTTTATCAGGCTTCCTGAGCATAAAAACTTTATTCTTTGGGAACTACAATTACTATGTCCACGCAGATGCCCATGACGAAAGGCTGCAGAATAAGCTCCCATCATGTTTTAATTTCATAACATAGAAGGTGAATAGAAATGTTCTGCAGCATGCAACCTATCTCCCACATGCCCAGCTCTAACAGTACTGAATATCTTTACTGCTACATTAATACAATGCAAAGACAGCCCAGTTTCAGTATCACGGTTTCTTTGGTCACCATGAAGACTTGATGTCTGTGGCATACCACTGTTAAAATAGTAACAGCACCCTTTCACCAACAATGACAGAACCAACAGGTGGGTCCTCAGACACCTGAAGCAAGGTGAACAGCTTCAGGGCTTAGGAGAGACTAATGGATCCCTTTCAGAATTGTTTCAATCCAGGGCATCTACTGAAGCTACAGCAGACATGGGAAACACGAAGATGAACTAATTATTTTCAACACAAGACAGAGTTGTTCTATCAGACGATTTTACCAACAGCCACAAAGGAACTGTCTATACATAGCAACATGGCTAAAGTACCATAGCCATGTGTGAAAACAAATCAGATTAACACGGCACTCATTGCAACAAGATTAACAAGTATCATGTAGCTACCATCTTCAGTCTAACACATCTCAAAGCTACCTGTTTACTTGGCATCTTACTCACAGTACTCCTTGCAACACACTGGTGCTATAGAAGCAAGGGTAACCCGTAACAGGGTCTCAACCTGAATGCAGGACTGCTGTAAAATAACTCTAATCAAATTGGTTTGGTAGAAAGTCAAGAGACATGTGAGCCAGCCACCATTGCCTGCTGTCTTCTGAAGCTGATTAACTCAGGAACAGAAAGGGTAAGCTACAATATGAATGGAATTATATGGTAAGTTAACAGTATTTGGGTGTTTTTAAAATACATAATTTACACAGTATCATAATCAGTTCAATTTCTGGTTACTTTCTTTATAAGCAGTGCTGCTCTGCAGCTGTGGCTTCACAAAATGATAGCTAATCATACTACTCCCTAAAACAGACCTATTACTGGGTTTAAAAAAAAAAAAACAAAAAACCTAAAAGAACACCCCAAACAAAACTCCAAGCCTGACACACATGCTGAAACTAATTAAGTCTGGAAACACCTGACCAGAAGCTCAGCACTCAGCAAGGTAATGCACTACAGAAGTGCAAGAAAATGCTGGAAATATGCTATAACTTGAAACAATATGATTGTTTAAACATGTTTTCAAAACAGTTTATTTTTTGTTATTATGTAACTATATATAACTATGTTACTATATAAATATGTTACTAATACACAATTCTTTTTCTTGTACAGATCTTCCATTTCCATTTGAGTAACTGCTAAAAAACCAACCCACCCATGTCTCTTAAGGAAGGGCTCCACTATGCCTCACCAACTTGGTAGATAGATCGATCTGATGGCTTAACACAAGGAAAGGAGTTTGCTAGGTCTTGCATTTAATTCCTGCAACTCAACACAGCAAAAAAGCAACTATGAATCATATTTCTGTAATAGGTATATTCTGACTTCAGTCAAGACTGTATTAGAATTTAATCCTTAAGTGTAGCAGCTTACAAAATCCCGTGAAAATATTTTGTAAATAGTGCTCGCTCATGAATTTGAGTTTGCACATAAAGGCCTTTAGATTTCTGACTCACAAGGAGTTCAGACACACAACTGCACTGAATATATGCCACTGTTCAATTCTAAACCTGCAATAAACGAGTTGAACTAAGAAAGTACAAGTTACAAGAAAACAGCACATTAGACATGTGAATTACAGCCAACCAGAGCAGTTACATCCATCATGCCTTTCCTCCTTTAATGTTACAGTACAATTAATTGTTTTAGCACCAGATTTGTTCTGAATGACAATCCAGGCTGCAATCTCAACCTGTGTGAAGGGGGAGGGGGAAAAAAATCAGGGGGAAAAACCTTCATAAAAATATCAAGAAAATTAAGCCTGTTAAGCTTCATTGTTGCCAACTTCACTACCTTCAAGTCAGTTGCTTCAATCCCAACTGCAAGTATAATTCTATGCTACAGACTGCTAAAAAAATAAATCAGTTCACCAGATGTAATTCTAGTTTTAACTTTTTGGCTTGTAAGGGAAATACCCAAAATTTCATTTGCCAATGAAAATCTGGCAGAAGAGAAGGTGACTTCATACCGTTGAAGACAGTAAAGGGAGAACAAGTTACTTTGCTTGAAGGCTACAGTGTTTGTTCATGATCTGTTACTTTCTAATAGACAGTTATGAAGTGCAGTTGCTAGCGTCAGACTGCGCTTACAACTAGGCTGTGTTTTCATTAGCAACTCCACAACTGTAACATTAGAGGATTACACCTCATAGACAGCATTAGCTTTGGTGTTATGAGGTGATGTGAATTATTTACCATTGTTTCAATTCCCCCTTGAGAGGGGAGACCAACACATATTGAATGCTGCTGGAAAAAGGAAGAGAAGAAAAAATGCAACTAGTCCAGACATCACGAGTTTTATAAAAAGACTTTTCTTGCCTGCAAGACAGATCAATGTACCACAGGCTACAGCCAACGCTATGTAATTCAGATGTCCAACAAACCCTAACAACAGCATATAAGGACATTATTCTGTGCTGTCTACAATCTGTGTTAAATCATAACACTTAGAAGAGAACTCTGCTATTACTGCCATTGAGGCCATCTCACAAATTCACAAGTATGTACTCAGGAAGACAGTTTTGTTCCACAAGTTTTTTCCAGACACAATTAAGCTCTCTGGTAGTTTTTCCAGCGATCTCTACACAAGCTTGTGACAGCTTTTACTAGTTTCAGCCTGCAAGGTTATTTACAATTAATACATGCTACTTTTGGGTTTCCCCCCCCCCGGCCCCGTTCTAATCAATAACACTGTATTACACTACCTGTCATACAGCTGACTCATAGCACCTGAAAAAGACATAACAGGTCAACAATAATTGAAGACTGTCCTTCACACCTGGCAAAAGGACAAATACCTACTGGCAGTTCTAGTAAGAGTAAAGCCACCTGCTACTTCACCACCACCACTACCATTTTATGTATTCCTCTCTCCTGCTTGCCACATTTCAGGTAGGAATTCATAACATGGCAAGATGGGTTTATAAGTATTGTAGCAAAGTCTAAATTATTTCTCATTTATGTACAGAAAGACTCTTCATATGACATCAGTTACAGGAAGTTAAGAGCTGCAAAAATATCTTCTCAGTCTATACATAATAAAAAAAATCTAATATATTCTATAACTGTAGTCCATGTCACAGAATCTTGACTTAGCATGACTTCTTGTAAATGGTAAAATCCTCTGTACAAATACTGAACAATTAAATACGAGGTGTTACAGCAGTCTTTGCCAGCAAAAATCTATCTAGAGAAAAATCACTTTTATACAGGGCTGAGTAGCATCTGCTGCAATTTTCATCTCACTGATTTCAAAACTGAAAAAATGCATTTATCTTCAACTCGAGTGAAGAAACTTCACACTAAACATCAGCTTTTAGTGTTTAAATTTAAAAAGTGTGAATATAAGCATGGAATAAGTGTGCCAAGACATGCATTTGAACAAATTGATATGAATTCACTTACTAGTTGTAGGTAAAAAAGCTGCCCCTCCCCACCTCCCTCCAAGAAACAGTTTGTACTACCTACTACAGCTGCAAACTTCCAGTACAAGAACAAAACTTTTCATTTGACAATTCACACCCAGCAATGAAGGCTGCAAGTATCCTGCCCCTGCAGAACAATGCTTTGGTTATATCGACTGATTACTCAATTAGTTCAAGAATCCTAAACAGCTTTTGTTAGTATTTTTAAAATCAGTATTCCCTTCCTCCACAGCCCCACTCCTCTGTAGTATGTAATTTATGAAGAATTCCATTCTCCAAATGCAACAAGCCATCCTGACTGCCATGAGTCAGCAGGATTTGTACTGCTAAACAAAACACAGAAATCTTAACATTTTGACTTCAGAACCAAACACCTTGCCCAAATGCAGTTTTAGAGTGCCTTACTCTTAAAAACAAAGGTTTGGGGACCAAAACCACCCTCACAGGTGACAGTATTTCCACTAACATTGAACATGCCTCTTAAAACTCTATTGTGCCACTAGTCCTTTTTCTTGATTCTGTGCAGAAAGTACTCAAAAAGAGCACTTAATCATCTTAACAGTTTCAATACCACAACAGGAGATGCCTACTTAGAAAGTAAACAATCAGCTTCTGTTAAGCCACCAGTTGAACCCAGTTACTCTGCAAACATACCTGGCTCAGTCTCAGTTTTTGGTGTTACTTTTTCCTCTCTTGAAATGCTCATTTCTGTCATTTGCTGCGTTACAGGCAAAGCGGCAACAGGCACATTTCTGTTTAAGTACAATAAAACACATAATTTACATTAGTTTTGCATTCATAATAAAAGCTTAAACTGTACAGATCTATTAATAAGCCACCTGTTCAATTACTACTGATACATGTTCCTGTCCTTTGCTTCTACTATCTTCAAAACACATTTTTTACTCTACTTTAGTTACCATAGAAGAAAACAGGCAAACCTGTAGCAAGTATTTCTTCAGATGAATCAGAAACATCCTTTTAAATGTAGCAGTCCAACCCCATGTATTTTAATCAGTTTTCATTTACACAGATTCATAAAACCCTGTTTAACAGACTGTCCCTTCTTCCTCTGCAGAAACTCACTGCAATAGGGCAGGATTGCTGCAGGCCTTCAACCTGCTGTACACTCCAGCTCATTCAAACCTTGAAGTCGTCATACCTTCATCTTACCTTGATTTTTCAGATGTGCTGCCAGCAGCACCTTCACAGTTGTTTAAGCTAGTGTCTGCTCTCTGTACAGATGCAGAGTCTGAGGTAGGACTGTTTGAACCACTGGCTGTTCCTACATAACAAGAGTTTAACAAGTTAGTTATTAACAAACTGTAGAATATATGCTAGTCAAATAGTTTCATATACAGCTGTGAACTGTCCGCACACCATCTTCACTGCTGCTGCATATTACTTCTTCCTTTAAGACAGGTTATACTGTTTACAACCAAAATACAAAGATTCTACAAATCTGTGCTATCAGAAGAGGCTAACTGGCAAAGCAAGTTATGGCTGAACGCCAAGTGTAGCAGTACACATTACACAAAAACTTTTATCTTTGTAGTAATTTAAAGTACTATTCTCCTTCTTGATATTCATTGTTTTAATACACAGCTTTCAGAAGTTCTGCTGAAAAATGTTCTGGGATTCCTCCTCATCTTCTATATGTTATATTTTAAAAGTAAGAAAAACAAAAGAGCCACAGTCAACCTTACCCATTGGGCTGATTCTACCACTGTTCTGCTGTCGCTGAAGATGCTCTTTGTAGCAAACAGAACACATCCCATTTGTCCTAGGATTTCCATAAAATCCACATCCTGTACTACACAGCATGGGCCCTGGGGTCTGGTTTGCCTCCTGAGCCATTTCAATGCTGTAAATAAAACCAAGAACTGCATTAGGAGCTGGCATGTCACCAAAACCAATTACAGGCTTACAGAATTAAAGTATGTCTGCTCACCCTGCCCCCAAAAATGATATCAGTATTCTCAAAGAGGGTTATAGGGATACTGCAGCTGTATTGCTAAATAACATTGTTATGAACCTTTAAGAGAAGAAAGCGTCATCACACCAATACTGAGAAACAATGTACTTGTTGAATACTGAGCTGCATGTGCAGGTTATGAACAAATTAAATTTTGACAGCCAAAAAAGTAATTTATCACCATCCTCTGCACACTAATAGGGATATGCAGAATAAGCAAGACCAATTTCTTATCTGTTAAACAGTTCTGGCAAATAACAGCTTATTTTCCCCTCCCAACTCCAGCAGAAGAGCCCCACTTTTTCAGTAATGTTGATTTTGCATCATTTTGATGCTAACTCCACTATTAGCAGTTCCTACTCTCACAATACATTTATTAAACAGAACAATAAAAATCTCTGAAGTACTGGCAACAGCCATTTAAAGTCTGTCTTCCTATCTTTAGAAGGAGTTTCCAAAACAAGGCCATGAGCACTGCTTAAATTGTTTATGAAACCTGATACTGAGTACCAACTGGCAAGAACATGTGTACAACAGGCCCTTCAACCAAGAACCTAAAGAGCATTTCTGAAATAATAAGTTTAGACTGGGTCTTACTCTTCCAAGAGAAATAAAATTAACAACTTTAAGCTTAAATATGTTCCATTACGCTGCCTAAATATTAAAAAAAAAAAGCACCAGTTAAATTCTTTGTCTTAATAAAGTTATAGCAAGCCTTCCGAGCCTCCCAAAGGCAGACAATGCTAACTCTTTGCCATGAACTGCAGAAGTCAGGAGTTAAAATACTTCACCTTCATTACTGGTTAACCTCTGCAAAGCAAGGTTAGTAGAAAGAGTGAGCAGCAACCAAATCCTCAATTCCCAAAGGCAATAAAACTGGAACACAGTAATCAAGCAATCTGCTAGAAATTGAGGGCATATAATAATATTGCGCTTGTCCTCCCAAAACTTAAATTTAGTAGAAGCCCTGTACATGGCACCTGGAGACATTTTAATGTAATCTCTAGATTCCTGTCTTTCTATTCAGGAACAGCCACATTAAGAGATATTTGGCTGCTGATGTTCATGATAAGTCAAAACCACCAGAAGCGAATTCATTACAGTGTATAGACAAATAATTCTTTTAATTAAGGAATCCCACACTGCAAGTAGTAGATTTACGTTCCACTAGTATGACATCTGCACCTGACAGATGCCTTTGTCTAGATAAACTAAACCTCCAAGAACAAAGTAAACAAAGAGCAGGAGAAAGTAAACCAGAATTCGTCTGTTTGCCTGCTAGTGGTCACAGGACCTAATTTTCCAGGTATAAATACCTGTATTATTTATGCCTTTACAACACCTTCCAGGTATAAATTGTTTCTTTCCAGGACTACAGAACAGCTTCACACTTACTGTGATACAGTTTTACAGCCAATACACAGCAGTCAAGGGAGTCAGAAGAAACCACAACCCACCTAGAGAAATCTAAAAAACCCAAAATCTTGTCATCTCATCCTGTAGGCCTGAGTCCACATAATACAAATGAAGACCATACTTCTGCCCTTTTATTAGCCAGCTAAGCTCAAAGTGCTATCAAACACACCACCACCACCACCAATCTCAACTGACTAGCTCCACTTCCAAACGAGCATGCTGTGAACACGTTTCACCACTTACCAAATCTAGCTTTAGGTGCTAATGCCGTTATCAGCCTGCTACAAACCAGAGTCTCCACAGCTCCTTTATCAGCACATTCTCCCACTACTTGTAACGCACGCCCCTAATTCAAAGCTCAAGCCGTCGTCACCCCACGCCTGCTAAGTCGCACTTTGCCAGGCTCTGCAAGGTGACCCGGGTGCCAGCCGCGTTTCTCCTGAAAGCGCCCACCGCTGCCCTGCACCACCCCGGCCGGCCCTCGGCGCACGGCAGGCTGCCGAGCCCTCCTCTACCAGCTCGGCCCCGCCGCCCCGGCGATCAGCCCCCCGGCCGCGCCGGCC
>JAVJGI010000057.1:39360567-39371612 GCA_035590275.1 Ibycter americanus | reverse complement strand
TCCAAAACAAATAATTGCTGTTCAGTTTTATTTGCATTCCTGATTGTGTCTGATGAGGATAAAGAAATAACAATATAGCAAAAGTAAGACCACAATTTTTCTGGCCTGGCTTGAAGATTTGGAGATCTTATAAATTTATGTGTTCTGGTAATAATTAAGGTTTCTTTGCTGATGCAAGGGGCTTATTTATTTACAAAAATCGCACCAGCTCTGGACTTTTGTTCTTCACCCTTACTATTGAGTTTGAATAGTGAACCAAAGTGACTTAAAGTCAACTTACATTATGGATGATGCACAATTTGAAATGCAACTGCTCCCCAGAGCTATACATAAGAAAGTGACCCCTTTTTCAATATCAGCTGTACAAATGAGTTCCACCATACACAGGGATAGGTGTGACACGTTAACTCTGTTGGAAAAATGCATATTTTCTGGTAATTGCACTTTTTCATAGTGGTACATGTCTTTGTGTGTAATGGGAAAAATGTAGCCCCATTTACTATGGCAATTAAAATATGGCAAGGGAAAGACACTGGAACATCATAAAACATGATTGAACTTTGGGGTAGACATGGACGTTTTCATCTAAAACCATCACACTGTGTGTACTCCAGTGACAGCCAGCCTCTGTCTGCTGGGGAACAAACCCTTTCCACAGGGGTGTGTGTGAATGAAGTTGCCTCCAGAGAGGCAGAACCTCTTGGTTCTCTCTCTTCAGTCTGCAGTTCTATTCTGCAGAAGAGGCAAGTGAAACCTGTGTCTTTTTAAATTTTCAAAAAATCTTTTAAAGAGCTTGGCCATGATTTGTTAGAAACAGAAATGTACTGAAATCCCAGAATAAAAGGTCTTTTGTGATTTACAAGGAGAGTATCCTTAAACAGTATTCACTAAAGTGAGCTGGAAGTGCCGGCAACTGACCATGGCTGTTGCTAACACAGATGTGAAAAAGGTTGTGTTTGGCAGACTGACTTGAATCCGTTGTGTTTTGTGATTACTGGTTAGTGTTAGTGTCTATATTAAAAGATCTGTGAAACTGTCATCTGGGTTACTTTTGCTTTCATTTACAGTACTGAAATTGAAGACTGCTTTGCATATGGGTGATACTACAGAAAGCAGAACATGACCCAGAAATATATATGCATATCCCCAGGGCAGACTTCAATGAAAATCCTGAATTTGAACATCATGAAGATTTTAGTGAGGCTCCAATGTGGTAATAAACTTCATGTCTTTCCTCCTTATGACAAAAGTCTGATCTCATTTGCACAGTTTACTAGATTACATTCTTTAGGGTATGTAGGATTTACACTGGTGAAAGTAAAATTAATTTCCCTAGATCTAATACCTTGAATCTCTGAAAGACTTGGACCCTGTTTCAAACACAGACTCATTTAAATGACTCACCATAGAATCATAGAATGGTTTGGGTTGGAAGAGACCTTAAGGATCATCTAATTCCAACCCTCCTGCCACAGGCAGGGACACCTTCCACTAGACCAGGTTGCTCAAAGCCCCATCCAATCTGGCCTTGAACACTTCCAGGGATGGGGCATTTACAGCTTCTCTGGGCAACCTGTTCCAGTGCCTTATCACCCTCATAGTGAAGAATTTCTTCCTAATATCTAATCTAAATCTACCCTCTTTCAGTTTAAAGCCATTCCCCTTGTCCTATCACTACGTGCCCTTGTAAGAGGTCCCTCTCCAGCTCTCTTGTAGGCCCCCTTTAGGCACTGGAAGGCTGCTATGAGGTGTCCCTGGAGCCTTCTCTTCTCCAGGCTGAACAACCCCAACGCTCTCAACCTGTCTTCATCAGAGAGGTGCTCCAGCTCTCTGATCATCTTCGTGGCGCTCCTCTGGACTCGCTCCAACAGGTCCATGTCCTTCTTGTCTTGGAGGCCCCAGAGGTGACTGCAGCATTCTAGGTGGGAATCATGAGAGCAAAGTAGAGAGGCAGAATCACCTGATTTGTCATAAAAGCAAATTAAGTTGGTTAAGCAGGACTTTCTCCTTATGAACCCATGTTGGTTCTCACCAATGACTGCACTGTCTTTCAAGTATTTTTCAATAACTTCCAGAGTAACCTTCTTCGTAATTTTACCAGGCACTGAAGTGAGACTGACAGGCCTGCTGTTACCAGGGTCTTCCTTCTTTCCCTTCTTGAAAACTGGGACAACATTTGCCAGCTTCCAGTCAACTGGAACCTCTCCAGTCTCCCAAGATGGTTGAAAAATAATGGAAAGAGGAGCTGCAATGACATCAGCCAGCTCTTTCTGTACCCTGGGACAAATCACATGAATTATTTATGTGCATCCAGCGACAGCAGCAAGTCTCGAACCAGTGCACGGTCACCCGCGCAATTCCCACTGCCCCCCACCCCCCCCCCTCCCACCCCTCACCCCCTAGTCCCAGTCTTCCAACACAAGGCTTCAGGGGTGCCAGGGCCCAGTGTTGGTGTTGAAGACGGAGGCAAAGGCGGCATTAAATGTCTCCCCTTTGGCCTACATCTTTATTTGTGAGGTGACCAACTTCATCAAGCAACAAGCCAATGTTATCTCTGATTCTCCTTTTGCTATTAACATAACTAAAAAGCACTTTTTGTTGTTCTTCACAGTACTGGCCAGCTTGAACTCCTAACAAACTTTGGCTGACTGCATTTGCTCCCTACAGTGGTGAACCGCATCTCTGTTAGGGGTCCTTTCTTCCGATATCCATACAGTTTCCTTTTCCACCTAAGTTCTAGAAGATCTCTGCTCAGCCAAGCAGACCTTCTGTCCCACTTCCTTGGCTTCTGATGCTTTGGAGTTGCCTGCTCCTGTGCTTTTAAGACATGTTTTTTAAAAAAGCAACCAGTATTCATGGACCCCAATATGTTCAAAAGCAGATTCCATGGGGACCTTACTAACTAGCTCCTTCAGCAGCTCGAAGTTTGTTCTCCCCGTATCCAGGGTCAAAGTTTTGCTGGCAGTTTTTCTCCTATTGCCAATTATTTGAAACTCAAATTGTGGTCACTGTAACTAAGACAGCCACCAGTCACCACTTCACCCATGAATCCCTTTCTGTTTACAAACAACAAATCTAGGAGAGCACCTTTCCTTATTGGCTCCCTCAGTACCTGCATCAAGAAGTTATCTTCAACATGCTTCAGAAATTTCCTGAACTTGTTTGTGTCCGCTGTATAATATTGCCAGTTGATGTCTGGGAAGTTAAAAATCACCCGTAAGGACAAGGGCTATTGATCTAGAGATACCTCGTAATTCCTTGTAGAATAATTAACTGGTGTCATCATCCTGGCTGGGTGGTCAATAGTAGACTCCCACAGGCACATCTTCTTTATTTGCTTTCTTATTCATCCTTACCCAGAGGCTCTCAACTGTGTTGTCACTAGCTGCAAGTGCCACACAGTGCAGCCCCTCCCTTACATACAATGCCACCCTCTGTCTCACCTGCCCTGTCCATCCCTCCTGAAGAGCTTATAATTCTCCATCACAGCACCACAGTCACAGGAGTGATCCCACCAGGTTTTGCTTATGCCAGTGATGTTGCAGCTCTGGGACTGGGGCAAAGCTTCTAACTCGTTTTGCTTATTCCTTATATATCTTTATATACTTGAATAGAAATCTTCAAATGTGATAATGAGGATGGGAGTAATATCATGGATTTGGAGGGATGATACAGGGAAATAAATTTATGTGACTGATCATTACAGGAAAACTGAACTTCATTTAAGAAGAGACAAGTGAATGGGAAGGTCGGTATATTTGAAAATATTTATTTACACCTGTCCACCCGTCTGTCTCTGTATTTATGTCTGTCTTCTCTTTATCAGATTGTTGGTACATACTTTTCCTGTAAGGATAGGTTTACAAAATTGTTTGTAAGTGTTTAATTTTACAACCACATTTAGGTTTTTTATTCTTGTGCCTTCTGAATACGTGGAGATAGAATTATGTTTCTAAACCCGTTTTTTCTCCCAGATGGAAGAAAAGACAGTATAAAGCATATATATTTTTCTTTTCTTTCTAGTTTGCACTGTTGAGTAGTGCATACTACGCATGTCAGCATCCATTCACTGTTAGATACAACAGCCAAAGAAATGAAGTTCGTGTGTCATACCAAAAGTGGACTGTCTTCAGTTTATCTGCTGTAGTTAGCTGCAGTTGGGGTGTTGTTCTGAAGTTGTGTTGCTTAAGCCATACAAACACGCTGAAACAGAACAGAATGTTGTTTATGTCACTGCCAAATTGACCAAGAATCTTACTTTATCTCTGCCATCCAAATGGTTGATCAATTTACATCTAACAGGTCATGGAAAGTAGTGACTTAACTGACACGGTGCAAGATTAATGTGGTTTAACTTCGTGCTCAGCCTTTTGCTGCTTCTAAGCAAAACCTCTCTTGGGTGGTCCTCTGCTTTCTTAAATAACGAGACCGCGGTTTTCCTTCGACTGCAGGTTTTGTCGTGCGTGGAGCCCTTGCCTTGCGGGGCGACTCACTCACATGCGTTGCCACCTGCTGAGAGCAGCTGAAACTGCAGCTTCTCGGCGGAGGTCCCCGTGGCCTCTAGTTTCTCACAGCAAATTGTAATCCAGATAGTTTAACAAAACCTCTCTCTCTGTCTGTGTCTATCTATCTATCTATCTGCATTTGTCTGTCTGGAAGCTGGAGATATATCGTTCATCAATACTGTTTGTGTTTCTAGCATCACATATTTTTACAAACCCAGTGATATCTTTTGTACAAAAGCTCTTTCCTGACACTTTTTATTTTTGCGATAGTCAAAGAATGGCAGAAATAATCAACTAATAACCTTTCTCTACTTCTGCAGAAGTTAGGAGTATTTATTAAATCAACTAATGTAATTTGAAAGGTACGTATGTGTGTATGTGGAGAGCTGAAATTAATGGGTGAATGTTACATCACATAATAAAAACAACTAGGTGTTAATAAAGCTATCACAATCTTTCCCAGAATTTGGCCCAGTGGCCTTGGCCGGTACTATGTGACATGGCATGTTAGACACAGAAAGTGGATACTGAAACCTTCAAGGCATTAAGAAACATTAGGAGGAAAAGAAATGAAAGCTCTTCCCATACCTTGTGCTCAGTTGCCTCTCCTCTGCTTGGGGGTGGCTGAAAGGCTGACCTAGGGTTTGGAGTACCAGGAACGTCAGAGATATTAAATCTTGGATTGTGGCATCTTATCATGGCAGTGCTGGAGTCATCTCTGCTCAGGAGCATGTCTGTGTTTTTCCCAAGGATCTTCCCTTGATAAATGATAACACAATGATGACAGCGTAATGTTCAGGAACAAGGACATGGGTATTCTGAAAATGCTTTTGCAAAATTGCCTCTGTCTTTCAGCAACTACCAAAGCTGATGTGAAGAGAAGCTCACTTGGAGGTCATAATGGTGTAATTTTCTGTAATTTTTTCAGTAGCTCATGATCTGCATTTTGCCCAAATCATAGTAATTTTAAGACAAGATTTAGTATCTGCTACCTACAGTGATATTTTTTCAAAAGATCTTTGATGCTGCATATCATTCTTTCAAGGGTGCTCAACTTTATAGCTTTGGTTTTAATGGGAATGTGATTTCATGGTTTCAAGCATATATTTCAAGCCCCAGTTTGAGTGTCCAGGGTTGGCGCATACTAGTATTTTTCTAGTCATTGTTGGCTTGTACATATGTGTGTATTTTTTCAGGCCTTCAAGATTTGTTTTCAGAACATTTTATCTTACTTTATCCTTGGTTTGTTCTGTGTTCGCTTGATACAAGCATATCTCTTTCCCTCATCAGTTGAATTGCTGGATTTATGCTTCAAGAGATCACCAACAGTCTAGAAAACCTTACTCAGCAGTTAACTTGTTAAAACTTCAAACTGTTATATGACTTTGCCCAGGATTGCCAAATAATAAAATTTATCACTGTTCAGCAGCTGTTCAAGAGATCAGTAAAGAATGAGTTAATAATTTCAAAATCTTTCCTAATAAAGGCATGTCCAAGTATTAAAGACTGCTATTAACACTGACACTGATTGGCATCCATTTTGGCACATCAGCTCACCAAACTAAGGCTGAATGTGTATGAAAGTTAAAAAATAACTTTTCACTCACATGTTCATAGTCTTATAACAACCCTGAGGCAAATGGTTTTTGTGGGAAGTTTGGCATATGAGTAGCTGAAAAGGCTCTTAGTATGGTTTTGGTTTCTTTCTCCTTCATGAAAACAATTTTCTTTCTGTTCTTCTAGTACTAGACTTTTTCCAGTACTACAATAAAGACTGCTGGCGACCTAGTTTGTTTGACCTTTTCCTCTCAGGATACTTATTAGCTGCTATGAGCAGGCACTGATAGAGTGTGTTGGAGGACTATAGGCAATGTTATTAATAATCTTTCATTCAATGGCTGAAGAATTTGTCATTGAATTGACTACTTATTGCACTGTTCTTCCCTGGACTCCTGCCTTTCGTTTGTATTGTATTAACTTGACTTTACAGGCAATGTGAAACAGAGAGATACGAGAAGCCTGGTTCCTCTGTCTAAAGACACCACACCCTCAGTTATTCTGCAGAATTTGCTTTTTTACCTTAGGGTTTTGTTATTTTGCTGAAGCTTCACATTCAAGATGTTACTTTCTAACTCCTGCGGTTCTGGTGCACTTTGCTCTATATTTCCCTGCAAAAAAACCAAGTAAGGGGTCACAGTTGGTTTTATAGCATTTGCCACTTGCCATGACAGCAGAGGAACCAGAGTGATAGGTAGGGAATATGCAGAGCTTGTTATGATCCTAGTGCCTTCATGAGATATGGACAGATCTGCTCCAAGAACATGCAACGGTCAAAGTCCAGAGAGAGGAGTCCCTGAAGATGATTACAACCCTTCCACTTCCTCGGGCATGTGCAGTGGTGAAGAGGGTTTTGAGCTGTGCCACCTGTGCCTGCTAAGTCCTTTGCAAATGGGTTGCCTGAAAAATGTATTGAAATCTTGGAGCAGAAAGTTGTCACTGTTGATTGTTATGTTCTCTGAGTGTTAATGGCTTATGCAAGTGTTATCTAATGTAGTAGAGTACATTAAAGTGGACTGGTATTTAGGAGGACCTGATTTGTGATTTACATGGGGCATGGATGGCTGTGAAGTCATACAGTCTCAGGATTTTCGTGCTAAGTACATGCTGCCGCAACCAGTCTGTGCAGGCTAAGACTTCTGTTCACCCCTTTTTGGCTGCTCCAGCTGCATTTACTATAAAAGTAAGTACTTCAAAACACGTACAATTAGTTTTTTTTTTAAAAAAACCCTCATTTTAGAACAAATAAGCAATAGAGGCTTGCAATAAGAAGTAAATCTGGAGTCCCTCCGTTGATTGCAGCGACAACTAAGCAGTAAATGCAAATACCCAGGCAGTGTGCCCATTCATCAGCCTAGCAGGTGCTGCGAGCAGTCAGACATAGCTGGCAGTGTGTGGTATCAGATGTTATTAAAGAAAGCAGCTGTATTAACGACCATTCAGTCACCCATTCATTTTGGCTAGAATAAAAACAAGAATATGATTTTAAGTAGAATTATCTGACTGGCATTATCATTAGAGGAAAGGCATATACAAATATATCTTCAGATGGACTTCCCAAATGCTTCTGGCTACAAATTTTCAGAAGTAGTCTAAAGAACAGAACATACGGATGTGTAGAAACTCTGCTAAATATTTCCTTTCTAATAGAAAATTCATTTGGCAGAATTTAAATGAATATTTAGGAATTTAAAACTGGTTTTGAGATTTTGATAAAACATTCTGATTAAGGATGGAGCAGGATAGATTCAGTGATCAAGAGCAATTTAGATAAATTCCTCTAAATCATATATATCACCCTAAATTCTTGTGATCCACATTAATTGACTAGAAAATTTTAAAATATGGCTTCTTCATAAGACTTCTGATGTTTTTCCTCTGAATCTCGTGATCATGTCTAGTCTAGTATAATATAATAATATATATTTATAATAATAATAATAATAATACATCAATATATAATAATAAAGTATAACACAACACCGTGTATTATATTATAATGTAAGTATATTATATATAATAATATTATATTATAGTATAGTATAATGTAAGTATAACATATGTAAGTGTAATGAAAAATACATCCCACTGTACTTTTAGCTTCCAGTTTTTTAGAGAAACTTGAAACACAGTATTCCAGAAATCTAGTCAGAAGAACTACAAATGGCTTCATAAACAATAATTGCAGAAATCTGTTGTAATTTCATGTAGCTTTTTGAGTTAGCGATTAGATCTCTTTTTCAGGAGCTACTCAGAGACCTCTATACAAGTTTTTGTCTGCAAGTGGATTTAAGCTGTTTTCTCTGTGAGTACCAGCGCGGCATCAGAACAATGTTACTTGTGTTTCTGTTACGTGGCATCCTCTAATCAGTGTTCAAGAGCTGGACATGTTGACTTGGGAGTTAATATTCAGAAAGCAAGTGGGCCAGGTTTTGAAAGTTTCTTGCATGAAGTTAACCAATCTAATTGGTCATCTGACTGTGCCTTCCCACCCTCACCAGGTTCCCCCCAGTGCCACTGTCAGCACTTGCTCTGCTTGCGCTGCTGCGGGATAGTGCCCCTCAGGAGGTTTTGACCCTCATCCTGTCTTGGCCCCCTCCTGGTGCACCCTCCTGCTGCTCCCAGACATGACTGGCATAATCATGCACATAGGTGTGGGAAGATGTGGGATAATAAGGATAGTATCCACAGACTTACCAGTTAATGCTGTTCAGACTCATCCAACTCATTTGAATGCAGCAGGTTAGGGGAAGATTACGTTAGATAGAAAAAAGGTGTTTTCACTGGTATAGCTACAGTGCCATGACTTCAGCTTGTTTTCATATCTACTACCAGAACTGTCTGATCTTATCATGTCCTTCAACAAGGCAGAATATGTATTTTATGTGCCTCGCAACAAAATGGCATTTTAAAATCCCATCCTGAAAAGAGTCATCTTTAACAGCAAAGTCTGACAGAAAATCATTTCTTGCCCTAAGTTTAGCAGTATGTTTAGAAACCAATGAAAAATGCACCTTGAAACGTGGAATAATCAATGTTGTGGTAAAAAGGGTTTACAGCTGTTGTGCAGAAGTGGCAGGAAATAAATTACAGTGGTTATTTCTTTGTGAATAGGTTGTGGCACTGTAACTTAAATGCTGATTGCAAGTAAAATTGATACTTGCAGAGTTACTGAGACACTGATGTTTGTACCAAACATAGTTATGTCATCACTCTTTGATATCATCTTTATTTCGCTTGGCTGGATTTATTTGGTCAGCTGATGGCTATCAAATGGGTTATCAGTTTAGCAGTATGAGGAAGAGTATGTGGATGAATACTTTCAATTTCTCCTCCAGTACAGGTTTTCCCATGAGTTTCAGCTGTGGTAAAGGGCTAATTGTGTATTTCCATCCTCATCCTTTGCAAACCACCCATGCTTCAGCGCTTTGATTATACAGTAAGTGTCTCTGACAAGGAGATAAAGATTTGAACAAAGAAACAAAAATGAGGCATGTTTGCTAACAACAGGAATTTTTGCAGTGTTCAACAAGCTCATTTAGGAATGAGTCCAGTTCTCTGAAACTGTCTGCAGTGAGGCCATTTTCATAATTTATTATATATTAAAACCACTCTGTGTTGTTCTGATTTTATTGCTATTAAATAGAGCTAAATTAAATTAAAAACCTTTTTTTTTTTGCAAGATGGGTGTGCTGTAAAGAGAACCTTGTGCAGATGAAAACTGCCCATGCTTTCTGTGCAGTCATTTATATTTGTGCTAGAGAAGCAGTAGGATGCTATGAAGTTAAATTGGTACTGTTTGTCCCTGATCTCTGCTTAGTATTTGGTCTCCAAGGATATACAGAAATACAAGACGAAGCTCTGTGCTATGTTGTCTCCAGTGGCAAGCCTGTCTTCAAAGGTTTGCACCCTTTTTCTGCCTCCTGACCCTGGCTGCCCTTTCCCACATCATGTCACAATTTGACTCCCTCGTCTGTGCTAATTACAATTGTTTGTGGGATCGTGCTGTGGATGGAATCACTGCACTAAGCTGACTTAAGAAAATGATTATTTTCTTTGATTAGTGACCCAGTTTACAAGGCAGCCCCATGAACAGTTTTAGCAGTACATCAATGAGGGCAGCAAGTGGTGGAACTCATGGAGACGGTTAACTCCTGCAGCCACAAAAGTAGACCACAAACCAGACTGGATCTGGCTTGTCTACACTAAAAAATTGCATGGTGGTGAAAGTATTTAACTAAATCTGATCACTGTCTGAGTCAGGAGACCTCAAGAAACAAGTAAAATGGGGTGTGCAGTTCACCTATATCATAGCAAATGTTCACCGAGAGACCACATATGTATATGACTGTAATTTTATTTATCTAGCTTTTTGAATACTGCCTTTGCATCTTTGATATTCATGTAATGTCATTTTTGCTGGTAAGATTAATAAATCAGCCCTCAACGTATGTCCCTTTCCTTGTCATATATCCATTCAAATGTTTTCCAATGTGGCTAATAAATGAAAGTGAGGTATCAGTAACTCAAGTTTCTGATGAAGACTTACATAGTTCCATCAAGGCAATGGTCCTGATTTGACTGCAACTGCAAAACATCTTGTTATAGTTCTTTCACTGCTTCTTTTTTCAAGTACATGCAGAATCAGTAACTTGAATGCCATGCTCATCATTCCTCCCAAGATGTTCTTCTTTCTGTTATTAAAGAGGTACAGAAGTCTGCCAACTGAATTTTACTGAATTTTTAGAACATGATTATTCTTTTTATGAATTCATAAAACCATGTCTAATCAGACATATTCTAACTACTGATTTTCAGAGAAGATTTGAATGTTTTCTTGCATTTCTTTTTTGCATTAGAAGCCTTTCCCAAGTATAAAAGCACAGGAGCTAAGCTGTTATATAATGACTAATATGAGAACGCAGTAAAGGAAGTAGTATTAGTTCTGAAAACATGGTTATAGACAAAGATGTAGGACCTATT
>JAVJGI010000057.1:39306274-39332961 GCA_035590275.1 Ibycter americanus | reverse complement strand
CATAGTCAGTGTGAAATATGCATTAATGCCAAAATTACTATTAATTCCAAAAATCACAGTGTATTCTAACTAGACTAGAATGCAAATACAGTGCAAATGGAAAACTAAGTTAATATTGTAATTCTACCATTTAGACTTAGTTGATTTTTTTTTTCAAGATGTATACAACAAATTTTTAAGTGCATGAAAGCAATATACAAAAATATGACAGGAGCTGTTTAACGCTTATTTCCTGAAACATGAAAGTAACTTCACAAATACTGGTCATGTATGGATCCAGCTGGTTTTGTGCTCTAGTCTTGCACGTGTAACTCAGTTGACTGCATGTGTAACTGCCCAGTAAGAAGTTTACCTGGTATCAGATCATCATCTGGTTTGTGGTACAATGATGTACTTAATCCAATGCAGGCCAGCCAACGGAGTGAAAATCTGAGAAAAACAGGTTATAAAGCAATAACATCTAGGAGACGTTTATAACAGTTCTGTAACCAGCACATACTGGAGTGGGTCAATGTTGGGGAAGAAGGGATGCAGGGCATTGACAAAGTAAAACCCAGGGAAGCATTCAGCAGTGTCAGTAGCATTAAACCTGGCAATCTGGGTCACCGCCTTCAGAAGGCAGTGTTTTGATTTGTCCTGGAGAAGAACATTAAATGCTGTTCACTCTCAACTTGAAAGATTGCTTTCAAGTTGAGTCCAGTAGGCAGAGAGGGATAAGAAATACTACTTTTTGTAGAAAACCTTGTAAAAAGACATTTAAACAAGTGAACAGAAGGTTTGGATTAAAATGCATCTTTTTATGCCTTTCATTATGGAAAGTTCCTTCTTGTTTTGGCTTAGCTTAATTTTATAGCAGAACATGTTTGTGGAGAACTTTTGTGTTCAGCTGCAGACGCAAAATATGTTCATATCCACTATGGAGGATTTTTATGTGTTAGTGGTTGGTTTTGTATTATCCCCTTAAATTTCTGACTTACTACTTCACTATAAAAAACCCCCAAACCTACAATGTGAAATCTTCATATTCCTCAGTATAACTGCCTGTAATTACTGACTAAAAAGCACAAGTTTTCTACAGCACGGTAGGTTTTGATTTCAGTAATTTTTCATGAACAAGCTCCAATGCTTGCATTACCTAGTTATAGACGTGGTGGTAGAAGGTTTTCCTCTTAAGTCCAAAATATGATATGCTGACTTGGGTGGTTGGTACATGTCCAGTTTATTGTTTCTGGCTGCTTTTATGGTACTGTTCCAGCACTGACTGCTGAGTTTACAAGGCACCTGCCATCTGCTGTTAGGACTGCCACTATCTCCTGGCAGCACAAGATTTTAAATCCTGAGGACATGGATTTTAAAGGGAATCTCAGACATTGGTTTCCTGAAGCTGAAAGAATCTGTTCACTCTGACTTATCTGAGAGGGTTGAAATTTAAGTGTAGAATTTTATTAGAATCAAAATGAAAGGAGATGTCAGCGCAGAGCCAGAAAACCTCTGAAGGACTCAAAGTGGCTTTGAAAATAAAGAAGGCTCAGTCAGTGACAAAGTTAGCTAAAACACAGAAAGATCAGACTCCAAAATCCAGCATACAAATGTGATCCAAAGAACAGAATTGAGAATAAGGGCTCTAGAGCCTTAAACAGATGATGACTTGATCCCTGAGGAACACTTCGACGTGGTAAATAGGTGGGATGTGTGGCCGGGTGTTTTATCTTTTTATCTAAATTTGTGCATGCCTTGTGCCACAGGAAAAATAAAAAAACAAAAGAGTGATCAGATCCTGATTCACATAATTGTGTGTAGCTTTTTGCTTCTGCCAATCTGTGTCTTTGAAAGAGAAAATGGGATCTCAGATGGTGGGAAAAGGCATGCTAAACTCCTGGGGAGGTCAGGTGAGGTGACACTGATCCTGATGCCTCACCAGCTGGGTTTAGATGTGAGCTCTTAAAAGGTGAGAATTCTCAGAAGGCTTTCAAAGACTGAAAGATAAATTCAGTAGCTCAGTTTTGCACCGTCTTGGGAAGCATAGAAACAAAAGGCTGTTTGGAGGCTTGTTACTGTGAGCTAAAGAGTCTGGTGCAGTGGGTGTCTAGTGGGGACAGGTTTTGATAGGTCTTCAGATGACGGTATGAAGATCACCCTAATCATTTGCAGTTACTAAAAATACACGGTATTTTTAAAGTTGTTGAGATTTTTAGCCATGAGTTAAGAGAAAATATGACATGGCTAATACTCTTCTTCACACATAATTTTAATTCTCCTTTATCACAGCTATGCCACTATTCTGCCAATGCCATTGTCAGATTTTGCAGTTTAACACAATCTTTTTGCTTGCTTACACAAAATATGTGAACAGAAGATATGAGCATGATAATTAATTTCACTCAGTGAACTTATCTCTAGTGCTTCTGGAGAGCCATGCGTCACAATTAACATTTTCCCAATAGTCCACTGTTTCTCAAGTGCTTAGTGTAATACCCAATACAATATACAATTCTTTGCAGACATCTAGTGTGATGAGAGAAGAGTTATACAGTCTTGTGCATACACTGACAGCTCAGGATTCTTACTCTATTTCCCAATTCTTTAGATCAGGACATTTAGCCTGTAGGGCACATTTTATCAGTAGACAGACGTGAAAGTCATACTTACACAGGAAAATTATATGTAAATTATATTATAAATTAGATTAAATGGAGGAAATATTAGTATGCTTTTGATCTCTTCTTATTGCTTTAATGTGTGGACATTATTCCTTTTTAAAACAATTTTAAAATCTTTTTTTCATGTATGTATCATCGTTATTTAACTTCCATATCTTCATAAGCAAAATTTAAGTGTTTTGAAGACCACAGAAGGTACAATTCTAAGAAATTATTCTGAGAGATGATATATGCAGAAATTATGAAGAGTCGAATTAAATTTAGTCTTGATAAGGGTAGACACAGGGGAACCAAGGCTGTATGTATCTCCAAAATAAAAAATGAAAATAGATTTCCCTTAGATAGTTGGACAACAATTTATATTGGTTGGAACCAGGAGGAATAACGGTTTGTGAGTGGCACAAGTAGGCAGCAGCTGAACTGCAGAAGAAAGCCACTGTGACTAAAAGTATTTGATGATGTTAACTGGTTGTAGGCATATCTCAGAGCTTCAAATGCATTTTGAATGTAGGCAGATGACTGAAGTGGCTTGTTCTGTTTGCATTACATTTGATTAGTCTTCTGTGAAATATCAGAACTTTTCTTTCTAAACATTACTAAGGGAACAAGATTATAGAAAACTCTATGAGGAGTTAGAACACATAAACAATTACATTGATACGGTAAAGACAATATAAAATTTGCCATAGCAACATGTCTCTCTCTCTTTTGCCCTCATTTTCCAGGGAAGCCCAGCTTTTTGTTGAAAAGTTTGAAGGTGCTCTTGGAAAAGGAAAAGGAAAAAAATTCTATGCGTTCAAAGTGATGATGACCAAGGTAAATTGATTATTTCACTAACTTCATGTAAAGCAAATGGGGAGCCTTTTGCAAATTATTGCCATATGTACCCATCTTCCAAAACAGAGTTCCTTGTCTTTCTTTGCATTTTAACACATTTATTTCTGTTGATCTTACATGAAAAGATTTCTAACATAAGCTCCCAGTTTGATTGAGAAACTTGTCATCAAAACAAAAATTAATTGGTTTGCAAGAGTTTATCATCTCATTAAAGTTAATTTCTCTTGGTGTAGATTGGGTTTTTCTGTGGACTGAATCCAGAACTCAGTCTTTCTCTTGAGACAAGATTCTGTGAATTATCAAGAAGTGTCTTTTTGCCCCACAGCAAAAATACTGCAGGCATCTCCACTGAGCCAAGGTTCTAGGTCCACGTATATTCTAGGAAGCAGTATGGCTCTGTAGGACTGTGACTGAAAGGCCGAACAGTGGTTGCTGAGGACCCAGTGTCCAGGCAATGTGTATTCTGGCAGCTCTTTCTTTGGGCTAAGACCTGTGTGGTCTCAACAACTAAATACTCAGCAGAGTGCATGTGGATTAGCATGCTCCTCAAGTATAAATTTTGACTTAGTTTTATGCTCTGACACCACTTTACAGTGCAAATATAAGTGTAGTAAATTGAGATGGTTTGGAAGATTCACTTCAAAAGCACACTCTTGCCCCAAACTAAAATGCTGATGCAGAATGATGCTAAGAATATTTGGCAGGACTACTTGCTGTGGCTAGGTTCACCCTTAGACTGGATTTTCTGCAAGCAGTCGTGTAGTCTTATCGCATAAGCATTAATGTTCACAAAAACCAATAAGGCTTTCAAACTCAGCTGGGCACAGGAAGCTCAACTGCAGAAGTTAGACTTACCCAATACATAAACCACTGGTTAGAGTAATTGTAATTAAGTGACACAGCTTGAGCTCCAGATCTGAATTTTGAATAGCAAAGGAAATAACAAATTAAGCTCTTAGAAACAATTAAAAAAAATATTAAATGAATGGCATGAAAGGAAGGGATTATTTTATCATTCTTCTTGTGGAAGAGATAAGGACTTCACACAAAGCAAGTGGCAGACATATTCAGAACAAACAAAAGGAGATGGTCCTTCGTGAGCTAGTGCTTCTATTGCAGTGGGCTCTGCCAAAGGATACTGTAGATGATTAAGGGGAAACTGAACATCTGGGCATTGAGATGATGGTAGGTTTTTTTATCTGTGACCCTTTACAGAAATGGATGAAATTTCAGAGAGATTTTGAGAATTTTAAGACAGCCTGCATACCCTGGGAAATGAAAATTAAGGAGATTGAAAGTAAGTACTTATGGAAGGTAATAAAGAAAAGTATCTAATATCATATTCCTGACGCATGCCAAAATGGCAAATTCCTTTTCAATACTTTAGAAATACATATCTGTATCCAATGTGTAATATAAAATCAATGAGTATTTATTTATTAAGCTTGATGTTATAGCTAGTTGAAAATTTCCTTGAGAGACTGTTAGTCACCTTACAGGTGATCCTTGAAAAGTGGAATTGGGATTTAGCTATTGCCTAACTTCACTTTAGTTTGTCTGTATACTATAATTATTTCTGTGATGTTTTTTCATCATCTTGAGACTTATGGTATTTTGGCATTATTCCTTTCATTTTCAACTGCATAATACAACACAGAGAAAACAATAGTGGTCTTAGATGTCCCTATATATTAGGCATAAATATAAACAAACCAGTGTAGTTAGTACTGCAGGTATGTTTGAGAGTAGGTTTTTGGCACAAGTGATTTTTGTGTTTCAGTTCCAGTGATGAATTAAACTGCAGCCCTCTCTGAAGGAAATTTGCCTTAACTGTGTGGATACCTGGGTGAGACTCTGCCACTGATGAAATGCAGATGAAAAAGTGCAATGAAAACTTATTTTAGAGGAGTTGCCATTGGAAGAAGTGTGGGTTGCATCAAAAGACAATAACCAGAACAGAAGAAGAACAGAAAAATGATAAATTGTTAATTTTGTGGAGTTTTGGACTACAAAATAGCCCTTGAGGAAAACTTATATGACGTCCTTAAACATATGGTCTACAGACAGCTGAACAGATTATCTACTCACTCGACACGGAATTTAGAAAGCAGCTGCTGCATATGTGTAGTTAAAATCAAACTCAGTAGCAAGATGCATGTGGTTTCCTAGTGGTCTGGACACATAATAGATGTCTTGAGGATTTGTGAGAGCGATGTTTCTGCAAGTTTCTGTAAAGGAGTCGTCCTGGCACAAACTGTTCTGTTAGTAGTAACTTCCAAGAGACACATTTCTTTCCTTGTACAATCAGAATGAAAAAATAGAACAGGGTATTTTTTTCCAGTCCTGCTTTTGTATCTTTTTATTTTTTCATTTGAAACAAGTAACATTTTTGCTGTCACCTGGAAGATCCCAAAATCACAGTAGGATAGTACCTTTTCATAATCTCAAGGGGTAAGATTATGAATTTTACTCTTTTTCTATGAAGTTTTGTTCTGTTCAGTGTATTGTTAAGGCAGGCTGCAATTGCTGTTACTTGCAGAAACAGTGCTCTGTCCGAATATTAGCAATTTAAGAAGTACAGTTAAACTATAATTTAGTCCAAAACTCTAAAGTCTAGAATAAGTCTTGATTTCAAGAGTACACCTCTGAAATATTGCTGAGGAAAATTATTTTAAGTCACAGTTTATATGAGCCTGGTTAATCCAAGCAGTAGCTCTCAGCATGTACCTAAGATTTGTATTAGCACATTTGCAGTACTGAGATCAAGGTCATCTTAATGGTTACACTGATAAAGCTACCAAGTCCCAGAAAAATAGGGCATTAAGGTAATAAAAAAGGAGAAGTAAGTGACACTCAAATGGAAAAAAGCTAGTCTGTGTATGAGGGAAGAGTAGACATTAAGATACATTGAGTCACATAGAGCAAAAAAACTGCTGCTTCAGCTTTTTCTAGAAGTGTATATAGGTTGGATGTGTACTACATTGGTCGTATGTATCAAGTTTAGTAAAAGGGAAAAAGTTATCCTGTGGTTTTCAGCATTTAACAAACTTGGTGCTGAGTCAAGGATTACCCTGCGTTCTCCAAATTTCATGTTAGCAATGTCAGAATGAGATCATTTGTAAAACTATTTTTTATATCAAGCTCTGATGAAAATGTCCAGATTTTGAACACATTGAACACATTGGAGCAGCACCCACCTTTTTAACAGAGTCATCTTCAAACTTGTACGGACAAACTCCAGGGAGTGAAATGTTCTTAACAGTTGCTGTCTTCAGACATGCAGTTGTGTTGATGAAGCAGAAGTAACTCTGCAAGGGGAGGCTCCAAACTGAGCAAGGACCGGATTCCTCGGAGTCCTAGCAGCCATGGCTGTCATGTAAAATGAGAGTAACACTATTGACTTAAACGCATGACATCAGACAATAAACAGAATGTGCCTGATACTGCTTATAAAGACTCTGGCAGAAAAATGTCTTTGGTTGCTTACCACTTTACGTAAAGTGACTTGCTAAATACAGCACATTGAACACTTTGGAGAATCTTGCTGGCACAGGCAACACCCTGAATGTAACCACTGGATCTTTCAGTCCACCCAAAATGCTGAGGGGTAGTTGAAGAAAATAGTTGAACACTAGGCGTGGACACCGGGATCAATATTTAAAAAGATACTGTTGTTACACAGCATTGCTTGTGGTAAGTCCTTAGTCATGTCAGTTCCCATAGGCTGCAGTCTCATGTAGCAAAGTACAGTTGCATAAAGAAAATCGGAGGGAGCACTGCCTACTTGACAGCCCATTTTTAAAGGAAACAGTACAGTGAAACAAGCAGCAAATGACATCAGATTGTGACAGGTAAAGTAGGCCGTTTGGACCACTTGAAAATCTGGTGATGCAAAACGCACAGACTCAGTTCACTGCCACAGAGTTGGGTCTGTACAACTGCTTTTCATGTCAGTACACAGTTCAGCATTTTTAAAGTAATGTTTCTTTTCTGACAATTTTTCCACCAGAACACAGGCATACACACAGGTATCTGGCATATTTCATTCACTAGTTACACATGCTTGAAAATGAAATGTTCATAGGTAGCTTCTGCTCCTTCCAGCAGATAGGATTATAGTTAAATTACCACCTGTTTAGCACAAAGAAACTAGAGGTAAAACTTTTATGCAAACCTCCATGGTCACTGCTAATACTATGCTTTAAGCTGCTTTCTTTCCAAAGGCAGGCACAATGCACAGAAGTGCTTATTAACAGGGTATAAGAAGAGATCATGCCAATAGCACCTAAAAGAGGCAAGAATTTATGAAAGTTCTGATTGAATTTTGCATGATCCCAGCTAAAAGAAAGTGTAAGCAGCAGAAGCATGAAAGGAACAAAAGCCTGACAATCACGTGCAGGCTGCTTTGTAGAGGAAACCTCTTCATTTGGCTAAATACCTTTGCGTGAAGGAATAGCTTACGCTCAGCAAACCTTTACAGTTGTTAGCTTCCAGCCAGTTAACTTCTCAACGTAAGTAATCTCTGCTCTTACATGAAGGTGATTTGCATTTTCTGATCTCAAAGTGAGCTCTTTATAAAAAAAATCCCAAGCAAACAAGGCAGTAACTGTTTGCAGTAGAAAATGGAGGAAGTAAATATAATTTTCTAACCACTGAGAAACACTAGTGTTTATTCTTCAGTCCTAAAAAACTTGATCTGAACAACCAAGCATGACTTGTCCAAAAGAAAACAGTTTCAGAGCACTAACAATCTTTACCCTATAAGTTAGCATTAGTTCAAGACTATCATGATACATCTAGAGGATCAACAAAGCAAAGGAGATCTAGCCATATGTTAATAGAATGGCAAAGATCTGTTTTTGTGATGCAGTTCAAGAGTTAACATGTAATAGAGACTTTTTCAGAAAAACTGATGCTTATACTGCAGTGTTGTTGGGTGTTGGTCCATTCTCAAAAGTAGCCAAGGTTGTAGACTGAAAATGAAAAGTGAATTAAGGTCCTGTATAGTGGCAAATGATCAATTATATATTACTGGGGGAGATTTCTTTGACTTAAAAAGAAATACTGTACTGGTACAACAATGTTAGATGACATAGAAAGTTTTCTCTCACATAAATTGAAGAGAATAGCCAGCTGTGCCACCCCACCTCTGCCAGCTGATCTGGGAGACTTACTGGGAAAAGCAACAGATAGAACTGCTAAATTCACATAAAGTCAATGGAAATAGTACAGCTTTAGGAAAAAAGAAGTCAAAAGAAGAATGTGTTGGACTGGGGCAAGTTGCACACATGTGCCTGGCGATGCTACTGAACTGAAAAGTTCCTTGGGCCATGACTTATAGGCTAGAAAGAACCTGAGAAGAAAATGCTTCATACTAAGCAAACTATTTGTATATGGGGTTGTGTTGGTATTCCCAGGAACGCCAAAGCTGTAAGACACAAGTTTCGTGAAGATTTTTTTTGTTACCATAATTTCAGTTTGGGGAAGATTTAAACACACTTCAAGAAGATACTTTTGATAAACAAAGGGCTCATTTAGGATAGGCCAGATTAATCTAAGAAGGACACCAGCTAATGTTGTAGGCAGATGGAAGTGCTCTGTCTGCTCTGAGGAAACAATTCTGATTTTATTTCAAGGTCACTTGTAGATACCCAAGAACGACCTTGACCCAGTCAGATAATTCAGTGGTCATACTGCTGTGCCTTAGATGTGCTTCAGAAAAGTATAGGAAAAATACACAAATATTAACTATTAAACATTATTAATACTGGCATGAGAAGACACACCCTTGTTTTAAACTTTTCATACTGTGTCCTAAACTACAAACTTGCATTAACAACAAATTTAAACTTAATATAGGGATCATTTCTGTTGGGCCCATGGACTGGCAGCAGGGGCATTGTTGATATTCAGGTACTAAATTTCTTTCCTTTCAGTAATAATTATAATCAACAATGTCATTTAATAATAATAAATAAAAAAAATAAATAAATGGAGTAATAAAAAGAAGAAAAAAGGAAAGTACTAATTACATTTAAGCCCTAGCAAGAAAACCCACCTTTAACCTCTGCCTAGTTTCATAATACTCCCCACTATAACAAATAGGGCCCTTGTCACCGAGAGATTTGCTTCTTGTTATTTGCCATCAGAGTGCATCAGGCGCCTTAACTAGACTGTGTCTGAATAAACTGCTGAAAGGTCACTTTTTTCCTGTGAATGACTGGTAACAGAACTGAAACCTGCTGTTTTTCTGACTCTGAGAGATAGATGAGCCTGACTGCCTACTGTCCTGTATCCAGCAGAGTTGTACTGCAACAAGCTGGGCTTGAATTCAAACAGTTATTTCAGTTTGACCTGACTTGCAGAGTATTAGTCAAATCAAGCCCTTAGTGCCCACTGCTTCCCCTGCAGTCTCTTCTTCACACGGGTCAGCATCAGGGTCAGGGTCCTGTCTAGAGTGGGTGGAGTCCAAGGCTTCATCTATGCACCTGGTGATAGAACTGCCTCCACACCTGGGTGCGGGTGGAACACATAAATAGCAATGCAAGAGAAAGAAAGGGTACAAAACACTGGCAGATCTTTTTGTTCTTCCCTGGTGAACAACTCTGGTGACCACTCCAATAACAGCACTTAGAAGTATCTGTCTAATTCTGTGCTGCTTCTGATTAAAACTGGGATAGGTGCTGGCTTAACATATCAAGAATGCTTGCAGTCCACATCTGACAAAAAAAAGTTATTTGCTGTGAAACCTGCCACTAGGGGATTTAATAATAGTAAATGTCACAGCCTTTGCATGACCCTAAATACTCTGTATAAATAATAATACACTTTTTGCTTTTGTCTTCTCTACCAGGTCAGTGAACGTTAGTATGAAATCTGGAAAAAAGTTATTAGAATTATGGTAATAAAGAAAATGAAAAGCCTCCCCTGACTGTATTTATCTTAAGTGAACTTTGTGCATCTTCATCTTAAGGTAAAACAGCATGAGACAGCTAACTTATTTGCCCATTTTTTCACATCTCATGTTTTCACAGGTCACTTTGGCTCTTCAGTAGCATCTTATTTCATATTCCTACGCTGGATGTATGGAATAAACATGATTCTCTTTGGACTGACCTGTGGGCTTGTAATGGTGCCTGAGGTGGGAATCTTTTAAATTGTCATTGAGAATTGTTATGTGAATTTCCATCTTTGCAGTGAGATTTCATAGGACTGAACCTTTAAATAAACTTGTAATTTCTATATACTCCATTTAAACGTATTAAGGTGTACTAAGGCTGCAAAGATGCACTTTCCTTGTGGACAGTTGTCTCTACACAGACATGTATTGAAATAGACACAACAGAAAAATGTATATAGGATTGTGTCCTGAAAGTGTTTTCCCATGGTATGGAGTTGGATCTAAACTTTTTTTTTTCTATGGGGAACTAAGGAGAGGAACTGAGTCTAAGAAGCAGCCAAGTGGAGTACCTTGACTAAAATGTGCATTGCAATAGAAAGATACATTCCAGGCCTCTGAGGCACCACGAATCCTTTTTAGTTGCATTAATACTGACGTGTTGCTAAGGCCCAACAGGGCTGTAAAATCACAAGAGACCCCTCATGTTTTGCACTGTGTGCAGCATCACTGTCAATAATGCTGCTCAGAGCAGATGTAATTCAGGCAGAAATCACTTCTGCAAAATGTAATATTTTTCTAGTTCCTTTGAGCCACGATATTGTCTTTCTAAAAATAGGGCTTATATGAAATTAAAAGTATGGTGCCATCTCCCTAATTTCATTATTCCGTATCCTCTTACTTATCTTACCTTCTGTTAAGCAGATGGGAAAGAGTCAGGTAGGAATTTCCAGCAGCTTCCTAGTATAGTATTTCAATAGCATGATCCATTTTCAATTGAAGTCAAAACAGAAAAAAATGCCCCACAGTTTGCAGGATAAAGCTTGGAAAGGACCCTGTCAGGACATACACTGTGGCTGAGCAAGCATCTTACCAGGACCAGTGGGGCCCTCAGAATCAAAAAACTGAATCCTTAGCATCTTCCCACACATTTCAATTAAAAAAACAATAAAGTCTGTGATGCAAGAAAAATTGTTCTTCTGGTCTTGTGTGTAAGACAAACACCACTCATCAGAGGAATCTGGACTTCTGTCTTGCCTTTAAATGTAAGAGGCACAGTCTGATAATCCATTGATACCAGTGGAACATCACTTTAAATTTAGGAAACACCATTAATGCATGCTTTAAGCATAGTTTCAATCATTAATGCGAGGAGCAATGAAAAAATATTGGAGAAATAGGTCATCCTCACTAAACAGTTTAGGAACACAACACAAGTCTTCCTAAGAAATGACAGATCGCTCTCCCTTCCCTTCGTTGGTATTTTGCTTTAAAATGTAAATTGCTCTCATTTTTTGGCTCCAGGCTTTGATGGGGAAGCCATATGGCTCTTTACCTAGAAAAACTGTCCCAAGAGCTGAAGAAGCAACTGCTATGAACTTTGCTACTCTCTGGGATTTTAGTGTAAGTGCATAAATTTGCAATAATGCGTATTCACATGACTGATTATTATGGACTTTTAATTCATTATTTAATATTTCAGGAAAAAATGGCAATAAAATTAATTTAACCGTTTTTTTCACAAGTTCTGAGTATAGACGTTTACTTCAGACAAAACAAATAATGAAGCTCAATGTCCACATGCACATTTCAGTATATGCAGCAATCCAAAAACACATGGCAAAAAGTCTCAAAGCTGGATTCACATCCCTGGGTAGTGATGTGCCATTTCTTATGGGTGAATTTGGTCCTCTGTTTTTATATGGTTAAGGTTCCAAATTTGCGGATGCAGTGTGAATTAGAAAAAAGACAAGAGATTCCGATAATGTGCTCTGCAGGCTTTTCCTAAAACATTTTTTATTTTTAGTCTTATAGAACATGCAGATATTTTAGCTGAATTGAGAAGCATATCTTAACTCTTTACCGTTGATGTGACACCCAGTCTGGCCTGTGGAGCTATACCTCCTGCACTGACAAGTTAATGGTATATTCCTAAATATGTCATAATGCTTTTCTTCCTGAAAACAAAAGTTTTATCTGATTTTGCGTGTGGCATGTCTCTGTAGTTGGCCTCTTTGTATAAAGATGATACAATTTTGCATAAAGTCAGCTAATGATAAATTTGGTATTGCAATGTGTTTCTTAAAAAGCTAAGTTTCTCTGTGGCATGCAGTCAATGTCATCAAAAGGTACCCTACACCTGTGAAAGGGTGCAACCGTCTAGTTAGGGTTTTTCTGCGGATTAATGGAAGCAGTATCCATAGAACAAAGTGTGATTTCTCCCTCAGTCTGCTACACTCTTTGCCTTCTGTCAAAAGTACCAAGACTTTTAAAGAATTATGCGTATACATATCTTTTAGCCCTCGAGTTGTTTTAGCCACAGCAAGCATGAATATAATGTTAGTAGCAGACCCGTTTCTTGGACAAATAAAGTCAGGTGCAGCTTCCTCCAGTCTGCAGCTCAGGCTCTCCAGCTGTCTGCAGAGTGACTCATCTAAATGTGGCCTCTCCATGTAGGTTTGGCCCGTGTGAAGTCCCATCCCACCTGTGGTGGTGGGGAGAACAGTGCAGGCTGTGGAGCAGGCAGTCTCAGAAGGGGCACAGGCAGATTTTCATACCTGTTCTCTTTCCAACAGGAGACCAGCCCTGATCATCTCCTGAAAAAGCATGAAAAGGGTGCAATGTTTATGCTTCTCAGTAAAAACGCCATTTTTTAGTATGGTTAAGGTGTGGAGAGATCCCCAAGCTTGTGACATTCAGATCTCAGTCAGGAGCCCTTGCTTTGTAGCTCAATACTTTGTGGAGACTCAGATACTGCTGTATTTTGGTCCTTTATTTAGCTTCCTTGGCTCTATTTTCAATCTTCAGCTATCAGTGAAGGAAGGATTGGGTTGTAAGACAAGAGAACATTGGAAAAATCCTGACTGGATATACCCATTTTCTTATTTACAAGCAAATCTTTCAGGCATAGTAACTGGAAACAATGAATTTAAAGAAAATACTATAATAATGGCTAGAAATTACAATGTTTGTCTTTTCACTATAAAGGTATGTAAAGTGAACAGATACTTCTGCCTTTGTCACATAAAGTGAGGGACCCTTCTTGGATACAAAAGAGTACAAAAGATCTTTTTAAAAAACCCATGTATGTAACATTTTGCAATGACTGCTGCATAAGATGACAATGCTTCTGGTTCATCAGGAGCTGTATATTTGAGTGACAGGAAGAATACATCTAGACTAGTAGCTGGGAAGTTAGATAATGATGACAGTATAAAATGAGAAATTAAAACATTAGGGGGAAATTGGAGACAAAGGAATCACAGTAACGTGGACATTTTGTAAAGAGAATAGAAACTAGTAGAGCTTTATGCACCCAATAGGAGCAAAGCTTTTAAAAGAAATGCATTTGAGAAAAGGTGAATGAAGACAGATGGTGGAAAGGGAGGGGAAGTTTATAAATGTCAGAAACAGGATCTGACAGCTCTGAAGAAGAAAGTGTAGTAAATAACAGGGTAGCAGTTAATACAAGGAGCAAATGTAAAGGTAATAAACACAGAATAAGACAATGAAAGAGGTGTATCTCCTGACATATTGAGGGGGGAAAAGAATTTTATTGAGGCATGTCAGATTGACAAATACTCCCTGAAGACAATGACATCTTTAATTAAACAGCACAGGAAATAGTACCTTTCATCTGCTAGCAGTTCTTGTATGCTACCAAGTAAGTTACAAATAAACAAACTCATATCAACAAACATTACTTCAGCCCGAAAAAAACCCCAAACCCCACCAATCTTTAAGACATAAAAAAAAAAAAAAAAAAGATGAGCACAACATACCTTTTGGTTTTTTTGCACTTGAAATTGTACTCATTTTCTGACATGGCAAAAAGAAACAATTTTGGATTATGATATATTTCACTTGGAACTGAGTTTTAACATTGTATGTTTTACAGTTCAGATAATAATCCAAACCTAAAATTCAGACATTGAAGGCTCATTACTATAAAGCATTTCACCAATATCCTTATCTCTCCCCTCTTTTATGTCAGGCTCAGAAAGGAGCGAAAGACATCTTCCATGCATGCCTACCTTTACACAGCTAAAGATATTTCAGGTCTACTGGTGAGATGCAGTAGGCAAAGCCCAGGAAACAATATATGGAATGACATGCAGTGGAGGAATTATCTCTGACTTTGCAGAACACAGCGACTTAAAAAGCATTTTAGTAATTTGAGGAATCCAAAAGGCTCTCCAGAGCTACTTTAGGCTGTATTGAAACCTGGGCTAAAATGGAATTATAGGAAGCTTTAATTAGAAAAAATATGCAGAAGATATACTATTGAATTTGAATGTGTCCTGACTGATATAAATGTTTTACCAGTAATTGGTAACAAATGTGTTCTATAACAGTATTTCCCTTATCAGAGAAAAAGATACTACTATCTGTTGTGTGTAGGCACATCTCTCAAAGCTAGTCTGATATTAAGAAAAATGAGATATGTCGATTACCAAATCAAGATATTTTGAATACTATTTCTGTTTATCATATATTAATATTTTATTTTCTGCTTAGGATTGCAAATTTCATTTTCCAGATAACAGTCTGACTCATTTCGTATACAGTAAGAGCTACAACAAATTAAGTGCATGTTTTGCAATAATATGTAAGAGAAAGATGTTATTTATTATAAGTAAAATGAGCAACTGAAAAGCAGGAGGGAAATAAATTGCTTTTTTAATTCACAAAACCCTCAGCTTACTGCACTAGCGTCAAAATAATGCATGGTGCATCCACCAATTACATGGTCAAGTACTTTATTTCACTTGAAATCATCACATCCAGCTGGAGCTTTGCCACTACTGTGCATGTGCTGAGCTGTCTTTGTAAGGGCTCTGTCTATAGTCTTTTTCTGGGAGGCACGTTATTGCTCTAACCTGAGGATTATCAGGAAGCTTTAGCTATATGGATAATTTTAAATACCAGCAATAATTGCTTACAGTTAATAATGTACTAGTAGATTATTTTGAAAAATCAGTAATCTGACCAGTAGAAGAGAGGGTAATTCTCACTAAGATTTTTAGAAAATAAAATACATTTTGAATTGCTGAGAAAGAAGGTACGCTTACACTGTACTTTTTGCAGTCTTCGAGTCTAAGTGTTGAAAAACTCTGCATACTGAATAAACACCTATAAAATGCTACTAACTATTGGTTAAAGTATATTGAATGATCACCCAATGAACAGTAGACAACATTGCTAGACAGAGAAGGCATACAAGAATTTTGTATTAAATAGGCTATAGAAGTAAATCTTAGAAATGTGAAAATTAAGTTAAAAATCTGGCATTTTATCTGCAAGTAATTTGTGAAACAAATTTTGTAAACCAAAAAGTTTTTGTCTTTAAAACAAGAAGTATGGGGGAAAAAAGAAACTTTTGACTCAGTAAGTTGTAGATGGAGTGCCCATGAAGAGTTTTAAAAATAAAAGATTTGGAAGCTGACATGAAATACTCTGTCTTTCTAAATGAGAGGTTTTCCATCCTGTGAGATTTATTGTAGTAATGCTTACAACTGTTTTGAATGTATTGAAATGAATGTTTCAGTACTTTGCTATTAATACAACTCCTGATTACGAGCATATTGAACAAACATGACATTATAATTTTTGTGACTGACTTTTCAGGGCTTTGCACAGTATTCTGTACTCTTTTATGGTTATTACAATAACCAGAGGACAATTGGATGGCTCAAGTTCAGGATGCCTCTTTCGTATTTCCTTGTTGGAGTTGGGACTATTGGCTACAGCTTTATGATTGTCATTCGAACGTAAGTTCTCCTTGGCTCTGGAATAAAGTACATTTAGAAAGGAAGATAATGCCATTGTTGACCACTGAGATATCTTTTTAAAAATATGATAATTGTAAGGGCAGGACAATGCAAGCTCAAGTGCAAGGTCAAAGTCATGTAAGATTCCTTCAGTCTGTATTTATTTTTCTGCACCAGCAGCTATGTTGCAGTGCTGTGGAAGTGCAAAAAAATCTTTACTGAAATAACATAACACTTCCCTCTTGCAACTTCAAAATGAAAAATGAATCTATAAAGTAAGGAACAGAGATGTTAGCCCATCTTTTCTTAATATTCTGCATCTAGCAGAATGTCAGCTAACATACAGGAAATTCAATTGTTCTACCTATAATGATACCTTATATGAGTTCAATTCTTTTACAAAGGAAGAAGACAAGAAAGAAAGAAACATATGACAAATAATTCTGTGTGTAACTCACAGTCAGCAGTAAATGATTCTCAGCAAGACTATAGGGGTTAGGTCACATTTGTAAAATGGTGCAGAAGAATTAATGCTACTGGCTATAGCAAGGATTTAAAGTTCTGTGGAATGCAAAATAATCTTCAGCAGTGTGCAAACTATGCTTTATATAACGTTAAGAACATACTGTTAAAACAGTAGGAAGCACAGGGATAAGTGAAACAGGGCCTAGACAGTACGACTGGTGATATATTAGCTTTTTGGTTCTTGAATTCTGGACTTGAATTTTGTCTTAGGATCAAAATTTAAATGAAACAAATTTATTATTTTATAGCCAAATTCATTATTGCAATAAACTGTGATAATTCTAATAGTTTCTAAGAGGATAGGCTGCCAGTTAATATAATCTTCAATACTCTTGATTCAAGCTTGGTGACCACCTGCCATAATGATACAGTAAGCTATAATGGTGGCTTTAAAAGATGCCTACGGTGAAAAAAGTCAGAGAAATGCAGGTCAAGATTCAAGGACACTTGTGAATACAGAGAAAACTGCAGTTAATCTGTTTCCACTGTTTTGTGCTGAAGTCAGTATTTTTCACTTGCTTGAGCTCTGGATTAATTCATGTTCTGTTTTTCAAATATTCATGTTTCTGTTTTTTGGAGGAGGAATAAACTGCTTCAATAAAAAAGTAATTAGTTTAGCTCAAAAATATATTTTAAAATATTTTTTGATAATGTAGCTCTGAAGGTTAGAAAAGTCTTAACCTCAGACAAATGTATTTCAATGACTGTCACCCAGACAAAAAAAAAAAAAAATATCCCTTATAGCAGACAATCCCTGTGGCCCAAACAAAGGAATATCCTTGAGGAAAAAAAAGTACATTGTATGTGCTAACTTCCCATATGCCCACATGACACTAATGCTGATCAATATTTAGGTAATCTTATGAGCGGTTCTTGCAGTCTTCTGCTCTTTGCTATTTCTCCAGAAAGCACAGAAACTAAAAGCAGTGTAAGAGGAGGTGCTACCATTTTTCTGCTGTTGACTGATATACGAGAAAGGGAATGTTTGCATGAAAGAAGCAGTGAGGATTATAAGGACTATTATTCTGTTTAGGAGAAACATTTAGATTCAGATAGAGCTCTCTGCAGGTCTTCCAGTGTATAATATAAAATGGAAACTTTTCTGGTCTCAAAGAAATAATATCCCAACCACAAGACTGTTCAGTGTTTCGTTAGGAACTCTTGAGAAAGAATTATCTTAGCCTAGAAACCAACAGTAGGGCAGATCCTACCAAGAACCTTTCACAATCTCTGTCCCTTCTGTATACAAACAGTATAGCACACCAAAAAAACAACCACCACCAAACCAACCCTGGTGCTGGTTTATGACAGCTCAGGAGGATTTTCTGTATTAGTTACTTACTATTCTCTACCTAGATTTGAAAGTATGTATTTTGCTGGACTGTTAAAGTGTGGTGTATAGAAAGTATTGATGTTAATAACGTAACTCTACAGCATTAGTGAGCTTTAAAATAAGCATTGCCTTTTCCTGACCAAGAAATCAATACAATACTGGAGGATAAATGGTTTGTAACCTACCAATATAATCCATGCTTGTGCTTAGTGGTTTGAATTAAGTGATAAAGTATGCAGAAGCAAGACTATTATTACATGAATGACAGCATTTAAAATGGAGAAGTTAGTAGTCAAGATTAAGTCAAGTCACTGAAGAAATAATTTGGTGTTTCTGGATACTGCTATAAACCTTCTTCATAAGTGCATAGGAGATGAAAGGGAAGATATAAAGCTGTATTAGTGATACTTTTATATGGTATAACCAGGTTTTGTTCTGGCTTGTTATTTCAGAATTCTTTTCTCTTTGTGAAGTCTCTAATAAAATCTGTTGCAGTTCAGGAAGCTCTTCAGCTTTCTACTTGAGAGGCCTTTTTGATGTTGTTTTCCCATTGAGTTTTTCATCCAGCAGAGTTTGTCTGAGCTAGTAATGAAATAAATTAATTCTTTCTTATCAAAATGTGTGTTGTGAGCTCATAAATTTTCTAAATATGCAAATCTCCATCCTTCTCTCTTGTTTCAGACTGAACTTTTCAGATTAAGTATAAAATGACAGACTCCAATAATAATATATTTTTTTTCAGAACAATATTATAATTTAGGAACAATTTACAAGTCATGCTTACATAGCAGAACTAGTTCTAACTAGGTCTTCCTGTGTCTTTCTGGCTTTTGTAGAATGGCGAGGAATGCAAATGACGATGGTGGTGGGGATGATACTAGTTTTAATTTCAGCTGGAAAATGTTCACTAGCTGGGACTACCTGATTGGCAATCCTGAGACTGCAGATAATAAGTTTGCCTCCATCACAACAAGCTTTAAGGTAACATAGAGCTCACTAAGGAGAGGTAACCTGATTTGTCTTTCACACTGGTATGAATCAGATGGAAATAAATTCAAGTATTAGCTGTGCCTGGGCCTAGAAACTTAAACTGGAATTGACAGTTTTACACTCTTCTCAGTCTGGGTCTTTGTGCCTTACCATCTTAATTTTTTCCCTTTGATTGTGAAAGGAAAAACGTTAATGGCATCTTTTGTGTCCTCTGTGACCGTAGTACTAGTTTTAGAAAAACACTTCTACTGTAAAAATAATTGTTTCTTTTTTTCTCATCTCTGACTGCTTCCAGTTTCTATAGTATTTGTCTGAAAAACTCTTTTTTAAAATGCTGGTGACATTTTGCCAATCTCACATTGTCATATTCTTTTGCTACACTGAAAAAGATGCCGTAAGATAAAGCAGTAAAATTGTCTGTAAAGGGCTATTCATCTTGTCAGAAGAACCGGCCTCAGAATTTTGAGTATATACTTGCAAAAACAAGAGGTTATTTTCCTTCCATAATGTAAATTCTTCTTTTCAAATTAATTATGAAATATAGCCCAGTTTGCAAGGCAATCCAAGGTGTTCTTAGGTCTCCCTTCAGTTTCTAGGGTATGTTGATTCCAAGAGTCATGGTGTGGGGAATCTGGGCCAGGATGCAAGATGCACTGCAGTGAAAACAATGAAGGAGATATATTTTATCTGTTGAATGTTAAAGAATGTGTTTCTACACTGTGGTCGCTGGGACACACCAGTACAGCATGTAAGGGAAAATTTAATTTTCAATGTAATAATGTACAGGGAATACACTCACAAGGTGTTGCCAGGTAAAGAACGAGATGCTAGACTTGCAGTCACAGTGACAACATACAGCGTGGGGGCTGGAGGACCAAGCACGTCACCCTTCCTTTCTGCAGGGGTGATAGAGCCAATATATCACCTCACCCTGCCCAGCCTCCCAGCTGCAGGCATAAAAGATAACCTCATTCAAAGTCAGTAGAAAGAAAAAGAAAGAAAAGGACCAAGAAAAACAAATACTGAGGAAATACTGACTGAAAGCACTGAGACTGTGTGAGCTTTCCCTGCCTACCTACTAAAGGTCAGTTGCTAAAAGCTATTTGGAGAAGAATACAAATCATTTGAGACAGAGAATTTTGAGAAAAAAACTAAGTTTTACTGTGATCTTTGCAAACAAGCAAGGAACCTTAGAGAAAAAGGATTTGTGTGAGGTCATGGGAGTTTTTCTCAAGAGCTGTTGCAATCTCCTTTCATTTGTTAAACACAAGTCCGAAGAAAAGCAGAGCCATGCAGAGTAATTGTTGCAACGCAGGAGTTCAGCTTCCCCTCTGGGCAACTGATCTCTACACCAAAGTGAGAAGCTGTAACCAAACTCCCTTTCACAAGGACATTTCAGAGCAAAAGCTCTTTCTGCTGGCAAAAGTAGGCGCTGGAGCTTATAGTTACACCAGAGTTTCAATATAGTCAGTCCTGGCCGAGGGTACACGTGGGGCAAAGTTTTTATTCTGCAGGCTGAAGCTGCGCACTATTTGCCATTTTTGGGATTCCTACATCTAAACCGTATTTTAATTCCTTCTGAATTGCTGACTTTCAAATTAAAACTTTTTGCTCTTTTCTCACAAATGGACATTTTTTAAAGTGTGACAGTTCCTTTTCTGACAGCTAATCACACATTTATCCTGCTGGGTCACTCAGCCTCGGCACCTCTCAAGCTTGACAGAACATGCTGGTTTCTTTTTGGCACATGAGTACAGGTGTAATGAGACTCAGTGGGGACACACTCATCGAAGAAAAGCAAACTCGGGGGAGCCAAAACCTCAGAGTCTGCCAGGGTCCAAACCAGATTTTGTGAGATAAGATCATCTCAAAACATGATGCCCAAGTGTGCATTCATATCTTCGTAATTTATTTAACTAACTTCTAACGACTGGGGAAGCAATGTGGGGTCTTGACAATTAAAGTACTCATAATATTCTTTTCTTTCTAACAAGTGCAGGAAGCTATTGTGGAAGAGCAGGAAAGCAGAAAAGAGGAAAATATTCACTTGACTCGATTCCTGAGGGTTCTTGCTAACTTCTTAGCTCTGTGCACGCTTGCTGGGAGTGGCTACCTCATCTTTTTTGTTGTCAGAAGATCCCAGAAATTTGCCCTGGAAGGTCTGGAGAACTACGGGTGGTGGGAAAGAAATGAAGTTCGTGCTAGCACATTTCTGAAATAGATGTGGTTTGAAACTGTGTTCCTCTATTCTGCATGTTGCTTTTTTTTTTTTCCTGAGAATTTAAATACTCTGAGCGTGGGTGGTAAATGTCTAACAAAAGAATTGCTCTTGTCCCTCTGCTTCCTGCTGCATTAAAATAATTATTCCTTCAATGTCCCTTTCAAATGTCCCTTTGCTTTTAGTTTTCATTTTAGGCCTTTACCTTTCCTCTTCTGTTCTCTTAAGATTGTTTTCCAGACACTCTGTGGACTCACAAGATCTCTCCAAGGAGCCTGCGCTCCTGTTGCTTTCCTCCTGAGACTGGCCCAAGCAAAGTGACTGCTGTGCCAGCATACCCAAATTTATATGAGGCCTCTTGGACACAACTCTGCTGCGTAGCAACAGGATGAAACTCACGCCTTCCAGTTCCAGCTGCCCAGTCCAATACCATTTTTTTGTGCTTAATCTGCCACCTTCTAGAGCAGATGCGGTCTGGCCTGATAGAGGTGTATATTGGTAGTGACTACGCTTGCTGTAACTGTGTGCAGTAAGCACTTGAAGTCAGTGTTGCTACATGAAAACCTTGGGAGGCTTTACTTTCTTACCAAAAACGCTCCAGTGTATGTTATAAAACTAGCTGTTGGTTAATCAAAGCTCATCTTCTGAGCTGGAGAGTAAAGCAGATACCTGATTTAAGACAAGGCAAAGAGATGCTAGCCTCACAAAGCTGCTGGGATGGGTGAAAATGGAGTGAGAAAAGTCATTCCTTAATTTTCAACACCAAAACCCAACAGAAGAAGTAACATTAAAAACTCCAGCAAGCCATCTCTGGAATCCAGAGAAATGGGATCGTTGAGATTGGGCTAAGTTACTTGATAAAAGTTATTCCATTTTGATTTGATGGGAAAGAAAAGTCCTGTACAAAACTGCTTGGCTTAAAGCAGCGCGAGGTCTAAGTGTGACAACAGACTGGCAGATGAAGGGAGTTCAGGAGGAATTCAGTTTTCACTCAGCTGAGAGGTGTGGTAACAGATCTGTACTAACAAGAATTGTGCTACCAAAAGCTGTTATATTAGCTTATACTGCAATCTGGAAGTAGTTAAACGTATGCATGTTTACATTCATTGTTGTACTTTTGTTTGCTTTACAAAAAAATACTGCTAAGGAGACTGTATCACAGAACTAAGATCTGGAATGTGTGTCTCTAAAGGAGAGTAAGGCAATGTTGCCATTATTTGGCTGAAGAATTTCCCCTGTTGACAGGTAATGAACATATTTGTGAGGTACAAAATATTGCCCTCGATTGGATATTAATATTTAATTACATAAATACATTTGGCTTCTATATAATAGCCATTTAAACATTTTTCTTATTCTAGATCAAGAGCTTTTATGTTTGTATCATTAACAAATAAATTGTGATTTTGATCAGAAAAAAATCCCATAAACACTCCATGTATTACTTAGAGCAAATGAAAGTGCAGCCTTTACATACAATTCAGGCAGCAATATGTAAAAAATGACATTCTTCATGAAAGTATTAAGCTTCTTTTGTAAGAAATTGTATCAAACTGGGTGTATTAAGTGATTAAAAAGTGTTTACACGTAATTATGGCATTCTTGGAACAATCCAGGGTGAATACATTTTGTATCATCTGTTCCTGAAGTTCACAGCCTAATGAAGTGCCACTGGTGACTTTGAGGACAAGACCTTTTTCTCTCTATCTTCCTGTGTCATAATGTTGTAAATTTTTAAGCTTGCTCTCCATACTGTCAGTACCTAGTTCTGTCAGATCACAGCTCAGATAAAATTGTCTAGCGTGTCACAGACAGCACAAAATTACTGGAAACAGGCAGACTGGGACTGTGAAGGGATTTCATCAGCATTTGCATCACTCCTCATAAATGACTGTAGTCTGATGGTTGGTCGTACATGAATCATGATTCTGCACCATACAACAATTTCCCCGTGACTATGGAAATTTTGGTAAAACGGACAATAATGTCAATGATTCCCTTGATAAAGTGTTCTGAAATTGGATGAAAATTGCTGAACAAAATTGACTTTTCTCATTTGATAGAAGATAGTTTGCAAAGGCTGAAGGTAGCATGAGCATCTCTCTGGTACTGAGGTATCCTGTTTTCTCAAATGTATTCCTGTACTGTTTAAAAACGAAGTTACTTAAAAGCAGAGAAAACTTATGAGGAGAAAGACTGAATTCTCTGAATCAGAATCATTAACAACATTTGGGCAAACAGGAGATAAGTTTTACACATTAATTTTTTTTTTCCCCCAGCAACAAAAAAGCATAGCTTTAACATTTCAGGTCTTGCAAGCTGAAACAACCCAATAGATCTTTTGCGAAAAATATCCTGCTATTTAATGTTCCTAGTAGTGGTTATGGAGTACATTTACATTGAGGTTATTAAGCCATGTTGTCAATTTTCTCTTTAATCCTAGAGATCATCAGGCAGCTTTTATTTGTATGAAATATAATTTATAATTCTAATTTATTTTTTTAAAATGAAACTATTTACTAGAAAAATAGGTATTTATGAGTGTTTTCCTCAGGAGATGCTAGACAAATCTATGACTACTGCAATCATTGTTAGTGAAAGATACGATTTCTTTTAGCTAGACTACTTACTATTAATGAAGTTATCATTTAGCCAACAAGCAGTCAGTGTTCAATATTTAATGCTGTGTTGGGCACAGTTTAATATGATGGAGGGCTGGAGTTTAGATGTGGTGGCAGTCACAGAATTTCTTATCAGATTCGTAGCAGCTGGAAGAGCTTGCATATGCAGTGATTTTCTAGCTTTTTGAGTGTAATGCAAGGAGTTAGTATCTGGAGTAGTTAATGTCACAGAGAGATAAAAAACTGTGTTTTGAACCACACTTTTAATGATTAGTGGGTGCCTCTTGGTTGTTGATCCTTTCTTAGGGAAAATTTTATCTCAATAGAGCGGAGAGGGCTTTTGAGATTCACTCAGCCGACAGTGAATATAAGACCACATTTGCTATCAACCATAACTACCATATATGCATGCTGGCATGCTGCCACTCTTCTGGCATATCATTCTACAATTTGTAAGTCCCACAGAGCAGTGAAACTGCCATAGATAAAAATAGGGGAAGAAAATCTGCTAGAGCACCTGAGCTTCAAGTTGACAAGAAGAAATCCAGAATGTAAATCATATCCTTTCTGAAATCAGACTAAAGTGGCTAAATTTCAATGGATGATTTCTTTGTTCAGAAAAATCCTTCACAAGAAACTAAAAAGTATTATGATAATATATCTATGAAACTATATGAGAAACGTAAATAAGGCAGAACATAATAAAAATATAGAAAGTATTAAATGTCCAAGAGAAAGAATAACAGTGACTTCTGCCCTGACTTTCCTGTGCAGCAATAAGGAAAGTTTCAATAAAGTCAGCAGGTACTACATTTACAACTGCCCAAAGGACATACCTTCTCTTCCTAAATACATATTCACTGTGTCTCCCAGTATGAGAACTAAGGGACATCAAATGAATTGAGTAGAAGCCAGTTTCAGAAAAAGCAAAAGGGAAGGAATGCTAGATGGTCGGTGCCAGTGCTATAAATGCCAAAATTTAGATCTGTCTGAAGGAAGACTGATCTGACAAGTGAAAGAAAAATCCTCTGGGGGTTACTAAATACACAAAAACCCACACCTGTCTGACCAAGTACCTAAACTGAATACAGATGGAGTCTAGGACTTACTATTAATATGTTTGCCCTGTTTTTGCTCACTCATGGGCATCTGTTGGGCTAGGTCAACCTTTGATGTGACCCAGGACATCTCCTCCTATGCACACATTTGCCCTGAGAACTTGTTGAAACAGGAGGCTATGAGACAGCAGAGTCAGTCAGGATTCTGATTTAAGATTCAGCAGTATCACAATAGGACTGGACATCTCTATTGATAAACAGGATAAACAGCCTGTTGCAATAAGTTTGAATTTTAAGAATCCATGATCAGTCATGTTGGCTGTAGTTGACTCCAGAAGTTTTGCCATCTTGGGCCATCTTGGGCATAAAGTCTTTGGTTTAATGGTGACTGAGACAATATGTGTTATAAACTATGTTAGATACTTTGAAGACTTTAATATAAAAAAGTTTACACAATTCATGATGATGAAAAAATAACCAATTTTTTGATCACCATCTCATCACCTTCTATAGAAGCACCAAAAAATAGGAATATGCACAATTTTCATAAGAGAAAATTTATTCAAAGCATTAATGTATGAAGCCCAACACAGCTGCTAATACGATAAGGTGAAAAGCATCAGGAGATTCAAATATAAATTCTGCCTTTTTCAGCTATAAACCCAAGTGCTGCAAGAGATGATAGCTACAAGTTTTTGATAGCTTGCTTATTTTTTGTGTGTTATGAGATAACAGTGACTTCTTGTTATTTTAACAATCACAGTTAAAAATAACACTGTCTAAATACTTAAGAAATATCAGTTAATTCCTATAATCATTAAAAAAAATCAACATACTTCTTACAGGGTGCCACAAGCTATGCACAGATTGCACCGCTGATTGCCTATAAATGCAAAAATCTAGTAATTAGCTCCAAAACTTATTAAAATCCAAGAACACAAAACTAGCAAAAAGCAAGCCATTTATTTTTTTTCTTTAAGAACATGTCTCATTGATGAAACTTTTAAAGAGTGGGAATGTACATATTTTTGAGTGAGTTAATTTATTTGTTGGTATGGTGCTCTTCTATTGCCATATTTTTTCTGAGAAGCAAAAGCAGTCCTAATTCTCTTGGTAGTAGGAAGTTAGAAGTTTATTAAAATTTCTAATGGTTCTAGCAAAATAGATTCTGCTTGGCTGAGAAATGCCAGTTTCAGAGCAATAGGAAAACTTGAGTTCAGCGAAAAATTAATTTTTTTTGGTGACTAAATCAATTATTTTCACTGAGTTGTTTTAGTATGATTCATCTCAAATAAATATCTTTGTGTTTTCCAAACTTTGTGACTTGGATTGAGACAGTGTTTTCTGTTTCTTTGTTGGTTTTAGTCCTCTAAAGGTACACTTTTTGTAATGATGTTCTATTTTAAATAGAATAACTACATTTTTAAACATTTTGAATTATTTTCATTTTTGGTTGGCACAATGAATTAGTACCAAAAGGTTCAAGTAGACTTGATATAACTTTCAGCAATCACTTAGCAATGTTACATTTCTAGAACACCTCACTTCTCTGTAGAA
>JAVJGI010000057.1:39237157-39248929 GCA_035590275.1 Ibycter americanus | reverse complement strand
AGGTTGAGGGAGGTGATTCTCCCCTTCTGCTTCACTCTTGTGAGAGCCCACCTGGGGTACTGTGGTCAGCGCTGCAGGTCCCAACGTAAAAAGGACATGGACCTGTTGGAGTGAGTCCAGAGGAGGGCCACAAAGATGATCAGAGGGCTGGAACAGCTCTTTGATGAAGACAGGCTGAGACATTTGGGGTTGTTTAGCCTGGAGAAGAGAAGGCTCCCGGGAGACCATATAGCAGTACATATTCTGGTACCTAAAAGGGACCCTACAAGAGAGCTGGAAAATGACTTTTTGGAAGGGCGTGTAGTGATAGAACGGGGGAGAATGGCTGTAAACTGAAAGAGGATAAATTCAGATTAGATTCTAAGAAGAAATTCTTTACTGTGAGGGTGATAAGGTGCTGAAACAAGTTGCCCAGAGAGGTTGTGGATGCCTCACCCCTGGAAGTGCTTAAGGCCAGGTGGGGTGGGGATTTGAACAACCTGGCCTAGTGGAAGGAGTCCCTGCCTGTGGCAGGGGGATTGGAAGTAGATGATCTTTAAGGTCCTTTCCAACCCAAACCATTCTGTGATTCTATGATTTTATGGTTTAGTTTCTGTGGAATATTATGGAAGATCATACAGTATCTTCTGCTAAATCTTTGTTTTGAAAGAGAATAATAAAATGTGCTAAGTCATTTCCATTAACACTCTGCAAGGTTACTGCACTGGTGATTGTTGGTGTCTGTGCCAACTCTTCAAACATGTTAGAGTACATTTGTTGATTTTATTGGGAAACAGAATAGCTGAACTGTTTAACTGTTCTTATTTGGGTGTTTGCTGGGCTGGGCACGATAATCGATGCAACTTTGGAGACATTTGAAAAACTACCACACCCTGTATGTTCAATAACACAAAGTGTATTCTCCCAGTTTCTGTGTGAAGGGAGTTCACAAGCTTAGCAGCAGTCACCAGTTTGATTTTACAGTTAATACTAAACCCAGGTGAATATAAAATTTGTTCAATTAAAAAATAATTACAATTAGCTGTATAAACAGAACGTTTTCTGTGATAACTATGCTAGTGAAGTCATTGCCACCCATCTCTAAGTACTCTGCTTGTTAACTTTTGACTTTGAAAGGTACTGTGCTTTTGTAATACAAATATATTTGCCAATGAAATGGAGTGAACTAAATTGCTTTTGTGTTTTTTGTTGTGTATGTGGACTAGGCTGAAAGATATGCATGCTTTTGCCCTGGATTTGCTTCACTGGTTTACAGTAAGGTAAGTTGCATAGTGCAAGGCTAGACACGCAACGAGAAGTACTTGCAGAGGACAGCCTGGCTTATAATTACCTCTCGCATTTCAGATGCAGTATACTCATATTTCTCAGAAGGGCAAAAAACTCTGTTGTTGATGACTTACCTCTTTAATTAAGGATCCCATGTAAAGTGCAGTCAGTGGAGTTTGTTCTGCTGGTTTGACCACAACTGTGTTTCCACAAGCAAGGGCAGGGGCAATCTTCCAGATGAACATAACCAATGGGAAGTTCCACTGAAAGACAGATGAGAAGGTGTATCCGGTTTCTAATACATCACCAAAACGCCTTTGCTTTTTTTTTTGTGATAATAGCACAAATTTTCAACTGGGTAGTTGAACTCTTTATTGCATTCTTTTCAGAATGAAGATATTTTGAAAAACCAACCGGCAAGCCACGTTATACAATGGCCAGTGATTTTGGTATATCTGAGTTGAGGAGATCCAAGGTTTTAGCTCAAGAGACAATAATGTACTCCTTTAACAGAGCCTCACAGAAAGTTGCTGGATTAGTGGTGAAATTGGGATTTTTGCTATTTTAAATTATCACCTCTGTCATCAATTCAGTTTTCTAAGGGACACAAGGTAATAACATGTAAAGTTTCCCCTGCCCTCTTCCCTGGAGGTTTCACTGTCAGCTCTCTGTTGTGGTCAGTCCAGCCAGACTGTAGAGTAGCTGACTCCTTTGGTCCTCATATTCAGCAGTATGAGTGACAATGCAGATGGGAGAAAAATAGGTTATCCCTTTGAGAATATTTCTAATAGTTATGGAAGCGCTGAGCCCATGAACCTCAATATAGAAGATGCAGTGTGCCTTACCTTTATGAAAGTGGGGAAAACGGCAGTTAACAGTTACCTATTATGTCAGAAAGGCTTGGAGGAGTATACATGCAACTGTTCTTTATCTCTATCCTTATATCATTTCAGTCTCACCCCATCCCCAAAAATAATAGGAGCACAAATAACACAAATTAAGGATTACAGGGTTTTCTGGATCTTCCTCATTAAAGTGGAAATGTGTGAGTGGAAGGGAAATAGAAATTATGAGCTAGCAAAAGCATTCACACCATTGGTTAATGTAAAAATGTCCCACTTGGTGGGTCCACATTTCAATGGAGGAAAAATAAAGATATACTCAGAAGTCCTTGAACATTTTATGAGGGAAGCTAGTCCTTAAATAACTGCCTATACTTCCAGGAAGCAATTTTCTTTAGAAGTGGCCGTATCTAGTGTTTCTAGTTCTTTGGCGTATCTTGAGTCTGAGTGCTTTACATGAAATATCTTGTGCCTGGCCTACAAGAGAATCTAAACCAGAGATTCCCAAGATGTCCTGGGGTCTGGATCCAAACATATTCCAGTGATGTTCTCTAAATCAATGTGGTGGTCTACAGAGATGACAAATTTGCAAGCTCAAATTAAAGACCTCAGGAATCTGTGGGACCCACATGTCTGAGCAAACCTGATAGTCAAGCTGACTATTTCAGGATCTGATCAGCTGTTGAGCAGGTCAGGTCAGGCTGCTCATGTCTACCGTGTGCAAAGAGGTGGGTGGATTGGGAGTATCTAGTACATATAACCATTTCCACAGCAACCCACTGAAGCTGTCTATACCTCAGAAATAAATGTAAGAGTTGAGCTTCTCAGGATTTTGGATGTTCAGACTCAGGCAGGCCTTTTGAATCTTCACATAGAATAAGTGCTTCAAAACTGTAAATTTAAACACTCTGAGGAGGAGCTTGGAAACATACAGCTCAGTATCACTGTGCTTATTGGACACATTCTTTGCGTTGTTACTTGTACCATCAACATGGTGAATGACTCTTAGTCATAAACAAAGATCCAGCAGTCTGGTTGCTGTACAGAGCAGAACAGATATTCCAGGTCCTGAAGAGCTTATTGCTTATAGGCTTATATTACTCTCTCCTACTTGTTTATTTCTAATTCCTTCTGTTCCAGCAAAACAAAATTCCGTCTTTCAAGCTAATCCATCAGTCAGTGTTTTGAGATTTGTTTTCCCTCCATATAAAGAAAGGACAGAGACAAGGCTAGATTGGAGTCACTCATCAAACACTCCATGCTGCAGAATTTGATGAGTACTCAGGATAGCCTTTATCTTTCAGGACCGGAAATTTTCTAATTGGTAATATTGCACAAGTACACTTACATCGACAAAATTTTGAGAATATTTCCATTTGTAACAGTAACGTTTGTATTTTACCTAAATGTCTCCAACTTACAGGAATAATTTGGCCACACACACCAATAGGCTCACGTCTTGTAAATGTAAAAAAGTTTCCATCTAGGGGAAGAAGAAATAAATTAGATATTCAGGACAAAGCATTCGTGAGAAACAGTTAAATCAGAAAGAAGATAAAGTTGGATACCAAACTTAGCTGGATACAATTTTACTTATAAATGATATTTTCAAAATCTTAACTATGCAAAAAACTAACCATACAGTGCATCTGGATTCAATATCTACTTTCTTCATAGCTCCAAGGTTTGATTTTGCCAGCCTGACTGACTTTTTGCAATGATAGCTCTGCTTCTCAATATGGTATGCACAGCACATCAACGAGCATTCCTCATTGCTTTTTTCTTTTATCACCTTTTTTTTTTTTTTTTGGAAAGTGCTCTTTTAAAAGCTACTTGCAATCCTAGGTACATATCAGACATTTTTTAATATTAGATCTTAGCTTAAATCAAATCCATTAAGTATAAAATTCTCTTTGATTCAAATAAACATGTGTTGCATTAAGCCTAGTATAGAGATCTACGTGACGCAAAAAATTTGGAAGTATTTATCACTCTAGTTTTCCTTAATTCCTTCTTTATTACCATTCTTCATCCTTCTGAGAGAAGGCAGACAGAAACAATGTTTTCATAGACCTGCTTAATGGGAGAGGGAACGGAATGAAATTTCAGAAAATAAAGGAATGTTTCCTCATTCCTGTCTTTCAGTACTCTTCCTAATACATTATCCAATAACGGAAACAAATATTACTGTTCATGCTAATCTTAGCTTTAATAAGCAAATACCTGGTTTTCATTACTGTAGCATTGTATAAACTATACATTGCTATGCAAAAGTAACCTGCCAGACTTAGATGTACATACAGGCTAAAATCTTTTGTTCAATAAAGTACTTACTAGTCATGTATAGAACTAGAAATGAATGTGAATAACTGCATTAAATGTTTAAAACAAGCAGTACGATAAATCTTCAATAACCTGTAGTAAGAACTATCTAAAGTATTTTCCATTTGAGATATATTTTGTGTTTCACAACTTTTAGAAATAGGCGTTTTTTTACAGATCACATTGGCTTCAGTTGTGTACTTCTGTTATCTCAAAACTACTCACCCATTGGAACAGTATGCCCATGGATTTTATCAGCCCAGCCTGCACAGTAGCGTAACGTTTTGATACAGGCACCTAAATCCATTAGGTAGGCAGTGGAAAAGAGTTTCCCACCATCAATGGCTTCCATTGTCTGCAGAAAAGAGCAATTACAAAGTTAATATCAAATATGGATAGTAGTTCTCATGCTTGTACTTTGTAATTTAGCTTTTGGTTGTTCAGTTCAGAGGTTTTCAGCTTCAGTACAAACATTTGGATTAATTCCTCTCTGAAGGACACTTAGCATTTGAAAAACCCAAGGTAGTAATATACAAATGAGAAATTTTCATGATCACTCATTCACAGTGAGCAATGTAGATAACATGATCATGGCATGTTTGCAATGATGAGACATCTGAAAAAATCAACATTTTCCTGATCTGAATCAGTTGCACTGTTTTAATTTATATTAACTATTCTGCAAGTATAGATGAAAAGATCATCTAGGAGACTGTGCAAATAACTGATGAAATCAAAATGAGTGGTGTTCCTCAGTGTATTCACACTGACACCCAAGGTAGGCAGTAGTTTCCTGGAAACACCAGTCACATTAACTTAGGATCCTGTGCTGTTTAATTATTAAGAAACATCTTTCTGGTGCTTAATAAATCCCTGGTTAGCAACTTATATGACCAAGAAGACCCAAAGCATGCAATAAAATACCCTAAATATACCCGGAGTGTTTGTTGTGCAAAGGAGAGATCTGAGCTATCAAGAGCTCTTAACTGAGAAAAATTCACCACGAAAAATAAATACTTAGAAAAAACTCTCTTTTATTGGATAACTACAACTGAGTGAACTAACTGGGCTTATTTGAAGCCGGGCTTGACTCTCCATACCATGGATCTCCATGCCAGACAGATATAAACCTTTAGAATAAAGATCAGCAAATATTCATTCAACATCTATAACTTTTCAGCTGGCAATTCTGTTCCACCCACAGTGCTTTAACGATTCCATAGAGACACCAGCACCAAACAGGGTTGATTTCCAGCCAAGTCTAGGGACTGTGGTGAGGATTAATGTTGATTAAACACCCCTAATTGTTGGGACATCTAGTTAAAGATCATGTGCAGTCCTTAAATAACGTCAACATCTTGACGCTTCTAGCTAGAATTTTTTTCTCAAGTTTTCCAGTATGGAGACACTGGGGACCTTCAGCTTTGTGAACAATCCTGTCAAGATACTTAATAGGAAAACCCCAAATTATAGTTTCAAGAACTAGCCAGATCTTAAAAATATTATTTTCTTTTCAAAATTTGTTACCTTGTATGTCAAAGGTTCTTGAGTGTTTCAGCTGAGTCTACAGATTGATCCTGCAAGTACGATGTTTCACCAACAACTGCCCTGTGAATTCCAGTTTTAGATAACTGGACATATTGCAGATATCATACTTGGGAAGAGAACAGAACAAACGGAGGAGCTAGCGATGCTTGATGGCTTTCAGCAACAAGGAACTGATTAAATGAGATATATCCTTGCCATTCCAGGCAATATGTCTGGCACCGTTTTGTTCTTTTTGGATGTAGGAGAAAATTTTTCCCTGGCTTCAAACTCACCAGCTATAGCTTTTAACATCACAACAGACTGAAACCTAAGAAACAAAATTCTCAGTGGCTCTTTCAGTACCCTGCTTTGACTTATTCTTTCAGTAGCCTACCTATAGGGCTGTTGAGCTTCTGGAGCCTCAGAGGAGGCATCTTATCATTATATGAAACACTGAAATGGAATAATTTTGATCCTGGTCAGATGCACAAACACAGAAAAATACCTTTGCAAGGAGCTTTGGGATCTATTTTGACCTCTAGTGTTTACAAGGCTATTTGCGATTCTGTAGTACTTGTTCTGCAGTTAGGATAAGCTGTGAGTGGGGAAAATCTCTCTTCATTTCAAATAAGTCTGAAAAGCACTCAATTCAAACACACCTGATCTAAAAGGAAAAAGTAGTCAATAATGCGAATAAGGTGCAGGAATTAAAAACAAAGTCAGTAAAGTAGAAACTTGGGAGGAGCCCTAGAGAAAAACAGTACTTCCACATTATGAAAATGGCAAGTGGGAACAAAAATTAACTTAAAGTTTCAGCTTTCCTGTGGAAAAAAGATTATTTCTCCATCCTTTTTGCATGTGTAATGCCTTAGGCCGTACAATAAAGAAGTAAATGCCAACTTATGCAGTATTTAACTTACAAGGGAGCACACTTTTCCTATTAAAAATATAACTTAAAATTTTGTCTCTCTCAACTCCAATAAATCTAACATTGTTGAGGACAGACGTTCTAACCACCCAAGTTTCCTCCTGAGTCCCTATCAGGGTGACAAGATTCATTTAGAGAAATAACTTCGTTGAAGAAAAGTGTATATTTGACAGCTGCAGACTTTGGAGCTCAAGGAAATAACCCCACTTCCATTGAATTTTCATTTTTATTTTAAAAAACTGTTCGGGACACAAGCGTCTTCCTATACTACTGCCATAAAAAGAATAGAATGGGCAATAGATTGTTTGCAAGTTTTACTTATTTTGAAGGTTTGAATTTTATGAGCTTATTGGTGGTGTGATTTCTATCTAATGGCTAGGTAGTTCAAATTGTGGCTAGATCAGTCTGAGGGATGATCTGGAATGTTGGATACTCCTTCCTGCTCTAAAATTTTTGCGGCTGTTGGCAGAAAACCAGGGTTCATTTTAGGACGTTGCAAACAATTATCCTTCCTAAATGTTAATTGCAGAAAGTGCTTGAAATAGCAAAGAGATCATCCCAATGGTAGCAACATATGTGGGGTCTAAAACATGAGGGGGGATACTACACTTTAACAAGTTGGTAGTGCATTTTTTTTTAAATGTTCTTTCTTGCCTTACTGCATAATCAGTAGGTGGTGGTGCTACACCTTAAGTGTCTGCTGTTGAGGCTGGTAAAACGGCCAGTGCACAGTAGTTGGTAAAGACAGGACATCATCCCCACCTCCCCGTGGTCTTCCTACTAATAAGTAATTCATTGCTGCCTTTGGTTCTGGTTAAGGTTTTTCACTCATTGCCAGTTGCAATATGGAATTAATGAAGGACTAGTGATAACAAAATATATAGCCATGATATTCAGAATTTCTCCAAGTTCTGACTTGTACCATCTGTAAGAGCTGAGCTAGGCTTGAGTTTAGGCCTTGATTCAGGCTTTGATTTAGACAAGTGTCAAGCACGTGGTCTATGTTAGTGTGTCCTTAAGAATCAACAAATGAAATTGCATTGATTGAAGACGGCTTAAGCATCATTTGAAAGCTAATCAAATACTCAAGTACTTTGTGCGCATGGGGTGTTAATAGACCAGACTGCAAGTCATTTTAATGAGATCCATTTGCAACAGAGATGAAAAACAAGTATTGAGACAACCTGACTTTCCAAGGATTTAGCATGTCATGCTTGCTTATAACTTTCTTTAAAAATCGGGACATAAGCTTTTCTCCCAGTCTTTTTGTTCACGTATCATACTCACAGCTAAAATCAGCCGATCTCTTTCAATTAAGTCAGCTAGTTTACTCAAGAGCCTTCCTCGCTCTGAAGCATCCATTGTACGCCAGGGTGATCCAAGCTCAAAAGCTTTTCGAGCTGCTTTAACAGCCTTGTCTACATCTGCCTGTGGGGAAAACAGAGAAACTTTTACAATCAATAATCGATTCTGTGATCAATCTTGTTGGTTGTTAAACATGTGAGGTGTTCTGCAAGATAAATAAGGGACACCAAACCCAATTTAATCAGAATTAGTACAGTAATCTTAAATACATGGGTTATTTTCTTTCAAACACTTCTGTTATCATTTCAGCAATGTGAAGTGGTATGAGAAACAGATGGTTTCTCAAAGCTTCTAAAATAAAAACATATTAAGGAACTTTATTTTTAAACATTAGATTTTCAAACCTTCTGCCTTCTAGTGTCTGTAATTTGGGATACACCCACCAATTACACCGCTGATGTAAGTGTAATTGGTAAAAAAAGATTTAATCTTTTTTATATACAAAGAGATATCCAAATCTGTAAGTTAAATATTTAAGTACTCAACACCATCTAAAAGTATCTGGTGGTGCGCTGAACACCACATTAGCAAAATCTGTTCCTTAGAATGTTTCATAACAGGAACACAAATTTATTATTTACGAAAACAGTTCAATGCAGTGGTTTTTGAAAGATTTAAGGAACATTTGTATTTTAAATAATTTTAACAATTGACAAATTGACCAGGTTTAAAATGTTAAGCCTAAATATTCTAAAGTTTAAGCATTGTCTTTGCATTAAGCAAAATAATTTGTCAGTCCATTAATGGTGTTTATAGCATAATTTATTATTTATCATTTGGCTTTCATTATAGAAGGAAAATTAATCTACAATGAATTATATGAAACAGTTTCCTGTTTCTAGGATATAAAAAACTAAACTATGAAATCTATTGAGAAAAGGTTTTCATTACTTGGAATTCTATATTTCAAAATTTTTGTAAAAGTTTTTCCAGGAAAGCAATGACATAAAAAGGAGGTTTATTCCAGCTTTTTGTTGGAAACTAAAAACAAATTCCAAGAAAAAAAGATCTATACATGGCCCATTTCCCTGAGCAATTTGCATGTATTGGTTGGAGGATTTCTTTCAAACTTTTTTTTGTACTGCTGGTTGCTAGAGTCTCCTGCAGAGAAATCACTGTCAAGGCTGACTAGCTCAGCAAAGTTGACTAAGACAACACCAAAGTCAATTGTTCAAAATTTTAACCAGATTTTGGTTCACACCAAGATCTCATCACCAAGATTCACCAGAATCCTTAACCAACGTCGGTAGCCAACAGCTAATTTTTAAAAGCAGGGAGTGTCGGGGTGGGGGAAAGTGGCTTGGAAAGCCCAGCACAGATGTGTTAGGCAGGAGACCCACAGAACTTCCCAAGGTTCCTTCCAGGAAGTTTGGGAAAAGATGGGAAGGGTCTCTGCATATAACACAGCCATTACTATGGGGTAATACTGACCAGTCACTTTGATCAGGTAGCTGAAATCTATCAGATTAAAAACAATTGCATTTCTCCAGAATCTGTCAGAATGTCATCAAATACCTCATCACCTATCTGTGACTCAGAAAACTGCATTCAATGAATATTTAATTCTGGGGTTTTTCCTTGTCTCTATCACAAATACTTTACAGCTTTGCAATGTAACTTGGGAGGTATGCCTTGACCTTTACAGAAAAGAAGAAGAGGAAACCATGAGTTGTACTTGTATGAATGATATAAATTAAAACTAAATACAGTGTCATGTGTTCTTTCTACTACAAGTGCAAAAATAGTTAAAACAAACAAACAAAAAATCACATAAAGCTAATACAAGGCTGGGTATGAAAAGTAAGAAAAAAAAGATGTTCTTCAACAGTATGAAATTTGGGTACGTGAATCTACAATATGAGTATAAAGACTGATAGCTCCTTTCAGAACTAGTTGAGATGTTTTATAGAAGTACACTTGCTTTACATCCCACTGACCAGTTGTTGAGCTGCTTTATTATTACTAGGGGCCTTTAGGATTAGCAAACATAGCTTCAAAGAGCCATCAAACTGAAAGGAAAACAGTTCCCACCCACATATGTGTCTGTGCTTTGTAATCTCCACTTTTTTTTTTAAATACCACTGCAAGGCAGTGTACAGCCCTTTGTCAACCCTATTGTACACACAAATTAAATTCCTAAAATCTCGGTTCATTATCTAAAGACTAGGCTTTAGAATATTAGGTTCACAATGAATGTGTAATTTACTAGATTTGTACATTTCACTTGGCAATTTAGTTAATAGCAGTTGTCATTACACATTAGTTTGCAAAATTATTGGAGAGAAAGCAAACCCGTGTGTCGAACAGTATTATCTTTTTATTTAACGAGTTGTTAGATTGCTTGTAAGGAAAGAAAGCTACAAAAATTCTGAATGGGTAAGTGAACAGTTGCAGGTCATGAGTAATTTAATTTGAGGATGATCAAATATCAGGCCAACCTGATTTGCAGCATAGTTTGGTTTTTAAACACTGACTAGAGAAGAGGTAGAAGAAGTACCAGTTTACATCAAAAGTATATATGGTTCTAGTGGGATACAATTGAGAAGTTAACAGCATGCTTATGAAATTCTTTGGCTGAGGACAGAAAGAGCCTGAAATAATCTCAGTGACTGTGAGCACTGTATACAAGTAATTGGGACTAAAGAAAAGCAAGAAAAAGGCATTTGAAATACTCATGATTAGACATATGAAATTATCAAAATACAAATTCATGCAGAATTTCCCAGCCATCTGTCTTACAAAATGTTTAAAATGTGTCTTCACTATGACCTTCTTAATAAAGTGTGAGCACTACTGCTCATGTGCTAGACAGATAGCATTTGAGCCGAAGTTTATTAGGGGATTCACGATGAGAATACAGAACAGAGTAATTAAGATTCATTGAGCACAGGATGGTGAATGAACTGGGTTTCTTTGTATTTCTCAAAAAACCCATTTTATTTCAGAATGAATCTTTGTACTATACATTATAGTATTTAGATTGTGCTTGTTATATTGGCAGTAAATTTCTGGTGAACTTTAACACAGATAAATGGCTTATAAGTTTTATAATTGTTCTCATGGATAAAAAGGTGTTTAATGGACATTCTGCTGCTGGATTTAAAACACCCTTGTTAGAAATCTTTCCAGATATGCATATTTCTTGACTAAAGTTAACATCAAATGTCATTTTGTGAAAAATGTGTGAAAATTTTCTCAGTTTTTGATGTAAAAATTTAACTTTGAGGAGAAAATATAGAAAATGAAATAAATATTTGCAAGAACCAAACCAAGTAATTATAAAACCAATTTTATTTTCCATTACAGTCATCACTTTTTGTATACCTGTTACCTCGAAATAGAGCACAGCTCATATTTATTTCTCAGAGTTTATAAAAAAATTTCTTTTGTCATCAGTTTTAAAACTGTTTAAAGAACATTTTCTGTTCTGTTTAAAAGTGTACACCCCTAATTGACAACTTACATTTAAACTATATGGTAGCACTAGGCAAATCCTTTTCAGCGTAAAAATATATAATATAC
>JAVJGI010000057.1:39218601-39228788 GCA_035590275.1 Ibycter americanus | reverse complement strand
TGGAATTGTATGTTATTATTGACGCAGGAATTACATTTTACTGCTGTAATGAACCAATAATCAGAGAACATACTCTTTCTATTAGTTATTTATTTAAACCTTCTAATCTGTCAGTTAGTGGCTTTGTATCTACAAAGTCAGCTGATCTTAAGAAGAGCATGTTTCTATAGTACCTTTATAGTTGATTACCTTTCCCAGATATTCTGATCAAACTTTTGTGTTTTTACTCCTCATCTTTGTGAAGTTAGTGATTGCAAGATATGTGATAATCAGTTGCAATTTTTCTTCACTCGGAGTGGCTAACCCTTCTACACTTTCTGATATTCCACATGCAGCTTGGCAAGAGAATGTGCTGCTGTTTTCTCTCCCCAGTGTAATTTGACAACATAATTAACTAATCTGAGTTTCTCTGACTAAAGGAACATCACAGGGCTTAGTGTGTGTGAAAGCATCATGACAGAAATCACTTGTCAAACAATCATTGTCTAATTCCTCAGTGTTGACTAAGTAAAATATTTACTAGTATATTTTTAGCCAGCTACCAACACTCATTCAGTTCATTGGAATATCTTTAAAGGAGATTCAGATACGAAACCAATTCAAGATCACTTTGTAGTTCAGCATCTACACCAATTTAACTGTTTTAAATGGATTCAATTTAATTCCTGACATTCAAATTCCCTGGAATGCTTAGTTTTATGCTATATGTGAAAGGTATAATCTGAAATGCAGCTAAAACGACGTGTAGATCCATAGACATATGGAAATAGTTAAATTATCTCTGTAAAAGGCCCAAAATGATCCTTCTCATAGAAAATAAAATAGAGTGTTAGGTAAAGACGAAAGTCCTTGGAACATCTTCTGCAGATCTTTCTTCAGATCCTTGTGTGATGGCTGTTGATGTTATGCCATGCTAGAAAAAGAGAAAAATAGTTTCCGGAGCTGAGGGATCTGCTGATGTCCAAGGTGCTTCAGACAGAAGGTTAATACATCAGCAGTAATTAATGCTTCCCTCATCTTGATCTCTCCAATGTAACTAGTCAAAACAGTCCCACACCCCTTGTTCTAACTTGTATGGGACAGGAGAGGAACAGGATGGGTAAGAAGAGAAGAGTGGAAAGGCTTTATTAAATTGTGGGATGACTGCTGGGTATGGGATGACATTTCTATTATCCCACCTCCCTGCCCCTCATTACACAGTTGTGGCTTTCAGACAGTCCTGTGTGATATTTGAAGAGAGGAGGAAAGCACTGCAAAAGCCAAGCCTCTGCAGGGGTGTGCTGGATTTCATTACTTGTAGGTACACAGTTTTGCGAACAAGTGCATTGCATTTCTGCAGAATTACACATTATATGCAGTTTTTAAGGAAATGGTATCTATTGTAAAGGCAAAAGGAACACACATTTGCTGCGTGACGCTTTCCTTAATTGTACACTATAGACATTTCAGCCATGCTGGCTGCCTTGTGGTTGTTTTTGGTATTAATGGAATAGGTTTTTGCTAACCTAATATTTTAGAAAGGTAGAAACGTGTACAGGAATTTATGTCTTGCATTTTTAGTTATACCAGATTTTGGAGCTTGCATTTTACTCATATTAGTTGTTTCCCTTCGGAAAAATAAAATATCAAACAAGTAGGACTGTATTTTCTGGAACACCACTGTGACCTAGGTACTAAAGTATCTTCTCTGAATTAAGCTTTTTGTTGGGTTTTTTTTTGAGACAGGAAGAGCAGTAGAGAGCTATCACATGGCAGAACTCCATAGCTTTCATGGCCTGTTAAATATTTACAAAGTAAGGTCCTGCGTGATTTATTCAAGAAAGACATGCATTGAAATCTAGTTAGGTTTTTTCCATGAAAAACATAGGATAGAGTGGAATTCAAAAGGACCAATCTAGATGATTGCTGCACACTTTGCTTTTGGAAAAGAAAATAAGCAGTGGCTCTAGAAAATAAAATTTATTTCCATTGCAATGGTAATGAGAAAAAAAACGAACAGTAACCAAAGAGCCTCCAAAGAGAAGAGGTCCTTTCTGATCAATTATTCTACCCGGATGTTTCAGAGGGCAGAGTTTCAATGTTTTGTGCCAACAGTTTGTTCAAAGTTCTTGCAGATATCTGTGTACTATGATACAAAACAGGCGAAAGTCTTTTCAAGCTGGGAACACAAGTCTGGATTCAGACCTTCTTTATCTGTGTATATCTAACTGCATATGGAAAGATTTTACTATTATAAAAAGTTTATGGTAATGTTGTGTGATTAGTGATAATAGGCTTTACCTGTTTTACTGGTAGTTACTTGGTTAAGCTGAAAAACAGATTCATTGCCTCTAAGAAAAATATGTGAGTGGAATAAATTTCATTTTAGCTTCATTTTCACACATACCTTTCCACATAAGCTTATTTGGTATAATTATTTAAATCTGTTTGTAATAATGATGCAATATGCTAACATTTTAATTTGTTCTTGCTGTTCTGAAAAATCATATAGTAATAGAAACTTTTCCTTCTTTGCTCCATTTATACTTTCTGATAAACTTATCACTGCAGAAAGTTTGTTTCCGGAGAAAAACACCCCCCACCCCAAGTGAAATATGAAAGGATTCTATCACGCTTGCACGCTTCCTGAAATACCTAGGTTAAAAGCATGACTGAGCATTAATTGTTAATATGTATAACATCAGAAACAGGTCAGAATAAACGTTTTAAACACTGATTTATAGTTGCTTCCGTGGCTCAGTTATGATTAAAATGAGCACAATCTACAGTCTGAGCTGAATGCATAAGAAAAATTAAGAAACGCAAATTCTACTAACCTTGGTGTATTTAATTTTCAGATTTTTGAGTGGTTCTGGCACCTCTGGCAAAACCGGAGCAGGATTGCTGTCTGAACCTTGCTTCTTCATATTCTCAGTTGAGGAGTTTGACGACGTTCCTGAAACAGAGGTGAAATGGGGTGTAAGGGAACCACAGTGATTTTTGTCCTGACTGAGCTCTTAGCTTTATTTGTGCTTTTTTATCTGTACCAGCTATGGCATATTTGCATGCAGGAATATGATTGGATGAAAGAATTCATTGCAAGGAGAAAATGACACTACTTATTTTTAAGACCAAAAGCAACAGCCTTTTCACCGAGCTGAGACCTCAATGAAGGAAATGTTGCTGAAACAATCTGCTTAGCCAGACACCACGGATTTCTTACTGGGGAACACAGTTTAAAGCTTCCTTGTCTTACCTGTAAAATTGCTTTCTCTTAGCAGGCAGGTCCCCAGATTTTAGCTGAAGTTCTTCACGTACTTGAAGGCAGCTCTGAAGGTAAAGACAGACTTATGAGGTCTGGAAACCAACTAAGCCCTTCTCACTGGAGTGTTGGGAAGAATTCCCAGAGCTGGAAAGTGTTTACTAAAAAACAAGCCACCTTAAGTTATGCTTTAATATGTTCAGAGTACATTATAATTCCTGTAATTAATACCTGCTTTGGAGATCACAGAGATAAGAGATGACTATGGTGATAGAAAATCCTTCACATGCTTTTCCATAAATGTGAAGGTAGGACAAAAGTGATTGATCCAGAAAAAACATTCTGTGGGTAGAACCAAGCAAAACCCTGTTGGTTTTTTTTTTTTTTCAAATAGCACTGCAATTTTAAGGACAAAATTTTTACTTCAGTGCCCTTTGGAATATCTTGTTTGTATCTTTCAAAACAAATTATTTAATAGGCAGGACTTTCCTATGTAAGGTGGAACCCACTGGTGCCTATATGTCCAGTTCTGATCATTCAATGAGAAACGTATCGCTGGTAGAGGCAAATAATTTTCTGAGGCACAACAAACTCCTTTCATCATGAAGTCTTATCTTTCCTGACGAATGGTATCACAGAACCAACTGGGACTGAATTAGCACTTTTTTTTATATGCTGAGCTTCTGATATATGCACAGTGGATTTGTGCTATAGAAATAAAGAGAAGTGATCTTATTGCTTTCATTGAGACTACACAGATGCTTGAAAAACTCACTGAGTTAACTCATGTATCAGGCATCATCTAAACCATGTGGCAATGGAAGCTTTGTTGCTTTTAACTGATGGATGATATAGGACATATCATGAGAGGATCTTACGATGCATTAGTTATATGTAACACATTTTCTGATTTAAAGAGCATGATATAATTATCATTGATGATATTTGTGTTTGGACATATGGTTGGAGCAAGAGTTTCTGGCTTTTAGAAAAGTCCAAGTAATTTCTGGATAAGAGAGAATTCTACCCACAACAGTCATCTCTCAGGGTGGACTTGGGCTGGTTTCAGCCACTCACCGTATCAAGTGAATGAAGGGCACCCATTCCCATTACTGTAATGCCATGATATCCAAGGTTACCAGCTCAGTTACTTCCTTTTGGATGCATCCTTCAGCTATTCTGCCTCAGCTGGCCGGCTCAAGCAGTCCCAATGTAAAATGGTATATTTGGGAGTTTTGTGAACAGCACTTTCAAATCTTAACTTTTTGGGTTACAGTGTTGGCCTGTCTTAAGTAATGTCATTGAGTCTCATGAGAAAATACAATGTCTAAATAGGGTTTGTTCACTATTATTTGGAATATAGCTTTTCAACGTGACCTTCATGCAGCAAATTTTTGTGCTTTTCCTTTTTCTTTTTGTTTGGTTTGGGGGTTTTGTTTGTTTGTTTGTTTGTTTTTGTTTTTTTTAATTTCCATGTAATTTTATGACTCAGACACTAATAATCTTCCTGCCACTCTTTTCTCCATTAATCCACAAAGAGTTTGTGTCTGGTTAATTCACCTGCTAATTGCTCGCATTTGCCTAACTTAAATATAATTTAACTGAGCCATAAGCCAGATATTAGTGGAATTGCCTGGTTTCAAGCAAGAGAAAAAAATCTTTCTTCCAAGCAGGAGCGTTCTAAATACATTCTCGTGCTCTAAATACTCTCATATTTAGGTACCATTGCATTCCTGAGGTGTTTTTAAAACGATTAAGCTAGAATTGAATTACAACAACCTTTTTGGAAAATGACAGCATTTATCCTCCTCCCATGTCTATAAGGACAGCCTGAAATCTGCTTAGACAGGCTTTAGAAACAGTACCCTGGGTGAAAAGTTTCAACTTTTCCAAACATGCTCGTAATCATTGTTTTATTTTCCACACTATTGATTCATTTAACACATACTTTACCATGTTTCTTTCCTTTCTGTTTCCCTGTTTCACTCTTGGATTGCATGAATCACCTTCACTACCATGCTTCCTGTGAGTCCTTTCTTTTCTCTCTAAGCCTTTTGTATTGTTAAAAAGGTCTCATCTTCTAAAAAGATTACTTGCTAGCTTGAGCAATCTGCTTGTTCTGTGTCGGGCCTTATCGGCTGAGGGCTGAGACTTGCTCCAAGTAGTACCATTAATGTCAATAATTCCTTTAACTTCTCTGTGTTATCATATCTGTGAATGCCTGACTCCCCCCTTTTTTCAAGGAAATTTGAACTGTTGCTTAGCCTAGCTGTTCATGACCATCCCAATCGTTTCCCAGCCAATAACTTTCCTATTCACTTTCAGCCTAGGATTCCTTTTAGCCTAGTGTAGGAATTATATCCTTTTCCTCATATCACATTTGCTGTTTATTACAGCTTCCTGCTGGTTTTGTTCTGTATCTTTTTTTCCCCATCCTGCATCACTAATGTTACACATTTCATCTAAATAAAGATGTGCACTTTAAGCACTATATATTTTATAGAGTGTACTATTCTTTCAAATAGTGAATTATAACACTCATTACATTACAGTTATATTACAGATATTGTATATGGAAGTTTACATAGCTCTGTTGTTAATATTTGCTTTGAAAATATTAGATTCTACCTAATTTTTTCCTTTCCCGTAATCAATTATCTGACTGTTACTTATTGTTGCCTTTTCACTGCTAAGGAATGAACCTTATCCACTCCTCAGCTCGGAGAACAACATGACATATTATGTGACTATGTGATAGTGCTTTTTACACTTTAATGCATAACATTTCTCCCAGTTTAATCTTACTGAGTTCCCCTATTCAGTAAAAGATCAAAAAGGAACAAACAAAAGGTAATGGTTCACCATGCAAGTTGTAATTAAGCTATGAGATGCCTTGCTGCATGACATTGGCTGTGCTAAAACACAAGATTGAGGGCTGCCTGAATTATGTCATTCTGTGTCGGTAAGTTAAATGAAAGTCTTATGCTGGAAGAATCTGTAAATCATTTGTCCATGTGTTTCTTCATAAAGATTAAGAAAAAATAAATTAGTAACTAAACAAAGAGTTCCAGAGTACTAGTAACCTTTCTCCTTAGGTGTGATTATACAGTGGGATATCGCCAATGTCATTAGCAGTTACTTTTTGATTGGATTCATTGTGGTCTAGGTGGGCAAACTGTTTGACCAATATTCTTGAGATTCATTGTGGTCCATATTCATTACATGAGATACGGTTCAATACCCAGCAGCACACAGACAGCAGCAGAGCTTTAGCTGGCCTAGCTGGCAATCCAACTACTGAAATCAGTGTGTCAGAAGAATCAGCCAGAGGTAACCTGTGACTAGATTGTCTCCCATAAGCTCAATACTAGCACTGTCTGAAATGTCCTGGCCTTTCTTAGCTGCCCGAGGTGTCAGTCCAGGAGAGTCCTGTAAGTCCTATATCACCTTGCCAAAGCAGTATCAGTGTCTTCAAAACCCTTGTGCAGCTCAGATGGCACTCGATGCTTATGTCAAAGGAAATGACTTGACCAGAAGATTTATGATTCTGCTTGCTATTTTTATATTAGTGCATGCTGGGCTAATACAGTCTGAAAGCCATATACTTGTTATAGAAATTCCCTTTCCAGCATTTAATAGAGAAATATTTACTCTACATTGTAGAAAAAGATTATTCTGAGAATAGAATTATCTCTTACCCAGAAATTACCTTGACTTTTATAAAGGCCAGAAGCTGCTGGACTTTTTTTCCCAGAAGTAGACAGAAGTTTGTCTTTTTCAAAGGAGTATTTTCTCTTCCACTCCCCCCCTCCCCCAAACAAAGAAAAAAAAACACCAACCACAAAAAACAACCCAACCCAAAACCCCAAACCCAAAATCACACCAGACACCCTATATCTTCCTAGTTCCCACAGTCTGGGGGTCTGTGTCTCCATTCTCCAGCAGCAGGGGACAGGTGACTTACTCTTTGTCTAATGCTGGGATTGTAATCACAAAAGGAAGAAATTCTAGTCCATAGGTTTCTACAGAAAGCAGACCTTGCCCTTCAAAATGCATGTTTGATCATTAAAGAAATCTGACTATTATCTTGTACTAGACATGCTCAAAGCTACATAGATCGGATAAGACTGCATATATTTAGCATGGACTACCTGTAATGTAGGACAGTGCAAGGATTTTATTGCAGGTAAACAGACAGTAGATATTCTCTACTTTACTTTTTTGTCATTTACAGCTCTGGGAAAATTCCAAATTCCATATCTTTGGCATCTGATGATCTATCAAAATTACACCTTGAATTCCATAACAATTATGCCTTCTAAAAGGTGGCATAACAAGTAAGTTCTATAAAGTCACTGCTGCTATAATTCCAAACACTTAAGGTGAATAATCTTCCATGGTGACTTAGAACACTGTTGTAAAAAGTTACCTGGAACAGGAGATGAACAGGATAGGCTGCTGCGATTTGCGGTTTGGTAGCTGAAATGTATAATCTTTGCTGAATTTAGACAGTCTTCAATGCTTAAGCGTATGTTTACACTTTATAAAACCTTATCACAAAAAAATCACTTGAAAAATCTCTGTTGAAACAATATCACTGTTACTGAAAATCCTGATCAGCTAAACCAGTTCTTCCAAAACAAGATTATACATGGAGTTAAGAAAGGGAATTATTCAGTGATTCATACAGATCACTTGCCGGTACTGGCAAATGCTGGCAAAAATTTAGGAGTAGAAAGTGTAAGTGTCAAAATCACCAAAATATGTTAAAAAAGTGAAAATCATTGTATTTATGAAATCACCGGACTCTTGCTCTGAATTGCTTTATTCACTTTGTTAATATTCTTTATGACATCCCATTAATGGCAGTAGAACAGAAACAGTGGTCACTGTTCAGCATGATGTGGAAAGGCAGACACATCAGAAATTAGGCAGAACTGGTGTGAAATTTGTGCCATCTTTGCCTGTCTAAACTGAAAGTCCGAATGTAGATGGGTTGTACAAGCTCTGATAACTCTAATTGTGAAGCACTGAAGTCAAAATGACAAGATTTTCAAGGCTACTGCACAAATTCCTTTGGCTGTTGTGGCACACTGAGTATCCTGCATTTCTGAAAACCAAAGTGTTTCTTTTATGTAAATACAGGTATCTCTGAGCACAATTAGCAGTTCTTTAGTCATTATAAAATTTCTGTGAGGTATAAACTCATAGAGTGAGGCAGCTGACAGATGCATAACTATTTATTCGAGTTTGAAATTTGAACTCAGTTAAAAATACTTCCCTTTTGCTATATGGATGATAACAGTGTATTGAAGAAATGTTCTGGAGGATATCTCTCCATAATGCTTCAACAAACAAGTCTGAACACACATGATAATACTAGCTAATATTTGACTGATTTATGCGAACACCTTTGCTCCAGTAATGTCCAGATTTAACCTGTGTTGGTTCATTACAACAGGGGCAGAGGCAGAACAGGAAGTAGAAAAACTAGTGCTACTAATTTAGTAATCTTGGTACCAAAAGATATTGCATAACTTCTGGATATCAGTGCTTGGGCTGATTGTGGATGCTGTCATGAAGCCTATTCTCTGCTGAATCCATAATGACACTTTCATCTTATGACACTTTCTGCAGGTAGGGACAAATAAGCATTTCCTCTGCTCCTACACAGAAACTTGTGCAACCACAGTTGGATTATTATTTTTTTTTTCATTCATAGAGACCCACCTGCCAGTGGAGCAAGAGAATTTCTTCTGATTTCATACACAGATCAGGCACTCTCTGACTGTAGGCTGAACACAGACTTTTGTAACAAAGTTCAGGATAATTTCACCTTTTCACCATAAATCCTTCTACAGCAGACAACAAAGTATGACAACAGAGCAAGAGAGAACAGGACACCTAGAAAGGAAGCCTGGGGCTCAGAGTGGAACCCCCACTTACTGTTGCATGGGCAGCATAATCCCCGAGTGCACGGTTACCAAGGTTAACCTGTGGACTGGTGATGCTGCAATCCAAGTTTGCTGAAGAAAACCAGTGGAAAAACGCTTCTAGAAAAACAGTCATATTTCTGTTGTTTGATTTTGGTGGGGTGAGACAATACATCATGATTAGTCCAAAGGAATGGGGCACACCAACAAATGAATGCCACACCCACACAGCTATATATGCCTGAGCTAGCCATACAGCAACTGTCCATAATCAGTGGTGAGAAACAGGACATTTTAAAGCCTAAATACTTTCACTCCAAAGGGGATATCTAAAGTAGCTTGGTATCCTCGTAAACTGCACAGTATCCCATAGATGAATAATTACTGTTGGTGGCTATAAAGGAAGTCCTCTCATCTAGCTCTGATACAAATACTTACGGGAGATATGTACGGCCAGGTGATATGGATTTCACTTTATTTTTTTTCCCTCACCATAGGGCGAGGAACCCATATCTATCATTTAAGAACTATTATATTTCTTCTGTAGTGTAAATAAAGGTTAACAATATCCTTGTGTAGACAGCAGGCCCTCAGGAGAATATAAAGATATCCTGTCTGCTGATGAGTCCTTGCTCCTTAAAAGATTGACTGGGAGCCAGGGAATATATATCTAAAATATAGCTGGGTTTACCTAGAGCAAAATGCTTTAATGGAAGTGTATATCAGTTTAAATCTGGACTTGTGCAAAACATTTCACTCTGTCCTGCACAACGCCTTTGTCTCTAAACTGGAGAGACACATTTTTGATGGATGGACCACTTGGTGCGTAAGAACTTGGCTGGATGGTCGTGCTCAAAGGGTTGCTGTCTATGGCTCAGTGTCCATGTGGAGACCAGTGATGAGCAGCATTCCTCAAGGGCTGGTATTGGGACTGCTGCTGTTTAACACCTTTGTTGGTGACATGGACAGTGGGATTGAATGCACCCTCAGGGAATTTGCTGATGATACCAAGC
>JAVJGI010000057.1:39178141-39193181 GCA_035590275.1 Ibycter americanus | reverse complement strand
AAACACCTTTCTGCAATTGGCTTTATCTGATTTCTGTTCATTAAAGCGGGACCAGATAAACAAGGAGGAGCAACAAATTCCATGCTACCGGAAGTTATCACTGTATAGTTAATTGACTGCATTTCATAGGAAAAAATCTCTATTACGCGCAGTCTTAAATTCCACTGGGAAAGTAATAGAAAATGTGCTCCAGAGCCCATCTGCATTTTCCTTAGATAGCGACCAGGACTTCTGAGGGCACATGTCTGGCAGGGAGTGGGGAGCAGAGAGCTTTTCCTGTGCAGCTGGGCACGTCTCTGGCCTTACAGTAGACTGCCAACATCAGTAGAATCATGGAATCACAGAACAGCCCAGGTTGGAAGGGACCTTGAAAGACCACCTGACCCAAACTTCCATGAGAAGAGGAGCCTAGATGAGGTTATCTAGCACCCTGTCCCATCACATCTTGAAAACTCCAGGAATGGGGACTCCAGCATGTCACTGGGGAGGTTGTTCAGTGATTGACTGATTGCAGAAAAATTATTTCTTATGTTGAGATGAAACCTCTACTGGTGCAACGTGTACCTCTTGCCCCTTGTCTTCTCCATGTGGGTCCTTTTGAAGAGAGAATCTTTGTCCTCTTTGTAGCTGCCCTTTAAGTACTGAAATACTGAGATGAGGCCTCCCTGAGCTTGTGCTTCCTCAGCAAGAAGAGACCTAATTCTTTCAGTCTTTCCTCATCGAACAGGTTCTTCAGCCCTTTGATCATCTTTCTGCTCCTCCTTTGACCCTCTCCAGTCTTTCTTGAATAACAGGGACCAGAACGGGACCCGGTACTCCAGGTGCAGCCTGGCAAGCACTGAATAGAGCGGGACGATCACATCTCTGTCCCTGCTAGTAACCCCCCCTGAGGATGCAGCTCAGGATCCTGTTTGCCTTGGTTGCTGCAGTGGCGCTCTGCTGACTCCTGTTCAGCTTCTTGTCCCCCAGGACCCCCAGGTCCCTCTCAGCAAGGCTGCTCCCCAGCCACAGATCGTGGCATGTGCTGGACTCTTTGGTTATGTCATCCCAGATGCAGGACTGACCGACACTTTGTTAAACTTCGAACAGTTCTTGTTAGCCCACTCTTCCAGCCTGTCTAGTTCTCTCAGAAAGACAGTTTTGCCTTCTGACGTGTCCACCTCACCACCCGGTTTAGTGACATTAGCACACTTCGTGAGGATGCCTTCAGTCCCATCATTCGGGTAATTTATGAAGATGTTGAACACTGTGGGGCTCAGTATGGATCCTGGGGGAGCCTGCTTGTGATAGGCTGCCAGCCTGAGTAAAAATGCTAGTTCTTTTAAACAGAAGTCTCTCCAGAATTGTTCCTTTCGTTCAATGACTGCCTCACAAAATAAGGACTCAAGGTCGTGAGTTAAAATTGCACCAATTCTTCCTTTTCTTTGTGACTTGTATTATTCTGTCATATTCTGTACAGTTGATGTATACAGAATATGACTTGTGTGTGGAAAATACAGTCTTGTATGGAAAACACTGAGGACTATACCCTGAGATTAACAGTTCCACCTTTTCCAGTTTCATTTGCACATTAACATTATCAATTACACATTGCCCCACTTTTCTTTTGCTCTTAGAGTGTATTAGAGTATTACATTAGCTAACTGCTACTGTTAGTTCACTTTCTAATTCTCTAACATAGTTGTGGCCTTCAAGTAAACTGTTTAGAAAAAGAAGTGAAAGTAACAAAAAAAACCAAAACAAACAAAAAAAAAGAGTAAAATGTGACCTATTTTATTGCCAAATAAATTAGGCTTCAACATTAAACTTCCATTTAGAAGCCTTGTTCTCTAGGAAGAAGGAAGCTGCTGTTACTTGTTTCAGGTAATGTCTAAGGCATTTGTTTTTGTTTCTATGTGATGAACAAAACAGCATTACCCCTGGACTATCTGTTTAAAAGGTGCAAGATTTTCACATAAACTGCAAGGAAAAAGCTGGAGGACAAGATGAGGGGAAGCCAGGACTGAAAAGGAGTTCCCATTTCTGCTCTTGCATCACAGTCAGGCCAAGCAGGGCCAGACCTGAGGGAAACCTGTTTCAGTGAAGAGCATCCAAGCGGAGGCACGTGTTTCCACTAGTGATGGTGACTGTTTCAGTTGAGGTGACTTTTAGTTTAGGTACAGTAAGATACAGTTCTCTGGAAGATGAACAGTTCTGCCACCAGGCAAAGGCTTGTTTTCTGTGGAACATGAGAAGGGATGAAAAGTGTCAGAAATTCGCCTTCAATGTTTTAAAAATCATAAATGAATGACTTCACTGTCTGGAAAACCTGTGCCTGAATTTTAGCAGGCAAAAAACAAAGACTTTTTTCAGATAGTTGCTATTAATTAACACTGATATTACTATTCCTGTCATAGATAACCATTTTTCCCACTCTCTTTTTGCAAACGGTGTGAGGGCAGTGAAAAAAACTTTATCTAGTGTAAGATTAAAGAAACCCAACCCTGTCTAAATTTTATATTCTGTCAGTCCAGCTGACTTAGCATCATGCTGCCACTATCTTGCATTCCTACTGTGAAGCCTCTCTTTTTTTTTTGTTATTATTAGGATATCTTTTCCATCATTCTATATATGGAATAAACACATAAGAAAAGATTAAACTCCAAAACTACAGAACTGAAACAAGCAATAGTCAGAGAGCTGTAAAACTAGTATTGGATTAGAAGTAAAATGTTAATGTTTCCTGTAAAGCAAAATATTATTTTATGTTAATTTTCATGAATGCTTTTTACATCTGCTCAAATGAGCACAGTAGAAATAAATTTGTCTAACGAGCTTGAAATTTCCATGTTGGCTAAAAGTTAATTCAGTGGCAGTTCTCACATGAGGGAGAAAGCACATGAAACTGCAAAGGGTTAATGTGAGAGCTGCAGACACCTGAAAAACATGAAAGAACTGAGAACCTCACATAGGAGCACTGCATTTATCTTATATATAACCTACTTTATGATGAAAAGAGTTTCGTTTTTAAAGCATCTCTGTGTTGTAATGATACAGAGAAGGTCAAATTTCTTCTGGAACAGTGATATCAAAAAGGATATATGAAGTAACACCAGAGTTTCGTCACTGTCAGAGACAATGAGAAAGCCATTATCAAGGTGGACAAGCTAACCATCCTAGGAACCGGTGGATTTCAGGTGGGTGTCTTGGGTAGCTAAGATCAACACATGAGATGTGCTTACAGATGAGTTATGTTTTCTAGAAGTTTTCCTAAAGAGTACTTGGCTTCTACGATAAAGATTCTTCCCTGTCTTCCATGGTGAGGGAAAAGTATTTTTAAATGAAGTTTCCGGATAGTGTGATTTTCCTAAATTTTTAGTATTTGCTCATTCAGTATACCAGCCTTTAATGTGATTACAGTCTTGTTTAATTTTTTTTTGTTTGGTTGTTTCCATGTACCTGAGGAATAGTATAATAAAATTATCAGGGATTTATAATGTTGCTGTGATGTATCATGAGCATCTTTTAGAGGGACAAACCAGAAAAAAATTTGCACAATAGAACAAGTCAGAATTCCGTGAAAATAAAGCGGCGTTGTCCTTTTTTTTCTTTTTTCTCCCCCCCCTCCCCCCTCTTTTTTGTCAACTGAGGATGACATAAGTACCCTTTTGTCAGCTTTGGTGTTTAAGTCTCAATTTTGATCTTGCTTAAACTAAAGTTTATTCTTTTTTTTTTTTAAAGATGTGCTAATATGCATTAGTCTCTTCCAAACCAGGAAACGGTTTGGGAGCCGATAAGGTTAAGGCTGGCGTTCCTTCAGTTTAAAAATAAAAATAAAGCAGAAAAGTATGAGAACTGCTGGAAAACACCCCAATTACTGACCTGTTCTCTAAGAAATCGGGAACTAAAACCTACTGTATTCAGTACAATTTTCATTTTTCAGTTCTTTCAATAGGATCTAGATATCTCGACAGTCTCAGTGAGAGACATGTTTTTGCATTTTTAGCTTCAGAAATACAATTAAATATTTGGCCCAAGGAGATGAGAAACAAATTGTCAATTCCCTAATCTCAGCACATCCTTTACTTGAATGATTCTTACAAAAATAAAATGAAAATGACATTTTGTTCTTATTCGTACTTTTGTCACTTTTGGTATATTGGTTAATGCAATTAAAGTATGTAACAGCTGTTATTTTTAATGTTGTTTTGTGAATAATTTTAATTAAATTTTATTCCCAGCCTTAATGTCAACATTAACAGTAAGTAAAAACCAACTGCCTAGTAAATAAATTAATCTTTTTCTATCTCTTACAGAATTGAAAACAGATATAAAGGTAGCAACTTGACCAATTGCATATGAAGCCACGAAACTGCTTCAATAAACTTGCATAGACATGAGATTAAGTAAAGGAAGGAGTTAAGTTATAAGTTTTAGAGTCAGACATTCAGAAAAGTTAGGAAAAGAATAATTAGAATTGTGTCAAACCTTCAACACAAATATAATTTTTTCACATAAGGGTTGTATAAATAGTTAACAAAGCTAACCAATAAAGTTAATAAAGAAGTTATTCCTTTTTGGACAGTTTATTTTATTTTACACTACTATATATAAAATATGTAATTGCTTTACGCTAGACAGATTGAAGCTGCAACACAGTTCAAAAATCTCCTTTGACTTATAACAGCTTTGGCTCATTATATGACTTCCATTCTTTAAAGCCGATCTAAAACTGCCCTTACCATCTCATCACTAAATACATCAAAATTCTTACTGCAGTAGAAAATCAATTGGTGGTCTATGTGTGCATCCTGCATATAGCTTGTATATAGTTTTTACAGATATTTAGGTTTTTTTGTCTCCCTGTTGTGGTCTGACGCTGGTCCAGTCCTGTCTAATGCTTGGACTTACTGTCAATGGTGCTGCATCCTGGAGTGGTATGTTCATACTAAACACTCACAATCACCCTCTTCTTTACCTACTCTAGTGGTTTTTCTCTTGAGCATTGTCTCCATAATGCATCTACATTTTAGTGACATCTATATCCTTGTTTCTTTTCTCTTGCATTCCCTTCCAATGGTCTTACTGCAGAAAAGTGGACTAACAGCTTAATTGAAACAGGCCATAAATACATTAATGGCTCTCAGGAACAGACATTATGTTCCCAGCAGTACATATTTACAATACACTTATCAATCTGTTTGTATAAAAGCACCACCATAGATATGCTTCATCTGTAGAAAGTGTTCTTTTGGATAGGTAATTCAGACCTAGAAGCAGCACATCATGAAAAGACGTGCAGATTTAAAAAAAAAAAAAAAAAAAAAGTTGTGGATGATATCTTCCAAATGCCAGGTCAGTGCTGGAATAAAACTTGTTTTCAACTTAACATGTAGGCAGTAACATTAGGGACCTGACTCAGTTGACTGGTGCAAATAAACCACTCATAACCCAAAGTAGCTATCTTGAGAATTGAAAAAACCTCCAAGAGTGCACATTTCGTATCTAAATCTGCAGTGTGCGTTTTCTTCCAGGAACTTGGTATTATCGTCTTCAACAACCATTTGTTACAGACAAGTGGTTGTCTTCGACAATAACTACCACCATCTTCACCTTCACTTGTTCCTTGATTGATTAGAACTATGATTTCAAAGTTTATATTTTTAAGCTTTTCTTCATATCTATGATTTTTTTTTTTTCAATCAAAAGTGAAATTTAAGAAAAGAGGGTGAACAGTTAAAACACTTACTATGGTACAAAGCCAGCACTTTAAAACAACCACTAAATAGTATACTGCAGTGGGACAGAGTGAAGTTAATTTTGGAGGCTTGTGCTTCACAGAAGAAAATTACCCTTTGGAGCCACCTCTCTGTGTATACTACTTGTAAAGACATGTTAAATGCCCCATTTTAGACAGTAAAAACTTAGATGCATCCCACCCATGTGCAAGCAGATCTATACCTGATTGACTCAAAGACTTCTCTGCTTAGTCACAGACTCTTTCAGGTTATCATAATGTCTGGGGTTCATTTGGTGTTCTATTTTTGGTTTTGTGTGGTTTTGGGTTTTGTGGTTGGTTTTTTTTTGTTGTTGTTGGGGTTTTTTTGGGTGGGGTTGTGGTTTTTTGTTTTTAAGATATCTCTAAAATATTTTTAAAGGGGTAAAGTTTTCAAAACACTTAAATGCCTGCCTAAGTTTTCTGATATTTAGTAAACCATGAGCTTTTGTTTCTTCCAATTAATTTTCCACCACAGAGATACTGCAGAAAGTGCTTTTCTGCATCAAGCTTTCTCTCCAATATCCCTCTTTAAAATGGAGACTTTATTTCAGTGTTAGTATCTCTCTTACTGTTCATTTGTTCTTTGGTAAACTTAAAAAACCAAACACAACACAACCCAAACAAAAAAATGCAACCAATGGTATAATTAATAATTACCAACATAGGGTAGGTAATTAAAAAATATAAACATAGGTAGGGGAGATAATGATTTCAGGCAATTTTGGAGCTATTCACTTGGAGATCCAACAACAGCAATATGATAAATGCATTATTACACTCTGGCTTTTGTTGCGTCACTAAAATATATGGGTTTTGTACATATATATATATATACACACACATATATCACAGGACATAATCCAGACCAATCTCAAACATTTTATGGTCTGTGTTCATTACTTACCAATGAAAAATTTCTATACATTGACTTGGCATAATGGTTGCTGTGTTACAGTCCATGTAGGGGAGATAATGATTTCAGACAATTTTGGAGCTATTCGCTTGGAGATCCAACAACAATATGATAAATGCATTATTACACTCTGGCTTTTTTGCATCACTAAAGTATATGTTTGGGTCACTTTCAGCGAAGAAAATTCTATTAAAGCAGTTATTTACTGTGATGTTGTCATGCAGATGAGACAATACTTCATTTGTATCCTAGTACTAAACAGGAAATCTGTGTATCCCAAATCATTAGATATATGAACACACTGAGGTGCTGGAGTGAGTCCAAAGAAAAGCAATGAAGCTGGTCTAGACAAGGATCTAGGGTACAAGTCTTAGGAGGAGCGGCTGAGGGAAGTGGGGTTGTTTAGCCTGGAGAAAAGGAGGCTCACTGGGTACTTTATCGCTCTCTACAACTACCTGAAAGGAGGTTGTAGACAGGTGGGTGTCAGGCTCCTTTCCCAAGTAAGAAGCAATAGGACAAGAGGAAATGGCCTCAAGTTGTGCCAGGGAAGGTTTAGATTGGATATGAGGAAAAATTTCTTCACTGAACAGGTGGTCAAGCATTGGAACAGGCTGCCCAGGAAAGTGGTTGAGGGACCATTCCTGGAGGTATTTAAAAGGTGTGCAGATGTGGTGCTTAGGGACATGATTTAGCAGTGAACATGGCAGTGTGAAGTTAATGTTTGGACTTTATTATCTTAAAAAAATTTTCCAACCTAAATGACTCTATGATTCCAGTGTACCTTTACTTGTAATAGACACCAAGGGCCATTAAGATGCATAAAAAGATTTGTTTGTAAACAGGAAAATGGCTATAAAGATGTAAAAATAGAACATGGGTATCCTTGCATACACAGAAATGTATGACCATACAATTCACCAGTTAGCAAAACTATGTTATTCTTAAATGTAATCGTGCTTACGGGCTACAGGTATATAACTGCAGATCTTTGTATGTAATTCCCATTGAGATTTGTTCTTTGGAAAAAGATGCACATGCAGACATCACAGGACATAATCCAGGCCAATCTCAAATCCCTTAAGAATAGGAAAAGGAGGTGCTTTTTAGCACCTTTAAAACCATGTGGGATGCTACATTGTAATATATTACCTTGATTTCCATTTTAAACTTCTGTCTGAATTCCTCTGGATGGTGGCTCTGTCTTCTCAGAGTATCTTGCAGGGTTTTCTGGAGAGTTCCAGTAATTATATAGTCACATATAATAAACATATAACCCACTAAATTTTGCAAATTATAAATAGTCATTCTCTCAGACAGTTCAAAGCTGCTTTCCTTTCCCTGCCTAAACTGTGAAAACCAGGTTTTCTGTTGCACAATCATAGAAACAGGAAGTCAAATATTTGAAAAAGTTTTTCTACTGATCCTCTCAGAAAAACTCAATGTCTTAAATTCATGCAATGGATATTTTTAAGTTTTCTTCAAGAGGGGTTACTTTCTTCTGAATTCTACATTTGCTGTTGCATTCAGTGCATGGCTGCTACATCTTGGGGGGATTCTGGATGTGTCTGCCTTGGACACCCACTGAAACATCTAAACACTATATGCAAAAGGCACATGACTCAAAATGGTAAAGGTATCAGAGAAAAAATGAACAGTGCGGTATAAATATGGAAACCATACGTTTACAAGCCATGACCCAGTATTAAAATTCAGATAGTAATTCATTAGAATGAACATAACTGAAGATGTTTTATGGCATACCTTATGGCACGGCAGCAGTACGTGTCTAAACACCTTTTAGTGCTGTACTGTTCTTTCCTATACTCAAAAGTGAGTTGGCTGAGGATAATTAGGATTTCTGAATTGACAAGAGGATTTCTCACCTGTCAAGGCTGCATAAAGACAGTCCCTTTTAATCCAGTTGGGGATTTCCCCTGTCTGGATACAATCTAACACAATTTTCTCTGTTTCAACATATTCTAAATCAGACTTTGTTTTTCCAAGATTTCTGAAAAGTGTCATTGAAAGCTGTGCCCTGCCATTAAAAAAAAAAAAAAGAGCTTGTAAGGAACTGGTTACTTAAACCACAAGAAAGATGCAATTATGCAGAATATGAGGGAGAAACGTCCTGTAAAAATGTAGGAAGAAAAAGGTGCTGATATTGTAGCACAGGCTTGCCAAGAAAGCTAATTTCAGCATATTTTATAATAGACTGGATACAACTTGCATAAGCCAGTCAAACTGAAATGTTTTCCTCCCTTTTGTGGCTAATGTTTCTAAGTTCCCTGATTTCTTTCTTTATGTAAATGTAGAGTCTATTTTGACACTCCCCCCACACACCCACACACCCACACACCCAGTATATGTGGAAATTACATTGGCATTCTTTAAAATGTATTTTCTCTGAAAACATTTTTCTCTGTTTTTTTTTTTTATTATTATTCATTATTTTTCTGTATTACTTCTATCTTTGCTTTATTAACTACCCAATATACCTTTTGTCATCCATAGGTTCATTTCCATTAAATACTTCATAGGACAGAATGTCAGCCTGAGCATTATTAAAGGCTTCTTTCCAATCAGCCCTTTCATCCTTGTTCTTCCTGATAAGCTGACTGATGTACTGTTGTGCCCCAGGGACATCATAACATATGGTGTGAACCTACCATGGATCAAAAATTAAATCATATTTCCTGTAAAGCTGTCACATTGGTATGTAATGCATGTAGTTCACACAACTGGAAGGATAGAAAAACATATATTTTCCATGATGCCATTCCCATGCTTCACTAATTTATCTTTTAAAATAATGCCAATTAACGACCGTGCAAGTTGGTCTAATCAGTTTTCTGCAGGCTGACTTGCAGTGCACATTTATGGTTCTTTAATTCCATGTGTTATTCTGAAAATCTCAACTGTAGCCTTTAAAGCAATGTATACAAAATAACTTTTCCAATTCTTTAAGACAATAACAATAATAAATAAAACTGCATTTTCTCATCTTCACAGTAACTGAGTTCTTACCTTCTTGACAAGAGTTTTCAAGAACATTAACACTGTGATTTGAGGTTTCATTGCCTTGTTACATCTTCTTTCACTTTGTAGGAGCTCAGTGACTTCTCTTTCTCGTTTCTGTAAAGATTCCTGTATCTTTTGCAGCATGGTGTGTGCTTGCCAAAGATATCCATTTTCCATTGACCATTCAGGCTTTTCTTCATTAGCTATCTGGGTGGCAACAAAGATAACTCTTACATGCTGAGTCAGGATCTAGATTTTCATTCCTTTCATATGAAATTGACAAGATTTTAATGAGCAAGGTAGAGAAAAATTAGAGAAAAGCGGAAGAAATATCAAATAAGAAGGGCTGCTTGGTTCCAACATTCAGAATATAGTTTTTTTAATTCAGAGGTAGATCTTTAAAAGATTTTGTAGTAAAGTTTATACTATCTAATATTATAATGAGAAAAATAGCACACTATCAGTGATTCCAGTAAAATAATAATTTACTTTATTACCGTGGTGTTTTAATCATTCCTCACCAATTTATCATTCTCAATACTTGCATATATTTGCGCATAGTTTTTGTTAACAGTTAGTCCCATGGTTTACTTCAGCCTCTGCTAGAATCACTGATTGCCTTTGAAATACCTGCAATAATCCTACAAACATTTCCATTTTCCTGCTTACTTGTTCTGTTTTTAATTCTAAAACCTCTGATGCATCTGATTTTTCTCCTTCTTTCTTTTCAGAATTTTGCTGAAGAATTTTTATCTGGAAATGCATGAGGTCATGCACTCTTTCCACATATAGACTGATGTTGTGAAGTTCCTGCAAAGCTGAATTGAAAATAGGAAAAACAGTTACAAACAACTTAAGCATTTCTATTCTGCAGTTCCTAGAATATTGTCTAGGCAGGCCAAGTTATCTCCCTTTAAAAATCAAGTATTTATAATGAACTAATAAATTTTAATAAACAAGAACTCCATTTATTTATTAAAATTCAAATAATTTTAAAAGGGTTGTGCTTTGTTTTATTTTAAATTTCTAAAGGGGAAGCTACAAATGCTGAGACAACCCTACGCAAAACTGATGCTGACTGTAATAAGCCAGTTATGCTAAGGAGTCTGGAGTCATGACAGATGTTATTTGTAGCCTCAGCATTCCTTTATTATTCCATTTGCTGCACAGTATTGCAGTGGAAAAGCTTATATTGACTTCAGCTGACATGCACCTCAGTGTAAACAGAAAAACAACAGGAAAGAAAACAGAGACATCAAGAAATATTCTGTCTGAAATACAAAACTTACTCAGTATGTGCTGGGTGTAAAGATAATCTAGTTTTTTACACAAATTTTCTAGAATCCAGACCTGCAAGACAATAAAAGAAAATAGCAGGAAATCAGTGTTACCAGTTCTCTTTATACTTCCTTGGGGAGAATAGTCAATAACAGTGAATTAATGTTGTTGCCACTTATAGGCACAGCTTACACAAATAGGCTGTTATGCAGTAATTGGCTGTTTTTGGCAAAGAAAATATAGAAATAAACCAGATACTGCTCAGACTCTAATGTTTTTACAAGAGCCTGTACCATGCTTACATTTTCTTTAGCATTTGTCCACATTACTGGAATGCAAGAAGAGACAATAATTATTGAGACTCTGAAACAGTTGAAGAACAAAAGCTTTTGGACACACAGTCCTAAGGCAGCCCTGAAGAAAAGGTTGCATGTGTGAAATCTTACCAGCATTATTTGGTCTAATAGAAGATCTTCCTTCTTCCTATGAGTCTTTGAACATTGTATCATACTCACTTCTTACTCTTTATTATAATATTTTGCTACGTTTCCTTCATATATAACAATTAGGTCAAAGGATTTGTAAAAGCCAAGATTTTTCATGGTTTATCGGTCAGGAACAGGGTATTATTGCAGTAGACATTGTTAAAAGTGTTTGAAAAGAGAAAAAAAATTTAATACTGGTGCTATGCCAAGTTAAATCAAAAGGTGCTGCTACATCATTTGTAAAAAACAAACCCCCAAAACAAACAAGAACAAACCCAAACCCCAAACCCAACTCTTTCCTGACACCTTCATTCAGAAATGTTACAGAAATCTTCATTCAATTTAATAAATACAAAGGAGAACCTGGCTCTGAGACTCCACACCCCCTCTCACCACACCACAAGCTTAACTAAGATCTCCCTGAATACATGCCTTGGAGTAGTGCAATGAAAATTTACTGTTATAAAGCAACATTAAAGATTTGCAAAATTACAGAAAGACTTACGCATGTTAAATGGAACAGAATACTGCAGAAAATAACAATTATCAGACCATGCTCACAGATGCTATCTATAAAAAGCCAACATTTTTTTCTTTTTTGACCTCTGCAGTCATTTCAGCTCTTTAGTAAACCAAAGTTGCATTATTACAGAGTAATTTGGAAAACCTGAGGAATTTTAAGCACATCTTTTTTCCCTGGGAACTAGCAAGTGAGGTAGTTTTGCTGCTAGGTCAACCAGTTGCATTGCAGTGTTGCAGTAGCTTAGATGAGGTAAAGGTTTCGTTGATCTTTAATGCTAATTGCTAAACAGAAAATAACCAATGTGCTCTACTGTTATTTTAAAATTCTTCAAAAGACATTAAATGTGAAATAAGAAAGAGAAATGACAATTAATAATTTGTAGAGGAAAAAATAATACAGTATGACCAAAAAATGTACGTAATTTTCATTGGTGTTTGAAGGCTGAAAACCTCCTTCGGTGCTCTGAAAAAAAGGCAGGCATGTGTATAGCTGTGCAGTTTTAGCTGATTTGAAAGTATCTATCTAAAGGCAGACTGTGGTCTCCACATCTCTTAGACTTCTGGAAACAGCGCACACTGGAAGTGGTAATGAGAACACTGTCCAGCTCCAAAAAGAAAACCCAAACTAGCTTTGTTTACCTTTTCTTCTTCCCATTTCTCTGTCTGTTGCTTTATTTGGTGAAGATGATCTTCCTTCTCTTGGATCAGTTGTCTGTTTCTTTCCCTCAGGCTCTTAAGACAGTAGAATAAGACAAAAGGGTTTACAATTTCTATACCACTGCTTCATTTTTAAAAAAGGCCTATAGTTTGGGTTTTTTTGCTCCACACATATTGAGAAGTGATACCATTTGGACCAGGCTGCTAAGTCCTGGGGATCTCACACAAAAATAATAAAAATTGACCAATTTACAATGACCACATGTGACCAGAGGTGGTCTGTTTATAAAGACCTTCCCTAGAGGCATGAATGTGTTGAACCTTTTTCTCACTAGCAGAACAGAAGGAGGAACAGGATAAACCTTAATAGCTGTTTCTCACCAAAAAACATTACACATCCTATATAGTCTGTGAATACTGATACTTTCTTTTCATTAAAAAAAAGCTATTTCCAAGTGCTTAAGGACAGACAGTAACAGAAAACCCCACACAGTTTTCATCAGGGGCATGAAGATAGGCCAAGGTATGAAAACTCTTTTGGAAACATACTGTGTAAGGTGTTATTCATGTCCAGAAGGAGACAGATGTAGTTTTGTATTAATTTGATAAATGGTCTGTCTTCATTTGACTGTCTGTCCCTAAGAAGAAAACTTTACTTATACAGCCTGCTCCTGCAGCCTCTGGAAGTACCTGCTATTCTCAGTCACATGTAAAAACTGTACTTCTTGGTTACCTTAATTGTATCTTGCCAGTGTGTATTGCTCTTGCTCATCAGCTCTTGGTAAGCTTCTAACTGGGATTTCAGACTCCTCATTTTCTCACCATAATGTTTATTTATAGTACTTATAGTCTGCTCCTGTATTACAAAAAATTGAGACAATGAATAGTGAGCAAAAACATGAAAGCCAAGCATGATAAAGAGAACAGTTTCCACAACAGATAATGCTTGGTTCTCTTTCCTCAATGCTTTTTATTGTCTGCAAACTTTTCTTATTGATCACAGGAGGTTTGTGCTTTCACCCACTGCAGACTTTGAGCAAAACTTTCTGCTAAAGTAATTTATCTTTTCTCTGTTTTTCTGCAGAAGTAAAAACCAAAGCCTTTCTGAAAGCAGGTCAGAATGAATTCTCTGTAAACATAGCTAAGCAATTTTAAAGAAATTAAACTTTTATTGGAAGACAAAAGCTTGGACGTGTAAGATTTAAGTAGCAGAAAAAATACCTCTCAGCATCAGTAAGCATCGAAACAATGAAATAAAATTTTATGAGAAATACAAAAAGAAATTAGAAACTTTAAAAAGCACAGATATTTTGAGTGCTTCTAGGAATTATTTTTATTTCAGAGATTTTCATTAATAACGCATTACAGCAGCCAAAATGAAAGACGTTCTGTGAAGAAAGATCATTACACCCTCTGTGTTTGCATCTATGATCAGGAGGCAATTCTTTCTTACTATGCATGCATCTGTGTTCTTCCTGTTTCTTTCTTTCTCTTTCCCTAGTGATCTACAGTCAGTTGAAAGTGCAAGATGTGACTGTGCAAGGGTTATATTCCTACTGAAGCACAGAAGTGGATCTACAGAGGTATTGCAATGCTTGTGCAGATGTGATAATCTTGGAATAAGATGCAGTCTTGTTCCCTACCAAATGATACCAAGCCTTTGTACGCTATGTACAGGGAATTCTTTCAAGTTTGCTTGACAGTCTGAAGACTTTGTTTGCTTCCTTTTAGGGATTTCAGAAGAATTTCTGAATCTCTTCACTCTGATCACCCTGAATAAACTTTAAGTGTATGGAAATCATACATCTACATAGGAACTAAGTGCCCATCTTACTCTGGATCTGAAAAGGAGAATGATGTGACAAATAAGCAGAGGGGTAAAACAGCAGCTGCAAGAAAAGGTTTCAGAACTGTGTAGCCGAAGATGATGTGGGTAATTTCATATTTTGGGAGAATTACTGACTAATGAAATGCGAAAATGCTTCCACTAAGGAAACTGAGGCACTACGGTCACAGGACTGGCATCTCTAGATCCTGATTGTAACCTTGCAGAGGTTTATAGGTGGAGACATTGTGCAATTCTGTAAACTATATTGACAAAATATTGCAAGGCTAAAGCAAAGCGAAGTATAAAGTAGAGAAGAAAGTACCCACAGAGGAAGAGGCCATAAAACATTCCACTTTGGCAATGAAGTAAAGCAGTACAGCTTGGGACAGCCATTTAAAACAACAACATAGTTCTTGAGAGTGTCGTGGTTTCAGCTGGGATGGAATTAATTTTCTTCTTAGTAGTTGGTGCTGTGCTGTGTTTTGGCTGTGATGGGAGAACAACGTTGATAATGTGCTGATGTTTTCAGTTGTTGCTGGGTGATGTTTATACTAAATCAAGGACTTTTCAGTTCCTTGGGC
>JAVJGI010000057.1:39136876-39155786 GCA_035590275.1 Ibycter americanus | reverse complement strand
GCCCCCCCACCGCCCCCCTTTGCCTCCTCCTACAGGGGAAAAAAAAGAAGAAATAATGGAAAAGGAAAAAAAAACCAAGGAAAAAGCAATCATCTGAACCCTTGAGGGTGTCTGATTTTAATAAATTGCCACCTTATAAAAATATAAACATTTTTGACAATTTCTGTTTCCAGATTTTTTAAAATAACAATAAAAAGATGTATGGCATAGGATTAGCACTACAACTACTGCTATAAAAAATGAAACTGGCAAAACAGAAAATGTCCTGACTCCAAGTCATATTTAATTATGTTATTTTAAGTTTCTACTTTAATTTTTTAATGTTCACCATAATGTTTCTTGCTTTTCTTAGTCTTTTATGGGGTGTGAGGTAGCCCCAGTACTGAGCTAACGAACAATAAAACAGATTAGCTGTGCCACAGGTATCTTCAGATCACTCTTTTCAGTACTTTTGTTTTGGCTGGTGTTCTTGCTGTTCTTATGTTAGGAAGAATCTTTACCTGACAAACTTTCTTTACATTTTTATTTAACACATTCTTCAAAAATCCCTTTAGCTATCAATTACACTATATGTCTTTTTCTTAAATCACCATCATCTTGGGACTCACTATTGCATTCTGGCCTCTGGTATTTTGTTATCAATAATATTTCATGCATAATTATGAAAAGGTAATTTTCTAGGGCTCGGAATCTCATGTTCCTCTTTGTATATTCCCAATCACTGTGATTCTCTTTAAAATCTTGTAGCAGTTCCAGGAATGAATAATTCATTGTAGTATAGAATTGGGACACATTTGAAATGTCACATCTGTACCTTTCCCCTTTGAGGAAACTCGGATGCAAATCAAGCTCTGAGTTACGTATCTTTAGGCAGTTCTATGATGGGACAAATTACAACAAATACAAACACGCCTTGAAGTTTCTTCTCTTTGAAACAGAAACAAGCTTAAACCCTTTAAAATTTGTCATGAATAACTATGACTTGCACCACGTCATCCATTGTGCTCTACGTGGTATTTCTTTGCAAGCAGCAACAGCCTCGAAGCAGCCCAGTCTAGAATAAAACTCTTTTGCTTTACAAGACACAAGAACAGCAGTCATCTTCCACTCCTCTGAGGCTTAGCTGTGACACACCACCAGCTCTCCTGTTTTGGGTTTGGTTTGTTTTTTGTTTTTCAGTTTTCAAAAGACTTTTCTCCATTAAGGGCATTAACAACAGCCATATATTCTTCACTTGTTTAAAGTAAAGCTCTGTTATTTGTGTTGAATGCTACTTTTGTTATTTTATACACCCTCTAATTAGCATTATACTACATAAAACAGTAAAAAGCCTATGCATTCCTACTTCTTTGTCTTATCCCCTTAGTACTTCCCACTGCATATGCATTGAGTTATACCTTTCCCAGTGGTTTACTGTTTTTGTCACAATCTTGTCATTCTAGAGGTCTGTTTTGCTCTACTGTGATTTGAGGCAGAATTTGTGTAAACCAGGGTTTTCAGAGCTTTTTTCCTAGAGGCTTCCTAGAAGGTCCAGATTTTCCTCATATAAATTGCTTTAGCACACAATCGTAGCAGAGTCAGGATTCATGCAAGGAAGCCAGTCCGGCAAGTTGAAAAAGGTTCTGGAAGTATTTCTCAGTCTACATCCTTAAGATGCATTCCTAGCTCCATTAAAATGAGTGACAAAACTTGAGCTCAGTTCAGCTGAATGGGATTTCTAGTTCCTAAAATCATAGCATTGTGACATGACTTCACACACAACTGTTCTGCCTGTTTCTAGTACAGCATTCTATTTTTATTTCTTTATGTAGGGGCCAGTTCATTCACATTTTGTATCTTCTGGATAGCCAAGCGTTGGTTTACCATGAGACTCAGAAAATCCCTTTACACATCTAGAAATCTCTAGAGCTACAGAAAGGTATTTACTGCAACTAAGTGAATACTAAGTTTTAGAGCTAATTATAGAAGCAGGTGTATGTTTGATTAAAGCATGTAGCTCCTGTTGCCAGAGGATCAATGCCAATTCTGTATTTCATGAGGCACTAACAAAATATTGGCCAATCCATGATGAGAGAGGTGAATGATAAATATTTTGTGTGGCGCAAAGCCAAATACAATTAAGCCCAGTTATAAAATTCCTCAAAAATATTTATGAACTATTTTGACTTAATGTCAAGACACAAATGCATGCTGTCCAATCTTTTCCCTATTTGCTAGCTTGCAAAGAGGTCTGCAGCTGAAACAGGACCTGAACGGGAAATAACACAGTAATGAAAATAAATCCGTTAACAGAGAAGCCATAAAAGATGTTTTATGAATAATATTTTTTTTTTCCTTAAAGCATGAAACTAAAAAAGTTGTGTGTCTAGATCTGAATTTCTGTGCCACCCAGCCCATGGTAAAGCATCACGGGGATACCGTGATTACAACACAGCTCTAGATGGACCGATCTAGAATCATGTAGATTAGGCACAGATGAACAGATAACATAGCTGTTTTCACTGAAATTGAAATCTAATTTGTTGTCATGTGACAGGAAGAGATGAAGAACTGAGCAGGCACTGTACTTCAGTACAGAAGAGATATTTTTCTGAATAATGTGACTGAGATATGCTTCCTAAATCAGGAATTAGTAAATATGTGTTAGTGGAAGAAGTACTTGGTTTGCTGTGGAATATCTTGCTGGAAGTATTACTGTCTTCAGTAGGACTGTTGTATCTCATACAGTGGTGACATTACATCTTCTTAGGTCTGTATCATCTATATCACTGTCTCTTAACTTGTCTCTGTACTTGAAATCTGAGTACAGCTGGTTACCCTGAAGGACCTGGCTATCTAAGGAATGGAGTAATGTGTTTCTTCTCAGTTTTGTACGATGTGGATAAAAGCTAGCAAAGATAAATTAAGTCACAAGGTGCAAAAGATGAGAGGCAGAATCCAGGTGGATCTGGCTTGCTATCAGCTGACTCAAAATAGATGACTGTTGTGGAAAATAGGCAGAGCTCTGGTTTATGAATTATTGACTCACTAAGTACACTTAGAAGCTCCTGCAAGATAATGCTATTTCATAATAGTGCAATTTGTTAGCATCAATTTCCACTTAATGTTTATGTCATAGGTAATCTGAAGGTCACCTATAAAATGGGGTTCTTTGGCTGAATATGGGTAGAATGGTCCTCTCTCAAATACCCACAAGTTGAAGTCTTTTTTAAGGCATCCCAAGTAGAACAAACACAGAGCTACATCAGGGGAGGCATCAGCCTCTGAAATAGATGTAAGGGCTGCTGATCTTCCTCCCAACCTGTAAAACTCCTGTCTCATATTGCTATCATCTTGTGTAGGATGAATTGCTTGCAGAAACTCCATCTGCCCACTTGAGCTGTTATCAATAGTCTCAAGAGAAATATTTGGCAAGGCCAAATCTGACAGTTTACCAAAAGTAACGGGTTTTCTTCTCTATTTTTACTGAACATTTCCGTTTCTCTAGACAGCAACTGTATTCCATGCTATGTTGACTATTGTGTCAAAATAGTGATACCAGCAGTATCTGAGAAATGCCACATTGAGTATAAAAGTAAAGAAAAAAAGTTACTTTTTGTCTCATTCATATTACAGCAGTAGCTGCATGTTTTGCCACTTCTGAATAAACAATACCAGGTCAACAGCAAACAGTACACAAACTGTTATAACTTTGTGAAACAAATGATGGAGTTACAGTTAAAAACTTGACAATAAACACTAAAGCTCCCTCCAATTACATTGCATTTTTAAAGTGTAAGCATTTCGCACAAAAAAGCCCTCTAGCTCAGATGGTGACTCACTCCAGCTACAGAAAGACAATGAGTCAACATCTCTCTGCCCATTTAGAAGGAGGAAAAGCAAACACCAACAGCTCCTGCAATGAGTTGTACTACAATGCCTTCATGCCAAATCACTCTGAAAGTAGGAACACAGGCCTGAAAGACAATACAATAAAAAAAGAGGTGAAAACCTGCTGTGATGAAAACGGAATAATAGTCCAATTATTGAGAAAGCATATTAGAGAAAAGAGTTGACGTAGAAAAGTGTCTTACTAAATACTTGAAACACACTAATTCCTACCCTTATAGGCCTGCAGTAAATGCTGCTGAGCTATTTTCTTTACTGAGAAAATGCCAAAAACTCAAAAAGATGCCCTGAGCCTGTGTAACCAGTTTTGTAGATTACTTCAGTACTTCAGAAGACAGCTAGGTGCATCAGGGATATGCACAGATGTCCAGCTTTTCAGTACAAAAAGATTGTAATTAGCCATGCTCATTAATAGACAAGGGAAACAGTCCCAGATAAAACCTGTAAACAGAAGGTTTGGCCAGCACCTGAAACCAGTGAAATAAGACTGGTAGTGTCGTACTGACACGGAGAATGTCAGGAGGGCAGGAGTAATCTGAACTTCACACAGCATAATTAGATAAACAAAGCCAAATACGACCTGACAGCTTGCTCACAGTACCACTGTCAGCTGATAGGCCCCTTCAATTATTCAGCTTACTGAAAATATCTGACATACCTTAGTCAAATAACATGTGAAATGTGCAGGAGAAAAGGAAAGAATGACGTGCAGGGGAAAATTGCTGTCAGAGGGGCAGGGAACCTGGGAGCAATTGCGGGCCAGGGCGGGGGCGAGGGGGGCGGTTTCCTGTCCCGCCTCCCCAGCAGGAGCAGGACAGCCAAGGGATACTGGGAGCAGCTCCAGCCCCAGGCATGGGGCACTTCCCTGGGGATAGAGACAGGGATGGGAAGGGACGGGGCATCAGTCCACAGTTTGGGCCCTGCCCGTTTCCCACAGGCAGTCCCAGCCTGGCTGCAAGGCAGTGGGGCAGTGGCTCAGGTGGGGACCAAGCTCTGGGGCCACAGCTGAAGGTGGGTCCCAGGGCTGGGGTGACCTGGCAACTGCTCCCAAAGCACTGCTGGGAGCTCTCCCGTTGGCCCAGTGGCACGATGACAGCTTTGACTGTGCTGATCCCAAGCTTACCCCCAGCCCCTGCCACCAAACCCTGCTGGGGGAATGTGTTTAGTGCCCCAACAGTTTCTACAGAGCTATTTTAAACAGAGGAAGGTGTAAGCAATGCTGCATTGTGTCTGCAGTGATGCCTATGTCTGAGGAATCTGGAGTGTCCCCTCTAATGCTACCCAACAGTCTGTTCCCCTTCCTTGCTACACTTGAGTTTCAAGGAAAGACTGCATTTCATGTATGTTCATGAGAGGCAGATCGGACAGACTTTCTCATTCTGGAGGTGCCAGTGTGTTGCTGCAGGTCCAGCTCAGCAGAAAGCAGCATGACAGCCAGCTGGGAGGCCTATCTGCCAGTTGCAAATGGTTCTAGTTCAGCAAGTGGTATTTCTTCACTGGGCAGCATGTTCTGGAACAATCTGAGATGTCAGTGATATGCTGCGTGCTGCTGTGCCGGACGTGCTCTGGAAAATATGTTTGGCCAGCTTGGTGAGGAAGTGCTTGCAGAAAACCGCTTCTAGCAGGCTGGCGAACTCCCTTATCTTGTGCAAACCACTCTCACTTTGATCTTCAGAGTTTAAGCTGAATGTTTCAACCTCTTTCTAATTATGTAGGTGTCAGTTATTGCCCTTTTATTAAGCCTGCCAGTTACCAGGGTGTTCTTGTAAAAAAAATAATAATAATAAAAAAAAAAATCGATACAAAGTTTTAGACATGTCTTCATCCTGAATCATTTCTGCTATGGGCTCCTGTAGAAGAAGCAGAGCTAACAGACATCAGAGCTCAGTGAAGCATGGAAGCTGCGTTGACTCTTCTCCACACTTTTTTTCCCCCTCAAAATTTCACTAAACAAAGATATATCTTAATAGAATCACTTTGAAGTTAATATGTTCACTCTGGCGTGTCAAAATGTGGAGTAACTAAAGTTTAGTTTTTTAACATTTTAGTCTCACATTCCAGAAAGATGTGTGGCAATATACTATAGTGAGAGATGTGGCCATGGCAGGGGAGGAGAGCTACAACAGCATGCTCATTTGTTGCCGTTTCCCTTCTGAAATCTGCTCCTGCTTTCTCCAGCACATAGTTTTGCAATGACTGGGGTTTTTTGTGTGGTTCTGTGTTTTGGACAGCACCCAGATTTGACTGCTGCAAGAGCAGATGGTTGCTGGGGCTGTGGAAACATGCTGGTTGCTAGGTGGGGTCTCCCTCGCCCTGCTATAAAAGCATCAGCAGACCTCTAGTCTCTTACTCCTGACTGCGCCGCCCTGAAAAGTTGTATTTGTGAGGAACAAGGTAAGTTTCTGTACTTCTTTGCTGCTCTCCGTAGATCCAACAAACCTTAAGAATTGTATACTGAATTTGTCAGGTAACCTGGTGTAATTTTCTGTGGGCAGGGTTTGCTCACAAGGGAAAAGATAAGTGTGGGCAGGGGACATTCTTTCAGTTTTGAAATATTTTGTGTACACAGAAGAGCTTGGACAACTACTGCTTTTACTTTTTGCATGCCAGCAACTGGGAAAATAAAAGAAAAGATTAAAAGAAAACTTACTTGGAGCTGAATGTTTCCTATGTTTTCTCTTTGCCCTTGTAGTAGCCAGCTGTAAAAATCTGCAGTAAAACTGGTGTTCCTGGAAAACTAATGTACTTTGTATGGAAACTTAAAAAAAGGAAACATCTGTTGTTACTTCAATGACAGTTCGCTGCTTTGGGACTGTAGAGGGGTCTTTGCTCAGGAAACTGATGAAAATGAAGCAAAGCAACCTCTTAGAAGCATAAGAGCAAAAGCCTGATTTTATGACTAAGAATTTAGGCAAAGCCATGTAAGGAAGTGCTGTGTCATGTGGGGTTTGCTCTGCTAAAGGTTTCCACTGAATTTTCCAAGGATAAGATTGTTTTTCTCTCTGACGTTTTCATTCATAGTCAGTAGACTTTCCACTGTGAAATTAATCATTGTGCTAGTTCTACTGCCTGTTTTTCTTACAGGCTGTAATGACCTTAATTTACATCAAGATCCTGGTAACTAGCATTGGATAGTAACCAGAGATGATACATCTGATATGGTTCATGATATGGCTAAATAAACATGAAGAAATGATGTTGTTTGACACAGACTGCAGCGAAAAAGTCTAGTTTGTGTCTTCAAGTATTTTCAATTAATAGTATGTATTTTCTCAAAAGTTTTAAAGATTTACATATGTCCCATTCAGGGATGCTTCTTCTGGGGACTGGGAGCCAGACAGAAAGCAATAATTCTTGTGAAGTAACAGTTAGGGCTTTCAGTCTGGATCTGTGATTGATTTTTCATTGCAGTTGCAATGTTGACCATTCCAACTGTGAATGATAAAATGAATAAAAATCACAGTATTTTTCAAAATAAGAAATCTTAAGGTCTTGATCCTCTTTCCTTTTAAATGGGATATCTACACACTCCAGTTTGGGAAGTGGGACACATGGCCTGGCCTGGTCTGGCCCATATTTTCTTAAACAGAATAACTATCAAATAGGTATTTCGTATGGAGTAACCAGAAAGAAGTTTCACACTTTTCTGTGATACTTTCTGTTTGCACCACTTTGTAGGCACATATATTTTTTTCTTTTCCTGTTCATCGACTTTGTTCTGAGCTCAAAAATAGAGGAAAATATATGGCAGAAAGCATCAGTTCTTACAGTCCTTTTTGTACTAAATGAAAGTAATATTTTGACTGAATTTATTACTCCTGGATCTTGGTATTGTTTACATGAGCTGTTTGTATTTTAGAGTGGCATGAATCAAAGCCCTGGCAAAGACCTTGACTCTGTTGGAGGGGTCTGGCTGTCTTCCTAGATTCCAATCTTCTTTTTTCTTATTAGCCATAGTTTCTTATAAAGCAGGCAAACAATTTTGTATGTAAGGTGCTTTCTTAACTTTCTGGGTCAATTCAAGCAGTGTAAGGTTTTTAGCCCCTCTCAAGAGCCGTCGCCTACTTTGACTTCTGTAAAAATTTTGTTACTTTACTAGATGGAAATAGATCGATGTACATGTCTAAGTACCTTTATTTTAAAAGGGGGGCAAAAAAGACTTAGATTGGAAGGGGTGGGGGCTGGGACAGGCAGACCTAATGGAGATGTTAGCAGTTCTCCCTCGAGCCCTGCCTCAGAAATGTTCCTGTATCAACCAAAATGCAGTTTTGGTGCCAGCTTTTCTCAGATCTGGTGCTGTGAGTCTGAATCTTGTTTCTTAGCTTTAAACAATTATAGACTTTATGCATTTATTAGCTGACAGATGTATCTGTACATGTCACTGTTGGTGACTTGGTACACCTAATATGGAGACTTTAAAATGTTTTCATCCAGCTGCATATGGTCTTCAAGTGTGCTGTTATAAAATGCAGCAGAACCTTAGATACTATAGCACTTCATCTAGCTTCATGTACTTCTTCTGTCCATACAAGGAGGTTAAGAGAGTCACTATAATAGCTTAATAAAAAAATGCTGGTTTTTAATTGCAATGTAAGTATGCTTTTCTGCTCCTCAGTAAATGACATGTGCCTGAGGGGTGGTTCTTAAAACTTACACAATATTCTTACTATAATTCACCCAGATGAGACCTACTCTAAGCAGCATACAAATACAGATTAGGATTCCCGTTCGGTTTTTCTAGCAGCACAGGCAGAGCTGAACTTTATGCCCTCAAGGCTGAGGGAAGGGCACAAAAGCAAGGGTTTTCTGGAGAAAAGGGGGTGTAGGTGGATCCTGCCTTGGAGAGGGGAGGGATCGGTGGAGGTGGGCTGGAGTGCTGGACGAGGGCCATGGGAGGTAGCTGTCACTTTGTTAGCAGCTGAACGTGGAAGTAAGTTTTACAGTTCTGCTGTGAGGGAAAGCAGCAGCTGGGCTGCAGCTACACTGCTTGGTCCTAGGCATGCATTGGTTTAAAATGTCTTCTCCTTGCCCTTTCTTTGGGACACAGGGCATAAGTAAGGCAAGTGTGTTTGCAGCATAAGCAACATATTTTTTTATGCTCACTTATATGATCTCCATTATGTGATCTGTACCCCAAGACAGAAAATAACATTTTGTCTCTTCACCATAGATTCAAAGACATTATGGTTTATCCAGCAACATTATATTTATATGTATGCTTTAAAACCCACCCTTCCCTAGAGTTTGCTATGGAAGTCTGTTTGGAGGACAAAAAAAACCCCCACACACATGTATTTTGAGCAGACCAGAAATACTTTATTTGATAAAACATTATTCTCTCTGTTCCCTGACTGTTTCTTTTAGCAAACAGAATATTCCTCACACCAAAGTTGTTATAAAGCAACCTATTCATTAGTTTTGGGTTCTCAATATCAAATCACATCAACATTGGTCTTTTTTCCTGTTCTGTATGGTGTGTTATGGAAAAGCTGGACTGAATGTCATTTTGAGTGATAAAAGGCTAAAACTAATTTTTACCCCTTCTTAAATGGGTAATGTATTCTTTTGTAGAAATTAGAGGTAATATGTAAGAAACAAAGAACAGTTTAGGTGAAATTGTCCGGTTGTACTCATCTTCCTTAGGAAGGAGCTAGTCAAAGAAATTACATGACAGTATATTTAACAAGGGAATATCTTTTGTCTTTACATAACACACAAGAGCTGCAACCTCAGTAAATTATCAGACAGCAATACTTGTTTACCACTGCATTTGAAGAGAATCAAATATTCAGTAAGCTAAATGGGCATAGCTGGTACTTTAACTAGCGGGGAAAGACAGACTTTAATTTGTTTCTGGTAACTTCCCTTTGTAACTCCATGATAATGTTTAGGTGTTACCATAGTAAGAAAGGAAATAGTCCAACTAGTTTATGGTTCTACTTCTAATCTAAAAATTCTGCAAGTAGCTAAGGGTGTAGGAGTGAGCACACAGTTGTGGAGCATTGCATCACCTGCCAAACATAAAAATTACCTGCTTCCAATAGCACAGGCCAGTTACTGCTTGGGAAATTAACCCCTGAATATCATTCAAGAATCAAGTTCAAGAAAAAGGATTTTGAGAGTGGGAAGCCTGGAGTTGTGCTAGTGTTGAAAGTGATGAAAAATGGTTTGTAACTTGATCAAAAATGGCTTGTAACTTGATGTATCTCTTCCCAGAAACTCTGTCAACATGGCTATGATAAGTGAATTTCTGAAACAGGCATGGTTCATGGAAAATCAAGAGCAGGAATGTATTGTAAGTATTATCACCTTTTGAGAGCATCATGCTTATTTTCAAGTACTTTTAGAAATTATTTAAAGGCATTAGCTACCAAATGTATTTCATACACTCAAAGGGAAGATAAACATTGGCAAAATTCCAGCCAATTAGGACAGGAACTCAATTTTGTTGCGGCATATAATATAATGTAATCTAATAACCTAGGAAGTCTGCTATCAGATGAAAGGTTACTTTTATTTGCACCTATCAGTTTAGTTATCAATTCCTAGGCAGAACTAGTTACCGTAATGAAATTGTAATTCTCAGCAGACAATCACTAATTGACTCAAGTCATCCTCCTTAAAGTAGTAATTTGATGCACAGGTGTGTGAATGTGTAAGAACATGTTCAGATTACGTACTTGAGAGAAACAGTGACTCTTAGGCTGGGGTAGAGGAAGCCATGAGTTGGAGCCCAAGAATGTAAAGGAGGAACTGAAGTCACTAGTATATGTCCTACTGTTCCTATTATATACGTCATACTTACAGTGGGAAGAGTCATGGTACGTAATCAAACAACTCAGGCGACCACTAATGATATTGATTAGAAGGGAGGCTTATGGTGGTGAGAAGTCGAGTTACTGCACTAGGATGATGTGGAGTAGTCATAACAATGAAGCTGATTGATGCTGAAATGACTGTCAGCAAGGGTAAAGTGGTACACTGTGAAGTCCCAGGAGATACTGAAAGAACTTTCATCTTGAAAAAAAATTAAACATAGGGTGAAAATTTCAGTAAATAGTTTTCTGCTCTATACCTTTGTGGATTTTATAATTTTGACTCCACAATATTTTGTGCCTAAAACTTTGGCTGTACCATTCTATCCCCCTTGCACTGCCAGGTTACTGAGTCATTCTGGTTGTGGTGGTTACAGACAGATTTTTACTGCTAGTAGATAAGTTTGTCATGGAAACCAGTATACAAAGACTATCTGGTGTGCCTGGGAAACAGGCAGTAAACAAGTCCCATTCCTCTGTTGGCTTATCACACAAGTCACAGTGATTTTTTTCAGAAGTATGTAAGACATGTCTTTAAGTATGCAGTCTCTCTGCTCTTTTACAAGTCCTAGTGATACAATCATTTAAGGAGTGGAATATTTCATTATTAGGTGTTAGAAGTGTACAAAATTCAGTGCAGAATGCTGTAAGTAAAACGTATCCATTGGATGTTGCCATTTTTCTTGTGCTATTTAACTTCAGTGGCAAAGGATTTAAAAAAAAATTAGTGAGTTGTTGAAACAAGAGAAAGTATAGGTGATTCTGAAAAAGTTTAGTTAAACTACTGTTTGGGTGTTTTTTAAATAAAAAATCTCACCACATATCCTGCTAATGGGAAATTCTCATCCAAGAATATTTGGGCTTTTTATAGCTTCTGTAAGAGAAGTAGACATTGATTTGGTAGCACTGTTGGGTTATAGGTCCTATCAGTAACTTGATTTGTCGTGTTGCTGACTTAGGGCAAGCCACATAACCTGTCATGCAGTGGAATTCATCATTGCTAAGTTAGTCCCAGAGCCCTTTAGATGTTGACTAGGGAGTGCCCATCTAGGAGTGGATTCACCAAAGGCAGCCAGTAGATAATGCCCGTGAAGAAAGTGTGGCTTACAACCCAAGTTTCAAAGAAGTTGGGTAACAGTTCTCCACTTCCTCATAGGATTAGGCTTGAACTCTTCTTCAAGATCTTATATGCAGGAAGTGCTTGTAGCCTTAGGTATGAGTCAAGTGAGAAGTCACTTAATGTGATGCACAGTCAATTTGCATAATATGAACAAAGAAATGAGTAGCACTTTACTGACAGTGCTTGTAGGATTTAATTGTGGTTTTAAAGCCTTTAAAATTTGGACATAGTTGCCTAACGTGACAGTTAAGAAGTATTTTTCTAGGGAATCCATCTTATCCTGAGAAATAGGTCTTCAGGTACCTAAAACAATATATGAAACACTTACTGCTTAATACAAGAGGTATGAAAAGAATAGATCCAATGCATATCCATTACTGAGTCTGTTTAGTTCTCTGTAGTTAAAAAACCACGTGTATTCCTTGATAGTCCTATAATAGACAATCCCAAATACATGGTTTATTTAGGCTTCTAAATCTGCTTCTTTGCAAAAATAATCTTTGGAATGAGCAATTTTTTAAAGTTTTTTTTTCCCCCTCCCTCTACAGAAAAGTTCAAAAGGTGGCCCTGGAATACAGTCATACCCCAACTTTGATCCATCAGCTGATGTTGTTGCTTTGGACAAAGCTATTACTGTAAAGGGTAAGAGAAGTAAATATTTAACCTGCTATATTAGGACTCTTCCTTAGGGAATTTTGAGAGTAGCATTGAATAAAATATCAGAGTGAGAGGCAAGGGCAAGAAGGAGAGTTGCCTTTGCTTTTAAAAGCTTGGAAATACATAAAATTGTGTCACTTGGTAAAGAATCACAGCTCTCTGATATCCTGATGTTGTATTACAATTTCAGACCTTAATACTACATTAAAGCTCTTGAATATGTTGAAGGAAGGGTTGTAAAAATTAAATTTCTAGAGAATAAAAAAATGTTATGGCATACCATACTATACTTTTTGATTTGATTTCCATAAAACCCCTGCAAGAGGCAGTGAATATGCTAACATACTGTATGCTTCTATTGCACTTCCCTCTTTTAATGAAATTCACATTTGGCACTTTGCCAGTACTTTGAAACCTTTTTCAATTTGAATTACTGAGATTAAATGAGTATGCCATTTAATATTTTTTTTTTTTTTTTAGTTATTCTGTAGTGTAGGTTCTGCACTCAGAACACTTTAAGGCTTTCTGTATGAAATTGTAGAAACATAGGTTTCTGTGTTCTACGGGAATCTATTTTTTTGGTATCTTCACTATATCATTAATTGTAAATCAATAGATTATTATGACTTTTCCTTGGTTAAACTTCAGTGGGTCAAGAAAACAAAATATGACATAAAGCAAAAATAATTAAAAAATATTAATATTTGTCTAAATGGTGCACTAGGGACCACTACAATTATTTCCAGTATATTATTAAACATTTTGTTGTTTTGTGACTCATAGGTGTAGATGAAGCCACTATCATTGACATCTTGACTAAAAGAACAAACGCTCAGCGTCAGCAGATCAAAGCTGCCTATCAGCAAGCTAAAGGAAAGGTAAAGTGTATTCAAGCCAAGCTTAAATTTACACCCAGAATATCAGTATTGCTCTTAGTTCAGGTGGTACATACAGCTTTAGCTTCTTAGAACAGAAAGTTTAAGTCTTCTGCCTTCTGTATTTTGTGAAAACCATGACAGACCGATAATACCCCGCAACTACTTTGCTGGCGCCAAGCCTTTCAATATGATGGCCACTATTTTGAAATAAAAAGAAAAATGTGGAAATTCTGACTTTCTAGCTTTTTGAACGCCCTAGAGATCCTTTAAATCATTAAATCATTGGGAATGCAGAGATTTCACTACCACCTGGGAGACAGTCCACTGAGAGAAAGGAAGGGATGGTGAAGGGGACTTGGAGACATCTCTCCAAATGTTTAAGTCCAGACGGAACACTAAATAGGATGGGAAAGTTGTAGGATCATAATGCTGTTCCACAAGTATACCAACAATGGTATAGGGATGGGTGTACAGGAGTCAGTGTTCTACTTCTGATGGATAAAACTGCTAGTCCCTGGAAATGTGAAGCTTGGAAATTACTACATGTTTCTGAAAAAGGTTTTAATTGCTCTTACTTTTCTCTGTAACAAGTTTTCTCCAGTTGAACCTGTAACTTTAAATTGAAATTATAATTGCACAGTTGGCATACCAGAGTTACTGAGCCTTTGCTCCTTGGAGAGTGATTCCTTTGAGAGTAACTTTTAAAGACCAACTTAGAAAATAAGTCTAATATTTTAACCTGTATTTCCTGATTTTATTCAGGAAACCTCACTTGTGGTTTTCACAGCCTTCTCTGTCCTCGGAGGAGGGTGTGTCCTTGCAGTTGTATTTTTTAAAGACCTAAATTATAACATAGCTTCAAAGACACAGGGAGACTAATGCTGTTATTTTATTAAATACCTTGACACATGGTCAAGAACAGAACAGAACTAACTATGGACATAGTGTTTGCTTCTTAAATAATCTTGTTGTCTTAGGTATCCTGACAAAGCAGGTTGACCTTCCCACTCTTACAGTCACAACCTGAACACATACTTGGTGGAGAACAAGGCTGTAACTTTTAACGTAACAAAACAGAGTACTGAACATTTCCAGATAGGAGACAGAATAATTAGATTTTTTTTTCTTTTTTTAACTTAAATTTAGGTCAAATTAGTATATAGCCCAAGTCTTAACTGTCAGGACTTGCAGTTATGTGTAGGGTGGTATTACACTACATCCACAGAGTTTCCACTGCAAATTCTGTCCTTTATGTGATAAATGGATGAATTAAAATGTATCCAGATAAGCAACTCAGTCATAATCATAACAGCAATATAGTATTACCTTCTCTTAACATACAAGCAGCCTATTTTGAGTCTTCTTCTGATACTGTAAATGGGTGAATGTGGCTGAACTGCAATGTGTGAAAGCACTCCTGAATACTTTCTGAAAAACTCTGAGACTTTGATTAACATAAAGGTGACAAATCAAAAGTTTCAGGTAGGGCTTCATAATTCTTTCTAGTAGCTAAAGGAATGATGTACCCTGAGATTCATCAGAGATCAGACTAATTTTTGGACTGTACCTGAACAGCAGCATTTTGCCATTCACTAGCTTAGTCTTCATATTCTTCCTCTCACAGAGTCTGGAAGAAGCCTTGAAAAAAGTTCTGAAAAGCCACCTGGAAGATGTTGTTGTGGCTTTGCTCAAAACTCCAGCTCAGTTTGATGCTGAAGAATTAAGAGCCTCTATGAAGGTAAGACAAAAACTTCTGCAAAAGCTTTCCTAAAGAGCATAAATAATTATCAGGGCCTGTAAATGACACTGGACTTGGATTTCAAAGCTTGTGTATGTATTGTCTTCATTTTAATCCCATTTTGTAAAATAAATCTGTACTGGTATTTGAGTTCTGAGAATAAAACCCATCAATCTGCTGAATTTCAGGGTCGGAGGAGATTCTTTTGTGAGAATGAACTATTCCTGACTTGTGAAAACTGATTGCTGATATAGTGGTAGAAAGCGTTAATATTTACATACGTGTTTATGTAAAAGAAAGGGGAAGGGAGTATTTTTCTTCATAAATTTTACAATCTTATCTTCTGTGTGCTATGCTTGGCCCGTTTAGCCCTTTTTTGGGTACCAGTGACATTAAATGTGATAAAAAATTCCAAAAGAGCTGAAATAACAACATTGTGTGGAAGCAAAATGTTTCTCATTTTTCTTTCTTGTTCCACCTAGTGCCTTCAAAGCCAAATCTATGATTTTCATTTTATATCTGTCCTAAATTTTAAGTTTGCTTTATCAAATAACATTTCTAAAAATTCAATCACTTTTATCAGGGCCTTGGAACTGATGAAGATACCTTAATCGAGATTCTGGCCTCAAGAAACAACAGAGAGATCAGAGAAGCCAGCAGATACTACAAGGAAGGTAATTCAGGGCAAAAAGAAATATTAATGGTATAGATCTGTTGTAGACACATTACAGTCACAGCCCCACTTCTCAATATGAGAAGTTCAGACCTTGTAGGAGGCAAGTGAAGCTTCACATAAAATTGAGAGTTGCAGGAGAGGAAGGTCATACTGACTTTTTTTTGACCTATGTAGATCCCAATACAGAAGGAAAAGGCACATCACCACCATCAGAACTGCAGATGTCTCATGGAATGGGCCATGCATTTAGACGCTTTCTAGGATACTAGCAAAACCCAGTTGCCTTTTCCTTCTTCTAACTAAGCCTTGGCTGACTTCTTAAGATCTCACTAGTCTTGGAAAAAAGTTCTGTGTAGCTTGAGTTAGCAGCACAGATAACAGTAGCACTAGGAGCAACCAGTGAACTAATGGGGGAAAATCTTTGAAGAGAGAACTAAAACGTAACGTAGCATCTCATATATAGACAGGTTACTGCAGTCAGTCAGGGTGGTCTAATTAAATCATGTTTTCTGAGAATATGAGCTACCTTTTCCAAGAGACTTCCATTCAAATACAGCCCAAACTAATCTCTTCAGCACAAATTAATTTCTTCAGAAGAGTTTTGTGATAGAGTTCAGTGCTGATAAAAACAACAAGAAATAAGAACGAAAGAGAAATGGCTCAGAAAAAGTTTCAAGCTTTTTTTGTGCTTCACAAGCAAGAGCCCAGGCCAATACCACCCACAAGACTTTAGAGAAGAACTTTTTCAGCAGATTTTGGGTTTAACCTCCAATTTCACAGAACATCTCAAGGATTAGACGACATGTAACAAATATACCCCTCTCTTGAAGCTAAATGAGAGAAGTAAGAAAACTGCATGTCTAATGGGCATATTTAAGTGGGAAATTAAGAAAAGGATGTAAAAATCATAGAATCATAGAATGGTTTGTTTTGTTTTGGAAGTGACCTTTAAAGGTCATCTAGTCAATCTACTTGATAACTCTAAAACAAACTATGAATCCTTTTTCTTTGGATTTCAGTGCTGAAGAGAGATCTGACACAAGACATTATCTCTGACACATCTGGAGACTTTCAGAAGGCTTTGGTTGCTCTGGCCAAGGTATGCTGTGCTTAAGCATTTTGAGTGGCATTATCTCTTATGAAAAATGAGTGTTGTCAAGACTGTTTTAGAGAAAGACACACAATAAATAAAGATTTAGGTAATATTTTTTCCTTTGGATTGTTTTTTACTTACATGTCTCAGACCATATGAAATTGTTCTTAAACAATTTGTAATGAGATTTTATCTCAAATGCATTTTAAAAAACAGTGCTGTTTATTAGTTATGCTTTCAAGACTTTTTTTGTGGGAACTGACTGTAAGCACTTGGAAAACAGGTATCATGTCATGTCAATTGACTAGAAATAGAAAAAGAACAAATGCTTACAATTAGAGAAATAAACCTTTTGTCTTGCTGTTAAGATATGTTTCTGGTAGTTACATAATGGAACAGAGGCAGGAAGCTAACAAGTGGACAAACTGTTTTGTGAATTTGTGTTCAAAAGCAGATGACTTTAAACACTGGAGCTGCCCAATAAAAAGACCCTTTTAAAATGCATAAATATTTGATTATGTGATTGTTGAGTACCTGTATTTAGAACTTGTACATGCTTTTGATACAACCAAATGCATGGTTTTGATTTTGGTTTTGGTTTCAAATCAGCTTGAAAGGAGTCTATTGAATGGTCGTCAAGGAGCAACTCAGAGCTTCTAAGCCTGTAACTTCACATTAAGAAACAATGCTTCCCATGTATTTTAATGTAGGACTTCAGAAATAAAGTGCTGATGGCCTTAGAGGTCTGAGCTCTGACTGATTACAAATAGAACAAATTTATTCACAGAATGATTGACATAACTGTTATATGTCTGCAGTTATGTGTTAAGTTATGTATGAGAATGGTAGGGCAGAACTCTAAAATGCTGCAGTTTGGTGAACTGAATGATTGTGAGTACCAGTGAAATTTTAATTTATTTATGTAGGCTGACCGAAGTGAAGATCCTTATGTGAATGATGAGCTTGCTGACAGTGACGCCAGGGTAAGATCGTACTTTGCACTGCAGGGCTTCTTCATCTGACTTACCTGAGATTAAAATTCTGGATGCGAATATTCTACCTGAATGTTGTGCATTGTAGACCTAACAAAGATTTGTATGTTATATAGAAATCATTTCTGAGGGGATACTATTTTACAAAGTTAATGTAATCTTCACTATCTGAAGGAAATTAAATCTTCACCCTAATATCTAGCTTCAGAAACATTTCTACAAGACCTCTTCTAGTTCATGTAAAGCATGCAAACCATTTGAAGGAGAAGTCAACAACTAGAAAAGTTAGACACAATCTTCTTTTTGTTTGTAACAGAGTTCTTGAATTGAGAGACAAGGGTGTACTGAAGTATGTGCAGAACCAGCTCCAGTACCTTGACCAGTGTGAGCTCTGCAGTACGTTAGCTATAGCTATTGCTTTACAGTGATGAATGTTTCAAGATTATTGGGTAATTCTCACAGTCATTTTCTGAATACTTTTAAAATAAACAGCTGATCTTTCCCTTATTTTTTCCATCATTAGTGTGATTAGTTCTGATAAAATCTTGGTAAACCTTAGCAGTCTTTCCTGAGTTTTCACCCATAAAATTTTACATCACCTACAATTTAAATGCAGGTGGGTTTTAAACTATTTTTTTTTTTAAATCCAACCAAGAAAAGGCCACTGAGCAGTACTGCTTTTTATTCCTGCTACATCAGGAGTTTTGTCATCAGCCCTAGATATGAAATGTCAATAAATTAATACTCTGTCTAATCTCAGAAGTTCAATGCTATTTCTCTTGGTGCAGAGAAAGTGTTGTTAAATCTTCTTGGCTGCTGTGTGGAGGTCTTTAATTATTACTTCTAGAGAGGTATAAGGAGGTGAGGAAAATGGCGATTGATTTGATTCTTACTTTCCATTAAAGTCACTCCTGGAAAGACAACGAGTACTTGATGTGTAGGCTTCTCCTTCACACTTGTCGAGCTAATATCAGAGATAATTTTGGGTTTTATGAAGAAAGCCTACCAGTCTTAAACTCCTATGCAGACTGTAAACATATCATGATATATGAA
>JAVJGI010000057.1:39078558-39089655 GCA_035590275.1 Ibycter americanus | reverse complement strand
TTATGGGGCCTTTTATGGTTGTTTCGCACCGCAACATTGTCTCTTGTCGTCTTTCGGCCGGCCTAACTACGGCGACACCACCCCTGAAAATGCAAGAATTAATTGGGTCTGTTATAAATGACAGTGCAGATACACAATTTGTCATTCTAGAAGGAGAAGTATCTTAACAGTTAATCCCAGGTGAATACCATAGATCAATGTCAATATTCATCCTTACACTAGAGAGCAGAAACATATCTCATTCTTTTGTTTCTCCAATTAATTGTAAGCATGCCAAGAAATAAGATTTATCTAGATCAGTAAAGATGTCTGCTTTGCGAAGACTTCATTTTCACCAAAAAAAATTAAAAACTCCACCAACCTCCTCCCCAATCAAAACCAACAATAAAACCCCCCAAAATAAGAACAACAAAAATATAAATAAATAAATGAAGAGAAAAAAGCAAAATACCCCAACCCATAGCAAAGAGATAAAGGAAATTTATTTTTACTTGGTATTCTTTTAGACACACTCTTGTGTATCCTAAAATAATATTTTTAGAGAAGACCAATAAATAGCATATTACCTGCTGTAGGTGAACCTGCTATAGGAGGGGGTTGGACTGGATGATCTCCAGAGGTCCCTTCCAGCCCCTACCATTCTGTGATTCTGTGATTTTATCTCTAATGTTAGCACTTACAAGGAGTTAAGCAACAAAACTGTATCTCTGCTTTTTGGAACCAGCTGTTTTCAACAGTATGCATCAAGTCTCTCTATATATTTGCAGACAGAGTATGGAAGTAGGTGCTCATTGGTCTTCTGTCACATGATTTCACTACATACTCTTTTGAAGGCTGTTGCCAAATAGTTTTCTATGCCTATTAAAGTTCAGTTTGTCTTGTACATTTATGAGATATACAGTGAAAAGTTTTCTAGGTGTTAAACTGCACCCTCTGCATTTCAAAGAACGTGTACAATTTTTTTGCCTTGGAATGTGAAATGAAAGAAAATTTAACACTAGGAAGCAACTAATGGTTCTTCAACTATCCTAAACTCACAGTATATTGGTCAAAGCTTTGCAATGGAGAAAATCTGCAAGAAGCATCTTGTAAAAAAAGAAAGAAAAAAAATCAAATAAATAATTTGCTTTTTAGAGGTTTTTGGTGTCTTTTGTTTTCCCCCAAGAGGTTTTACTAATTTTTACCCATGTATGAAGTAGAAAGAACCAGACTGAGCGTACAACAGTTCTGTTCAAGAAACGTCTTTTAACTGCATGGATTCCAATCTCCAGACAAAATAGAACCATAGAATCATAGCACCATTTAGGTTGGAAAAGATCCTTAAGATCATCACGTCCAACCATTAGCCTCACCCTACCAAGTCCACCGCTAAACCATGTCTCTAAGCCAATGATCCACACAAAACCAAGAGCACACAGAACCACAGAATGGCTTGGGTAAGAAGGGACCTTTAAAGATCATCTAGTCCAACCCACCTGCCACATGCAGGGACATCTTTCACTAGACCAGGTTGCTCCAAGCCCCGCCTGGTCTGATCTTGAACACTTCCAATAATGGGACATCCACAACTTCTGTGGGCAGCCTGTTTCAGTGTCTCACCACCCTTATCATAAAAATATTGTTCCTTGTGTCTAATATAAAGTTATAAAACCTCTTTCAGTTTAAAACTCTTTTTCCTTGTTCTATCACCACAGTTCTTGGTAAAAAGTCTTCCTCTGTCTTTCTTAAGCTCCTTTTTCTATCAAAAAGCTGCAATAACGTCTCCTGGACCCTTCTCTTCACCAAGCTCAACAACTCCATTCTCTCAGCTTTTCTTCACAGGATAGGTATTTATTTATCAAGAAATTCCCATTTATCAAGAAATTATCTTTCTTTATGCCAGTCAGGCTAGCAATTATTTTTTTCCTGTTAGCAAGAAAATAGATCTGGAATCAGAAATGATACAAAATAGTCACAGATCTACAAGGTAAGGAGGGATTTATCTGCTCCAGTAGTACTGGGTTTTCTCTTTCAGGGTTAACTTTGATCAAATCAAGAGTTTAGTAAGCTTATGGTAGACCTCTGATTTTGACCCTCAGTGTCTGTGTCTGTTGATTAGGAATTAATTTTCTCTGAATCATACTGAATTGTGTCTCACTGCATTAATTTTCTAGCTCCCAAAGAGAGAACAAAGCTTCAGTGATGTTACTAAAATGAATCTCAAAAACAAGCAGTGATACAGAAAACCTACATGATACATCATCAGAGTTCCTATGGAGTAGCTGGCAACCCCAAACTTACCTTTATCATATGTGTATCCACAAAAGACTGGAAAGATGTAGAAGTAGAATGTGCTTCCTCTGGTACCTTCAAGGGTGTTTTGTGTAAGAGAGAAACAAACACACAGTAGCTAATGACTTCTGCACTTTGTTCATGGGTAGGGTGTAGCAGCAATGAATCTTAAAAAGATAACACTCCATTTATCATTTTGAATTTTGGAGACTGACTTTTCATTTTAATGACTATTTATAGCTAGATGGATATATCGAAAAGCTATTCAGTGGTATTCTAGTCATTATGAAAGAATATGAATATCTACTTTTTAGTTTGGATTAATTAAACATCTTCTGGTAATTGAGCTAGATAACTCTCAGAAATAGCTTGTCTCACAATATCTTGTGCCCATACAATCCCTTCCTAAACTAATACAAATAATGATGTTTCAATGCACAGTTAATAACACCAGCATCTTTGTTCTAGAGCCATCACAGAACTTCCCAAATATTTGTAAGTCTGCACTGTGCACATTAAATAAATGATCTATGGAGAAATAGTTTAATGGGCTACTAAAAAGAAGTTCGAGGGTTACAGTTTTTTAAAGTACAAATCTACAAAAGTTTAGGATAAAATTTGTGGAATACTTTCTGAATCTAAGTGAGAACTTAGATTCACTAAGATTTACTTACTTCCCAAGCTTCTAGTCCTGAAACAATCAAGGCCGAGCATACTAGATGAAAACTACAAAAAATGGCAAGAGAGAATCATAAATGCAAAGGAACAGTAATGAATTTCAAAACTCCCATAAAATGCTAGTCCTCAATATATGTATTATATCTGATGAAAACATTTCTTTTATTTCCATATATCCATAGTTGTATTAGCAGATGGGGATTACTCACGTGTTTAAAGAAAGAAAGAAAAAAAATATCTCTATTATGTCTGGGCTTCTGTTACAGAAGCGCACCTTGGTTTTTATGAACTCTTCATCCCTAAGAACAGAATTATGCATGTGAAGAGAGAAACTCTTTAGCTTGAGATGACTGAAGGGTGACATGAGGTACAGAGTGAAGAAGGTCTGTAGAGTCACAGGGGGGAATAGAAAAATATTTAAAAGTTATCAGGTAATATATTTTAAAATAATAAAATTAAGCACATTTTTTATACCATAGATGATGAAACTGTAGAATGCATAGCCATAGGATGTTATGAAGTCCAAAGATACGAGCAGGTCAAAAAGACTTTAGGTAAAATCACAAGGGATAGAACTAGTGATTGCACTTAAATGCAGGGCACTGAACTCAGCTCCTTGCTAAGAAGTATTAAGTTGATTAAAAAAATGGAAGCTGAAGGATTATATATGGAAGAATCACTTTTGTTATCTGTACATTTAATATATATTTTCTCTGACTTTCTGCCATAAGAAAGGGAAGGCCACTGGGCTGGATGAACACTTGGTCTGATGCAGTATGTCAGTCTTGCATGTTTATGTTTCCTGTAAAACATGGAGACATTTATTATTCACCAGTATTAAAGTTTTTTCTGTCTTGTGTTCTCTCAGCTTTGATTTTTTAATTTCTGTTTCATTATATTCACAAAATTATTTTACTACGGAAGAAAATCAGTGTTTCATTGTCCTAAATTGGTTCCAAAATCTTCCTGTGAAAGACTGGGTTTTTAGAAGACCTTAAGGAAAATCAAGAGCCTTACAGCAATACAGGGTAAATCATTTAAAAAATGAAGCAATGTGGTTTAAATTTTCCCTGTTGTCTTAACTCAGCAATTGAAGTTTTACAGATGGGAGAGAACCATCACTTTTTATAATGATGGCAAAATATCCACCAGACAAAAATACAATAATTTTTCTCAGGGAATTTTTTTCTGATCATAGCGAAAACCTCTTAACCTTCACTAAGTATAAACGCAATTCAGATTTTTGAACTATTAAAAAAAATAATAAATGTTTCCCTTTGAAGTTTTCCTCCTCCACACTACAGAACTGCACACGGAGCAATACAGGGATTTTTAATCCTTCTTAGTCTGTTTATCACCCTGCTTTGGAATCTATGTATTTCAAGGTATTTCTAGCCCCAAGAGACAGCTGTCTTGCTATTTTTTTCTTCTCCTTCTGTTCTGGGACAGGTGGCAACTTTTCAGGATTCCCCAAGAACTAGGGGACTCTTTAGAGCTACTGTGAAGTAAGGTAAAGTGTAAAAACCATCTCTAAGAGCAGTTTGGTTGGAAAAATAGTTACTGTTTATGAACTAAGGAAAAAGGAACAAACAGATTGGTCCAGTGCTAAGTAGCTCTAAATCCTCAGGAAAAAAAAAGTCCCACAACATTCCAGAGGAGGATTGATGCATTGCCTGTCTGAATCTTTTGTAGATCCAACAGAGGGAACATATTGAAATAAAAAAAAAAAAACACCCACAAAAACCCCCACAAAACAAAAGAAAAACAACTTACCTGTTCTTATGAACTTTTGTTAATGTAGATTCCACAGAATCTTTCTACATTTCTGTTTACTGCTTAATTTGTTCTCAAGATCACTTTATAATTTAGCAGTGTGGTAGAAAATAGAGATGTTCCTCCACAATGCATAGGTGATGGGGGGTTTTTGCTGTTAAAAATCCACTGAATCATATGATAAACTCTTTTTTGCAAATGATGGTTTTCACATGATTTGTGTTTATGTGAACTATTTTAACTCTCACAGCTTGCAGCTATGAAAGACACTATTCATTTAAAAAAAAAGTACACAACTGAAGATGTGTCATGCTTACAAAATTTTTTGATAAAAGACTATTTTAAAAATGGACTGACTTTGTATCCTCTGGCATTTCCTGAAGTCTTCTCTTTTTTGATGTTCCAGTCCTTGTATGTTCCCAGTTATCATTGGGATTTTTTTCTTTTTTTGTCGTACTAAAAAATTCTTATCTGGATATTTGAGGTGAGGTTTAATATAATTTTTTTCCCAATTTTTGTTTAAAGTAATGGTGATTGTGTAACATATGATATAGCAGAAGAATGACTGAACACCATCCAGAGTGCTAAAGAATATATAAGATGCCAGTATTTTAATTTTATATTTCCTAAGAGTTGGTAAACATTTCATTCTATTTTACAATAAAACAGATCATAAAATTTAGCATTGTCCTAAATCATACAATTGCATTGTGCTTGTCTTCAAGCAACATTTTGTACCACTGTTTTGGTATGAAAAATCTACAGGTCTCCAGTCTCCTTAAGCACCTGAATAAACTTTGATTTAGTTCTGGACATAAGGAGGCATAGGGCAGAATAAGGATTAGGCTTGAGCGAAGTATCTAATACTGCTAGGTCTAATTCAAAAATCTACTCGTGATATTAAAGAAGTGACCAAAATCTGAATCAGGATAAGAAATCATGGCTGCGGTTGATATTTGCTGTATCACTTGATACATCTAGACCTGTCTGCTAAAAAAGTCTGAACAAGCACATATTTTAAAATAATAGTTTGTGGGCTGAGTTTAGATGCACAAAAAATCTAGACATTTTCCTAGAGCTTCTGGCTTTGCCAGTAAGTTATATAAATTCATAGAAAGACATTAACACAAAATCTGGCTACATTAAGTAATCTAATTTACATTATCTTTTTGACACATTTCATTTTATCCCATTTCAGCAGGCTGCATACTGTTTGAATTAAGGTTAATGAATTATGGAAAGAGGAAGGTATGTGAATTTTTGCATGATCTGGGGCATCCTTTGAAAGAGTGGAAAGCAATACAAGGTCTTTCACTAACACCTGTAGGTAGTCAATTGGGAATTCTGTCATAAGTGGGCAAGACTTATGATTTTGGCATGCCTGGGAAAGAGATGAAAGCATGTTAGCCTTATATCAATTATAGTTTAGATGTCATTGTAGGAGGAATACCAGAATCGATTTCTGGTTTTTTGTTTTTTGTGTTTTTTAAAGAAAGCATGAACTCAGTCTATTTAAACCTCAAGAGATCATTTCCAGATCAAAATTCTCATTTCGCTCTCACTATCTCATCTCATTTCTACACTGAGGTGGTTAACTCTTAGTGACTTCTTCACTGATATGAAATATTTCTTTTACAATCTATCTTAATACTCATTTATATTCTACAGGGATGTAGGCAAGCAGAATGAACTTTGGATCTCTGAACAACAGCATGCTGGCAACTCCAAATACAAGTTATTAAATATAATGGAAGAACTATTTGGGCTGCTAGACATGATAACTGAGATGTCAAGGGATAATCGCCTTGAGATACTTGGTCTCTGCTTTAGCGGTCACTGAACTGAAAACTTAAAGCCTCATACCTGTACCTTTCCTTGTGTTCTTGAATAAAATGTTCCTTTTCAGGTTTATATTCACAATAGTTTACTCCTTTACACACCCTTTTCAGACATGAGTAATCTATGTTAATGCGGACATTTTATAGATCTCTTAATAGTTTTAGGATAGATGAAGCAGTTGAGAACAGTCAATGAGAGGAGCAATGCAAGTAGATACTACTTACTGCTTTGCTGCTACCAGTAACACATTAGTGCTGGAAGGCATACCTGCCTGCAGCAGGGGGCTTGGATCCAGACAGTCTTTAAGGTCCTTTCCAACCAAACCATTCTATGATTCTATGAAAATTAAATGCCAGTCATTTTTTTGAAATATAATTATACAGCTTTTAATTGAACTCCCAAACTATTTTTAAAATGTCTTGTCACTGCAGTACACCCCAGGACTGGTGCCTCAGTCATCTCTGTCTGTGACCTAACGGCACACAGAATGGCTGTTATCACCCTATGTGCCCTACCTTCCTTTCTTCTGAGACCAAGATGGGTGGCCTTGCCTGGCTTGCGGGGCGAGGACATGGCAAGGGCACATACCCTAGAAGCTCGGCAGTCTCTTTGGGCAGTCCATTTAGGCACAGCCTCAGTTTTCAAAGGCAGCTGAGATTCTTCTCATGAGACTCATTTCTTAACATACATTGAGATTTTACTCTGACATTTATAAATCTAACAAGGTCTCAAACTAACTATAATTTAATGAGTAGAATTTGACACTGCTATCTTGAGATAATGTCATGCTTTAGTGGAGAAAAGGAAGAAAATAAACATCCCTACATTGTATACATCTATCCCTTCCCCCTCTTCTAACCTTTCCTCTCTTTTAATGGTGTTCTTTGTGCTTTTCACATTGCCTAGCTGTATGCAAAGAAGTGTATACTAATTATAATTTTTCTGAGGATCATATGGAGCAGGGTCACAGAATGATCATTCATGAAGAGAAATCCAAGTTTTAAAGACCTCTTGTTGCATAGCTTTTCCTCATTTTAAATGGTATGGGAAGCTGTGATTAGATATTAAATAATTATGCTATTTGTGCTATTTGTTTCTTGATCCTGTTTCGCGGCATGAATGCCCTATGTGAATGACAAGCATGAAGAGCACAGATAGGAACACACAAGGCTGGTTCAAGATCACTCATATGACCAGAAAACCCTATGTCTCACTGACAACAACAGCTTCAATCTAAATCTTTGATCTTGCTTGTAGAATAAGTACTGTGTAATTTCTTTGCCAAATTCTGCATTGCATCTAAGCTATTTGAATTAGTGCATTGTCAATCAGAACTGGGGTCAACTTTGAAATAAGACAAGCCCAGTAATTACAACTATACTTATGTTACATAAAAAAGGCAGACTTTAAAATTGCAACCTTAGGTTGCCAAGACTAGTGTTTCCCCTGGGGAGCTGTCTCTGCATGTTGTAAGACCATGGAGAAATGTGACTGTCAGAGCACCCACAGGGGCTGGGGGTTGCAGCACAGCTCAGCAGGGCCAAGAACAAGACATTCATTGTAAAAGCAGCTCCCAGGGCAGGAGAGGTCAGCCCTTGCCCTCTTGTGAGGTCTGTCCTAGCCCCTCCATCTCTGCTGCTCTCACCAGCTGCTGTTGAGGTTCGTGGCCTGGAGATCCAGCTGTTATGCGCCAGGAGAGACTTGCCTGGGGCCCTGACTGGTGTTGCCATACTGCCAGAAAGAAAAGTCTGATTTTTTAAAGAAGATTTTAGATTTGTTTACTTATACTTCACAGGCTCTGAAGTAGTTTTCAAAAAGAGGTTTGTTTCAAAATTTCACACCCAGTTTTTTTGGGGTATGATGTGTACCATAGAGGAATCTTCCTAGTGCACTTCACCGCCATACACCTTACAGCACTTCACCGCCATAACACTGTGCAATCTACTTAACTGCTCCACTGGCAAGAATCATATTGTTTTAATTGGAAACACTGGCCCAAACAGATTCAGAACAATTTTTTCCAGTGTCTCTAAACAACAGTTAAATGACTCAACTAATCTGTCTAAATGGCACACCTTTATTGCCTTACAGCTCTTTACAGTACTTTTCAAATGGAATTTTTTAAAACACACTTTCTACTGCATGTCCTTTGCTCACTTCATGCTGTGTGCTCTTTATGATTGCTAAATGAAATTCTTTCCTTAATATAACTCCTCCATTCATCTCCTGAGTTATCCCTGTCTTGCCCAAACAACAAAATCCAGTGACTGACTTTTCAATATATTGTTTATAATCAAAAATTACTTTTTTAATAAAGAATTAACAAGTGGGTGATAACCTACACGATTACTTCCTCAACACATTTGTTTTTAGCACATTGTGAGAAGCAGAGCTAATATGGTGGTTATAGGCCCAGATGCACTCCAAAGCTATGGCAAATGAAGGGCTGTCAATCCGATTACTTTGAGCTTACATGCAAGACAAGAAGTTTTACTGAGAATGACTCACTGCTGAAAATTATGTTGATGATTTAAGTCCATTTCATGAGGTGAGTTCTTCAATTTATGTACAGACAAGTATGTGTAGTGGTGCTCTACTATTTCTTCTAACAACTGTTATGTTGTAAGAACCGATCCACCCTTTATTTTCTGGTTCTTTTTCTAAGAAAGAGAACAAAGCATTCCAAAACATTTAAAAATATGTTTGCTTTTAGTCAATACTATTCCAATCAAAATGCACATCCTTTCAAAGCATATTAACCAGTGCAAGTGATTTTTTTTATTTGTGGTAGGAAAAAATTAATTTTGTGGCTTTTAGAAATTCAGCTTACACTTGTTAATGTAGCTACTCTAATCTTCATAGCTCGCTCCTAAAATAAAAAAAAAAATTAGGCATGAGTTATTTTAATTATTTTCTTCTAACACCTTTCAAGATAAACTGGCTTATAACATGAACTTTATGTCCTTCCTTCCCTCTACAAAAATGAGAGGGAAAAAAAAAAAGAATGCTCTAATGTATGGAAATGCAATTACTTTATAAACTGAAAATCCATAATAAAACATACTGAATAAAATGGTTTGATGATACTTTCAAATTATGTAAAAAATGTTGTATTTAAGCTTGAGTAGGGCGCAAAACAGGTCATATTTACTTCAGATTCACAATTCTTTTCTGAGGCTTCCTGAAGAATACGTCTGCTGCTGAATCTGCAGTGTACCCCTGTAAGCAAATGAACATCCTGCCCCAAAGTACTAATGCAAACAAGAGCAGTGACAAGCTTTTACTACAGTCAGCAGCTCAAAGTGGTGAGAAGCTTGAAGGACTGAATAATGCTCACCGACTTTTGCAATATAAGGAGTTTCTGAACCAGTTGCTTTCTAGTGAGGTGGAGAGTTGTTTTGCCGTGAGGTTGTGGAGATGAGACCAGACTCTCAACAACGGATGTCTGTGAATGGTAATCTCAGCCTGCCAGGGTCACTCCGAAAGTGTTGGAGAAAGAGTCTTCCCAAATCAAAATCAGCATCCTGTCTCTGAGTACATCTGTGGTTTCACACTTTCATAAGTCATCTTTCGCTGAAGCCATTTACCTAGGTCTGTGAGAATATGTAGCAATTCATAGTAATTTCATTACAATCCATATAACTCTACTGAAATAGTTCTAATGTGCAGAGGTTTGCGAAGGAAAGAGATCAGCTCTTTATTCAAACTAATCTTAGATGTCTCGTCAAGGATCAGATGTTTCTATTTTCAAGCCCCTATGTATTTCTCACTCACCTGATTTTGTTCACTTTAATTAAATATAGGGAGGCATACTATCCTGACCTACTCTCAAATGTATGAAAGACTAGATTTTAAATGAACAATAGAAAACACAAATAAGATAAGCAGCAAGCTAATTAGAAAGCAAATTTTCTTACTTCTACATACATTTGTCTTAATTCTTCTGTTTGAAGATTTTCCTCCTCTAGTATTGTTAATAAATCAATCTCTTCAGCTATATCTTCATCAAGAGAAGTAGTGCCAGGATAGTGCACAGCTGATGAATTTTCACAAAAAGAAACATTCACCTGAATGGGTCTTTCAAGCCCTCAGCACACAGTCTGAAGGTCACTTACTTGCCTGCCCTGCTCAGAAGGTCAGGAAGTCAATCTGCTGATTATGGCACACTGTTTTGGTAATGTGTCTTTTCCTTTTGTCCCCTCACTTTTATGACTTCTCTCCAGGTTTCCCACCTTTTACTTTCTGTGCTATGCTGCCAAAACATGGTGAGTAAAAAAATCTTTCTCACCACACTCTGGCTACGTTGTCTGCTTCTGGAATCCTTTTATTAACTAATCATATCAAATAAAACTTATTATCATGGGATTTTAATTATCTTCCTGCACTCATGTTTTCTTTCTTTTTTTTTTTCCTCCTCTTCTCCCTTCTACCATATTCATTCTACCCTCTCCTCCTCACAAGCTTGGTTTTCTTTTTTCAGCCTATCCGCTGTTTTCGACAGTTTATTCTGATCTGCGTTCAGCCTCTTAAGCCACT
>JAVJGI010000057.1:39026477-39050509 GCA_035590275.1 Ibycter americanus | reverse complement strand
TCCTTCGTGTCTTTCTTTCTTTCTCTTTCTTTCTTTCTTTTTCTTTTTCTTATTTTCTTTCTTTCTTTCTTTTTTCTTTCTTTCTCTTTTTCTTTTTCTTTCTTTCTTTCTTTCTTTCTTTCTTTCTTTCTTTCTTTGTCTCTCTGTCTTTCTTTTTACTCCTTATAGGTTCTTTCTTTTTAGTCCTTATACCTGAACGTAATATGAACTTATTTAGGAAAAAACAGAAGTCTCTGAAGAGGGGACAGAGAAAGGTTGTAACAGTAAGACCAAGCAGACTTATTAAAAGATTGTTCCAATGAAAGGCAAGAAGAAGAATGTATTTCATGACCTTGTTCTAAAACAGGTCCAAGTCAAGGGACTGAACTAGCTGATTTTTGAAAAGCACCTAAGTTACCTTGAGAATCTAGTCTAATGTGAAAATGCATACGTTTTGTTCTGGAAATGCTGGAAAGAATTTTTTCAATATTTGAAAAATATATTTTTATCTGAAGCTGGTCATTCCATATTAATATAAATTTTCATGAGTTCACAATTTTCTAGACATTCTCAGTATAGCTTGTTTTTAATTGCGTACCTGACATTGTAAACCATTGTTTATTTCCACAGGACATTCTTCTAATCTGTAATTTGTTTTCCAGTTTTCCTGTGATGCAACCAAGTATTTAGCTGTATATTTGAATGAATTTGCCACAGTCTGTGTAACCATGATTTCATCAGCAGGAGCACTGATTTCGAAAGTCATCTACAGATTATAGGTATTTATTGCAACTGGCATTTCTACACAATATTTTTAAAATAATTGTTATGATAATACAAAAATATTTTGGGTTTTGTTTCAGTTCTGGATTTTGGAGCCCCCTTGTATCATGTATAAAGGAAGCCTGGGCTGTAGTTGTTGTAATTCTTATTATGCATATATGTTTTCTGATGCACAAAGATACTTGCAAGTACATCCTGATCCATAGGTGTCCTGAACTACACAGGGCTCCCTTTGTTTCTTTCTGAAATCACAGAAAGCATAAATAATTTTTAAGGCTATCCTGAAGCCTGAGAATGGATACACAGGTAGTGCAGAGGGGTATCTAATAACAAGGTCTGGTGATTTATGTGTGTACTCCTGCCTGCTGATGGGAGGTTCTGACTCTCTCCAAGGACACACACTTGGAAACCTGTGTGACAATGCTGGAAGAGAGCTTTTAAATGGTGGATTTGCGATGGCAATCTTCTTCAGGGCTTTTAAAGGAAGCAGTCAGTGCTTAAACTCACAAAAAAAGTGAGTTTTGCTATGTCTCTGGATGTTAGGTTTCTACAGCATCCTCCTGCAGGAATGTCTGGCATATTTGTCCAGCAAAATCAGGATCTGTAAGATGTCCCTTGGACGTCATTCATATGAACTCTCTGTCACTGCAGGCTGCTGTGTATGTCTGGATCACTGAACAGCTGCAGGTCTGTTATCCACTCAGTACTGGCCTGACCAGCAGCAGCATCTGCCAGGCAGAGGTGCAAACACCACTGCTCCAGAAAAAGAAATTCTATAGAACTGGGCAGCCTGTGAGTGCAGTTTGTGCATATTAGTAGTTCAGTGTCATGAGATATAACAAATGCTTTGACAGATGAAAAATGTAAAAGTTAATTAAAGTAGACCAGCAAATTTCTAAAATAATAGTAAAAAATAAATATGAAGGCATAGTCTTGTAGGAAAAGAATATATAGGTTAAGTTCCTGCTGATTGAAAGGGATCACTACTGACAAACTCCAGTCCTGGTAAGAAACATCATGGGTCTTCAGAGTAGGTTTTGGGTTAACCATTTGAGTTTAGTGAATAAAGATAACGCATAGAACTTGCAAGTGCTCCCCGTTGCAGCAACAGTCATGCCATGTCAAATGAAGGAAAACATTGCTACAATTGCCTGGATAAATCTGAAAACCTTTTGCAAATGAAGACTCCAGTTTTCATTTTATGCCCTTTATCTGAATGTATAGCTGAATATTTCATTGACAGTGGGTTTTTTTCTCATCTGGTGCTTTCTACAGTTATATATATATACATTTGACTTGGCAATCTACAACCTTTCTAAATGCATTCTTTACAGTGCTTTATACAGTTCATTGATTTCATCTTACTAATAGAGTGCCACAGTGAAAATTACAAGAGTAAATCCTTCTGTGGTGACAAAAACCTATTCTGATGCATATCAAGATTTTCTGCAGCTTAAATAAAACTCAACAATTATTCCCTCTCATCATGCCTTACAAAAGCTTCTATAAGACCTGATTCTACTTGCTTTTTGTAATAATTAAAAACCCTAAACCAAACCAAACAAAACAAAACCCACAAAAAACACCCAGATAGTTCAGATTCTTTCTTTACAGAAAGTCACTGGAAGTAAATTATCTGGAGCTCTATGTGTTACTGTGTTTTTACAACAATGGTCCAGAAGTTCATTATTTAACTCTGTTTATATACTACATTACCTGGAATGTTATTTTTATATGTTTTTTCTTTCATTTGATAAAAGTAGTATATTGCTCTAACTACCTGAGGTCAGCACACTGCCCACACCTTTAGCTTATAGCTGCCTTTCACATCGTACCTTAGAAATCTGTGTTTAGTAGATATGATCATGTCTGGTGTCAGTTGTTGTAATTTCAACTTTCCTGATCTTTATACTTCCTGAAGTTTGCACATGACCAGGCTACTTTTATGCTTTAGGAGATTTGAATCTTTCACTTTCATCCATTCTCCCTTTGACTGGATTTCTATTAATTTCAGAAGCTAATTTTAAATTTCTCTCCTGCTTCAAAACAACAAATTTACTGCACCTCCTGTAATTTCCTGACTTACTCTTTTTTCACCTCTCTCCATTCTTCATCTTGGTTCTCCTTATTCCTGTCACTCTCCACAGCTAATTGTCACCTTTTACATGTGTCACGCTATTCAGAAGAATCTTTTTTTCACCCTTCTTTTTTGAAAGTTGTCTTGTGGTAACACTTCGCTATTCTCTTTTGCTGACCACTTTTTTCTTGGAAACACTGAACTCAAAACTGTTGGAGAAGTCATTAGTCACTGTTAACAAAAAGTCACTGTTAATGACTAATCCTACTAACGACTCAGACAATCATGACTGCGTTACTCCTGGACATCTTTAAAGATTAACACTTCTAATAAACCTGATCTAGAAAAATGATAGCTTTGTTGTAGGGAAGACAGGTAGCAGAGATAACAGGGGAGGGAAAGAAACTGAGAGTAAGGAAAGAACGAAGACAGAGAGAGAGAAAGAAAAAAAACTACATAAAGCATATTCTTTGTTTTAATGTATAATCGGGATAAAACCATTTCAACAGCTCATATTTACTTTGTGGGAATGACATTTTTATATAACACCTCAGAATGACAGATTGCTGTATAACCTAGCATATTACTGATGTTACTGTCCTCTCACTTTTTCATTGAAGTTTTCAGTTCAAAACCAAAGTTTTGGTGTATTTCAATAAGGACTATAAAAGCATTTTCAGAAACAAATATCTTAATTTTTTTTTTATTGCTAAACGTGATAAATTTTTACTGATAATAACACACTGGAAACAAACAAACAAAAGGTTTCTGTATTTCTCCTAATTTTATACTACTACCTGTATATATGAACAGACACACCTGCATGTGTTGGTATCATCCAGAGATTCAAAGAGTTCCCACAAATTAACACTATAACATGTTACAAAAATATCTGCTGGAAAACCACTGCAAATGAAAAGAACATGATGTGTAAGTTTGAGAATATTTCTCCAGTAATAAGGAAATGTCAGCATCTAAATATTTTTTAAGCAATTTATGGATTAGGAAAGGCAATATCAACGGCACTTGCACTTTCAAGTTTCCTACTCTTAACTCTATCGAACATAGACCTATCATTGGACTATACTGCCAGTATAGACAGGGTCATAATATAAAAACAGTCAGCTGACTTCATTGTGCATATTGATGCTGATGACACTCAAATGTCTTAAGCAGATGCTAATCCTGTATTTGATCATACCGGAATGGGTACTGGGTACTGCTGAATAAAGCAATGCATTTACTTGCCTAGTTTGGTTGTTAGGACTAAAGTAAATGGGAATGATTTAACCCTTACCTGTTTTTGCCTAGGTAAAATGATAAGCTTTCTAAGGGCTCAGAAGTGTAATACATTTGATAAAGGACCTTCCTTGTTTCAGTATTTGATTTTTTTTTACACTTGATATATGTCAAATTAATGTTTCTTAAAAATAAACATTTTTTTTTTGCAAAACATCTTCAGAAATGTCAATATGTGCTTGATTTTCATGACCAACATATAATTTTTAAAAGATTCATGTGAAATATATATAATTTGCAGTGTATGTGTCTTCTGAAATTTTTTCCCCCTAAACCCATCTTTAGAATATGCTGAAGTGAAAATTGAGAGGTTTATTTGTCATTAACCTCAGCTGATTGTTTTGTATGTGACTGACTTCCCTAATTTCCTCTTAGTTTTTTAGTAAATATGCTTTAAATAATATGAGTTTGTTCCCAGTAGCGGGATTTTTACTTTTTACCACATTCAGCACTGGCAGTTCATGAATCTAATTTGCCACCTTCTGCTGCTTGAACAAAGTATACAAGTGGATACAGATCTCTTTTCATTTTCTACCTCCTTTTGTCTCCATCCTTCTATTTAAGATTTTTCTCGGGGGAAACAAAGCCTCACAACTGTATGGAATATGTGCTGTTTAGACAATAGTAAGCGGTAGAAATGTTGGGCTATGGAAGTTGCTTTAGAATTGTAATACATGGAACAGTTGAGACACCTTGCTGGGAAATAGAAAAATTGAATGAGTAACTAACAAGCTTAAAGGATGCATGGGATTCAAATGGTATCCTGGTAACTAGTGTCTTCTCCGTTTGAAGGCAAAAAGGAAAATAATAAGAAAAATTTAAGAAAATATGATAATAACTCACCACCTGGGACCCTATGCTGTCTATTCTACATCTAGATAAAAGATCCTCACATCTGAAGCAAAGGACATCAGTTATACAGCAGTAAAAATGTTAAAGAGAGGTTAGAAAATCCAGAGTGCCTAGAGCAGTGTTACTCTGCCTATGGCCAGTTGGCCAGACACAGGCCAGCCAACATCAAGAGATGTCCAGGGAGTCACTACCAAGAGACAAAATGACACAAGATGACTTGGGAACCATGCATCTTTGTTCATTCTTCAAAGGCTGCCAAACACTGGTCAGAAAGACCAACAGGAGAATCCTCTAAACTCCTACCTTGCAAAGTTTGATGAGATTTCTACCTAACAACAGACTCACATTGACATTATGGATTGCACTCAGCTTTTTTCCACCTGAGTTTACATGAAGCCATATTTATAAATTAAAGGTTGACTAAACAAATGAATTGAACAGTAAAATGTCTATATTTGCTGTGAAATATTTGATATGGGGTCACAAAGTGCTACAAAGAAAATGAAATTAAAATTGCTTTGAAAACAGTCAGAGGCCGGACAGGCTACAGCCTATAAAAAGACAACCATAGGTCAAAGTGCAGGCACAGTGATTTCTCTGATTATGTATGTTTTAATCAGAATACTCATACCACAGCACTTGGGGCTGTAAGTGAGCGTAAAACTAACTGAGTATGAGTGAATTTCCTTATAAGTGGATGAACAATTTTCACTGAAAATGTACAGTCAGAACATTCAGATCCTGATCTGAATCAGACAAAAATCAACTGGAAGGACTCCCATTACCTGGCTAACTGAAGCAGAGCCTGCAGTGGTGACTGAAGACCAAAGAAGGCCAAGAACGATCCCACACAATGCCTTGGTGTTCCAGGTACAAGTGCATATTCATTGCAGCTGCAAGGTTCACTTAGTTATTCCTGCATGGTAATTTTAAACCACTCTGTAAACTTTTAAAAGCCTTGTGTTGATATATGCCTTTTAGAAGAGATAATATGGAAAACACTCTAGGTATGCTGTAAGTGGAGTAAAACTTCTGAATGTTACCAAACTTTAACAATTAAAAGTATTAGTCTTATCTGATCACCAGATGACACAGGGTTGTATATATCTTCTCCACACATTATCGAAATTAGTGACTGGTAAAGTGCAGCAATTCATTCATCAACATGCTTATCAGTGCTGTTTAAGAAAAGCACCAATTCCAGATATATTGAAGGAAGTCATATTACGTAAGTACCAGAGATTATTTTAAAGAATCTGAACTGTCAGAGATAGGATTTAGCATATGAAGGATGTCAGGCTTGTAAGGATTTGTAACATGTTTAATGATCTTGGAAGCCATAGTACAAAAAGAAGGATAACTGTACATATACTACATGATAAGATTCATTTATTCATGTGTTCATATGACATATTCAATGAGGATGTGTTAACTGAGCCTTTAAGTCACTTTTGGGCAGCTCTGTCCAGAAACTGTCCCTAGGCACAAATCTGAAGTGATTATGCTTTTATTAGGGACTAAATTCAGAAATTTGTATGCTGGGATGTAAAAAATTTAGTGTGTATGCTCTTTCAAAGAATTTTGCTGCATTTCCCCCGAAAACATTCCCCACATTGATACTTTAATTTTTTGAGCTTGAGGGCCATATGAGTAAGTGAGTGTGTTTAACACCTGCCTGTAAATTACTTCCATGTAGGGTTTTTTTTGTTGTTGTTGTTGGTTGTTGTTTGTTTGGTTTTTTTTTACTTTTCACAGCATAACAAATTTGGGATGTTTTAATTGTTCTGAATGTATACTATTGGCTTCAGTGTTTCATCATTCATCTTGTGTTTATGTGAAGGTATGAAATATCCACAGCTGAGTGTTTTCCAACTGTATGAATGCCATCTACCTGTGACTGGCATGTAAAGACTGTAACTCTTTAAATTTAGTATTACATTAAAACCAACAAACAGAAAAAAAATTATGTGAATACAAAGCAGTTTCTATATGATGGCTGCATGAAATAAACATGCTATTTGATTTTGCTAGTAAATTAATCTGCCCTGACCTAATGAGTTCATGGCATAGTTCTTCTATAAGTGAAGGCAGCCAAGCTCTCACCAGGGCTATAGAGGTGCCAGGTCTTGCAAGTGGACCAAGAGAATTTTTGAGCTTGTAAACAGATCCCAGCTCAATTCTTCAGCAGAGTGCCTTTGCATCCTTCTTGACCACTCTTCTTTTCTTTCCCCCTGCTTGTAAAGGACTTGGACATGAGAACTGCAATAGACTGATGCACTCTCCAGCCAGCTCTCTGATCTGTACAGTGCACCCAACTGCTGTGCAATCTAGAAGTCATCTGGAACATTTTGAATCTGAATGGAGATATCCAAGTTCAGGCACTAACCATGTACTTCCAAAGCTAATTATGACTGCACTTTCCTCATTATTAATCTGTGTATGACAGCTACCCTCCAGAAGCTAAATGCAAAGAAAAAATAGTAATTGATGGGTGTTAGCATCGGGCAAACAGGAATAACTTGTAAGCAGCAAAGATCCAAGTTGAAGGGCACTGATACTGTGCCATTGATATTGGTAGACTAATCTGGGATTCATACTAATAATGAAGAAAAAACCCCCAGACTCCTCCTGCCCCTAACCCACACATGATGAACATGTATCACTGAGGTTGTTCTTGGTACATAAAAAGTGCATTTCAGCTTACAAGGGGCACTTTTTTAAAAGCCCGCTTGCAAGACCATGAAGAATCAAATGAAACATCTGCTACATCTGCACTGTAATCTGAACATTTTTAACAATGTTAAAGTTATTACCAGATACTTACATTAGCAATTTTTGACTGCAATTATTAACAAACATTATAAAGTTAGATATTAAATATTGGAAGAGATCAACATTTGACCTACAGCAAAACATAAATGTTAATAATTACTTTTTATATATTGTTATCAGCTCTTGTGAATGTCCCTTCATAGTCATTTGTACAGGAAAACAGGAAGCCTAGTGAAGTAAATTAGTAAGAATACTACATGAAGTCCTAGAAAGGCAAAAATGCAGATGAATATTTAAGCCACTGCTGTTCTTTTTTGAGTAGGTCACTCTGGATTAACTAGCCTCATGTAACCAAACAATGAATTATACATCTGTTCTGTGACTTTCACTATTACTTAGAAGCTGTCCGTGCTTGAGCCTTTCCTTCATACACCCCTCTGACCTGCCACATGTTCTTCATGTCAGGGCCTTTTCCAAGTTTCCCTTCAGGTCTCCACACTCCCAGCCTTATCTGCTAGGTAGAGATCTATGGTATTTATAGTAATAACTAACTTTTTTCAACTTGGTATTTCTCACTAACATCATCTATTTCTGTATTGAGCTTCTAGCATAAAGGTCATCACAGAGCATTTCAAAAGCAGCAAGCAGTTATGTCCTGTAACTTTTAAAAGGCTACTTAAATGTCTGATGACAACTTTTAAAGCAATAGCAAAGTTTCTGTATTTCTCTCTGGTGGATATTTATAGCACTCTCCAGAGTGAAAGTGTGTAACAATTGAAGTCTTTGTCATCCTCTGTGCTTCTCAAAAATGAAGAAAAGAACTTTACAATGAAGTGATAGTAGCAAAACAATTTTTTTTTCTGAATGAATAATTTCTTTTGTTTACAAATAACACCATCATCAGACTCTAAAGAATGTATTTGGAGAATGGAAGTATGTGAGTTTCATGTTTATTTACAGGCAAAGTTCTGGATGCTTTTAACCTTTTAAAGCAATTTTTGCATGAAATATCATCATAACAATACTACAAAAATAATTAGGAAAAAAATGGATTGACAGTCACTGCAGATGCATAAGATGTGAGTGTGGAATAAATAGTTAAAAGGGCTGGAAATTTCAGCAGAAGTCTGAGATAGCATTGGAAGATACAATGTTGTGTAATGAAGTGTGGGCTTCCAGTAAGTCCAAGGTAGAAATGAGGCAGGCAGGCAGGCTAGGTTTCCTCATTGACAAATCTGGACTCTCAACACAGATCTTCACCTTAGGAGTTTTGTGTGGATAATGCCAATTAAACACCAGGAAGTGAGTATAAGCTAAGGGAAGGAGTAGAGGTTCCACTAACAGCTGCCTTTCAAATACTTCACTGACTTCATAAGGAGTAACATTTTTTGCAATTATGTTGTTTATTTCTGTTTGATCAGGCCTCTTATTAAACTAAGTACATCTTTTTTAACAGTTAGGCTTCTGTGTAACTCCACAAAACAGATAAGAAGAATCAGCTATTAAGACGACCTTGGAAACAGTGAGTTCTGTGCATGAGCCCATACACCAAAGGCTAGTTCAAAATAACAATGCAGTTAAATTAAGGTAAATAAAAGATAGTAATGCAAATTTTCTTTTCTGTAGCCCATTCAGAGTTAAATAAATTGTGAAGTTTGTTGCACCACATAGTTTCAATAAGGAAAAAATTTAATAAATATGCAGGGAGAGACTTTTGACAGAAGTTAAGGAGATAAATTGTGTAAATCGTGTACAAACAGCATTTATTTCATTAAATCATCTTGTCTAAAACTTAATACATGACTTAGATTAATTGTTAAGAGTTGCATTTTTTTATCTATGTTCATTTCTCAACTTCAATAACCTATATCCTTGTCATATGAAATATAATTATTTATAGCTCTTTCTGCATTAATGATGCTTTGAGACCCACAGCAAGGGGTTTTGGCTTCTGCAACACTGATATCAAGGACAAAAAAAAGTATTTCTGCTGAAATTCAGTATAGCTAGGAGTCAGATGCTTTAAAAAAAATCGAAACAACTGACCTGCTTCAGCAGTGAATAAATAGAAATACAGTGATGAGATGAAATCAGGAAGGTCTGAAATTAAGGATTACAGCATGAAAGCTCTGTATCTTCTTGCTAATGCTTATTGCTAAGTAACGGAATCTTGAATGTGTGTCTTGAATCTACTGAAAGGACAATAAACCATGTTTACATGATATGAAAAGTCCTTTTATTCAACTGACACATTCTTATTACATTCTGTTTCTGCACATTTGTGTAAATTGATGTTTTTTGAATAAAAGGTAAATGTCTTTGCAAAAATGCATCCAATCAGCAACTAAAGAGAATAACACATGACTTAGCAACCAACCATGCAACTTCCACTCTCCTACGGAAGAAGCATACAAATACTTTTGATGCTGGATGTACACATGCAATCATATATGAAAACAGCAATTATGTTAGAATTACATTATGATTAAGGAATGCTTTGTGAATATGGAACAAAATTTACTATTAATCAGTAACTTCTATTCTATGATTATTTCAGGCATGTCTAATGTTTACACATAGCGAGTTAGGTATGAATGTTTTGGATATCAGTGGAACAAATCAGATCCTTGTATGGTGTAGCTGAACAATGCAGAGCAACTATGAAATTTGCCAGTGCCACCTATTGTCCGGCAGCAGAAATGAACATGTATTTTACTGAAAGTAGATCAAAATGTCTATGTTGAAGCTGTTGTTTGCACAAAAGGTCTTCAAGTGATTTTTGATAGTTTACCTGTTTCTCTCTCAGGTAAAGACTGTTGCTGTCATCTAAGGTACACAAAGCAGAAGAGAAAACACTCCTTTCCTGTCTGAGTTGTTCCCTATGAGTATCAAAGAAATGTGGGCCATAGAACCTAGCCTGTTCATGTTTTTATTGCTAATTTAGAGAGGCATACATAGAATCATAGAATCATTGAATGGTTTGGGTTGGAAGAGACCTTAAGGATCATTTAGTTCCAACTCCCTTGCCATGGGCAGAGACACCTTCCACTAGACCAGGTGGCTCAGAGCTCCATCCAGCCTGGCCTGGAACACTTCCAGGGATGGCGCATCCACAGCTTCTCTGGGCAACCTGTTCCAGTGTCTCACTGCCCTCACAGTACAGAATTTTTTTCTAACAGCTAATCTAAATCTACCCTCTTTCAGGTTATAACCATCACCCCTTGTCTTATTGCTACAGTCCCTACTAAGAAGTCTGTCCACATCTTTCCTGTAAACCCCCTTTAGGTACTGGAAGATGACTGTAAGGTTTCCTTGAAGACTTCTTTTCTCCAGGCTGAACAATCCCAACTCTTTCAGCCTGTGAGAGGTAGGAGGTGCTCCAGCCCTCTAATCATCTCTGTGGCCCTCCTCTGGACTCACTCCAAAAGGTCCATGTCCTTGTTGGGTGCCCCAAAGCTGAATGCAGTATGCCAGGTGGGGTCCCACAAGAGTGGAGTAAAGGGGGAGGATCAGCTCCCTCAACCTGCTGGTCACTCTCCTTTTGATGGAGCACAGGATTTGTTTGGCTTTCTGGGCTGCAAACACATGTTGCCAAGTCATGTTGAGCTTCTTGTCTACCAACATCCCCAAGTCTTTCTCCTCAGGGCTGCTTGCAATCCATTCTCTGCCTAGCCTATATGTGTGCTTGGGATTGCCATGACCTACGTGCAGGACTTTGCACTTGGCCTTGTTAAACTTCATGAGGTGCACACAAATCCACCTCTCAAGCCTATCAAGGTCCCTCTGGATGTCATCCCTTCCCTCCAATGTGTTGACTGATACCACACAACTTGGTATCATCTGCAAATTTACTGAGAGTGCACTCGATCCCACTGTCCATGTCTATGGCAAAGATGTTGAACAATACCAGTCCCAGTATGGACCCTTAAAGAATGCCACTCATCACCTGTCTCCATTTGGACATTGAGCCATTGACCACAACTCTTTGAATGCAACCACCCAGCCAATTCCACCGAGCGGTCCACCCATCAAATCCATGTGTCTCCAATTTAGAGACCAGGATGTTGTGTGGGACAGTGTCAAAGGTTTTGCATAAGTCCAGGCAGATGACATCAGTCGCTCTTCCCTGACCCGTCAATGCTGTAATCCCATCACAGAAGGCCACGAAATTTTTCAGGCATGATTTGCCCTTAGTGGAGCCATGTTGGCTGTCACCTGTCAGCTCCTTATTTTCCATGGGCCTTAGCATAGTTTCCAGGAGGATCTGCTCCATGATCTTGCCAAGCACAAAGGTTAGGCCGACTGACCTATAGTTTCCCAGGTCTTCCTTATTTCTCTTTTTAAATATGGGGGTTATGTTTCCCCTTTTCTAGTCAGTGGTAACTTAACCAGACTGCCATGACTTCCCAAATACGATGGATAGTGGCCTAGCCACTTTATGCACCAATTCCCTCTGGACCTGTGGATGCACCTCATCAGGTCCCATGCACTTATGCACCTACACGTTCCTTAGATATTCTCAGAATTGATCTTTTCCTACAGTGGACAGTTCTTCATTCTCCCAGTCACTGCCTTTGCCTTCTGCAACTTGGGCAGCGTGGCTGCAGCACATGCCAGTCAAGACTGAAGAAAAAAAAGTCGTTGAGTACCTCAGCCTTCCCCATGTCCCAGGTAACCAGGTCTCCTGTTTCCTTCCAGAGAGGGCCCACATTATCCCTAGTCTTCCTTTTCTCACTGATGCACCTATAAAAGTTCTCTTTTGTTGACCCTGATGTCCCTGGCCATATTCTATCAGGGCTTTAGCTATCCTAATCTGATCCTTGGCTGCTCAGGCAGTTTCTCTGTACTCTTACCAGGCTACCTGTCCTTGCTTCCAGGCCCTGTAGGCTTTCTTTTTGTGTTTTATTTTGTTCAGGAGCTCCTTGTTCACCCATTTAGGCCTTCTGGCTTTTTTGCCCAACTTCATCGCATGCAGACTTGTGGCCTTGCAAAATCATCACCAAATGAAGGTGTCTACAAAGCAATTGTGTCCATCCTGCTGCTGCAGAAATATTACTGGTGGATATTTTTCAGCACAAACTGGAGAAATCTCACCAAAGGAAACTGGTTTTTACTTTGGGTGAGGAAACACCAAAATGTGGTCATTGGGCAGATTCTTATTCCTGCTGCATCGTCTTCAAAGATCACTGTCTTTCTACTCTGCATTAGACAGCAAAAACTAGCCACAAGACAGAGCATGTCTTCCAGACACTGGATGTACACATACTAAGAGAAAGAACAAAGATTATAATTTATGACAGCACTTTACCCAATATTTCCATTATATCTGTATACTGAAGTCAAAGAATGTTAAGACCGAAAATTCAGGCACTCGGTTTAGGATAGTTTAGGATAGTTCACGATTTAAATAGCCCAGTGAAGTTGTCAGCTGGATTTCTTTTATGAGTCATTACAATTAGAAACACGTGAGAATGAAAATACATTTTTTCTGAGATTTGGAAATTTGGCTGTGTTCAGAGGTAAAATGAAAACATTACATTCTAAATTCTATCAGAGCTTGTGCTTTTAAACTTACACATGAAAAGTCACAACAAACAAAATAAACACCTAACAAGTCAAAATGGTAGGTTTTGACAGCATGACATTTTCCAGTAATTCTTACAATGCTGGCAAAATTCAATCAATTTTAAAGGACTTCCATTTTTTACCAAATTGCTTATGCTGCAGAATACAATTCTGTTGAATTTCTTATCAGTGAAAATACCAGAAGTCCTCTGTGAGATAGTTATGATGAGGGTAACACTCTCAAGAACTGAATTCTACTTTGCCTCTGCCAAGCCTTCATCTGCCAAGCTGGGCAGGGAGCCATCACTCAAAATGTCCACGGTTAGCCACCCTCTGCTCCTCATTTTCTTGGCACCAGCTGAAATTTCTGTGATCTGAAATTCAGGGATTTTGTAGCGTGGAATAGAAACACACTAAACATTGTATTTGCATTATACGCTCCAAACAACCAACTTATAAATTTCTTATCTTGGCCAGTATTTCCAGTGATTGTAGGCTCTGAAACAAAACTGAGTCTTATACCTCATTCACCTTTCCTTGCCACACCTTTCTATTTGCTGAACAAAAGATCTTCTTAAAATCTTCAAGGCCAGGAAGGCCAGGTTGGATGGGGCTTTGAGCAACCAGGTCTAGTGGAAGATGTCCCTGCCCATGGCAGAGGGGTTGGAACTAGATGATCTTTAAGGTCCCTTCCAACCCAAATCATTCTAGGATTCTGTGATTCTATGATCTATTTGGTTGTGGGTTCTTTTTAATGAACTATCTGGGTGTGAGTAGAACACATAAAGAAAAAACTTTTAGCATACCTGTAATGGTGAATATATATATATATAAAATAGTAAGTAACAATGTGTTTATTTGACAAATATCTACAAAGTATTTGCTCAACACTAACCACAAAGGAAAACAGTCCTATTTTGACTAGGTGACATTTTAAACAAACACAAAGACAAAATGCAATGCTTACTTCATAGAACTGTATTCAGACAAATGCATTTGACTGATTAAAAGTAATGGATGCTTCTCAATAGTTTCACTTGTGTACATTAACAACATAGGCTTTTCTGAAGAGATTGAATACTGACATGTTAATTCAAGTGTCAAACAACAGAACTTTTAAGGTTGCCACTGCCACGTCCCCAACAGTGTTCTGCTTCAATCTGTCAGGTAAAATGATACTCTACTCACTCCTCACAGTATGTATAAACTCTATATTTAACTACAGAATTGTAATTAGATCTGCCAGTAACTATTAATGACTGTACCTACATTTTATGAGTAGATTAAAACATAAATCATTATAATATTACGGTAAAAATTCCACTTGGCACAACACATTTTAGAAGAGACTAGAACTCTGTAACTGCTGTTATAGGTACCTTTACCTGAATTTTTAGTTTGTTCCTTGTTTTCAGCTATAGGATGCATGCAAGAAATAAAGATGTTTCTGTCTTCAACCTTACTGAAATTCGTGGGTGCTCAAATACCCAAGCTTAGTGAAAGTAAGTATTAATGAAAGGACATAAAAACTTATCAGCAGCAAAATAATTTTTCTCCGTATCTATTACAGTGTTCTAAGAGAGGACTTTTAAACTGTTGGGTTTTAATGGCTTTATAACTCATATGATTACCTACAGCTTATTAGGACAATTGGTTCTTCACTCAACCTGACTGATAGCAAATTTTACAGTAAATAGCAGTGAGGAAACAGCTGCATGGGACTGCTTCTCAGAGCTGCATCTCTGTCATTGATAATTCTTAGTATTCAAGCAGGCATTACTCTCTTAATCCCCACATTTGTATTTTGGTTACACATTCAGTTACTGTAGCTGCTTTCCCCATCTCTTTGCTTCTCCTCTTCCTTACACTGCTTGCTCTCGGTTTCCATGTACTCCAGCATTGAGTTATCTAGTTATTTCTAGTTATTTTTACTTCCTTTATCCCACAACTGCCACAAAGTTCTAATATTTTTGTCTAAGTTTGGTTGGATACCCAGTACTAAATGGTTTAATCAGAGATGTAAAAGAGTGGAGAAAGTGCAAACACAGCAGGACTGTGGCTGCTGAGCAGTGAAGACAACTGCTCTCAGCTAGGGGTTAGAGCTTTGGAGGTACAGGAAAGAAATAGGTACGCATGCCCAGAAGGGATATGGGAGAGAACTGCAGAGTCACGAGATTTCTGCTTTTGGGAACATCTATAGCTGCCTTTCACTTTGGAGTAGGAACTTATAAACATTGCCTTGTGGGCAGTTGTTTAGTTCAGACCACTGTGGCTGGTTAGATATGTGGCCTCATAGAGACATTGAGTATCATGCTGCAGGAAAAAGTTGTTGTGGATCACAAGTTTAGGATGTGGTAAAGCCAGCTGTCTGTTTCTCAAATGATATAGGACAGAGATGTGTTCCTCTTTAACCAGAAAGTGATTTTTGCTCAAATCTACACTTGCAGTGTAACACATTTTTGTACTACCCAAAGTGGCCTGGGTTTGAAGTCTCTGTCTATTTAAAGATCATGAAAACTGAGTGTCAGCGATTTGTAGAGAACATTTTGTGTGGTTGGAAGAAATGCAGCAAGTAATCAAGAAATGAGACAGGAAAAAGGCTCAAATTACTCTTATAACAGCCAATCAGAGTCACTAGCGAAAAGATCCTAGTTTCTATTCAAATCCACTAGTCATATGATGTTTAGATGCTGAAACTTTAGATACCAATCACAATCCAACCAAGGTCTGAAAAGAAAAAGGACAAGATGGGTAAGAAAGGAATAGCTCCAACTAAAGTGCTGTGTAGTCACACAATCAGATACAAGGAAACAATTTTTTTCTTTTTCCAAGGCTTATGCTCTGGTTGTGTCGAGAAAAGATGCAAGATTAAGAAGGTCCTTCAGAAAAGTAAATGATCTTGTATAATAGGGGTAGCTAGTTGGAAGCTATTGCTCATGCTCAGCCACTCATTAGCTTTTACATTGTATGTTAGCTAGGGAAATTCTCTTGGGTCACCCTGTGGTTTTGTTTCGGTGAAGAAAGTAGGCACTAAAGGAAGGACCTAGAAATGATTAATACATTGCTGAGTTTTTTGGTAGACTGCTGAAGAGACTTGCTAGTCTGCTTAAAAGCTTACAGTCAGTTAAGCTTTTTTGGGTACAGCAACTCTTGTTTGTGTATGTCTGATTGAAAACAAAAGGCTTTTACCTTTTTATAATGATGGAATTAAATGTGTACTTTTAATACTTCATAGTAACATTGTATTACGTATTTTACATTTTTTCTTAATTTTTTTTTATTCAGTAAGCTGTTAGCTGAAAGCAATGGCAGCTATGAACACTTCATCATTCTTTTACTTTTGTGCATCCTCCAGTTCCCTGCAACTGCAATACTTGTAAAGCTACATAAGACCCTCACTTCAGTGTACCAACCAGGTACTCTATTATACTTACCAGGTGCAGGAGCAATTGTACAATAGCAAAACAGTATCTGTGGTTTCATCAGGTCTTAGACCCTTAGGACTGGATTGTCATCTGATATAGAATACAGTTACAGTAAATGTGGATTTGATATGCAGAATAAAACAGGAATTCCTTTAGGATGCTTAGGGTTCTAAACAACTGCAATCCAGACTGTGGGTCAGATCTGCTGTATAAGGGCCGCTCAATAAATGTGGTTATTTACTCTGCTGTTAGAGTTCTATGTTAGAAATGCTTACCCTTCAAGTCAACTCATTATTTTAACTAGCATCAATTAAACATTCAACTAACTGAAGTAGGTAGTGAGACACATATCCTGTAGTAGAGATAAGTGTTTGGGACAAGATAATTTAGAAGTCACAAGAAGTTCAAACTACTGAAAGTTTCGTTATCATATTCATTTCTACATTTTACCCAGTTCAGCATTTTTTTGAAGCATGCGTCCTTCTACAGAGGGACAAATAAGACATGATTCTGTTTGATAATATACAGTGGAAGGAAAAAAGACTATCTGTTCATGTCTGTCTCCTGAAGAGAGGAAGTTTGCTCTATGTTCATGTTCCTTGAAGATGGTGAGGGTATGTGTATGTAGACAAAGCATAGATAATTGCTGTCCTACCTAAGGAGAGAAGAAATGGCTGAGCAGCAGATAGAATGTATGACTCCTGCCTCTACTGAAAAAGCTCTCCTGAAAAAGTTCAAAATTTAATGTGAAAATGTCAAGAATTCCTTCACATTTCCCAAAATTCTTCCTAGCTACCTTCTGTTACACAAAATAGAGCTACCATATGTTTCTTTTTTTAAATGTTGGGAATAGAATTAAAATCTATTTCCCTGCTTTGATTCAACTCAATCAAACTCTCATTTTATTCTGTTGGTTAGTTGCAAAAGCCAATATTGCACTTTGAATGCACAACGGTTACGTCAATGAAGTCAACTAGAATGCATAAGCTATTAATCTGCCTAAGGATGGTGGGATTTGCATGTCAGTGGAAAAAATGAGCAGAGCAGAACTTGCCTTTTTTTAGCAGGGTTTTCTGTATATCCTTAAAGACAAGTCATGAATATGACTTTTCACACAACTCCTGCTCAGATCTTGGCTAACACAGCTCATGCCAAGGCCTGATGAATGCTGGGAGAGGCACCGGTAGGTCAAAGAGAGAGCACCATGTAGAGAAGACAGGTGGCCAGTAAGAGTTAAAAGGCTATTATGCAGTCAGTATCACCTGCAGATTGCTGTCTCCTGCAACCATCATCTTTGCATACAGATTATCTGGCAGTTTTGTCAGAATTTTCTAACTCATAGAAACGGTATAGCCCAAATTTCCATGCTGGAAGGTATAAAAACATCAGCTTACCCAAAAAGCTTTTGAAGTGGATCCAACAGCAGCTGGACTGCTGAGGCTTTTGTGCTTCTCAGTGTGATATAGGGGACACCTGCATCATGACTGACGAGGAAGGATGAGCACTTTCACAGTCAGCTGGGTAACTATTTTGCTCATAGGTGTATGAGTTAAGAGTTATGGGTTATAAGTCATGAAGCCTCATGACTTCAGTGGTGAATAAATGAACTCATGTGATAGACTGGTCTGTGCAAAGGGAATCGCACCCTTGTTTGTTGTGTTTGTTATATTTCTTAACGAGCTCATAAAATAAAGTTTAATTTACAGACTACATTATCCTGCAAATTTGAGAGATCCAAATAGACCGTGACAAAGAACAAAAAGAGAAAGAAATCAAACAGATAGGTTATTCCCTGAAAACTACTCTTGTATCTCCTCTAGTTCTTCTACCAGTTACTGTTCTTGTTTTCTTTGGGTTTCCAGCTGTGTTTAACTGGCACAGTGGGCAGGTGAATTTCCCTCAGATGTAAACAGAAAGGTCGAAGGTGAGTTATTCTGCACCTAAACATGCCTGATAGTTTACAGCCACAGTCTGAGGTAATCCAGCTGAGATCACAGTAATGCAGAGGAATAGTTTTTAAAACAGCTGAAGGACTTAAGTCTTATTAACTTTTTAATTTATCAATTTGAACTTCAGGCATTTTTCTATCTTAAAACATTTTAGGGATCTTCACTCAGATTGCAGTGTTTTGCCCTCCAGTCACCTCCTGCAGTGCTTTCACTAAGGGACTTGTGTCAGCTTGAGAGCTGCAGCAGGAAGATCGGTAGCAATTACAGACCAGCCCCTGGATGTAGACTTTTCTTAACTTGGATTAGGAGAAGCTGGGCAGCTGAATCTCTGAAACTGTCTCCTGTCTCCAGATACTTCATGGAGCTGGAAAGCAAACCTGAATGAAGTGTCTACATTTATCTAAGTTGCTGGTTCAATGGGTGAAAGGAAAGAAATACAGACAGAAACAGCTTTATCTAAAACCAAGAAAACCAACAGTTAAGATAGGCTGCTAAAACTCCAGTATGAAGAAAAAAGTGCCAGCTTTTAAACATGAGATCTTGCTTGATTTTTAAAAGCTGTGTAATCCTTAGTAGGGAAGTACTACTACACTTAAGACAGATCAGGAGACAAACTACAGATTGATTGTGAGAAAAGCAAACTTTCATAAAACATATTATGCTTTCTTCTTAACCGAAACCCTTTATGTCATCTGAAGGCCTTTATTAGGTTATTAGTTAAATATTAAGCAATCATAGCAAGTTGAATAGAAAAAAATAGAATGCTAAAATCAGTGCAACTGAGAACTGATCATTTGGCAGGTTATGTGAGAAACTGGGAAGATGAGTTGACAATTGTTAAGCAGTTGATGTTGGGCAAGAACATATTTTAGAGCTAGATGGCTCTTCAGTTTTGCATAAGAAAGAGCAAAAATTTTCTCTTAGGCTCATGGGGAATTATCTGAACTTTAATTGGGACAGTTGAATTGCAAAAAGTTCCTCCCCTGAGGTGTTTCTGGCCCTTTTTATTTTATTTTTAATGGTTCCAGAAAGCTCAGGGTCTAAGGAATGATCCCAGATTGGGTGGCCACTTTGTTCAATAAGGCAGAGAATATGGGTCACCTAAACAACCATGTCTTAGATACGCTCATGCACGTACTCCATATTGACAGGTTTTCTGTGGAAGGTGTAAACATGGAATGTCTGCCTTGGGCCTGAGGAAATGTGCAACACTTGGGAGCTCTAACAAACGCTGGGGTTTATATGTTCTCTCCCCCTAACCATATGCTTATATACAACTATATATAGGCTGCTAAACGATTTTTGGCAAGACAGGTTCTGCAGTAAATTATTGTCTCAGAAATGAGACAGGACTATGGAGGGGGAAAATTGCAGTAAATATTTCCTTCTCAAGGAGCTCCTCTGTAGCAGCTTCTCTGTAGCAGCTGTGCTATCATTTACTGTATTTCAATTCACCTTCCAGTCCTGGTTACTAAGAGTTTTGAAGTCACAGTGCTTCAAAAGGCATGTCGCTGCAATGATGTTTCTATCATATATTTTTGTTTGAAAGCCCCCATTGATTTAATAAACAAGAAAACTACTCACTGAAATATGAAACACAACATACCGGAGCATACTTGTTTTTTCTAGCCAGGTGAGTGAAAAGTAGTTTTTTTAATATGACTGTATATATTTAAATCAAGCTATCATACTGCCAAACAGATTCAATGCCTGCTGTTTGCATGTTCTTTCCAACAGCTTTGCTTATTGCTTTATTTATAAATGTTAAACAGTGAGTCAATATTCCCTGAAAACTGACTCTAGGTTTTGATACATATACATCCCATTCATGTTGTGGAGTCTACACCAGGAAGCAACAATAAATTTGAAGGTGATAGAGTGGAAGCAAATATTGTAGAAGTCAAAACTAATTATTTGTATCAGAATGTAATTTTTTATATTAGGCATATGAATTTATGAAAGCCTGTCAATGTACATGACGTGACTTCACCTGTATTTTTAAGTGAAGAGATAAGCAATCAGTTATTTACATACAGAACTTTTTAAGCTGGATGCACCGTTGTTCAGGAAACTTCCCAAGTGTTCTGTTATGAATTATTTGCTAGCAGTGAGATAAAATTGTTGGTTTACAGATTTTAAGTTTATGTTTATGTCAGTAATTATTATATCAAGGCTATTAATAATCTAAATCAGAGTTTAACGAAAACTGTTCTAATGCATCATCTATTGGAACAGTTTAGTCTAAGAGGGATTTGTAACTTCTTCCATAAATACCATCATATTAAACAGAAATATTAAGCTGGAAGGTTAAGCATCCATGTTTCAGAAACAAACACCCATTCTATTAACCAGTACTTCCATATTCTTATTCATGTGGAATGATTTTCATTCATGTAGACGTTTATTACCTATTTCTTAGGATAACTTATTTTATCAGCCTGCTAGTCAAAATAAATTACCAGTTTGCAAGGAGAGGTAACTCATATCTGGTTTATTTTGTATATTGCAATTGATTCTGTAAAATGATGAAAAATACATAGCTGAAAAAAAAAAACCAACCCCAAAAACCCCAACAAAACCCTAACCCTTTATATTTGTAAAAAAATATAAAAATTATTGGAACTTAAATATCAGTTTAATAATGAATAATCTACTTTGCTTGTATCACTGCATTGATCTTATCTAGGACTTACATAGTATATTTGAAAGTATTTATAAACCAAGATGCTACTGGAGAAGTGACATTCTGCTCCTCTTTTTCTCATTGGTATTTTACACTGGAGCAAGATGCTGCTCAGATGCTAGAGATACAACTTCTTAACTAATCAGCAAAATGCTGAGTTACTTTGCAAGGTCTGAAATGCCTGCAGTACATTAGGCGTACATGGTGCACTGCAGTGAGATTATATACAGCGGTACATTGTAGAGCATAGCCCTGTTTAGCTTGAGAACCTGCCAAAATAATAATAATAATAATAAATTTCCCTGAACAATGAATAATCTCTGAAGATACACAGCTACAGCTTCATAGCTGATTCGTAGCATGAGAAGCAAAATTGTTCAGTATTGCTTTATCTTTTTGCTTCTCAATCCCAGTGTTGTGGGAGACCAGTGACTTAAACCTGCCAGTTTATGATGTTTGTTCAAGGACAAGACTATTCTTTATAATAATGACAAAGGTTTGACAAACTCAATACATAATAAAGTTCGGAGGTTAGGCTGGAGAATCATGTCTTATACCTCTAGATTTTTCCTACATTTTCAAAGCAGTGACCTGGGTCTTGAGCTATCTGGCTTAGCTACCCTGTTGCGGGGTCACATAGAACAGTACGCCATGTTACGTTTCACACAGCACACACTGAAATTTCTAGACTATTAAACTGTCTTAATATAGTCCTTCTGAACTTCCAATTTCAATGTATTTGATTACAGCAAACAATAAAAAACCTTCCTGGAAATAGCTGAGTTTTAAAAAATCCAGAACTGTAGCTTTATCTTTCGTATAGTGAGAAGAAAGTATAGCATGGAAGTACTTCCCCATCTTCTTAATTTTCTTGCTTCCTAGCAATTACGCTGAGAAAGAAAATTTTAAACACCATTCTTTGACTTGAATGCATTTGACACATCACCCATCAATATTAATTTGAAAAGAGTTGTTTCTAGATCTGTTTTGATCAAAACGTGTGATATTATAAAGGAGAAATAGCTGTTAGGAGAAGGGATAAAGATTTTCAAGCCTTTTTTAATTTTTAGTAAGCTCAAGTAAATTTCACCCCCCAATTTGACATAGCTTGTGCTGCTACTAGTATATGAATCCTTTATACTATGAATACACTGCACAAAATTTTATAACACATCATACTGAACAATCCAAGGGAAAGGGTACGAATGGTACCCCGGTCCCTGGGGACTGTAAAACACAGATTTATGTCCTTGGGGCTACATGCCTTTGTGCAAATTTACTAGTGATTGACGTCAAGGTGTACAAGAAGACTTTACTGTTGTTGCTGTTGATTTAAGAAATGGTCTGGTTTTCTCGTGAGCTGAATTCAGAATTATCTTTACCCAAAGACATCCTGCCAAAGACACTTATAAAATCCTAAATGTCCTAAGTGGTTTTCTGAAACATAATAGATGGAGTGACTAGGACATTGTGCTGTTCTCTGTAGTCTATTTCCTCTCCATTTGCTGATGTCACACTGAGGTGTCAATTAAAGATGATGTGTGCAAATCATTTAGGGTTATAAAGAGATAAAAGAAAAGGTTACAAAACATGAGGTCATAGCTTGACAATTAAGGAGGCAATAAATGAAGATGATTTATGGAAGGAAATTAGAGCAGATAGAAATGGAAAGCCCTGATTAATTAATTCATTTAAACACATTCTGCTTAGATGCGACACAGCAGCCCCTCTGTAGAGTTGAACAGTACACTTTTATGCGTATTACCTGACTTGTATGACAAATTGTTTAGCTGAAAAAAATGGAGCTCATTCTGAATTTGAAAGGTACATTTAACAGTGGATAACTGCTAAAGATTGACTCCTGAATTAGCTAAGGTCCTCACATAAGGAAAAAGGCAGAGATAACGTAATACCCTCACTGCAAAACATAGTGTCAAGCAGATCAGTTACCAAGCAGTCATTTGTCTTCCTGCTCTCATAAATGGGGAAGAAGCTGAGGAATACCACCCAATGATCAGAAATCAGAGAAAATAAGTGGGATCAAGAAAATTAGACAAATTTCCTTTTTCTACAGTCCAAGAGAATTTGACTAAATAAGACAGTCTCGTTTGATCCCTGTTCACTTTCAGTCAAGTAGACTGGCAGATATGGTCTGTTCTTCACACCCACCAATTCTTATGCTAGACAAAGATCTGCTCATGCAAAAGAATTTTAGCTAAGATTTGACTTGTCAGAGCTTTATCTCATACAGAATCATGGAATCATAGAATGATTTGGATTGGAAGGGACTTTTAAAGGTCATCCAGTCCAACCTCCCTGCAATGAGCAGGGACAGCTTCAACTAGATCAGGTTGCTCAGAGCCTCATCCAACCTGATCTTGAATGTTTGTAAGGATGGGGCATCTACAACCTCTCTGGGTAACCTATTCCAGTGTTCACCATCCTCATCATAAAAATTTTCTTTTTTGATATCTAGCCTGAATCTAGCTTCTTTTAGTTTAAAACTATTATCCCTTGTTCTATCACTACAGTCCCTACTAAAAATTCTGTCCTTATCTTTCTTATAAGCCCCCTTTAAGTATTGAAAGGCCACAATAAGGTCTCCCTGAAGCCTTCTCTTCTCCAGGCTAAACAACCCCAACTCTCTC
>JAVJGI010000057.1:38991516-39005762 GCA_035590275.1 Ibycter americanus | reverse complement strand
GTACTATGCCTGGGGCTTATGACTTCAAAGTCTTGATAATATAAAGTGGGTGATTTGTTTACTTTATAGCATTAAAAGGTTGAAAGTCAAGCACTAGATATCTTTAGCTTTGTTACAGTGGAGGAGAGAGACATGAAAGAGATACATGAGAAAGTCTCTCTACTGAATGCCCCTCCTTTCACTATATGATTCCCTTACCTGTAGTTAGCCTAATTAAACTGAATAGGGGACTGTTCTTAATTGGCTCCCTGCTCTATTAAGTAATGCAGATTACACAATTTAAGAAATTTGCATTTCTTGGAATCTAATCCATTCTCTCAATGGCAGGCTTGGATTTTTTTTTTTCTCCCCCCCCGCCCTTGTCTTTAAATGTTTGTGGGAGAGGCCGGAGCCTTGGAAAGACATCATACAGACAGATCGGAAAATGCACATTTTCCAGTATTTTTTCCCCCTCCATGAAAAGTGTGTTACCAGAGGAATCAAGAACGCAAATGTCCCCAGATTTCTCCACAACTGAATTTACAGGCCAGATCTGAAGTCAACATATGGAGATTAAAGTCTTTGTTTTAACCATTCTGGCTTTGAGACAGAAAAAGCTTCAGCCAACCAGAATATTGAATTTTGAGGAGTTCTGTGCCCTGCAGTACAAACTGATTGCAGGTTGCACTACGAACTGATACATTTACTGTTAGACCTTCAAAGAATTCTGTGCACTATTACTACTTTCCAACTAACTTTTGTAGTCAGCAATGATCACAGAATTTTAAAACAAATTACTCATCTGCATAAGGGTACTTACTCCAACAGCTATTGGTGTAGTAATGCTTCCCAGCTCATGAAACATTTTTCAGGATCTTTGTCAGTCTGTATGTTCACCACGTTTTCCCCGTTTCTCTATACATGTAGGAAAATTTGTGTTACTTCCACTGAATAATTCTGGGAGAAATCAGAGGTTCTCATTGTAAGTTTGGGATAAGTAATTTCTCTAGTCAGACTTTGGGTCTGAGTTCAGATATAATGCTTTCAGGAAGACTTTATCAATATGCATCGCTGATTCCAAAGGCATCTTCAGGAACACCTAGCTGGAGACATTTCGATGCCCTATGCCTGCTTTTGAATGAATTTCCTCTTCCCAGCACCCAGCACCAGAAGATTATGATCTTCTGTCCTCCTGCACTCTTAAGGACGTTATTTTCCTTCCTCCATGTACTTCCTAATTATACTCCAGTCTTTCAGTAATGGTATTGTTGTTATCTACCATTTCTTTTCAAGGTTCAAGAATTACCCCACTGTTACTGCCCCTAAGGCTAAGGGAAAGCAAGCCAAAGGATGATAATGATAAGCATTACTTCCACAGAAGCCTCAGAAGTCCTCAGGATACGCTAGAATCCTAGAATCATAGAACGGTTTGTGTTGGAAAGGACCTTAAAATCATCTAGTTCCAACCCCCACTACCATGGGCAGGGACACCTTCCACTAGACCAGGTTGCTCAAAGCTCCATCCAGCCTGGCCTTCAACACTGCCAGGGATGGGGCACCCACAGCTTCTCCAGGCAACCTGTTCCAGTGTCTCGCCACCCTCACGGTAAAGAATTTCTTCCTAATATCTGATCTAAATCTACCCTCTTTCATCTTGAAGCCATTACTGATATGGAGGAGGAAGAAATACCTAGAAGAGATGGTGGGAGCAAATGTTGCTAGGAGAGAGAAATGGTGAAACTGATCTTTCAGGGAAAGGAAGAGATCAAGAAGAAACCAAGACTCCTGTGATAAAGCAAGAAAAAAGAAAAAAAAGAGAAGTAACATAGGGAGGACAAGAGAGATACTGGAAAATCTAGCTGGAAAAGGTAGCTTCACATAAAAAGAAAAAACTATTCTAAAAGCTGAATGCATGCTATTGCTTAACACTGTCCTTAGTAATCTGCTGACTAACTGGGGGTTCATATTCATTCTTATTTATTTGTTTGTATATTGTGTTCTTGCATATGAACATGCAGAATTTTAATTACATTGTTAACACTCACAATCTGTTTCCAGTGTTTCAGAAATAAAGACCACAAAATGCTACAAATCTGAACCATTTCCTATATGCAATGTCTTCTTTTTACAACTGAGATACTTTTAGAATCATCTACATATATAGGGCCTTAAAATGAAGAAACCTGTGAAAGACTGTATTTCTTGTCTTTGCCCTGGTTAGCAATTTGAGTTTTTGCCATTATCTGAATGAGGAAATATCTTTGAAAAAGAAATCCAGTGACTAGGATTAGTTTCCAAGTTTCTTCACTGAGTTAACAAACTTTGAAGAAATCTCTGAAAGAAGAGCTTTTCGATTTGATAACATCATTACTGTACAATGGTTTTTATTTCATCTGCCATTACTGAATTCCTAATGATATAACTCTGAATAGGTAGAGTATCTTAAATCTTTCAATGGGAGGTGAGTAACAAAACATAGATCTTCGTGCAGATTTAAGAAGAAAAGTACTGTGATTGGCAAAAGGAAGACATTTGTTTTTGTTACAGTCAAAAAGATTCTTTTCTGCTAATAAAATTGCCCATTAAATCTAACTTGTATTGTATTATTACAAAAATTGTGTAGAGTCAATTCAGTAACATTGCTCTCACAAAAGAGCTTGACGGTATTGAAGCTGCTAAAAGCTCATCTGATTTGTCTCTTATGCCAGACATGTAATGCACCCTTGTGTTAAAGAATGGCTTAATAATGCTCACATTTAAATAGCTTTTCAGGTATTACTGATAAGTTTTAAATATTCTGTATCTTTACTGAATGTGTGTGGAACGAAAGGTGTTTCTGGGCAGAGGAAAGAATATTGACTAACAGATAATCTATTTCCAAATGTGTTGTGTGTATGTTTAATTAGTCAATGGAATTTGCAAATAATGTGTGCAGTTTTGAATGAACTCCTAATATTTTTTACTAAATCACCTGTTCCTTTTTGAGTCACTCTGGATATCATTATCCTTCTAATATTCAGGTCAACTTTGGTGCCATCTTTGTCCCTTCTGTCCTCCATCTCTCAAATCCTATCAGTCCTCTTCAGAAAATCAACAAACCTAATCCCTTCCTCTCAACGATGAGTGGGAAAACATTCCTCTGCACTTCTGTAGACACCCTTTCTTAATTTATGTAAACTTCCTCTGTCTCTCTAACCCAGTCTTACCAGTCTGCCAGCTCCCTGGTACAGTACAAAAGGCTGCTATTTTGGATAACATCTTATACAATACTTTGACAATTTTTCCTTCAGTTACAATTCCTCCAGATCATGCAACCATATATAAAAATGCAAAGCTAGCTTGGAAAGAAAGATATTTATACTGATATTAATTAAAGATTTGTGAAATAGTACTTACAAAAATTATAAGTAAATACTTTCAAATTCAGAGTTTAGAATGATACATATTCACTCTTTCGATGGTGACTCTTCCTGATGGGACTCAGAAGAAACTCAGAATGGTAAATCTGAAGAAATCAATTGCATGCTTATTTCTCTTTAAGGGGGCATTATGCTGCGTTCATTGTTTAGATGCTACTATGATGTCTTCAAATTAGAAGTAATATAGATCGAAAATATTTGTTGCATGGCGTATTTATGGCAAAGCTTTATTTCCCCATTTTTACCTCACTTCTTGTATGATGCCGAGTTATTCACAGCCATTGAATGAAGCAGTAAAAGGATGTATTGGAAAGGTATGGAGACTGTAACAGGGAGGTAAAAGGATTTAACAGCCAAACAGGTGCAGGAATGAAATAAATGCAAAGTTAAAAACCAGACTCCCAGGAGGCTGCCAAAAAAATATGTGCTGATTAATTGATTTTGTGGCCCTTCTGCCATGATTTACACCTATACGTTGTGTAATGAACTCAAATAGCTTATTACACAAATTATTACAATCACAACTCAGTGAAATGCTTTTTGAGTTTTCGCTGTTGTTAAATGATAGAAATTCTACAATATTCATTGCTGAAAAATGAGTGAGATGCATATTTATTGAAACTAATTTGGCTACAAATAACGTGGAATGTAAAGAAGTACCTGATCCTGTTCTGAAACTTTTTCAATTTGTTAGCTATTTAAGAAATGAAAGAAGATTTCTCATTGGCTTTGTTTGTTCACTTGTTTTCCCAGACCTATTTCATTTCAGAATGGAGTAGATTCCTTTGGTCAAGGGAAAGCATGGAAACGTGAAGCCCAAGTGTCCATAGGATGAAGCAGAAAAGTCTACATCTCCTTTCTGCTGTTCTGTAGGAGCCTCTGAGCAGAAAGAACATCTCATCCAGCCACACTTATTAGTGGCCTTACGTATGCAAGCCGCTCCTGGGAGCACCACCAATTTTCACGGAGTCACCAATGATTTATGCTGCAGAGGAAATGAGGAAAAAACAATTTCCAATCTTTCCCAGTGTCCTTTATATCTAACCTGCAGTATTTTGTCTCCCTCTCATGGTAAAGACTAACAGTATGTACTTCTGCCAAGCTTTCAGCATTTTACCTTTTCTTACTGTTCACAGTTCTCATTATTTGGTGAATGTGTCAGTGGAAATGGGGAACATCTAGAAGCAGACATTAGATTTTTCTGTTTATCCAAAGGCCATAAAAGATTAAGGGGGTGCTATTTTTTCTTGTGGGGCTCTACAGATATGGAACATGGTAAGATGACTAGAAATCCCTGTTTGATTTTCCTGATTCATGTCTTTCACAGACACCGTACTTCATTACAGAATTTGTGCATATGATCCATCTTTCTATTTTGAGTTCTTCCTGAAGATATTAACTCCAACACCAGCAGTTTTATCTTTATCTTCAGAAAAGATCCTTGCATGCATATCTCTTCCTTGTGCTAGGCATGACTACCTCTAGAAGAACAGCATATCAATGCCCAAATGATTAGAGATCTCTCCCCTTACTACTCCTCACTGTCTTTTACATTTGCCCTCTAATAACATGTCATTCTCTTCCCTCCTGCAGTTACTTCCTTGCTTTCTTGCCCTAGTCACAGCACCTATTCCACTGACGTAACCAGGAAGGACCAGACACCCATTAACTTTCTTTCTGTATATTGATTATCTTTCTGGATTATGAGAAACATAATGCCCATCCTCAGGCATTTTGCTGTATTTGCTTTTGTTGAGGTCTTTTGCTCCCACTTAGATGAATCAGAACCTCTAGTCTGTCTTCACTCATAACTGTTCAATTGCTTTTGACAAATCTGATTATATATTTCTTTGTGAAATTATGCCCTTTGGAGCTTTTACCAGTACATCCATCCGTGTCTCCTTTTTCTCAGGTATTTCTTGTGAAGAAATCTTATCTCCCCTTACTCCCTCTCCATGACTTTGGTTCTGTACCCTGTTTCCTTTATATACCTTTTGCATGGTCTTGTCTCCTTAAATACCTGAAATTATTGTCTCTACGATGTTAATGCAATGATACAGACAGTGAAGACCATGAAGGAAAAGGGAAGAAAATCTCCACCAAGAAATGCTCACATTTCATTACATGCAGATCTTGTCCCCAAACCCCAGTCAAACCTCATGAAAACATAACAGTTTGGAAAAATAAAATTTCAAAATAATTTTAATCAAGATTTGTTAAAAGTAATTTTAATGTCACATTTCCTTCTTCCTTTTTTTCTTCATTTAGAAAGTTCTGGGGAAATAGTGAAAAATGCATACTTTTAAAAAGATAGTATAAAGCTAATTAGTGAATATTATCATACTTCACAGCAAAAAGAAGGGGAAAGAGTCTAAAAACAGCATTTTGAATTATTAGAAAGATTTCGCTTTAAGGAAAATTTGGAAGTGTTAATGTTTCTTTCTGAAATCTCTCTGTTTATAGAAACAATATCATTGAGAAACCAAAAGGGAAAAAAACATTACAAAATTGAAATAATCCAGTTAGCAGTGATTATCCTTTTGTCACTTGGCTTGCTGTGTGTCCTGATATGATTTTGATAACTAGTACATTTTGATTACTCTTGCAGTATGCAAAATGCAAATCATCACTGGATCAAAGTCTCAGGTGATATCAGAACAAAACATCTGAGAGCAATGGGACTTTCAGATGCTCAGCACTTTTACAAATTGGGCAGGTGCCCTAGGCTTCTAATTTTGAAATCTCATCTCTACAAAAAGAACACTCAATTTTCTAATTTTTATGTTCAAAATCAAGAAGCAGACAGGCAGTAAAAGGAGCTTAATGTTCTTTGTGACAATCCTTTCCAGCTAAATTTTTCTCTAACATGTGCAAATAGCCTGTTTTTCTTTACTGTTTACTATTATCCTATTATCCTTCATATCAAAATGTGCACTACTGAAAAACAGCTAAGCAGACAAGCAGACAATTACTGGAAGAAAACATATTTCTTTCTACATATATAGTAGTGAAGTAGATTATTTAACTTACAATAATGAACTATTGTGTAGTAGGAACACTGATGTCTTTTTACAGTCATACAAATTTCATCATTTACACATTCTTTAAGGAAATACTTCCAATAACAATAACCGCCTTTCAGCAGATGTCTGAAGAATTTCGCTTGTAACAAGAAAATACAAAGACAACAAAACAGGTTTCTAAATATTTTAAGAGAAGACTTTTAACAAACTATCTTTCTTCTTCTCGAAGGTTAGTGATTGTTTTTGTTAGTGTAAGGGACAGCAGGATTTTCTTTACATTTGTTGACCTGATTCTGTTTCTGTTATTTAAATGTGTAACAATAAAACTTCTATATTTCCTGATGAGGCACTACAAAGCTGTACCCCACCATATTTGCCAATGAAATAGGGTTAGGTAAATTCAAAAATATACCGCCTCTGTGTCTTTTCTCACATACATTTTTTCCAAGACTGCTAAGGAACAACCAAATCTCAGTATATTAATTTATGCTGTGTATGAAACTGTTGTTAAATGGGAAAGCAATTGCTGTCTCTTTTTATACTGTAACATAGGAAGACAGGAAATTATTGCCTTTTGTTAAGTCTTTATTCCATAATTGGCAAACGAAAAGCACTGTTTGATAACCTGGCTCCTTATTTGTCTGAGCTATCTGGAAAATGAATGCACTAGTAATGAAGCATAATCTGACAGACGATGGCAGGAGATAGGACTAGGGAAGCTGATTCTTAACATTAAACCCCTGTACAATCCTGCCTCAATAACAGAGTAATTAATCAACTGGGCCTAACATATAATCTGATTAAACCCTTTGCTAAAATGGTATAAAACAAACCCCAAAACCAAGTCAGAGTGAGAAGAGAATGATGTAGAAAACCTAAGCATTTCAGGAGCTGTCTTCCAAATCTTGCATCTGGAAACTGAATAATATTGTAATAATTTATTTAACAGTCACGGACATTAGAAATTCTCATAGTTTTTAGGTTTGCCTTAAATTTACAGAGGAGCGGAAACGAGAGCTAGTATTCTGAGATCAGTGTTTGTTTCCAGTGGTCAAATAATTGCAGCCTAGATAAAGAATGTCTGAATTTTGAATGTTGTTGTTGTAGCTGTGCAATGGCAAGGGCACAATTCAGAAAAGTGTATTTGTGAATGGCTTGATATTGTTTCTTGAAATCACATTGCATCCCACATTAGAGCACAGAGACACATTTTATTCTTCCATCTTAGCACTGTTACAGGTGCTGTGTCAAACTGCTGAGTACAGCAAAATGTGTGGGCCTGCATAATATGAACCTCATGACAAAATGAGTTGGGATTAGCAATTTCCGTTACTGCTTAGCACTGAAAAACCTCAGCTACCAGTGCCCAAGGTATAATTCCACTTCATAACGTTGACAGGTAATACATAAATTAACCAGTAACTCACAGCAAGGCATGTGCTACTGACTAATGTAAGATGAATACTAGTCTGTTGCAATTTGGGTTCACACGTAAGTCCAGGTACTTAGTTGAAAAATCTGGATCTCTTTATTCTGCAAACCTAGCTTAGGTTTTTGGTTTTTTTTTTTCCAATAAAGCTTTCTTTCTATATTTCTAGCAAAGGAATGGAAAAATTGAGAAGTGGTGAGGAAGGAAGAAAAATCAATTGAACTTTTATGTAATTCCAAACTTTGGCCTCTTGTAGAGCTCTCATGAAGTCTTGGAGAGTTCTCATTACTCACACACTGTTCCAGCCATTTCTTTTAGCAGATAGCTACACGAAGTAAATCATGGGAGCCAAATTCTGGTCCTATATCCAGGCAATCTCATTAAAACCAAAGGACTTATAATTCACAGAGGCCTTGATAACAGTTACACTCTCACATCTAGCAGGTGCTAGCTATGTCTCCCTGGATATCATGTGCTCCTAGGCTTCCGATCAGCTTAACCTTGAAGTTTAGTGGTCCTAAACTCAGTGTAAATATTAGTTTTAGCACCATGAATTTGTACTTGTGCTATAGTACAGGTTGTATCTCATTCCACTTAGATCCAAGCTGACTGGACAAAAGAAAAGGTGTGAGGGGCAGGTTAGTGGGGAGTGAACAGGGTGGAAAGGATGCCTGGCAGGGAAAAAATGGCACTGCACATAATGTGAAGGAGCCTCAGAAGAAAGCTACAAAGAGAAAATTATCCCTTTTGATTTCATTTAGGTCTTCTGTTTTTCTGGAGACATTCTACCGGGGACAAGTAGAATATCAGCATAGTAAATGCTGCAGCTTAAATTGCAAGAGATCGCAGTGCTGGAGCCCATATTTTGATTTTCAGTGTGGCAATAAATTCTTGTTACCTCTTCTTAAATTCCACTAATGCAGATTTTCCAACAATCTGAGCACAAATCTATGATTCCCTTTTTTGCTCCATCTCCTATTCGGTAGTGATACTTTTGCAAATTGTGATGATTCTTTCCTTCAACTTTGAACTTGCCCAATTCAAATCCAGGAACATCTGTAGAATAACAGCGTTTCTAGGGATTTTTAACAAAGTAACTGTATAAATAGCAAAGTTCATCACTGGCAGTGATGAACTGTAATCAACACTAAAATCAGTGTGATTTTTACTTATCAGAGTAACACAGGGGCAGTGTTCACAGTCATACCTCTTTTTCTTTTCTGAATTCCCTTTTCCTTGCTGTTCTGGAGCCATTGTCAAGCCCAGTCTGTTGATAACTATGTTGGGCTGATCTTCAATAAGTTGGTAAAGTGCACTTTAAAAGCACTCTAAATGTACATTGCATTGAAATGCTTTGCAAAGCAACCACTCATACAGAGGAATCTCACCCACGGAGAAGACATTGGAATGAGTCCTTCGTCTTGGATATATGCCATACACCAATCAAATAAAAGTGGTGCTTGAAAATTAGTATTACAGGATTTATTTCTGGTGATCAGCAAGAAACATTGTTCAACAACAAACATAGACAAGCAATTAATTTAACGTGTCCAGGAGTACAACACTTTTTAAAGTTAAAATAGATGTAATATAAAATGTTTCCTATGATTTCAATTACATTATGCTAATATTCCTAGCCATATCTAAATTTTGTAAAATATTTAATACACAAAGCATACAATTACCTGCAAAAAGCTACACTGGTTCCCAATCTCACTTTTCTTTCCAGATTCCGACATCACAACTGATAGTGCACAAATATTTAGAAAATCGATGATTGGAAAACAGTGGTTTTGGGTGCTGGACTTCACTCATTAATATCTCTCTCCTATTTTTCCCAACTGAGTGAGAGGAAAAGATTAGTTTACTCAGTAGGAGATCCTACTCCCTGTTTCTGAGGTCTTTCAGTCTTTAGCATAGGAAAAAACCCTAAGTGAAGCATTTGATACCAGCATAACTAGACACATAAGTAAGTGGCATAGAGAGAGAGCATTATGCATACTATCTTTTCTAAATGGTCTGTTGTTACAAAGTACCTAGGCAAAGTTTCCAATGGTATCAGTAAGACTTTCAGGTAGACAAGAACATAAAATACTCTCCAGGGTTTCACTACAGCTACTTCAGTGCTCCTGCCTTCTCAATGACTGGAAAGGTTTGTAGACAATTCTTTGATTGGTTCTGCATGCAGTTGTTATACAGTGTCCAAAAAGCAAGATCTTTGCGAGAGCTTATGAGAGCTTCTGGTCTTCTCTGGAGGTGTGCAAAAATGTAAAGGTGTAGGATTTATGGGGCAAATGTCTTGTAGATATTCAGCAGAAGATATTTACAAGACAATAGTCCATAATAACATGACAGTAGGCAGGTTCTTAACAGTGAAATTCTACTCTTCTTTAAGCTATTAAGACTGAACAGTAGTCAATTATTCAAAGGAAGAAAGAAGACATGAAGGAAGAAAATTATTGGGAAAAATTAAGAAATGACATTAAAAATGTCATGTAAAATATTATTTGCATTGAAAGTTGTAATATATTATTAGTATATTGACAGTGAACACTATTTGTAGTATGGCATGTACACCTTATGCTCCCCTATATTATGGAGAAGTTGAATTGTGCCAAGGAGTTTTGCCTGGATTTCAGCATTTATGCAAGCTAACATTTCTGTTCCAGTTAGCGTGACATGGCTACTAATCAGATATCACCTTATAGGCTATGTTTCTGAACATTGTTTCTTATCTGTTTTCACTATCTATGTGCCAATATAACTGACATCAGAATGGCATGCAACAAGGGAACAAGTGTCCTTGGAACACAGGAAAGATTCTGTGTCACTGTATATTGGTTTCTCCTTACTTAAATAAAAAGCTGTAACTCGACTCAAATTTAATGCTGAGGTTGTCGGCTGCCTTATGGATCACTCTCTCCCTTCTTATTTTCCTGTTATCATAGACATTGATAACATCATAGAAACAAATATTTGGAGTTTTCTGAATTAGATTTGTGTATTTGTTTTTATCTTTTCAGGTGGTGACTAATGTGTCACTTACATAGATTTCCCATTAGAAAAAAAAAAAAAATCTGACCAGTCATGGGAAGTAAAAACCCTAGGACTGAGAGATTAATGGTCTTATAACCTGTGCCTGCAAAGTAGTAATGACAGGACCCACACTGAAATGCAGGAAAGCCAAAAAGCTGGATGAGACACTCAGTTTAGAAATCTTGGATACAACCATGACATTTTAGGTAGTGAAAAGCTGGTTTTCTTGCTACTTCTACTTTTTTGCTTGCCCTAAAGAGTTCAGTTTGACCATTTAAATTATGATTCCATTAAGAAAGAAAAGGTGTGTAATTACTTAAGATCATCAGTTTGGATTTTGTTTTGTTTTGGTTTGGTTTTTCTTTTCACTTTATTCCCATTGTGACATTGGTACACAGGGATAGAAGCTAGCATGTTGTGTAGCTTACAGAGTTAATATGCAGAATCCTATGACTCTTGCACACAAACACATGGTATGAAGTAGAAATGGTGTGCTCTCAGGGTGAAAAGATGTAGTGTTGACAGAATCTCTTGATACCTTCACAATGCACACCGTATACTCACCATAAACTATCATGGTTCATCTCTAATACATTCTGCGAATACTGTTTCAAACAATTTTTTTTTGGACAGTCACGAGGTCTCTGTGAGAAGGGAATGTTTACAAATATCTCTGTCCACATACACTGTCATACACATACATACATGTGAGAGAGAAAAGGGTTGTACATAGATATGTATACATCTTTCTCCTAATGACTGCAAGGAAAGTTTTAATTCCTGCTACATAATGGTCCATTTGCCTGGAGTGTTTCAGAATGGTTCAATAATCACTAGCCATGTGTGCAGTTTGTTGAATTATTTAAGCTTATTTCCAGGGGGAAAAAGACAGGGAGGAAGGCAACTGATTCAATGCAAATGAAAAGCTTTTGAAGCTCCCTATGGTGAAGATGTGATTACAGTCAGACAGTTAATAACCTAGACTTAGAAAAATCTGAAGGTTTTAAAACTGTCTGGCCAGTCAGTAAATGAGGTTTTTCCACACTATCGACCAACTGCCATGCATTGTAATGGTTTCAGATTTGTTTGGAGTGTGAGTGGACCCACAAATGAGGAAAGGACACCCCTGCTTCATAATTAAGAAGAGCAGTTTGTAAATCTCAAACGTTTTCTTCTGGATTTGTGCTTGAGCCTTCAGCCTTCAACAGCATACTTTCTTCTAAAGTCTTCAGAGATTACACAGTGCTGTCCAGCTCTGGGCTTTTGTAGGAATAAGTTGGTTTATGTCATGCTTTGTCTCCAGGGCTGACAGGATACTTTCCCCTCCCCTCACCGTCCCCAACGCTCCTTCTCTCCTGCTTCTTGGCACAGGCAAGCCTTGTTGTCTAATACCTTATATATTTGATATCTTTGAATAACTGACAGCAGAGGAAAAAGAAAAAAAACACAAACAAAACCAACAGTAACTCATGCACAGTTCTACTTCTAAATGCATGTAAACAGCTCTGAAATGTTCATAGTCCCTCAATAACAATAAAAGGTGTGTCTATAATCTATGTATACTACACAGTGGCTGGCTTAAAACTGTTTCAAAGGGATGCTGTTAGGCAGCCACAAAGAACAGCCCCTGTTTATGGTCATCCCAGTGAAATTAAGCCACTGTAGACTGAATCTCATCTCCAGTGAGCTCCATTATAAATCATCTGTCTTGATCATCTTGTCCAGTGTGCAGCCACGTGGAAAGGCATAAACACTTGCCATCTGTGCAAAATGATAGGAAGAAGTGCAAAATACTGTCCATCCTTATGCTTCCTCCCCTGCAAGCAGCACTGCACTGGTGTGTGCTGGAAAGGACACTAGGGATGTACTATCATGGAAAAGGCAGGGGCATTTCTCTCTGACAAAGGTAGCGGGCCCACAGGAGTCTGGTCAATGTATACTCTTACGCCATGCATGTAGCCCAGGGCTGAAGCAGCCATAGGCATCTTTAAATTATCTGCCAGACAGCTGGCAGCCAGGAAAACATGAGCAATACCAACTGACGGATGTACCTGCAGGGAATGCTTTCCACATCCCGCCCTACAGAACTGGCCTGCAGGGACATCAACCTTTGCAGTACTCCCTCAGTGACAAATTGGATGCTGATATCCTTGCACTTCTTGCTTCTGTTTTCCCCAAAAGCCAGCTGAAAGGCACCCAGTTCCCTGAGAGGTGACTGCAGGCCTGGCAGTGTGGTTTTGTCTCCCAGACAATGGGGTGTGCTGTTTACCTATGCCATGGATGACAAGGAACCTGCAATTTTCCTAGCTCAATTTTGGCCAAATTTCCCAGCCATGTTCAATGCCTTAAAACCCAGTTAGCCATTGCTCTTGTGCATGTTGATTGAGGAGTGATAAATTGCTGTCATTAATGTTCAAAATTAGCAATAACGATTTTTGAGTGAAAGGAGACGAGCTTCTCCTTGCTCTTTCGCTTAGCCTCCCTCTGAACAGAGATGGGGCTTAAAAGCAGAAATACAGTGTTCAATTAAGAACTTGAAAGTATACCTGAATTACACCTCTTTCTTTCCAAATGCTTTATTTTCACTTCTTTACCTTCTGTGCAAAGTTCAGCCTTGCCTCTTTTGGATCCTCTGATTTCCTCACCCTTTTGCTGTAAAGTAGATTATCCTCGTATTTTTCTCAGGACACAAGTAAAATGTCAGGCAAAGTCTGAGCTCTTATCAGTCTCCTATGACTGTCGGTTCAGTTCACAAGGGACTTTCAACCTAGTTTTCAAATGTACAGTGAATAATTTTTCCTGGACAGGTTTTCTGATACAAGCTGCCCATCTTTTGCTGAAATGGGCTGTTCAGGCTAGCATTCATCTATTCAATCTACTTTAATTTAGGGGAAAAACTTGTGTCTATTAATAAAATTAGAGTCAGGTTTATATCTTCTCTGGGAACATTTTCAGGTGCAGAAGAGTTTGGAAAATCACTGCACAGCAGACAATTGTTTACACTAAATATTTGGTATCAACTGACAGTTTGTGTATGGATCACTTTCTGGGCCACTTTTCAGTCAAATAACTTCGCACACAATGAGACATTTGACCACCTCATATCCTGAGGTTTAAAAAGGGGATGACAAGAAAGAAAAGGGAGAAGCTTTCTACTTCTGAAAATTTCAAAACACAGGAGAAATATGCATCCTTAAGTAAATGGACAATTGTTAGAAGACATTGCATAGCAAAGTATTCATGGGATTAGTTCACACAGCTGTTTCTGCAAACTGGATTTGAAAAGGTAAAATATCCACGTATTACAGCCTGTATTATGTGTTGATATCAAAAAATGCATGACAAAATACACAACCAGAA
>JAVJGI010000057.1:38936833-38947725 GCA_035590275.1 Ibycter americanus | reverse complement strand
TTCCCTGTTAAATTGTTCTTATCTCAGCCCTTGAGTTTTACATTCCTTTCCAATTCTCCTCCCCATTGCTCTGGGTGAGGGGAAGTGAGCAAAAAGCTGTGTGGTGCTTTATTGCTGGCTGGGATTGAACCACAACAACCTTCCTGCCAGCCTTTCTTTTGGATTTATGTAGATCTAAGGTAGAATAAGCACAGCTTGAATATTGTTCATACGATGGTCTATTAGGAACACATATTTCTGTTTCAGAATGCTTCATATTCCTGTCGGTATTGCCTTGCTGTTACTGAAACTAAACTTTCGGGGTTGGATAGATGACAGAAGGTTGCCTTTTTTGTCTCGTTGATTCTGGTTTGACAAAGTAAACTGAAACTCCTAGTTGCTTCTGAAGGTTCCTGGGTAAGGATGGAAAAGAATTGATTAAGCTCAGTATTTTCATATCGCTATGTTCAGTGAAGTTACCTGAAACTGCTGTACATTTAAAAGGAAATGTGGAAGTATTTTCATACTTCCAGAAAGACTGAGGATTGTTTCTCTAATGAGTCTATTGTAGTCATGCTTCCCGGTGTCTAAAAGTAGTTGGACAAAGAAAGTCTTCCTTAAGGTAGATTAAGCATTCCAGACAATAAAAATTCTCTGGACTGTAAGTTCTTCAGTATTTAAAAGCTAAATTCACTTTCATTCTCATAGTTTAGCATCTTAAAAATACAGCACTGTCTTGACTGTCAATGATAGACACTGAGACACAAATCTCAGGAGGCAAATGTTTACAAGCCAAAAGGGAGGGAAATGCATGGTAAAGCTACAATATTTTGCTTGATCTTTCAAATATCTCTGCTTTTTTTCAAGTGCCTCATGTGGCTTCAACGTAGATTCAGGCTACATGTTTCCATTTCTTAAACCATTGACCCTTTAAAAATAGGTATTATTGTAACAGTTTCTTGTTCCTTTCCTCTAGAAGTATAAATAAAAATAAAATGATACCATATAGGAAATGTGCTTAAATTTTTCAATTTCTTGCATGTTCATGCAGAAATCCTTTCTGCATTGCAAGGTATAATTAAAATGCTCTTTCAAATCTAGTTGTTAGACACTGCTAAATTAAGAAGTCCCACATGAAAGTCCTTTCTGAATCCCAAATTTCTCACCAGATCTTCCTTTTTCACCTCTGTGGCTTCCTGAGTAAATTTTTCTGCCTTTTTTTGTGGTTCCTTCCCCACCCCACCCCACCCCCTTTATTTCCCAAAAGCAAATGCCATAAATTAGACTTTCATGTCCATGTTCAAACAACTAAAGTGGCTTCATTATTAAAAGTGCCAGATGATGAGCACCAGCATTAACATAAATCTACTTAGCATATTTTATTCTGAATCTTAAGAAATTTCTTATTCTTTGTATACAACCTGTGTATGAAGACAGCATCCCTAGTTGTAAGTTCTGACTGAAACCTGTGTGCTGACTCTTCTTGAAAGTTAAGCCACCTAAGTAACTAAATAGTTATGGTCCTTGCTTCTCCAAATGGTGGTGATCTTGGGCACTTCAGCACTGAACCAGATAATAGATAATGATTTTAATTTTTTAAGTTTTTTTTTCCTGTTAATGATTTAGCCTGTTAATTCCAGCTAATTTAGCCAGCTCAGTGACAGAATAGCACTAGCTCCAGACAAATCTAAAATTATTTGCTTGTAACTTTCAAAAGAACTGAGGGAATTAGGCAAGAAAATTTCATTTAAAAACTAGAATGTTGTTGAACTTATCACATGGCCTAGAATCATAGCTGCACAGTCTTATCCTAGACTACTATGAAATAGACCTATGCAATGACTGGTGTTTGTGCATTTAGTTACTGTTAAATGCAGCTATTATACAGGGGGTTAACTGCAGACCCGATACACTCTGAAATGCAACCTTAAGGGGAACCAGTTTAGGTTTAAGGCTTACAAACTGAGTTAGTACTCAAGCACTGTCAACCTGCTATAAAAGATCTGAAATAATCTGTTTAATCTATCTAAAGATGGTTTCTGACTCTGGAGGGTTAAGGCAATTTATATAGTACTGTTTTCTGACTTTTCGTTATGCTCTTGAATCCCCCACCATGTGTCTTGGTGTTTTAATCTGTCTGAATCTGTGCAATGTTTAAATTGCCTTTGACCTTTGAGCAACTTATCAAAACAAATGAATTCCAAAGGGAACATCAAATCTGACTGTGAGAGTTGCTGTTTTTCTGGGAAACTCCAAACCCAGAGCCCTGAAGTTCATGTACCCTCACAGAGCTTAACAGTTGTGGTAGCTTCAAGCGTATAATGGCAAAAGGCCTGTGGAAGTAAGGGGGTTTGTGTGGTCCCAAAAGAATGAAGTTAAATTCAAATACTTCTAATTATTCCCCAGAAGCAGATAGCTATAAAGAAAGTTAGGTTGGAAGGGACCTCTGGAGGTCATTTTGTGTAACCTCCTGCTCAGATCAAGGCCAGCTGAGATCTGACTGTTCAGGGCCCTACCTAATTGACAATAAAATTGACAAAACCAGAAAGAAACTCATGGACCCATAGGGCATTTCTCTACCTCACCTGTCCTGAAATCAAGTTGTGATTTTTTTGAATGATTAAAAACTGTACAAGATTGTGGTTCCTTCCACTAGCACTCATACAGATTAACACTGCACCTGAAATAGAAAAAGATTACAAAAATTAACCAGCACAAATTTAAAGATACCGAAGAATGCTGGAAAGTGTTCAGAGAAAGTCCATTTATGACAAATAAATATACATGGGATGTTTGTCTTTATTGTTAAGATTACCTTTCTTCCTCGCTTTGCACAGACTGTGTGGTACATTTCTTTTTGGTCAGTAGAGTGAGAATAAGGTTGTTTGTACAGTTCCTTGTCTTAATCACTGACGAATTGCCTTCCATTAACGTTTTTATTTTTCAGAAAGCTTTGGAGTTTATGTATGTTTTAGAAAAGCTTTTTTTCCTAACTCTTGTGCAGTACTACTTCATGTAAAATGGATAACTCCTCTTTCTAGAAATTCAAACAAACAAAAAGCCTTTAAGGTATTTCTGCAATCCTGATCCCTAATAATGAATATTAGAATTAGAATGATAACTAGAACCTCTAAAAAATCGAAAATATTTCAAATATCAGCCCATAATGATGTGTTTATTAATATTTTTCTTATCATTAAACTTATAATTTCTTTTTTTACAATAAATTGCTTATTTCAGCACTGCTTTTATACACCAGCTTGATACACCAATACACTAACTGCAAAGGCTTCAAACAAATTTTCCCAGACTTTTTTTGAGAGTTTTTAACTTTATCCTTTTTTTCTTATTTTTTCTTGTCCAAAAAGGTAAATTTGGAGTCACACTTAACCTGAAGGTGTCTTTGTTGCTGTTAAATCTGAAGATTCTTAAAAGGAATTCTGACGAAGAATAACCCTATCTGTTTACTGGGATCTGCTGTTGCAGGCATCTGGAAAACAGAACTCAATATCACCTGGGATATCATGGTAAAATTAGAAAAGAGTTCTCTGCCTGCGGCTGTTTGCACAGATACTAAATTGGCAACAGCAAATTAGCAACTTGAGTAAAAAATTTGAGGAGTAATAATAATGCAAATGGACAGTAGAATAAGGCACTGGTTAATGAGCTCTAAAAGAACCAGAACAGCAGTGGTTTTGCCTCCTGCATCCTGGTGAGTATTGCCAAAAAACGTAGCTGTGGGAGAAAAGAATTCCCTATGGGACCATTGTTCTCTCCTCAGAGACAGAACTCCCATGAGTCAGAAATCCCACAAAAATAATTGCTTTGAATAAGAGGAGAAGGAGAAATAGGGAGAGTCTTATGATAATGAAAAACTGTATATTACATTTCCTTTTCCCACTGAGGACAGACAGGGTTGAAAGAGAACCTGAAGTTAACAACCTGGTTTGAAGAATGTGGGGAGTCTGAGGTTGAACTTGGATCTGAGTTATTATCTGTAATGCTTTATCTTGTCTGATATTTTAGCCAGCTCATTCTAATGATAGTCATTTGTTTTCCCACTCTGCTGCCATCTTCACCAAGTTTCCTTTGGGTTAATCAGTAAGCTAAAATGAAGAGCTGCATTTACATAAAAAGGATTCGTTACTCCTCCAACATGGTGCTCACATAACCCATATCAGCACTAGCTACTGGGTGAGCACAAGGCCTACTGGAGAACAAAGTGTTGTTTCATTAACTCTGCTCATTACTTCTTCCTGTTGTGACACCAGGAACAGCAGACAGCTGTGTGTGACTGGCGTAAATGCAACCACTCTGATACAGCCAATAATTTTACTCCCCTTTTTCTCTGTAATACCATGTGACTCCATTCTGTAAAATCCCATGGAGGTCCCGGTATTGATAGTTGTTCAGCACCTCTTAATATTTTTTCACTCTTACAGAAATCATCCCTTGAAGAAAGGTGAGCACATAGGCACAATATAAGTAGGTGCAAAGGGATTTAAATTTTCTTTGATGGAAGTCCTGCCAGGTGACCACTAATACTCAACGCTATAATTCCCTGGTGGGAAGAAACTAAGCATCTAATTTAGAGTGATACTTGCGAAATACTGAGGTCAAAGATGGCACTTTTTGGTGAGGCACAAAGATGGCACTTCAGCCTGTGTGAGGACAGTCTGTTGAAATTTGTATTTCACCCAGAATACAATTGGGTTTAGCTTACATCTTTCTGAATAGCAGTATGGATGTTGTTCCACTGAGAATTACTGCAGAGGGTGTATGTTGTGGTTACCCTTCATATTCTTCTGTGTCCATGGAATTCCCACTTAGTATGGTATTCAAAGAGAGTTGCATGTCTAAATACAGACACTACCCACAGTGCTCCCACCTGTACAAACCACTTCTGAAACACCCACTGAAATAATAATATTGGTATTTTATAAGTGGAGTCAAAAGTTGCTAGGGTCCAGGATAAATATGACACTTGTGCTGTCAGAGCATGTATTAATACAAAGCAGTAGTGTGCATGTTTAATAAGAGTTATAAGCATATTTGACCGATGTATGGCATTACTTATACTAGAGTTCATAGATTCTAATTATTATTATCACATAAGTGTAACAGTATGTGCACTGTGGTCTAAATAAAAGCCAGGTATTGGCTGAAGGTCTGTTTACCCCAAAGATGCAGTCAGGCACTTACTTCCTCTGTTTCTAGTTTATGTGGCCACATCATTGTCAGAAATGCCTTTATATTACTTTTGTAATTTATTTTTTTTTTAATTTTAAAAACTTTAGGACAATGCAAATTTACTGTAGCAAAATATTGGTGGGGGTAGGTCTCTTCTCTCAGATAACTAGCGATAGGACAAGAGGAAACGGCCTCAAGTTGTGCCAGGGGAGGTTTAGATAGGGTATTAGGAAAAAAAATTCACTAAAATGGTGTTGAAACATTGGAACAGGCTGCCCAAGGAGGTGATAGAATCACCGTCCTTGTAGGTATTTAAAAAATTTGTAGATGTGGTGCTTAGGGGCATTGTTCAGTGGTGGACTTGACAGTCCTGGATTAACGGTTAGACTTAATGATCGCAAAGGTCTTTTTCAACCTAAATGATTCTATGGTTCTATGATTCTATGAAATGTCTGGTCAATCATCTGGAGGCAAAGAGGCCTTTATGCAAACATCCAACAGCAAGTAGTTTATGACCTCTGGAAAATCTGTATGCTTCCCTAACAATGAAATCAACTACTAACTTTGTGGGGCTTGGATATTACCTTCTCTTAGTACTCTGTGCTAGTTTGCTGGCATTCCTTGTAACAGGTGATCAAATCCTTCCACACCTGCCTTTTTAACCTTCTAACTAAACCATTATAGACACAAGAGGAAAGGAAAGCAAGCAGCTCAAAGCTGCTACAAGGTCAGGGATGAAGTAAGCAGAAGCTGCTTGTTAACAACACTCTCAAAGGGAAGCAAGCCACTAAGAAATTATTTGTGCACCAGTGAATTACAGCACATGGTTTGTATACATCTGTTTATCAAAGACCCTAGAAACTGCCTCAGGAATGTTGATGCTGTAGGAGACTGTAAAAGAACACAGTTTAACAAAGGTTAGCAACAGCTTTGACATATTAATTCCTTTGATGCAGCTTTTCTTTCTGAAAGTAATGGGTTGTTGCTGTGACCCCCAAATGCCAGAAAGTGGTAAACCGTGTGAATAAATGCCACTGTCATACTTTCAATTATGAATCAGAACCAGATTATGTTTCTTTAATTGTGGTGTCATGGTTGGATCCACAAGTACAGCAGGAGTAGTCTTACTCCAGTCCATTGTAGGAAGACATCTAGGAATGGATCAAGCTACAATACACAAAGATTTTCCAGTGCTTTCCAATTTGTAGGGGCTGTTTTCTGACAGACAGAAAGACTGGTTTTTATACTTCCACAGACCTTGTCAGCATATACCTGATGCTATGTGCCTGTATAAAAGCTGAATTTCAGGCAGGAATAGGATATATATATTCTCAGTTCTTAGCAATTTTTAACATAGACAGGAACTAAGGGTACACAGAATTCAGCTAATTTTTTTCTCCGTGTTCTGTGAGCCTGCTTCCTAATATGGTATTGCATGGTTTTGTCTCATGCACAGTCACGCATTCAACATATATTTACTATCTGAAATATGGTCGAGGGATTAGCTGCACTGTTAGCACTCTACTGCAGCTGCGGTGTTTTAAATCACTTCAGGGCTGGTCAGATGAAGATACGCATGCGTGCACGCGCATATACATACGCAATGGGAAATGCTTTTTTTGATGGGTGAGAAAACAGAGAGACAAGCATACTGTCCCTGTCCATGCCATCTTTTACTAATTGGCTCATCACTGTACTAATAGAAAATGACCACCATAATAATTTTAAAATATGTTCCCAGTCTGTGTTTCTTTTGACTTTCTGGGTTGTCTCCTTTTCTTGAGTCATAAGTAACTATTCCCGCCAACTTAACTGTGATTTTTTAGAATATGACTTATTAAAAATATTTTTGTTGTCTTTCCTTATAAACAAATATTACCAAGCTTATGTTAATTAGCTAATATTACGGTAATACTGAGTGATCTTCCAGGAACGTTTCAATATCACTCAGTAATAAATTTTAATAAGGGTTTATGACAATCTACGACCTCAAAAATAGGGTATTAAAAGAGGAAAATTATTTGTGCATCAAATCATGCAAATTCCCTCTTGCTTTCATTCTAAAATCCAAAGCTGACTATGCACAACTTCTCCCAAAGTAATTATTCACTCAGAGACTTTCCTCCCTTAAACAGGGACTGAACTGGCAAAACCAGGCCCTCTTCTAACATCAGTGAGCACTTTGCTATTTTCCTTTAAACCTATATGTTGCTTTTATTTAGAATTTATTTCAAAACAGCTTCTTAACAAGTATTCAACTCTTTTTAGTGAGTGAAAGGCAAATTCCTTTTGGGCACGTATGTATGTTTGTGAATGTAAGTGCAGTCTGAGCATCTGTGTGCCAGATTCAACCATTTAACAGATGAGAGGTTTCTAGATCTCTTGCTGTGCTAGACACACTGACCCATGGGAACAGGAAACTTTTCCCATGGGACATGTGCATATGGAGCCTTCCCCAGCAGGTTTCCTTAAACATGGTTTATACTCTTAAAAAAAACACAAACAACAAAATAACATGCTGTCTCTTCTCCAGCTGGGACGGAACAAGATTTACCTGGAGCTGGGTGTTCAGAAGAGGGAAGTGGTGGGTACAGTCCAAACCCAGATGATTGCTTTTAGAATAATTGATGAATTGAGACACAGGAATGCGGGTACATTTGGTTTTGGGGAGAGTATTTGCATCTTATCATTCTCAAGTGAACTTCCTTTTACCAGTGTTACCCCTGGAGGATCATATGATAGTGGTCTACTTTACAGACAGGAATAAAAAAGACTGTCAGGCATTTGCCTGAAGGGCAATTCCTAGACACGTTGAGTCCAACAAGTCCAGATGGTCACACACTTCAAATAACTGTCCAAGATGTTTGGAAGAATACAGCCCAAAAATCTTGTGGTTCAAAGACAACGTTAGTGATACTGATTGTCCCTGGACAACAAGGTAAGAAATACATGGTCAGCATTTCTGCCTTCAGAAGAAGGCTGTATTTTTATGTATGTAGACTCTGGCTTTGGTTCAGTTCATTTCCACTGACAGAGGTCCAAGAAACAAAGCAAGAATAAATGAAGCAGCCTGACAAGAAAGCTTCGAGTTATAGATACAGCAAGAAAGGGTTTTCCCATCCTGTAAAATATGCAGGCTTTGAAGGAAAAAAAGAAAACCCAGACTAATCAAAATATGCTTGCAATTAACCCTGAAGATAAAAGAAGACTATTGTAAAGATTTTCAGTGGTGTGGTGGTGTTTTGATTTTTTTTTCTTTTCTGTTTTTTGTGTGGTTGTGGTGGTTGTTTTTTTTTTTAATAGATAAGAAAATATAACAATACATCAGAATGCGCAGGGTTTATTAACATTGCATAACTGAGCCCAGGGAGTTGCTCGGCTCAAGCTGGTATGTTTTCATGGATCTCCACTGCTACATGTAAGCTTACTGGGAGAGTTACTCCGAGTTTACTTTAATCTATGCTTTTGCATAGAACATGAATAATTTGGTAACAGAAGATGACTTGCCCATAGTGTGGAAAACAGTCTTATTCTAGTTGGGTAGACTAGATAACTAACCTGATGTTCCAACAGATCCCGAGGCAGCTCTTAAGCTGTTCTAGGGAAAAGGAGAGCTGGCTGCTCTTTTTGATTAAAATTTCCACTGCTTACTTGATAAACATATGACTGCAACTATCATGTCATTACAAAACATAGTGTTAGTGCACCAAATTTTTCTGATGAAGTTAACATTACAAAAACATTTCTAATTTCATGCAAGATAATTTTCATTGCTGAAAGCTCAAGTCAGTTCTCCAGTGACACTGAATTGCTCTAAGTAATGCACAGTGTGTGAATGTAGTATTAGTAAACTACATCAAATGAGAGGTTTGCATGATTTTTGGAGAAGTACAAAGAAGATAACTCATGTGTTCCTATTCCTCATGCATTTATTTCTTCTTTTTACTGGTTTTCCAGTGATAAAATATTCCGTACTTTTGGCAATACATTTGTCGTTGAGGTTGCTGTATTTTTTTAATGTACTTGCAACAACTGTTAAGAAACAGAAGTTTATATTTGCAGGCCTACAGACTTCTGCTAGAGCATACCTAGGTAGGAGTTGATGGGAGTCAGGTGAGACTAAATGAAAGCTGAAAACTTTCACCAAGGGTTACTGTGGTGAAGTCAGTTTGAATTACAGAAATAAAATTCAAGGTCAGAAATTAAACTTCACTCTTCAGCTTTTTAGTCCCACAGTATTGGCTCTTGTAAGCCAATTAGCAGCACTGAGAGGTCCCAGAGCAGTGAAGGATGTTCCAGCACTCTGGCACATTTAAACCCAAACTGTACAGTATACCAGAAAATGTGTTCGTAAGAAGCACAATTCATGGCAGGAGGTGAGTTGGTTAAGCTAATGGAGCTTTTGTCTTTCTCTCTCTCTCACTTTCATCTTTAAATTCTGTGAATTCAAGGTAAATGTCAACTGCATTGTGAAGGGTTTCATCCTCAAAAATGGTATTTGCCCTGACTACTAATCCATAGTGTGTTATAATAGAGTGTAACCACCATGCAAGCAAATACACTTGTCTCTTACAGTCCTTCTAGGACAAAGACAGAACCCACTCATTTAAAAGTAATTGGAGGCCTTTGACGTATTTCTGGATCCTTTATATGTGAGACTGTAATCAGGAGTTTCACTGAGACAGTGACGACATTTATTTCTCACTAAAGGCGAAAGGAGGCAAAAGTGGCTGAGAGATGGGAATATGTTCTCTCTTCATAAACATTTCAGGGTGCCACCTGTTTGAATGCCTTTCCACCCTGAAAAGTGTTAGGTACCCAGGGTACCTAAGATAACCAGTCCTCTCATTATTTAAAAAAAAAGAATAAATAAATAAAAATATTAAAGGGTCTTTGGGGATCAAAAAAAAGCTGATATTTTAGGGGGTGATTGTCAGTGTTGGGCAAACAGAAGTAATTTTATCTTTTCAGTTACAGGCTGAGTTCAAAGTTTCATAGTCATACAGAAGGCATCATATTCACATACAAGGTTATTTATCTAAATCTAAGCTCTTTAAACTCTCTTTATAGACCCCCTCAGCTGACAATGCAATTAATGCAAATATCTATTTTAATGTAGAATGAACTGTCAAATGGAGGTGCAAAGTACTAGAAAGGAAGACAAGGTAGAAAAAGCAACTATTCCATGGTAAATTAAAGCTGGAGGAATCTTAACCATAATAAAAACTTTTTTAAAAATTTTATTTTAAGAATAAACATTGACTAGGTAAAATCTAACAGCAAGCACAATATTTAGACAATATTTACCATTAAATGAAGATCCCAGAGAAAATGTCTAGGATCAGTGCGTTCTAGAATGAATGTAGGTGACGGACAGCTAAAGGAAGAAGACAACCTTTCTTAGTCAGATCAGGAAATGTTTTGTGTTTTTTCTACTGTGGTAGAAAGAAAGCTAGCAGATGATTGTCTGTACCTGTAAAACTATGGAAAAAAGATAACTAACAACTTAACTATTACAACATTCTTTATATGATGCATAGAAGACAATAAAACTGCAAGAGAAGAACGCAAACCCTGCTCTGAGTTGTTAGAAATTATATCCTTTCCTTGCAGAACAAACCTCCCTGTGCTTACCTACAACTGCCTCTACCGTCAAGTATGTAACAAAAAGTCTTTCCTACTCTACTGCAGCTTTCATTTTCCCAGTAAAATAAATAGATTAG
>JAVJGI010000057.1:38880441-38895284 GCA_035590275.1 Ibycter americanus | reverse complement strand
TGCTCTCACATCACAGCCAAAACACAGCACAGCACCAACTACTATGAAGAAAATTAACTCCATCCCAGCTGAAACCACGACACCTGTATTCATAATCATGAACCTCCATATTGTTACCTAATCAGTCTGATATCTTTGTTTGCCTTTGATACTTAGACTTATGAACATGTTTTATGAAATTCTGTCCAGGTAGGAAGCACCTTTACCTGTTCACTGCCTTCTTTCCTAATAAAATATTAATGAGACAAGAAAACCTGGAGGGAAATAGCTGGATTTCTCCTAACAAAATAGCTGTAATGAAAAAATTAATAAATAAAGTTAGCAGAGTTACGAGAATGTTGTAATATCTGTTTTGTCTGAGCTACTAGTTTTAAAATGTTCCCATTGCTAGAAATGCCATTGTTATAACAGAAGTACTTCATAGGCAATGTGGCAGAGTTGAAACATATTCATCCATCTATGCTCAAAAATGGGCACTATTAGCCATTGCTGAATTGGGGCCCTGCTTGGCAGCTTGCAGACAAGGAGGAGGACATGAAATGCATGCATTTATGTGACCCTATAATAAGCACCTTTTGTCTTTTTTTTAACCCTTACGTAGTGTCTATATTGTATGTGATTGTTTTTATTGTGTTTTGTGTGTTTGTTTTATTGAAATTTGATTGGATTTTTAAAATCTCCTTATTTTCAAAAAAGATAAAATAAAAGCATTTTGGGAGAAGGTTTTAAGAGGCACTGTCGGAAAGAATAGGCTACTCACTAATCTCTCTGTAAGATACTATCCCAACCACAGGTTCTGCTAACTTTGATCTTCCCGAGGTATGGTAACTTTGAATGCTGTCAGCTCTGCATTGACACCTAACCTCACTGATGACCTTCAGCACTAAGCCCTGTATGTTGAACTTTGTGGTTTGAAGGGTGAGCAAGTCCAGAAGGAATACTTTACTTTTCCCCAGCACTTCTGCCTATCATCTACCTTGAACTGAAAGGAAGAAAAAGAGCAGGGCAGAGGCAGAGAAGGAAAACATGCATTTGTTTCATTTATTATTCTTCATAATAGTCTACCTTCTGATCCCCTGGCTCAGTGGATGCAAGGTCATACTGTTTTGCACTCCTATAGCATCAGATATCAAAGCATGTCAAAGTCTTGCAAGTATGAGTCAGTTACCTCTCCCAACACAGAGATCACATAATTTGTGAAGGTGTTGGGAGCCTTTCCAACACTGACTTGCTTGCTGAAAGGGCAAATCTTTTAAAAAGGTTTGTTTTGCTAATAACTAGTTTTCATCATTCCTGAAGATGTGACCTGTTTCTGTGTAATTCTGGATTCACGTTAAGGAAATGGCCTGGATAATCCTCTACAATGAGCCCTTTCAATGTATAGGAACTATAAGCAAGTGAAGCAACTCTTGGTCCAAGCACAAAGATGTTCTCTATATTTTAGCTCTACTAATGCTGTAGCTGCCTGCCTCAGCGACTCTGCAACAAAATTATGGAAATTTATTACAGAACTGTTGTATTTTTCCCCTACTTCAACAGTTCTCCTCCTTGTAATCTTCAAATTAGACATTTACAAGGTACTCTGTGCCCAGACTCCATTTCTATGTACATTGCAATACATATTTATGTCCCATAGATCGCAGGGTAAGATCATGCTTTTATCATTTTATTCTTCCTAAAACAAGATAGAAATGCTGTGCACTAGTTTAAAACAAAGCTGAAGTTATTCACATATGCAGACATTACATATTTCCATAATAACTATATTCTTTTACATTTATTCAGTATATCTAATTGTCTAATATAAAACAATCCTAAGCAGAAAGAACTTCTTATTTCTAAAGCAAAGGTGGTAATGCATGGCACGTACACCATCCATTTCTTTTGCTTACAGGTAACTGATTATTTGCTTATTTAACAAAGCTAGTGTAACTAAGATGGAATATGTTGCACCCTGGGGGCTTCAATACTGTACCACAAAGAAATATCAAAGACATTTAAATGTGTTCTCATTAAACGCAATGGCCCAGTTTCCAGTACTATGCTGAATCGTTCTGATCCAGTTCCATTAGGCTGACCTTGCCATGACTTTGGCTTTCCTGCCAGGAAAAATACTTCCAAGAGGAAGCCCTGCTACAGGTGGCCTGCAGGGAATTGCTTTTTGTTCTTGTCTGACCGCTGAATCACTGCAGCTGAGAAGTGCTTCTGAACGATGGCCTCCCTCCTGACAAGGGCTGGGGGTGCACAAACGTTCAGAAGCAAAGGCAAGGATTAAGTAAATCACTGAATATGCAGCTACACTTTAACAACAGAGGTACATGAAGCATAACAGGTTGGCCCTCTGCACTTCTGTACAGCTTACCACTCCTGCGCTGCATCTCTGTCTTGAGCATGTTGCACCGCTGTGTGCTTCTCTGCCTGTTGCTTTCCAAAGTGTCTCCAGTAACAAGGTGACATTAAGTCCCAAAACAATTGCGAGTATGAAAAAAGGAGACATATGTTTTGGCCCTCTTGATCAATAGCACATTGACACAGAGTACAGGGACAGTGCTGTTCAAAGTAGACCCACCCCTGTTTTCCCCAGATAACACAGTGCCATGGAGCCACTGCTATATAATTAGGTTTAATTTAATCAATCTCAGTTATGCTTGATTCTTAATCAAAGGCCATTTAACATGTATGTGTTTATAAACTTGTAGACACCTAAACAGCCCCTCACTCCATAAATTGGGTAAGGTATGCAACGTGGCGTTTTCAAGTTGACCTAACAGCTCTTTGCCACCAAAAGAGCGAGGTAGCCCTGTTCCCCTTGCTCAGGACACTTAGTGGTCTTGTAATCCTTTTGATCCCACTATGAACAGATTTAGTTCATCAAACTGGCAGTAAAATAAATCAGGGAGAGCAAAAAAAAGAAGGGAGAGCAATCGTTTTCTGTCAGTTCGATATGCTGTACCCAGTCATGCATGGATCTAGCAAGTTAAAAGAGATGATGGAAGAGAAAGAATAAGATCGGTGAAAAAAGAAAAAAGTTCAGAAAGTGAGTTGATAAGTCACCTAAAACACAGTGAAATCAGACCATTAGGCTGCAGGATGTTCACAGGGTCATTACTAACAATCCATCTGTGGGACATTTAAGTATTAGAATTTTTGAATTAAAACTCTAATTTGTGTTGCGAATATTCTTCCCTGGTGGCAAGGGTCATTTTTGTTAATTCACAGAAAAGATCTGGTGAGAAGTTGAAATGATGGTATCTGCACCCATTTGAACATCATTGATCTAAAAATCTGGCTGGAAAACTTGCCTACAATGTTTTGAAATTATATAGTGCCAGCCAGCCATATAAATAACTTTCTATATCTCTCCCTTGCATCTAATTTTGTTCTGAGCCATATTCAAAAGAAGCATGTGTAATTGAAGTAAATACGCAGCTAGATGCCAAGCTAGTACTGTCATTTCATATCTGATCTGTACTGCAATCACCCACTACAAGATGCTTCTGAAAGCAAATTAATTCAAAGGACTAGATCCTTAAACGGTTGTCTATTGACATAGCTCCAAGCCTAGCCTAAAGATCTGTGTAGATTTCTCCCATTTCTTATTTACAATCACATGGTTTTCCATTACAGGATGACTTTATTCCCCAAAATAAAGCTTTCCATGGCAAATGGCAGACAGAAGGAAATACTTCCACAAGTATTTGCGTGACTGACATTCCCCAGGGTGTGTATGCAGGGTAGAGATTTTCATGCACCCTGAGGGCCAAGTAGCTGGAACTGGCTGGTCTTTGTTATGGGCTTGTGCTTGGGGACTGCACCATGGGAAAGCAGCTCCAGACGTCCACCCACAGACCTGTCCTGTGCTGGGAAGGCTCAGTGATCTGATGCCTGTTAAGGGACAGGTGTCTGCCTCACAGTCTCTGTTGTAGCGCAGTGTAGTGCTACTTGTAGTAACACTCCCAGTCACTCAGACATTGAAAATTATCATTTCTCCCCAGATGTTCTACTTAAGAACATTTTCCATGGTACACTTTTCACTAAAGCTTTACCTTCTCTTCTTAATTTTTTTCCTTGTTGAAGTTAAGATTTGGTTAAGGCAAAAAGATGGAGAACAGTACACATACTTTTGTTAAAATCCTTTGAGAAAAAGTCCAATGATTTATTTCGAAATTTATGCAACACTAAAAAATCAGTATTTATTTTCCTGCCTCTTTGGTCAGTCCAATTAGGTTTTGCCACAATAAACAGCCAAATAAAGTAATTTCTAAATGAAAACTGACATATTCTTCAGTACACTTTGACATACAACTGCTCAGCCACTTTTTGGCTGCACTTTTTCAAAACTCTATTCGTATGCTGCAGGAGTGACCAGCAAGTTAATTTTGAGCTATATGCAGCTAATGAAAGGCTCGAGCCAGGTTCCCGGGCTGCGGTTGTGTGATGTGCCTGGTGACAGCTCTGTAGTGTCCCTCTGATGGCTGAGCAAACTCTTAGAGGGAACAAGGTTTTTGAAGACTGACATTTCTGGGTTTGCCGGGGAGACACCTATGCATTCAGCCTAGCTCCACCCCTTGGGTGAGCTTACCTCTGCCAAAAACAATTTAAGATTTTCTGTTCCTGTGATTTTTACACAAACGTGCATCTTTTGCCTGAATAAGGGCCAGAGGTTTAAGGCCAGTGTACTCCCTGCTCACACTAAAATAAATGAGTGTCCAGTGAGATCATACATGATAACATGTTAACCCACTACATCATTAAGACAGCTAGTTTTAGTAATAACGGCAGATAACAAGGTTTTCATGCATATCCTAATCTTGCCACTTGTAGCATCCACAGGTGGATACTGAAACTGAGGACATTGAAATAGAATCCCAAAGTCATTACATCATATTAAGACTATGCCAAGTTTCAATCAGCTGCCAAGACTCAAGAGTCCCCCATGTGAATTTCTTTTATATCAGCCACATATATGTGTAAGAAATTAAATGGACCTGGGAACTGCGTCACAGAGTGGTTGAGGTTGGAAGAATTCTCTGGAGGTCATTTTGAACATTTCCAAGCGTGAAGACTCCACAACAACCCTGGGCAACCTGTGCCAGTGCTTGATCACTTTTACTGTGGAAACATATTTCTTGATGTTCAGAGGGAACCTCCTGTTATTCAGTTTGTGCCCATTGCCTCTGGTCCTGTCACTGGGCACCACTGGAAAGAGCCTGGCTCCACCTGCTTTACACCCTCCCTTCAGGTGTTTGTACACATTGGTAAGATCCTCCCTGAGCCTCCCCTGTTCCAGGCTGAACAGTCTCAGCTCTCACAGCCTTTAGTCGTAGGAGAGATGCTCACACCCCTTAATCATCTCTGTGGTCCCTCACTGCACTCTCTTTAGTATATCCATATTTAATTTTGTACTAAGGAACTCAGAACTGGACGTAGGTGCAGGACTTTGCACTTCACTTTTTTGAACTTGATAAGGTCCCTGTCAGACCACATGTCCAGCATGTTGAGGTCTCTCTGAATGGTAGCACAGCTCTCTAGTGTATCGGCTGCTTCTCCCAGTTTTGTGTTACCAGCAAACTTCCTTAGGGTACGCTCTGTCCCATCATCCAGATCATTAATGAAGATGCTGGGCAGGACTGGATCCAGTATTGACCCCTAGGGTACACTGTTAGTTACTGGCCTCCAACTAAACTTTGTGCCACTGATCAGCAGCTTCTGGGCCTGGCCATTCAGTCAGTTTTCAGCCCACCTCACTGTCTCCTTACCTAGCCCAGACTTCAACCACTTCTCTACAAGGATTTCCCAGGAGACAGTGACAAAAGCCTTGCTGAAGTCAAGGCATGCACTATCAACTCATCTATGAAGCCAGTCATTGGAGAAGGTTATCAGATTGGTGACATATGATTTCTACGTTGTGAATCCATGCTGACTATCCCTGGTCATCTCCATGTCCATCAACAGTCTAGAAGCGATCTCCAGAATTAGCTGTTTCATCACATTCTCAGGGATCAAGGTGAGGCTGACAAGCATGTATTTCCCTGGATCTGTCTTCTTGCCCTTTTTGAAGACAGAATTGACATTTTCTTCTGTCCAGTCCTCAGGCACCTCTCCCAGTCGCCATGATCATTCAAAGATTACCAAGAGTGACCTTGCAATGACATCTGCTAGCTCCCTCAACACTTGGGTGCATCCTGACAAGGCCCATGAATGTATGTATATCCAGTTTGTTGAAGTATTCCCTGACGTGATCCTCTTCCATCAAGAGCAAACCTTCCTTGCTTCAGCTTACCCTGTCTTCCAAGACCTTCAGTTCCTGAAGTCTGGCCTTGCTAGTAAGGGCTGAGGTGAAAAAGACGTTCAGTACATCAGACTTTTCCATGTCCTGTATCAGCAAGACCCCTGCCTACCTCTGCAGCGGACTTATATTTTGCCTAACCTTCCTTTCGCTACATGTCTATGTAGAGATCACCTTCTTGTTACGTTTGCCATCCTACACTAGAGATGGGCTTTGCTGTTCCTCACCATATCTCTGTATGCTCAGACAGCATCTCTGTATTACTCTCAGATTTCCCATACTTGTTTCCAGCTTCTGTATATGGTCTTACAGAATCATACAATCTTTGGGTTTAGGTTGGAAAAGACCTTTATGAGCATCAAATCCAACCATTAACCTAGAACTGCCAAGTCCATCACTAAACCATGTCTCTAAGCACTGCATCTACAAACTTTTTACATACCTTCAGGGATGGTCACTCAACCAATTCCCTGGGCAGCCTGTTCCAGTACTTGAACACTCTTTCAGTGAAGAATTTTTTCCTAATATCCAATCTAAACTTCCCTTGGCATAATTCAAGGCCATTTCTTCTTGTCTGTCGCTTGTTACTTCAGAGAAGAGACAGACACTCACCTTGCTACAACCTCCTTTCAGGTGGTCGTAGAGAGCAATAAGATCCTCCCTGACTGAACCTCCTTTTCTCCAGACTAAATAGCTCCAGTTCCCTCAGCCGCTCCTCGTAAGACTTGTTCTCTAGAGCCTTCACCAGCTTTGTTGTCCTTCTCTGGACACGCTCCAGCACCTCAATGTCTTTCTTGCAGTAAGGGGCCCAAAACTGAACACAGTGTTGAAAGTGCAGCCTCACCAGTGTCAAGTGCAAGGGGACAATCACTGCCCTAGTCCTGCTGGCCACACTGTTTCTGATACAAGCCAGAATTCTGTTGGCCTTCTGGGCCACCTGGACACACTGCTGACTCATGTCCAGCTGGCTGTCAACCGACACTTGCAGGTCCTCTTCTGCCAGGCAACTTTCAGTCCACTTGTCCCCAAACCTGTGGCACTGCATGGTGTTACTTTGACTCAAATGCAGGACCTCAGCCTTGATGAACCTCATACAATTGACCTCAGACCACCCATCTGGTCCAGTCTGCCCAGATCCCTCTGTAGATTCTTCCTTCCCTCAAGCAGATCAACACTCCTCCCCCAAGCTTGATGTCATCTGCAAACTTACTGAGGGTGCACTCAATCCTTTCGTCCAGATCATTGATAAAGATATTAAATGGGGCTGGCCCTAACACTGAGCCCTGGGTAACACCACTTGTGACTGGCCACCAACTGAATTTAACTCCATTCACCACCACTCTTCGAGCTCGGCCATCCAGACAGCTTTTTACCCAATTTTTATGTTTGAGTTTCCTTAGGATCTCCTTGTTTATCCATGTAGGCCTCCTGGCATTTTTTCCTGACAACCTGCACATTGGGATGGACTGCTCTTGTGCTTGGAGGAGGTGATTGTTAATGTCAACCAGGTTTCTTGGGTCTCTCTTCCCTCTGGGCTGTTATCCCATGGGACTCTTTCAAGCAGACCCATGAAGAAGGCAAAGTCTGCTCTACTGAATCCAAAGGTTGTGGTCTCACGTTCTACCCTGTTCCTTCCTCTCATTAGCCTGAACTCCACTATTTTATTTTCACTGCAGGCAAGGCTGCCTTTGACCTTTACATTTCCAACAAGCCTCCAATAACAGAGCATCTTTATTTGTTGGCTCCTCTATCACTTGGATCAGGATGTTGTCATCAGGAAACTCCTGGATTGCTGATGCCCTGTTGTGCTGTTCTACCAGCAGATATCAAGGAGGCTGAGGTCCTTGATATTTGAAGATCAGGTCCTGTGAATGTGAGGCCACTTTAATCTGTCTGTAGAAGGCCTCATCCACTTTTTCCTTGACAGGTGACCTATAGCAGATACCCATTACCATGTTACCCATGGTGGTCTGCTTTTTAATCCTTACCAATAAGCTCTTGATTGGCTCATCATTGATCCCCAGCAGACCTCCATGCACTCTAGTTGTTTTCTCACATAAAGGGCAACTCTACCTTCTCATCTTCACACCCTGTCCTTTCTAAAGAGCTTGTGTCCCTCCTCTGCAGCACTCAGTAATGTGAGCCGTCCTATTGCACCTCCATAGTCCCAACAAGATCATAGCTCACAGCAGCACACAGTTCTCTGATTCCTTCTCTTTCTCATTACATCCTTGATACCCAGGTAGCATCGGACACCCCATTCCTATGCCCCTGTAGCCTCTAAAACAGTGTAGTTGCATGCATACTTCTTAATGGTAATGTTCCTCACAGTGCTCTAAATCCAGAGCAATGTCCAGTGGCAGCAGGGAGTACGTGTGGGTACAAGTGAAAGCATGGTAGACTCTTCTGGGAGTTTAGTATAGGTGATGGTATTCCTGGGCACTGTCTTAATTTACTAGTGTAGACATAGCCTCAAATTAATTTTAAGCTGAATGAGGCAAAAGGGAAATTGCTGATTATTATTTTTAATTGTTACTTTAAAAGATAATCAAGAGCACATCAGGTCTTATTGCTCTGAAGAAGACCAGCAGTAACACAACTTTTCCTTCAGACACTTCTATTTATACACATCCTAAGACTGTGTGGTGTCTAACCCTGAGGACAACAAAATCTCTTGTTTTGCACAGATGCAACAATATTGAAGTGAGGAAATTCTAGTTCTGAGATGGTATTCACTTTAAAGATCAAGATGTTTCCTTTAAGGTAGATAGGGAAATTAAAACTGTTGTAAAGTAAAAGTGTTGACAGTTCTGCAGGCTTATACTTGTTCAAGTATTTTTTTTTTGTTCTGTTGGATTTTATTAATATATGTTAACTTATCCTTCCCTGTCTAATCAGATTATAAACGCTTAGTCTTCTCTCTGTTCATTTGTTGAAAACAAAACTAACTTATTTTCAAGTGAGTTTAGAGGATCCCGTTATGGTTACATGCCTAACCAATTCCCACCGTTTAAGACTCAGAGGAAACAGCCAGCTGTGTAGAACTAGGGTGTTCTACATGTGCATGGGTGGCCACACTTGCTCTGGCCTGTGTCAGAACCCTCAAAAGCTGACCTGGTTGCAGGTTGTGATATGAGAGGGCATTCAATCAGGTCCTAAGACTGCCCCTTTCTCTTCTGTTTCTCTTCTTTCTCCCACCTGGAGCCTCAAGCTCTCAAACTAATTTTGTCTATCCTGCTGAGAGGATTTGAATGGCTCTGTCAGTTGCTATCAGTTCATAAACCAAGCAAGGGGAGCTGTGCTTTTATTCTGCCATCTGTGGCCATAGTCCAATCAAAAATATCAAAAATAACAGGAAAAATATTGAATTACTATGTCATTATACATTTGTAGAACCATATTAGCCCAATGAAGTAAACAGTATAAAATGCATTAAGAACTTAGGACAGTGTTTGTTTAACCAACTGAGGGACTTGAGAGCACGATGGTCAGGTGCCAGATATGAGAACCTTGCCAGAATACTATATTCCTTAGACCTCAGGGTGTTTTGTTTTGGTATTTTTAATTGGTTTTTTTTTTTTTTTCTTTGTGGTTCTTCAGTCCTCATTGTGATTGCAGAGTGGCTCAGGTTCAACGCAAAGGAGGAAGATGCTTCCACCCAAATTGTTCCATTCAATGTTTTGTTCCAAGTGATGATTTACAACATTCCTTGAATTTTGACTAGTAAAGAATGTATTTTAATCCTGTTCTCTTGTTTTATGATCTCTAGGGTACTGCACAGAAAAGCTGGCAGACCAGTGATCATGAATACGTCCATGATAGTTCTGTTGTGTGCCAAGTTTAGTGCTGCTTAGCACCAGTGGCCTGTGTCTGAATATACCCACAGGACTGACCCTCAAAGGGATTTGGCGTAGCAAGAGGCAGGGCTTCTGAATAAAATATGGGATGAAGTGGTGGCAAATCCTCAGCCCCTCAGGGTGGTGGAGGTGCCTGCAGATATGTCCAATAGGACATGTGTTAGCATTCAGTCAGACTTTGTGGCTGAGAAGGTCACAGATACTCTTCTAGTTACATAAGGGGTTAGGTGGCTCACTGTGGTGGGCCAGGGGCTGAATGGCTCTCTAGACTCTGAATTCTGCTGATAAGCCATGTTGGGCAGCAGAGCACTTTCTGTATCTTACTTCTGTAAGATCATCACATATAAAGATTTGACAGCTCCTTCTTATAGAAGGAATGGGACTACCTAATCCATTACCATTTCTGTCATTTTTATAATTCTGGGTTTGAAAATCTCTCAGCTATGTTTCATAGTGTGAAGGGGGTAATAACAAATGAACAAACAACTGAATGTCTTACTTTTTACTGGGGCTGATCAAGGAGCCCTATCTACCAGCAGCACGAAGCCACACATAATCTAGGATTTTAATGCTCCAGTACTCACCATGGTGCCTGAGCACCTCTAAGACAGCTGCAGCCAACTGAGATGTTCTAGAAAGCTGTCCCTGGGTTTCAGTGCAAGAAACAAATGACAAGGAATTGACTCCAAGAAGGCCTTTTGAGCTGGAACGCACTTCCTCAACTTCTGTAAGAGTGTGCTGGTTTAGGCTGGGATAGAGTTAATTTTCTTCACAGTGGCTAGTATGAGGTTGTATTTTGGATTTGTGCTGGAGACAGTGTTGATAACACCGGGATGTGTTAGCTGTTGCTGAGCAGGGCTTACCCAGAGCCAAGGCCCTTTCTGCTCCTCACCCCACCCCACCAGCGAGCAGGCGGCGGGTGTGCAAGGAGCTGGGAGGGGACACAGCCGGAACAGCTGGTCCCAAGTGACCAGAGGGATATGCCAGACCATACAAAGTTACGATCAGCATGTAAAGCTGGGGGAAGAAGAAGGAAGGGGGGAATGTTCAGGGTGATGACATTTGTCTTCCCAAGTAGCTGTTACACGTGATGGAGCCCGCCTTTCCTGGAGATGGCTGAGCACCTGCCTGCCCATGGGAAGCAGTGAATGAATTCCTTGTTTTGCTTTGCTTGCATGCATGACTTTTGCTTTCTCTGTTAAACTGTCTTTATCTCAACCAACGAGTTTTCTCACTTTTGCTTTTCCAATCCTCTCCCCCACCCCAACGTGGGGAAGTGCGCGAGTGGCTGTGTCATGCTTGGTTGCCAACTGGGTTTAAACTATGACACAGTTATTGGCATTCGCAGAGTAGCCTGCTCACCTTCTAGCATTCATTAGGGACCTTCCAGGGTAGAGGAAAACAATATAGATAATTCAGTTGTATAGGAAAGTGGTCCTTTCCCTCCTAAAAACAATCTTCGCTATTACATATGTTTCTGTCTGACAAAACAGCGTATAAACATTATGAGCTGTGGAAAAGATCATACATCAGTCCATGTATCCAACACAGTACTTTTAACTGAAATTTTTACACGTGAACTTTTTCTCTCAAGTAAACTGTTAGTATGAACTGACTAAGATTTCATTATCTGGACCCCACTACCTATCTTCTTTATTTCTATAAGGCAAACATTAACAATCAAATGGTAAACACCTAAATCTATCCTACAGGAAAAGAAATTCTTGTAACAGGAAGGGTTTGCACATCCAAAATAATTTCTTTTTTAAAGAATTTATTTCTTTGTGCGAGTATCACATTTTCATTTGTTTTCCTTCCTGCCTGCTACCTTCAGCTGTTTCCAAAAAAGCAGTCAGGAAGATGACAGGAGTGCCACAGCTCCCTACAGTACATGACTATTTAACCTTAAGTCACCTCGGCTGTGAAAACTGTGGATGCAACTTTGAACAAACATTTTGAATGTGACAGCAAAATTACTTTGTGATGTTTATACATTTTTCATGATGCTGTTCCCAGTAGAACTTATTTTATTTCTTACAGCAATAGTATGAAGAAACAGGCTTTTAAAAGGATGGGGTTTTGCTGATGTTGCTTTCTCTGTGTCTAGTTAGCCAAAAGACTAGGCTGTAGCTTAGTGCAACAGAGTAATAACAGTGATGCTCTAGGAAGTCTCAAGAAGCAGAAGTGCATCTCCTTGTACCTGGCTGCAGTCAGGGAGGAGGGCATGTGTACATGTGTGAGGGAGCACAAGAGCACTACAGTAGATAGAGATGGAGTGAGACAGCCAAGCAGAGGACTTAGACAATGTGCCACAGAGCTCAATAAATCTATACAGTTTCTTTATGCTCTGCAAGGTCATAGATGACGCTGACACTGGTCTCCTAGCAACCCACTCTACTAACCTACTTTTGTCCCAATCACCGGAGAATGGGTTTAATGCTCTGAGCTGTGTTTCAACATGTGGAGGAAAGAATCAAATTGATGCTGGGTAACTGCTGATGTGCAAAATGCTAAAAAGCATTTTTCTGGTCTGTCTCTCCTCTACATTTGTTGCACACAGAAGGCTTCTTGAATAAAGAACAACAGCATTAAAGAATTCCTAAGTTTCACAAGAACATTTCATCAGAAACTGTAGAAATATAATGTGCAAAGTCATGCATGTATTTATCTAGGTAGGAGTCTGATACAAACTACCAGTGAAGAAGGATCTACCCCAAACGAGAGATGCTTCTGATATTTAAAAAAGAAAAAAATAAAAAAAGTGGAAACTAAGAATAATAAATTAAAATTTACCAAAAAGAAAGACAGTTTTATTAGCTTATAGATCATGTAATTGATTAGTAAAAAACCCTTAGACAGCTGTAACAATTATTTAAAAATATATATATGTCTATATTTGGAACACCTACTGTATAAAACTTTCTTTGACATACAGAAAACAAAGCAGAGTCTTTAGGCAACAATAGCTCACAACCATAACCATATTCAATGAACTCTCCTTCTGTGGCTTACGAGTAATATGCATATGGTGGATAGGACACAGCTACATTTTGTCAAAGTAATGATGTATTTGTGTTTTCTTCTTAAAAGATTTTACATAGTCTTATTCCAAAACACATGTCAAATGATACAGCAGGGTAAATTATGCAAAGCAAATCATTCATTTGACGAATTTAGCTCTTTTCTCTGCTTGAGGAATGCTTCAAATTCTAGCTAACCATAATATGGATTTATATGACCATGCCTTTTAATTTTATTAATCAAATTTCCCTGATGCACAAGATTTATACCTTTCTGATTAGCTGCAGTTATCTATAAGAATCACATGAAACTGGTTTTCTGTGCTTTGATAGTAAGTATTCTCAGCAAGCAATAAGTCATAAGATTTGAAAAAGGATCGCAACTCTTCGTTTTACATATAGCAAGTGAATATTTTCACAACATGTTTACTGTATAAACCTCAACTCTGCTCTACATTCAGTAGGACTCATTTCAAACAGTTGTAGCAATAGTCAAGGGGGTTATGCCATTGCTTCCCCATACTCTCCCAAACTTGAACGTTTTGGTGTCTAAAGCAAACTCCGTGCTAACATCTTCCCTGCCTACTTCCAGAAAAACGTCACTGTCCTGTTGAATATGTCATTGAATCAGAGACTACTCATTATGGTGATCTTCTTGAGGGACGTTACTGAGCTGGGATGGAGGTGCTTTACTGCACAGATGCAGCACCGGTGTTCTCTGCCTTTTCCCTGGCCTCTCTGAAAGGCACTATCATTACCACAAGAGAACCAGTTCCTTACTGCTAAATACAGTAATTGCCTGACCCCTGGCTGTCACCCATCAGCACGCATAGCAGACTGGGGAATATAAGGGGCAGAAATTAAAAGATTACTGGATCATAAACCATGTATGTGCTGCCCTAGCCTGAGTGAAGTGAACATACCACGAGGATTCTTCTAAACTGTTTAGACTGTCAGTGGCATCAGGAGGCCACAACAAAAGCAAGAGTCACTAGCTTAGGGGGAAAATCCATTCATAGTTGTTTCCCATACGGGATTCAGAGAGTGGAGAACCATGCAGATTGCCAGTACAGTAACCCCTCATGGTGGGATACAGCCCCTCTGGATTGCTTTGCCTCAGCAATGTAGAACACGCCTTACGCGGGAACAGTCTGAACCAATATAAAAATCCTGTCACTTGCATTTTACCCTGGCGCACATTTATAGTAGCAGTTGCTGGTGTTGTTTTGAGGTGTGCTTTTCTGTTTTGCCATTCGTAACCCTAGGATGATGACATTGTGTAGACTGGAAAGTCTCTAGCCCAGTTTCCTGCTTAAAGCAAGAAAGCTGAAGAACAGGTTTTTCAGGGTCCCGTCGGGTCAGCTTTTGAGTATCCCAAAGGGCAGACACGTCATAGCTTCTCTGGAAGCCTGTTCCAGTGTTTGACCATCCTCATGGTGATGGTTGGGTTTTTTTCCTTACAAGTAAAAGAAGTTTCCCATGTCACAACTTAAAGGAAAAGTCTCAGTTCATGCTGAGGACTGATGAGTCCCACTACTCCAGGAAATTTTCTAGGAATGACAGCTACCTATATGCAGGATATATGTGTGGACACTCTTGTTCAGCGATAGTGGGGAAATGCTAACTGGTTGAAAGCTGAGCCTGAGCATAACTGAGGTGTGTTGACTAAGAGGTTTA
>JAVJGI010000057.1:38665369-38679426 GCA_035590275.1 Ibycter americanus | reverse complement strand
CTTAAGCCTGGATGAAAATAACATAGGATACTCGCCCCAAAAAGCATTACATGCAAACTCTTCCAATGACTTAAGGTCTATTGCAGTGTGCCCAGCCTGCATGCTTAGTGTCTGGCTCATCTCCAGGCTAGATATGCCAGGGAAATGTTTTTGAATGTTATATTGGTCAGATCTGAGGAAGATCCTCATCTAGAATAAAACCAAATGCGGTCATTTAAATAATTTAAATCATCTTTCTTCAGTTCAGCAGAGGAAACATGAATCCTGGATTTTTCTGAGGCCCAAGATACAAACAGGAGGGAAGGATGGGTGCCTTTCTTCTTCTATCATGGCAGCCCAGATGATGATGTGTTTAACACGTACCAGGATAGGACAGGCTGTGATTATGGTCGGTCACATCAAGTCTGGTGGATTGGCTACTGGCTTGTTCAGAAAAGGTGGAAGGAAGGAGGAGAGAGAGCAGGGTGCAGAAGCCTGTCAAGGGTGTGGTTAGATCAGGAGCTGTAGCTACAAATCACTCATGGAATTTTTTTCTTCTCTATTTTATCCGTTGTTTGTGTTCCCTAATGTGTAATCTTTGAGAGTAACTGAGAGAAACAAGGCTTCAAAATGCCACACAAAGTTACTTTCTTTTCTTATCTCCTGTGATATATTCTCTGTATCATCTCTATCCCTAAACAGTCAAGAATGTTTTTGAGATTGTTCAGCATTTTTCCATCTCACACCACCTAACAGCTACACTATGAAGTTGCTATGTCCTTTGCAAGAATCGTGCAATATCTTATGGGGCATGTTTTGTAGTAATTGTTCTGTGAAGGCTATCAAATGGATACTGCTGGCTTGATTTTTGGCCTACAGTAATGATCTGGAGGGAGGAAATCACCATGTGAAGTCAGTGTTACGCTTCCCCTTGCCCACATTTCAGCCTTATCCTGGGGAGACATTTCAGGCCATAGCTCAAGTCTATCTCAATGATCCTCCTGGGGAAGCAGTGTTTAATTTTGCAGGCAGCCAGCCGTAGACAGAGCCCAGGCAGTCTCTGTGGCAGAAACAGAGATGTTTCTGGGGATCACTCTGGGGTGTCACCATGGAGTGCTGTCCATGACAAGCAGTTTGGAGGCTGCTCCTTGATAGGCTTAGGTAGGCTGAGCAAATGATGCTTTCAGGTATGGCCCAAAGCAAGAATAGTAAGGAATTTTGTGTCCTCATAGGACAGTGTAAATGCAGTTTAGAAATGTGACTTGTTATTTGGTCTTTTCATTCCACTGTTATATAATATCTTAGATTCTTTAAGTTTGCAAATTGAATGGAGCTTGGTAGGATAGTCATGGGACACTTGCAGAATGTACGAAGATTGACAGATGTGTTCTGACCAAGTAAAACCAAGCAGGGAATGGTGAAAGCACTGTATGTCAGAACTGTACTAACAGATGTCGATATTAGCCTAGCACTGACCTTCATGTAGGTGCATGGTATAGGTTCTGCTCCTTTTCTTCATGTGAGCAGAAGATCAGGCAAGCGTTTCTCAAGTTAAAGTAGCAAAATTAGGGTTCATATAGAATGGAACTGCACTAAGAAACATTATATTCACCTGCTAAATAAAACATGAAGAACAAACAAGAAGATAGGGTGGTAGTTCTGTAAGTCTGCTGTCTGTAAAATATTTCCTGAATATTTTTCAGAATTTCAAATTCAAGACAGGGTCACTCTGGTAACAGTGAGTATCATTAGTAGCCTTACCAGTTACGGTCACATGATATTGATATCCCCTCTAACCAGAAAAGGTCAAGAGGAGCAGATGTGTTAAAAGTTTCTGAAGTGCACCCTTGGAAGACATAGCCTGCAGATAGGCAGGAGGTGCTTGTGCCCCATTTGCACTCTCTTTTGTGGTTCTGCTGCAGATAATGCTGTTTGTGCTGAAGTTAAAGAGGTCATTAACTTGGATGTCTGAGGGCTCCTTCCCAACCATAATGTTGTGGGAGAAAACTGAAAAGGATAAATTAGGTCCAAAATGTTTTCTTGCCCATCTATGGCAAAGCATTCCATACTGCAGCCAACCCCAGTACGGACCACATCGCATTGATCTCACAGCTTTGCACAGTTGCTTCCAAACTCACATAGCCAATAAATAATAACAACCTTTTCTGGTGTTTTCAGCCTCTTATAAGAAAAAATAGATTCTACATTATGAAATTTTCATTTTTCTTTTTGAATACATCAGTTATTTCTTTCATTACATGTTTAGAGTTTTTGTCCTTCTGATTTTCTTAATCATTACTATTGTTAATATTCTATGTATCTTTACATTTGTTCTGGTTTTCTTCTACTTTTATACGTATTTCACTTCCACTACTGTCTTCCTTTCATCTGACTTTTCCACATTCTTCTGTCCTCAGTTATTTTTTTGACTTTTCATTCTCCGAATGTCAGCTTTTCTCACTGAGGATGGAATGTTTTTCTTTTATAGTCTTAGCCCTTAAAAATCAGAACTTTTCACTAGTCATAGCTTTTAATGGTCAAGTTAGGTTGTTAAGCCCCTGAATCTCCAAAGGTCATGCGTGCAATTCAGGCTTTCTACTAACATTAAGTTAGTCTCTTAATGTTTTCACCATTGAGTTTGTACCTGTAAAATTATTTAGCAGCTATCCTGGACAATGTTACATAGCTCTTTGGTACATTTACACAACTCATATTGCATCCATGAAGGTTAAATATATTATAGAAATTGCTGACTTCACTGTAATGTCTTACTGCTTTTGAAGGTAAGTTTGTGCTGGGGAGAGAACACTAGTAGTTTCTGATTCCTTAAGAGCTTAGATTATTACCCACCAAATCATTATAAAAGCAACTAAGCACCTGTGATAAGTGGTCAACTACAACTGTGGCTCTAAAAGCTTCTTCTTAGCTGCAGAATCTCTGTAACCTCATTTGCTTCTAAAATTTAGATTCTTCAGAAATTAAAAGTTCCTATTTTCTCCCGCTTTTGTTTGCATCTCCCATCTATAGTTTCTTACAGTGCAGAGAGCATTCCTCTGCCTGTGCTCTTTTGCAGATCAAATTCATAAATAGACAACGATATACCTAACAGAGCAGGCTGTCTGCTGAACACAAGTGGAGAGGTGGATGATGGGGGCTTTTTATCCATTAAGGCAGGGTTAAAGAGTACTTCCACAGGACCTTAGTAACCGAGATCGTGTCCCAGATCAGAAGAGTACCATAATGACATTGCTGTGAGCAATTTGTAGCAAGAAGGGAGTGGAGATGTTGGTTTTCCATCCTGCTTGTTGATGCTCCTCACTTACAGTGCTTTTAAAGATTTCTTGGATCAGAAACAGGGCAAGCATGATCCATTAGCTCCATAGAGCAAGACTGAAATCCAAATTTCATACTCTGACCTTGGATCTATTTTCCAAATTTGGAACTGGATAGAAATAACTATTGAGTCATGAACTGCAGCAAGACCCTCCTGCCTAAGTGACTTGGTGACAGTGCTGAAGAACCATACTCACTCTTGTTCTCTTTTGATCTTCTCCTTACTTCCTCCTTTTTCTTAAGAACAGATAGTCCAAAATTGAACAGTGTCATGAGAGGAAACTAAGAATATTCACCACCCCTCATAAAGTCTCTAAAACCTGTGAGCTCCTGAAGGTGAGTATTATGGTGTCTTCATGTCTCTACATATATAGCCCTTAGTTTCTGTACTATGCAGCAGTAAAAACAACTGTCTTGATTTTCAGCTTGTATTAATCATCACTATTCTGCTGAAAATACTGCAGTTGTGATAATTTTCTCCAGATGATAATTTGCGTGAATGAGTGAGTTATATCAGTGTCTTTAAAGATTATAATTAGAAGTGCATTAGGAGATCTTTGTGTTAGAAAGCTTCATTCACTTTTAATGGAATGATGATGGTGTCTTCTAAATTAACAACTTCAAATACCAAACAGTAAACAAGGATGTAGAAGGATTATTATGTCCTAAAAAATGTAGCTATATAAGGACTGTTAGTTTTGTTTGGAGTGTTTTGTTGCTTTATTTTTTTCTTCCATGCTTTGTAACAAGGTAAAACATCTTAGTTCCCAGTTATGTACTGAGTGTGTGTCCACACTGATCGCAAGTTCACAAAGTCAGGCTTAGTACAAGTGTTATGATAAGTGGCATGGATCAGCAATAGACTTAATAGCGCTGGACAGTGCTGTCCTCAGAGGGTTATCCTGCTGCCAGCAGCAGGCTTAGCTGTGGGCAGCAGTTCAGCAGAGCAGCAGCAGGGCTGGGATCTCAATTGCTGTCCTACCACAGCATTGAGATACTGTTGAACATAATCACCCAGTCAGGTTAATGCTCATGAATCTATGGACCACCCTGCGCAGGAGATTATTCTTCAAACAGTCCCCTTGATTTCACTGGGGTTAGAGCAAGAGTTACTGAATGTAAGGATGATTTTCATCTCAGAGTATCTGTTATTTCTGTCCCTCAGCTCTGTTCATGTGCACAATAAAGATATTTCTTAGAAACTTAAGGAGTTTTGTTTTGACTTCTGCTAAGCTATTAGATAACCAATTGAATAATTTATTCTTTTATGTAAGATAAACTTGATCTTTCTGGCTGACAGGGTAAAACCACTCAATCTTTTTCCACTCACTATTTGTAAGACAAAGACAGCAGGTCTCCAGAGATCCACTGATCATTTGAGCTATGTGTAGTTGACTTCAACACAGATAACTGAAGATGTTTTTTTTAAAAAAAATATTATGTGTTTCTGTAAGAAATAAGGCCTGGCTCCTAGCAATTAACTCATTTCCCTTTTTTTTTCCTTTTTTTTTTTCTTTTCTTTTAATACTCAGAACAATGTCTGCGTGCAGGAGAGAGATATGCAGTATAGCATTCATGTTTGCCTATTCCTTACCTTTTCTCTTACCTAGCTCTGAATATGTCTCCAAAGACTTTCGCTTGTGCCACATTACCATATTCTCTCACTGAGCTTCACTATTTCAGGTCCTTTCCCTTCAGCACTCTGCTTGTCTTTTCTGCTGTTACCTGGGTGTTACCAGCTGTTTCTGATGTACTTCCTTGAGGTCTGAAGTAAACTTGAACCAAAGCATTTTTCTTCTGCCAATGAAACCTCTTTCTTATTAAGCATTTACAGCATGTGCAGCACAGCCTGTGTTTAGACATCACTTGTCTACTACTGCTTAGGTGCTGGTTGGGGAAAGGGCTGCTTTTCATTGCTTAAAGACTGTTGCTCAGATTTTACATAGCTATCGTAACGCTGAGGTAACATATGCAAACCTGGCCCTGTATTTTGTGTTGCCCCCACCCCTTCAGGGAGGCCACCCTTTCACTACAGCATCCTTCCTCTGATGCCAAGCTTTCCTTGGCAGTGCACCTGGAGTCTGTAACTCCATTCTTTAATTTCTCTTTCCTCGACATACTTCACTTCTCATTTCAGACGATAAGTCTGTTCTTAACCCCGTGCTAAGTACCTTCCTGCCTATAACCCGTTAATGGCGTGTGTCCTGCTACACCGGTACTCCTGCTTCCTTTGTGCTTTTCTCTAGGTTAGCAGCCCTAAACTCTGTTGCTTCTTCTCTTAGCAGAGAGGTGCTTTTGTGATGGCCTGTTGGAAATTGTATCCTAATTGTATTTCTCCAGCTATGATGACATAATATCTAACAGACTAATATCTCTTTTTGTGTCAGCAACACTTATTAATTGAATCACAACAAATTTCATAAAACGCATGCCTAGATAGCTATCTTCTCTGTTACTTTTCAACAGACACTCTGTAATGTTGGTTTCCTTTTGGGGAAATCTAGTTCAACAATTAAAACAGTCAAACAAAAAGGTTCAAAACACAGACTTTCTGACTGAATCACAGATGTATACAATGTCCCAAATTCTGCTGTCACTACATGAAACAATGAAATCATGATGTCTCTCATAACATGAAGTATTTGGATAATGATAGGTTTCTGTTTAGTTACCTATGTAAGAACTTCAAATATGGAAAACAGATTTTCTATAGAGTTTTGATAGTTTATTCATCCTTCTACTGCTTCTTTGTCCTTGCTTTTATTTTTAAGCTTTCTGTTGCTATTTTGTTTCACTTTGTTTCACTACTGCTTTAATATCTGCTATTCGCTTATATGCCTAAACTCCACTAGGTGAGCCATCACCAGGCTATCATTTGTGCTAGTTCTCCCCAAAGAAAAGTAAATTTCCCAATACCTTTCAATGTACATAAGCCTCTGTGATATTTTTTTATAATACATTATTTAATATTGCTGGATCATGTCCTGGTCACTTTGCCAATCAATTCCTGTCACATGTCAATGAGTGACTAGTAACTCTGAGCTGGTCAGGTAATTGGGATCAAACAATAAAATGTGAGCCTTTTCCTGTATTTTGGCTCACTCATTTATTTCAGTTACCACCTCTTCGCCAAAATTTTCTTGCAAAATTGGCAGTGATAAGCAGTATGTTCAGAAGAGGCACTGGAGTTGTCTTTCTAATGATCTTTTTCCCGCTACATTTCAACTTTATTACTTTGAAAAGTAGGGGTAACAATAGCTACACTCCCAGAACATTCGGATATTAATGTCATACTTGCTAAGATCTGCATGTTGTTATATCAATGGCAGGGTATTTTTTTAAAGTTTCTTTTACAGATAGCAGATTTTCTTGGGGCATTCAGACACCAACGGCTAAAACTGAATGCACCACCACTTTTCCCCCATGCCATATTACGCACTAATACAAACTAAAAATTATTAATAGAAAATAATATATAGAAAAGCTGTGGGAAGGAGAGGAGGGATAAAAAGCTCCTACTGAAATAAGCAGGGTGACAATAAGAATTTACCAAGTTAGAAAGCTATTGTAATATTTCTGAAACAAACCACACAATAAAGTCATCTAGTATCTGATTGCCTTTTCTTGCTGTCAGTGTATTGCTCTAAATAAACTGTCTGGACTTTTCCCAGAACCATGTCTAAAACATTTGGCTCATAAGACACAAAAGGGCTACGTGTTGGAGTCTTTCCCTGCATTTTTGGCACATTCACTCTTTTTGCTTTCAGTACAAGACTGAGTAACACCTTTTGCAGGCCATTAGTATTTTAAAGGAGAAATATGTAGGAAAGGTATCAAAGTGTTTGCATTATCACCATGGTACACCGAGGTTTTTTTAATTTAATATTGTTTTTATTTTAACCAAAATGTGTATAATTTTAATTATTAGAGTTTTAATACTTCGAGTTTAATTCCATGGACATTCAATCTCTCATAGCCATCCCTGACTATTCTCAATGCCTTTGGGAAGTTCTCAAAATTTTCATTGAAAACTCTGTCTGTTGGCCAATTTTAGTAGCTTTGGAGTATTTACTCTGGCACAGAAAATCTGCATCGTGATGAGTGTTACCATTGTCAAAAGAGTTAAGCAGGTACCTTTTATGTTTCTTAACATAACTTTTAGTATTCAGCATAAGAAATTTATTTTATGGAGGAATAAGTTCAGGCTGGAAATTCATATATGTATTTTCCCCCCAGTGTATTCTATGCCTGTATATAAGGGTTCCTGTTGCAGTGTTTTGGTTGTGCCAAAATTTAAGCTTTAGACTTACACTGTGATGTAAAAAGATCATGTTTGTTGTTTGTTCTGCCCAGGATGTGGAAATACGGGAAGTTTACAGTTAGTTGCCTCTCAATCTTACCTACAATTGTTTTCCTGTATGTGAAATCATTCAAGTTAACTTTTCAGCTGAGAGAGTATTCTTCAGACCCTGAGGAAGCTGGACTTTTCCCTTTTCTATTGCAGCTGCAATGCTATAGTTAACTCATAAATTTACTTGTCTCAAGTTAGAAAGTTGGTGTAGAAAGTTGAAACTATTAAGTTTCAAAGTTTCATGAAGGCACTTAGTACGTAGAATATATAATGTATTTAAGGTGGGAATTTAGATTCTCTCAAGGCTCACTTGTGTTGCCTCTAAATACTTAAGACAGATAATGTGATTTTAAATACACAGTAACTATGAATGTGAAACAAGCAATGGATGCCTTTTTGTCAGTTAAAGGAAAACCTAAGAAATACGCTTTAAAGTAAAGAAATTAATCTAGGAAAAATTTTGTAATTTTTGCATTGGGATTTTTTTAAAAAAAATTTGTGTATAACCTTTTCAGGAGGATAAGGATCAGCTCAGCATGTCACAATCACAGAAACATCATCACGTAGTTTGCATAGCTGGAAAAATTGCTAAATAAAATAAGCAAAGTAAATTCTTGCATCACTGTGTATTGTTGAAGACTCAGTGAAGTAAAAGGCAGACATAAAAACAGGATGGCGTATTGATTTTTCATTATAGAATAAAGGTTTGTTTACAATTGAAAAACTGTGGCAGCAGGTAGTTCTCCAGTCTCTGAAATCCGTTTGTGGAGAGCAACAGAAGAAGGAACAGCGATTTGCCTTAGTTCTCTGGTTTGTTTGGTACGTACAGCTAGTGATCCAAGGCTTTTTCATTTTTAATGTTAAGAGCATGGGGAAATGTTTGGTTATTTTGGCTTGTTTGGTGTATGTGTGTAATTAAATCCACAGAATGCAGGCAAACTGTCCTTTTTAAGCAATTTCTTATACTGTGTTTTCAGATATGCAAAATGAGACTGGATTTTCTTTCAGTTATTCACATTTAGTTGTTGAATTTCCTCCATAAATGATCTTAAGTCGCTAGATTGTCCGTAAGCAATTTGTTGGAAATATTTTATACTTTAAATTCTGAAAAATATAACATATGGTACAGTTTCTATTTCTCAACTAATGAAGAGTGTTATAACAAGTGACTTACTGTAGTGTAAGTACTCATAAGTTCAAAATTCATTAACATTCTTTCATATTTATTTAAAATTAGTTGTTTATGGAAGTTAGTAAGTTTGCTTGCTAAAATGTTTGTGGAAGGTGAGTGTGAAAGGTGCACAAATAAACTGAGGTTAAATACAACTTTTTTCCTTGGAAATATTTTCTGAAAATATATTTTAGATATTTGTCCACGTTACATCTGTATGAAACTCTCTCACAGAGCTGCACACAGACAAATAATACAAGAAAAGAAAAAAAAATCAATTAATAGCCACAATAAATATCCCAACCTTGTATCGTGGTAGAAATGTATTCACCTCAGTAGGTTGCCCTTCTGTAGACCTCACTGATGAAGACAGATGTCCTCACAGTGCAGTCACAGGATACAGGAGTTGTTTCTGTGACCTGCCACTGTGGTACACAAGGTTTCTCAGTGCCTTTGAGGGGGTCAGTCAGCACCTTTCAGTGTTAGACCCTATAAATTTAATTTTGGACTAATTACCTTTTGTTTAATTGAACAGTTGTTTGCTTTATTTTTTAATTATGATTGAAGGGGCAGTATCAGACTATTTCTGGCACCAACAGTGATTGCTGAGTTGCTGGTTTTATAGCAGAATGCAATAAATTATTTAAAACTGTTCTTTTCTGAACGTGATGCATGGACTTCATGCCATGCTCGTTGTAAGCACAGTTGAAATAGCTTTCTGGGAAATTTGGAGGAAATAGTAGGAAGGGAAGCTGGCCATGGTTCAGATCTTGCTGCTTTCCCTGGTAGAGATTATTTAGTGCTCAAATACATATTTCAATCATTTACAATTTAGGGTAGGTTTTGCAGAAGCCTATCTGTGTTGCTTTATAGTTTTATTCTAAGTGATTGGGAGACTGGGCTCCTGATTTCCAGAGAGGCATAGCCACACAGTTCTCAAAGGACTAAAGCACCCACGGTGCACTTTTCTGCATACTTGTATTTAGAAAACTTCCCAGTCCATACCAATGCTTAGTTTTTCAGAGAAAAGTGACAGTTGCCAAATATTCACAGGAATTTTGTGAATTTGACTGCACAGCTTTCAGCCTCACGTGTTACGAAGTCACTGCTGAGGGTGGTAGTCAAGCTCACAGGCCTTGTAAAACATCATATGAAAATACATCTTGAACTTTTCAGGATTATGATTGCCAATGTTCTGTTTCCATTACCAGTCTTAATTTTAAACTGGTAGTCCTCAGTGCAGAGATATATCCTCAGACACAAATTTCTTCAGTAGTGCTAGAAATTGAAGTTTGCATTTATTGGCACTGAAAAGATATTTTGAACTAAATTGGATATACAGATTTGAAATAGACGCACATTCCCATTACAGTAGGGCATTAATTTAATATTAAAAAAACCAGGTGCTGTTGCAGTGTTAGCCCCAGAAACACCAAAAACCTTTGATAAATGTGGCTCTGTGTGTTATTGCCAGTTTGTAACTCATTTCTGGCACTGGCATATTCCTGAGAGCATTTTTCTGGTAACTTTGTTATCTGAATGAGATTATCATTAAAAATTGAACAAATGTCGTTTGATTTCCCTTTGAATAAAAGAAAAGCTCTTTTGAGACACTTACTAAACTTTACTCGAGGCATTGCAATTCATATGACAGGAAACATGGCAGCTGGTGGCAGGGAGAACCCACCACAAATAGTTTTGATTGATTGATAGGGTACAGGGGTAAATGAAGCAAAAGGGTCTGCTTCCAGTAGGTTAGATCCAGTCTGTAAAACCTGGAGTTTAGACCTCCCATGTAGAACAAGGGTGGACATATCCATTTCTGGCCTTATTGCCCAGATCCCCAACTTCCTAATCTTGAATTAGATGCAGGCATTAAATTTTGTGCAAAAAGGTTCCGCTCAGGTAGTTTAGTTATGTTACAGAAGACTTTTAACCTACATGTCACCCAGCTCTGCCAGCTGCAACCGAGTGGCTGAAGTTGTGTGGGGCACATCAGTTAGCACCTCTGCTTACTGGTCCCTCTCAGGTGGGATACAGGGCCTGACTTGCTCCTTTTAGGGTGCAAGTCCGTGGCATGACAGTCTTGTGGGTCCCCAAAGACACAGTAGAAGGGGAATGAGAGCACAATAATTGATGACCACCACATTGTGCAAGACTAGGCTATTGGACGTCTTAGAGGAAGCTTGCTGGCCATGTGCAGTAGCTGGAACAAATCCATGAACAAGTAAAATGTCTGGTTCACATGGAGCGTTCATCTCATCTTCTGAGCAAGGGGGTTAGATTAGGTGTGTATCAGCTAGTCGTGTTGAATGGTTTTTTTCTCCTCCAACTGAAAACTGCTTTCGGGTTGTGTTGAGCTGCTGAGGCAGTGGATGTCAGATGAAATTCAATAAGAATCCAAAGGGCAAAAAACCCAGACACAAAACCCTAAACCCGAACAGTGACCTTGCTGACAGCTCTATATGAGTTTAGATATGGTTTCCTATTTAGATGCTCCCCACTGAAGATGACCTTGGATTTTGACCTTTCATAAGGAGAAGGGATATAAACTTGTACACTGGGTGTGTGCGTGTCATTTCTCAGCCATTCCTATTTTTAGAAAAGTACTATTCTTCAGGTTACCGAGGTTAGTTTTATCCTATAGAATCTAATTCCTTAACTCTATAGCTAAACTTGTCTTGGTGAATAAAGGACAGTTTGGTTTTCTCTGGCCCTGGTTAAGCATTGTATTTCATCCTTCAAAAGTATTGTCATTGACTTCAAAAATGTAGTGTGGAATACAAATTCTACTGTAGGCACGGACCATGTGCAATGCATATTAAAAATTCACAATAAAGGTTATATTCTCCCCCGAATGTGCAGGGATTTACATATGTAACGCTAGGATGAAAAGTTTACTATATCCATATAAAAAAGCTACTTTAAAATGCAGACCATGGCCATTTACTAAAGTGAATATTAAAATATTAAATATTTGTAATACTGAATATAATATTGTAATACTGTATGTGTGCCAATATTTTAACAGTGGCTGTACTCAAAGACTTGCCAATTTGCAGTTAGATAAACTGAGTTATTTCAATATTATTTGGTATAACCATAGCTTCCCTATTCTTAATACAGGGAAAATAAGGAATAATTAAAATTATACTGTATAATTACCTCTGACATTATTAATCCCTGAGACCATACTGATTTTGTCATTCTAATGCATGTTTCATGACTGAAATTGCACTAAAAATGTGGGTGTTGTTGCTTAATTCTGTGGTCCAAAGTCTCATAGTGTGGTGTTCCCATACAAGTAGATCTGAAACGTAAAAGGTTCAGGGTGATACTACAGTAGGGAGGGAAGAAGTCTAAAAGAAGTATTTTGACAGATTACCGGTATTTTGACAGCAAGACACTCCAGGAAGAATGAAACTCAAGTGAGGAATTAGTGGGAAACTATATGATAAGAACAGTTTGGAAGATGGAAGTTGCTGAAAGCAGGAGAAAAGAAAACAGAACAACAAAATAAGTGCTAGAGGGAGAGGAGAAAGATTAAGAAATCCTTCTAAAAACATGCTGCTTGAAGGTATTCATTACAGTGAGGCTATATGAGAGGCTTAAATGGCTCTATAACTTTCTCTTGAATACAAACCAAATTATTGCCTTTGCTAGACTGATAGTCTTCATTGATAAAAGAAAATGTTTTTGTGAGAAACTGATAGTTATTAATTTCATACTAATTCATAGAGCTAAGGAAAACTTGTGAGATCCAGTAGAAGTCTTATTTTGCCATGGTAACCTAGGAATTTGCTGTGAGGTCAGTGCCTGCATTTAGACCTGCGCCCAAAGTTCATGCAACTTTTCAGGCTGCATTTAAAGTGAATTCTTTGTGAAAATGTCCGTACAGTGCTTTTGTATCAGGATAGCTCTTCCAGCACTAACAGAAGAACCTGGCTACAGAGGAGCCCTGAACAACTTGGTAAAAAGGCAAGATGGCTGATTCACACCAATGGTCATCAATAGTATCTAGATTAGGTGGCAATGAGAAGCAAGAATGGGGGGAATTAGATCTGCTTAATATTCAAAGTTGGAAAAAGCTTTTCCAATTTCAAAAGGAAAACCATAAATCTCCCTATTGATTGTGTTGAAGGTAAACCAAATAAAGGCAGATTCTTGTTTAGCAGATTGTGTGGACACTCTTATTGCTAAATATGAGCATCTTATCCCTTTCTAGACTGCTAATATTTTTAAGCTGTTGCATGGACTCTAGGTTTCAAATGCACCGCTAACAGAATAAGGCATGTGTAGTTACATAGATCTGTCACTTTCACATAGAAGAGGATAAGCCATTGAACTTCAGTGTCTGAGTGTATAAATCCAGATCCTAGCCCACTCCTCCATCTTGCTCACGCACAAACACAGATGCATGTATGTATCGCGCAGCCTGCAGTACAGAAACCAATGTTTGCTTCTAAATCAGACTTCCACATGGCAGAGCAATAAAATGCATTACAGAAGCTTATAGTAGTAATTGTTCTCAACCCTGTTTTAAAACAAGTATCTGTGCTGTCACATTTTTTTTCTTCTGCTGGGGTGAAGGCAGTGAATTAGCCAGAGACTGAGACGCTGCTTGGGAAGAGTTTTTGGCATGTTGCTTTTCCACATCTCTTACAATCTCATATAAACTGAGGGAATTTTCCAGTTCTTAATTGGTAGAAGAATGTGTAAGGAAAGAAGTTTTAGCTGGGGTGCTGCCCACATTATTGTTGTAAATAATTGGATTGTTTCAGCTAGCACATCAGCTATTGTGAATGTGAAATGGCGGTTACTAGCTAACACTGAAATATGTGTTTTCAGATGACAGGCAGGTAGGAGATCACAGACCAGAAAACACTGGTAGCATGGCATAAGCAAAAAGAGAAAATTTTTCCAGTTGGGTCCATTGGTTCAATGGCATCATTATTTCTTTTTTTCCACATTGTCCTTCTTTACAGAATTTTTAACCTTTCTTTTTCAGAAAATAAGGCAGGAGAGATTGTAGGAATACACTGTGACTCTTTGTTTTATAGGAAGCTTGGTAGAAACAAGACTCTTAAATAAGTAATATACACTTTTTAAAAAAAAAAGGAATTTAAATTATGTTGAATTCAAGTTTTTCATGAATAAATAAATCCAAATTAAAAGAATATTATAGTGTTGCAGCAAAGTGTTTATTTTGTATGGCATTGGAAA
>JAVJGI010000057.1:38593318-38604405 GCA_035590275.1 Ibycter americanus | reverse complement strand
CGTGTGCTGTGGAGGGGGGGTATGTGAGGATTGTGAGTGTGCTGCAGCTGCAGTCCAGTAGCAAAGAGCTAGAGAAGAGGATGCTGCCACAGACAGCTAATAATGAGCACTAAACCTTCCTTCCACTGCAAGCTGAAATTTTAAGTTCATTTCTACCACACTCCAGCAACCAGTAACACTGGCTTGGGTACTGGGGAAAGATAAGGTCCTGCGTGATCCCACAGCCTTGAAAACAGCAGGTCCTCAGAGTCTGTTCCTGCAGTATCTCTCTGTGCTATTAGGCTTTGTAACTGTACAGCAGTGATCTATGCATATCTAACACAAAGAATTCCCACTAAGTTGCTGAGCGCTATATGACAGTTTCAGCCAGCTCTCAACAGGCAAAATGGACAGTAAATATTTATTATGCTATCTGGGCTCTTCACTTGCAAAGTTCATTAGTCCATTTATCCACAAGAGAGAAAAAAAAAAAAAAAAAAATAGCCATGGACTCTTGTCTGTCGTCTGTCAGGAGACAGTAATTCAGAAGCACTGGGCACACCAAGTAGCTTTCTGAGCAGAGAAGTAAGGAGGGAAAAGAATTTGTCCTGCTAAATGCCTGCTATATTGTAAACCATTTAAGTGAAACATCCAAAAATTATGACAAATAGGTTGGCAGAGCAAATACTAAATGTACTTCTCATAGGAAACAACTTTACATGTGCAATGTATTTTCTGTATAGGCTGCTGTTTTTTGAGCAAGTGCACATTTACTGTGTAGATAATTGCATAGAAAACATGGTCATCACTGCTCAAATAGCCATCCTGACCAGCTTATATAAACACTAGCTAAAGCTGCTAGAGGTTATTTGCAGAACATTGGATCTGATGAGCTCAAATATAAGATAGCTTGGGTAGTATAATATTTGAGATTACCATAATAATCTCTTTAGGGAAAGTGTGCAGTATCAGCAGAACCATTGCTTGAGTCTTCGAGGGAAGTAGAAACTGTACAGTAATAATTCCGCATTTATTATATACTTAAATCTTTCCCTGTGAATAAGGCAAGTTTCTGAACTCTTTATGGGGCCCAGAATAAGGATTTGAGAATTTAATTAAATATCTCTGATTTGAACTCACCTACGGAGCCCAAATCATCAGTTTGGCAACCTGTTTTCATTGTGTGGTAACTTGTTTTACTGTAGCACCACCCTTTGAAGTTACACACATAATTTCCATGCATATGAGTTACTAGGGAAAAGAGTTCATAGATTAATATAGAGAAATCCATGTTGAGAGTCAGTGAAAATGCTTTTGTACAGATTTTCAGAGCGCTAGGTGAGTTGTCGAAGTTTACTGATCCTTTGACCCTTTCTGACCTCTTTGGGCGTAGCCTTTCGGGGGCCAAGCTTTGAGCCATAGCTTCTGACAAGAGAGCTGATTTTCAGCTTTTTGGATCTGGACGCTGGGCTGTACTTGTCTGTGTCAGCCGTTGCTGCTCAGCAGGGGATGCAGGCAGTTCTGCTTCTCTTCTGCTGCCTTCTCTCCTTGTGAACCATCTCAAAAAAGTCTGGGACAGCCTTAAAACACTTGTGCTTCTTATGCACTTCCACCACTCTTGTCTTGTCCAAAATAAAGAAACAAACAAGCTGCTAGGTAGCAATTTCTGTGCCTTTGGCATCTTCCTAACCTTTTGGTGTTTCATTGAGTGTTGGGCTGTCGTTCTTGGCAAAAAAGCTGCACAGCTTTTATTTGCAGTCCAGGAAACAGCATCACTGTATTGTAATTAGCCCTTGGAAATCCAGATTTTCTGTTAATTTACAAACACTTTAAACTCATTAAAATCATCACTTCTGCAGAAAAAATACTGGTAATCCAAAAGAAGTATATATCAATTATCTCACAACATCATGTCCCTACTCTTATGATTCTCTTGCTCACAAATACCTTTGCTCCACAGAGAATCATCCAACCTTGCAAATCTTGCAGCTTTTCTAATTGATTAGCATAACGAAATTCAGCTTGGAGCAATTATCCTTAACCTGTTTTAAGCTTGAAGTCCTTTGCTCCTATCTAAGGTGTGATAAAAAGCTAGGATTCCAAAAGCATTTCTTTTTAAAAGAATGTACCCCTTGGTCTAATAAAAGATATTACATCTATCTGAAAGCCTCATCTCATCTATATCCTTGGACCATCACAAGCACAGCAACTTTTTACTATTCATACATTGTTAAATAACACTGCTAGATCCATTGTGGTTACACTTAGGAAAGGAAAGAAAGGGCATTTGAACAAAAATATTTTTTCTTATTTCTGTTCTTATCGTGATAGAAAAGGGTTGTTCTACTGAGCTCATTTTTTTTCCTATAATTTCACCTTCTCTGCTGAACGTAAAGGTAAGTAATCTGTGCAGATCATTCTTTCCAGACTTGTTCCGAAATTAGTATGTAACAATAAAAAACAAAAAGATTAAATAATATGAGCAGTTTGGAGATTACCTTTAGCTCTCAAGCAGCTATAATCATTTGAACTCATATTACTTCATCTGTCTATTTCAAAGCATTTGACAATGATCTGTAAACATTATTACGGCTGTGAAACAGGTAGGAAAAGTCTTCTAAATTGTGTATCTACAGTGCAGATACAGACATATTTCCTTCATATGCAAAACCTGCAAAAAGGCCAATATATAGCATGTAATTTTGAAACATTTCATCAGTCTACAGACATTGTCATGCATATATCTGAGGTGTGATCTTACCTTTTCTTTTAAAAAATAAATTTTAAATGCACCCAGTAAGGATGCACTGGATAACTACATAAAGACTTCTCATCAAAAAATCTCCAGGTTTTAAAAGGTTCTTTTCCGATAGTCTTTAGAACAGCCATGCAATAAAGGGCAGAGTTGATCTGTAAGAGTGATGTACAATTCAGCGCTTTTTTCTTCCCACCCCTCAGAAAATCATAAAAGAGGAAGGGGAAAAGAAAATGTGTCACCAAAAAAACCTTCCAAGTGACATTGATTATAAGCTAGAAAACCTTCAGCTGAGTGCAAGACTATGAAAGAAATCAGACCTGACAATTGCATGGATTTATGGGCAAAACAATCTTTTTAGCAGTAATCTATCACTCTGCTATTTCAGGCAATGATGTATCAGATTTCTCAATATCCAACTTCTAGGACTACCACTTACCTTGAAATTCATGACAAGTTTTTACAGATCATGTACAGATCAAATCTACCGTGTGTTCCCAGTGAGACATATAGATATACAAGAACTTCTGCTTCTGGGGAATTTGTACATCTCTGCACATGAGCTGTAGGACTGGAATATTTGAGAATCACCAGTCTAGCTGCACAGAGAGGGCTCTGGGAAAAGTAGACCTGGCAGTCTTTGTAGCTCTAACAAAATCCAGGGTCCAGACTCACAGTCAGACTCGTGTATCACTGTGCAAAAACGTTAAGATTTTATGAAAGCATTCTTTTCCTGGGTGAATTCCATCATATCTGCTTACTCTAATGGCTCATTTGGGGTATGGCTGACAGCAAATGTGTCTACAGACACATTAATTAACATTAACTGGCATTAATTAGCTTGCTGAGATATTGCTAACCATGTAGCTTTCACTGCATGAGGTACGACAGAGGCTGAAAACATAACTAGTATCCTCAGCTGTATATTTTCAGATTATTAAATACGAATGCGAAGCACCTGAAGTCTTGCTGTGAAGCCACAGAATATCTAATCCAGTGGCAAAGGGGATACCAAGATCTAGTTGGCAGCTTAATTTATAGTGGAAACTTCTGTTGATGATAACATTCAAGGAAAAAAGCCTGTCTTACTCACAGAGGTCAAAAGAAAAAAAAAAAAAAACCCAGAGTTGGCAACAAGATAAAATTGCTGAATATACTTAATTTGAAATCACTTAGGGATACAAACATGAAAGTGAACTGGGCCGATCTACTAGCATTTTTCAAAGAACTCCAGCTTAAGGATGATGGGAATTCTTGGAAGGTGAAAGAGCTGCTTTTTTTGCTATCAGTTCTCTCATTAGCCTTGATGTTTCCAAGTGCAATCCCTCCTGGATCAACAAATTAGAGAGAGGACTTCCTCTTCAAAGTTCATGCCCAGCATGCATTAGTATCCTCTTTTGATCAAGAACTAAATGTTGAAAGCTGGAGTCTTTTTTCCTGTTGGAACCGAAGCTACAGCTCTGGGAGATTATATTCCTGTCTCTCCCGAATGAAGTTCCTCAGATGTTAAACTGAGATTACACAAAATGTGAGCTTTGCTTTTTTATTGTTAGACAACATATACATGTGAGTGGCAGTCCTCACAAATACATATTTTTGTATTTGTGACGTATTAGCTGCTTCATTGACTCTTACCTTTGTTTCAAGAAGAATTCAGCAAACTAACTGTGTATCTTCTTCCAGATTTATTCCTAATTTCACCAATATAACAAATCTTGAAACCTGTCTATTGTCCTACATTTAGGATAATGAATATTGTGCCCATGAGTAAATTTTTGCTGGTAAAAAAAAAAAGAGAAGAAGAGCAGCTCAGTGTACTCCTTTATTTCTCCTGGGGCAGCATTTGAGAAAACAGCTGATGCTTGGTTTGAGGATGGTTTTAAGTACATATTTGTTTTTATCCAAGTGTTCATTTCAAATGTGTGAGATGATTTTGTATTTGATTCATTAATAGAATTCCACCCTTCTTCCTGTTGTCCTGAGACAATGAATTAGGTTCCAGGTGTTAAACCCAGCATCTGTGGATTATTATTACTAGTCATGTAGAATTAATTAATTTCCATTGCAGCATTCTAATTTGTAGGTTGCCATATAAAACTAGAGGCAGTTCCCAGCCCCAAAGAACTTTAAACTTAGGTATAAAATAATAGATGAATACCACAGAGAGATGGGATGACCCTGTGGTACTGACGACAGAAGCTACAGTTAGTGATAACGAGCAATCACAATGCAGCATGCATTGAAACATTATAAATGTTTTGTTAGACATCAGGGTAATGATGGTTTTGCAGTGATTGAATTTTCCAGGTTTGTCGAGTGATATGTGTCAGGATAGAATGAAAACTGAATGTGCTTATTGAAAAATTTGACAAATGGACAGCTGAGACCTGTGTTATTGCTTGAAAAGAGGCAGGAGCCATTATTCTTATTCACATTATTAAAGTTTATGGGTAAAAAGGCAAGTGGAAGGACTTGTAAAAGTGGAGGTAAGTAGTTTTGCTGTTCCTTCCTCATGTTTATTACACTGGAAGAAAAGAAGTTCTATTCCTGTGCTGCTGAAAGTTATCACTGTGGCAACTCTACCATTAGTTCATTCCATTTCTGCCTCAATATTCAGGAAGTGGTACTGAATCAATGGATTTTATACTTGTAAGGAATTCAGAAGCTAGCTGTTTATTTTATAATAGCTGTAAAGAGAGATAGGATATGTAGGTCCCTAAACTGTTTGTTGGTCTAAGAGGAGAATGTAGGAAGAAAAACAACATAAAATTATGGGTGGCTGAACAAAGATACAATGTGAAAAAGGTGTAGTAGCCTCTGACAATCATTAATTCTGCAAAAGAAACCTGGTACACTGGGTGTTAATTACAGTAATTCAAGAGGTTTCTGGGAATACAGTGGCTTCTTTTTCATCTGGCCCGTACAATTAATGCCTCAAGTTTTCTGTTGTGAATCCTTAAATTGTTCTGCTGTCTTATAAGCAAAATGAAATGCCTAGGAGACAGTAGCAGAGTCTGCTTTTCCAAACTTCTTCAAATGCCTTCTGTGTCCTAAAGATGCTGCCTTTTCTGCGAGCTGTCTAAGGAGCCATGGTAGCAATTTCCTAGACATCCTGTGTTTACTAATTTATAGAATGGTTAGTTTTGAATAAGGGTTTAAATTAACTGGTGAGTTGCAAGTTGCAAAGTATTTATTTCATATTAATTGAAACACTGAGCCTTAACATTTAGTGACCACAAATATTTACCATGAACACAGTGCTTGTAATTGCAAGTCATGCATGGAATTATTGATCACTCACAGTAACAAGTACTGTGCTAAATGCAACGAGTGCCACAGGATCAATTCTTCTGTCTGTTCCTATCACAGTACAAACTATATATGCAAGTCACATTAAAAGTACCTTCGTATTATTTGGATTTGGGGGTTTTTTTTACTTCCTTTGTCTTGTCTTTTCCTGAAGATGTCCTCACATTCCCACTGTAGTTCCTGCCTCTGACATTGACATATGTCTTTGCGACTTGTCAGCACAAAGCAGCATGTGGTCCCAGAGCTGAGCCTTGCTCCCTCCACATGACTCTCAAGCAGAGACGTGTGAGCAATTACTCAAACTAGCCTCTCAAACAGCAGCACCTGGGGGTGCATGTTTAAATGTTTTAATTATCTCAGTGGGGATAAGGCATAGAAATTTTTGAGCAGGATCAACCTGGCAAAATTGCCAAGGAACTGCAGATGCTTTTCTGTAAGGAATTGCCTTCTTTTTTATGCATCTGTCATGCCAGGATGGCTAATGAGTATTAGTTTCTTAAGAAGGGAAAGAAACTACCACCACCTAGTTCACAAAAACAAAATCAGTACAGAAGCTAATCCAAAAATTGTGGATGGCATAGGAAATTTTATTTCTAGATATGAACTTTCTTAAGTACAAAGACAGGTGAGGTTTTGGTTCTGGGTGGTCTCCATCCAGAATATATTAAGAACAAATTGCCATTTCCTACAATAAAATTAATTCCATCCATGCTGGATTATGAGCAGTATAAAAGATGGTTTGCTTGCCTAAGCCTTGCCTAAACATGTGCTTGTTCAGAGACAGCATCACAGGAAACTGAGCTCACACTGGGGAACTCTTTAGTCATTCATGAATGTCCTTCTTCCCTGGTTCCTTTGGAATACGGTGTCCCAAGTGAATAATTACTTGTCTTGCCAGAGAAGAGGGCCTGCTAGCATTCACCTTGTAGAGTTTACCCTGGTAAGCTTCTACCCTAAGTAGGGGGCTAGGGGAATAGGGGATGCAATGCACCCTTCAGTGGGAAATACGGTGGCTCTGCGGGACACAGTTCTGAGTTTCAGCTGTGGTAGGAAGGTAACCCTTAGGAGACTCCTGGTTTCTTTTAAGAGTGGTAAATGATAACCATGGGTAGAAACAGGGCAAAATCCAGACTATGCCTTTACATTGTCACCACATCCACCATACAACCGTGCTTAGTGCTTACTTACAATGTGCAGTCATTTTTAAGTGCTTTTTTTTTTCTCCAGCATTTATAACCTTTTCAACTACCCACAGGTTTGAAATAGGATGCTTTTCTTAGCATGAGCATCTGGACAATAATCTTGTTTCCCTGTCTCCTAATCAATTTTGGAGTTAAATGTGTCCAGTTAAAGTACTAACAGTTAGCAATCCTTGTGCTCAGAGTAGCCCTACTACACAAGCTCTCAGCTTTGCTACCCAGGTATTTGATGAGTGACGTGTTGCAGAGAACTGCTGCTATTGTTGCCCTGAGCACGAAGGAAAGATACCTGCCAGGAGCACTGATCCTTACCAAGTATGTTGCTGCTTCCAAGCGGCAGGAGAGTTGCAGGGAGACATGCACCCCACATAAGAAAACAATGGAAGGGAATGAAAATAGGTTTTCTGTTTCTTTGCAACACATCTGAACAGAATAAAGGCACAATCTTTCCTACACTTCATACCATGTGCTCTTACAGTATCGTCAAAGGAAACACACACAGGATTCAAAGTAGTTGAGGGAAGCAAACAGCTATGTTAGCAAAAAAAAAAAAATAATATGGAAAATAGTGAAATATGTTCTCTTTCTCTGAAGTAAATGACCATTAATTTTATAAAAGGATCTGAAGCATATCCATATTCAAACATTTTCAGATAGTACCTGCCTCTCCCAGCACACAGCCACTGGCTACTTAAACTCAGTCTGTGGGCCTTGCCTGTGCATACTCTGGTGCTGAAATAAATAGCGTGAAGAGGAGAGGTTAAGCAATCATTTGCAAGCCCATCTCTGCCAGTGGAATTGGTATCTGTGTATTTTGAAGCCATAATCTGAAGGATGTGAAAACTTCATAACCTCAACTGCTTTGAAAAATGCATCAAAATATACCATGTAATTCTTCCTCAGCAAAATGAAAAGTTGTGAATGTCTGAAATGTGTAAGCATGAATGATCTAGATAATTATTTAGGACTCCTAATGACTGTTACTAGCAATAATGATGATGGAATTAACCAGTAACAACATAAAAGGAGAATATGAGGAAAAGCTTGCTAATCGTGAGATATCTTAAATTGTTGTTGAGTTTTGTGGGGTATGGTAGAAACTACATAATGTGAAGCAATTAAAATTTGCCAAATCAAAGCATTCAGAAACATGCAGTACAAAAGAAAGCAGTTTTTTTATTGTCAGGGGTGGTGAGCAGGTTATCTGCTGTCTAGCTCTAGTATTTAAGATCTTCATTTGAGAAAGACAGACATGAAATAGAATTACGTACTCAAAATATTTCTCTTGTTTTCTTTTTTAGCACAAATTGAAGTGATACCATGCAAAATCTGTGGTGATAAGTCCTCTGGAATACACTATGGAGTCATCACATGTGAAGGCTGCAAGGTATGAGATTTTAATACAGCATAGTCATCAGCATCTGCATTAGCCTCAGGCATCTCTGTACAATAATATACTCTTACACGCTTTCAAGCAAGTGGTGCCAAAGGCTGTAAAGCCTGCTGCTGATATAGATACATTTCATGCCTAATTTTACTAGTTGCTCTCCTTTTCATCAAATAGTCTTTACAGTTACCTCCTTGTTTAAAACATGAATCAGTCACATCTGAAGCAGTATAAGTGCTTATACAGAGGCTGGCAACTGTAAGTCACACCTGTTCTACCTTAAATCAGCTTGAGAGATGGATTTCTTATCTTGTTTCCTACACAACTGTGTAGCATAAAAAGTTGGCGCGGTATCTCATTTCAACCTCTTAAAAGCTTACAGGTGTCAGTTTGGTCCTATTTTATCCCCTTTGTATTCTCTGCAGACCAAATTGTAATCTCCAAAAGAAAATAAATGTCTTAGATTAAGAGTAGTGTAAAAGGATCCTTTGTCTTCTTCCTTGTAAGCTCCAGCACAGGGCAGTTGCTGGGAACTGGAAGTTACGGAAAAAGAAGGAAATAACCCTTCTACGCTGCTTAGTCATATTAACATATTATTCCAGGTGTTAATTCAAATAACACAAATCAGAGCCCAAGTCAAGAGAAGAAAGGCTTCAGTTTTCAACTTTAAAAATACTCTGTGATTTTATTATCTAAGGAATTATATCATTACTCGTGGAAAAGCAGAATTTCATACTATATGTTGGTACTCCAGCTTTGATTGTAAGTGTGAAATTTCAAAGATGGAAAGGTAGCTTCTCTGATTTCTTCTATGTGGAAGCACACAAACTGGTACATTTGAAAGTGGGTGCATGTTTGTAGAGTGAAATGGCCAGTCTGTATTTACTTAATGCTTTACAAAATTTTACAACATCTGAAAATTTGGGTGCACCCATTCCTAGAAGAAAGCTTTTAATGCCAACACCTTGAGAAGCAATATATTGTCAAAGATCAGATTTCTTTCAGAAACCTTAACAATTGTAAATGAAAAAACCCACAGTGTGTCACTGATTATTGTGACACTGGACCAGAAATAAGCTGCTTCTTATGATGATCACATGAAACAAGATTAGACTAATTGATCTGATACTTCAAAATTGACACAAAAGCTACAGGAGAAAAATGCTTTAAGCAGAAAAACAGCATGTTGTCTTAGTACTCAGTGCCCACAGAGCAGGTAGGGGTAAAGTCTCCTGTAGATGTGATTAGGGTTAATGCTGGCTCTCGTGTGTGCCTCAAGAGGAGATGATACCCCTCAGCCCTGTGTGTAGACTGCTTATTGAGATAAAGAGCTTCTCTTCCACTTACGACAGTTTTAACCCTATTGCTTTTGTGCCAGTTTTGCAGTATGAGATCAATTAGTCTAATCTTGTTTTGTGAGCCTGTTACAAAAAAAGATGTGAGTTTTCACATCAGGTCCAATGGGAGGCACCTCAGTGTGTCAAAGCTCTTTTTTAAGGTAAGTGTCTCCAGAAGAGCGACTCTGCTCTTCGTTGCCCAGCAATTAGATAACTGTTTGCTCAGCCCACATACTAATAACTGGTAATTTCTTGCTCCTTTTGTCTGAAAGTGGGAGAAACCTGAATTAATTAAGAGGGAGACCATATGAGGGAGAAAGAGGTGAGAACCACTCTATAAGCATGCACACATGTTGAGCCAGGCACCGGGCAGCCACAGTGTCTCAGGACACAGCATCCAAGGACTGTACCACCATTGGTGGTGCTAGTCTTCAAGGGAGAGGAAATCCTTTAGCTTTGTGTCTCTACTTTAGCTATGCACTGCAAATGCATATTATAACTGCTTAAGGGGCATCATAAATATTACTGCTGTTTCCTGTGATGTCTGCATACAGTGAATAACCTGCTAGAGCCATTGAAGAAAATGATGTCTCTGACACTATCGTCACTGAAAGGCTGAAACCTGAAGACAGGTTTCCATCCCGTCTGTCTCTGTGGCTCCTTCTTCTGCTGAGAAGCCTTTTAACATCTCTCTAGCCCACCCCCAGAGCAAAGTACTTGCTACCACTCCTTTGTCATTATTTAGACAGTAGTTCACGTGACCATTTCCCTTCTCAGATTGTCAGTGATGGATAAAATGACTTGTTCAAGATGCAGAAAGACTTGTTGTCAGCGCTGGAAATACTGGGAAACCTGTCTTTAAGTCCGTAGCATGGCAGTAATGAACTGCATCCTCCTAGTCCCAAATGGAATTATTCTCAGTAAATATAGTCAATATTATATAAAGATCTCCTAAAAATTAAATGAAAGGATTGTCTGTACTTTGTAAAACAACATTTAGAGACTACAAAAGTCTCCTTGGAAAAATAAATTACCTACTATAAATTAATTTTATTATGTAACCCTTGATTTTTTTTTGAGAGTGGTAAAGAAGGAACAAACAAATTCTTCTGAGATGAGAT
>JAVJGI010000057.1:38580817-38593218 GCA_035590275.1 Ibycter americanus | reverse complement strand
TTGTTTTCTTAGGTCTAAGGCTTTTGGGAGGGTAGGTTCAAAAATGTCTCTTCATAGACTTGGAATGTATCACTTTTGTTGGCTGTAGGAGAGAGAAAATGGTCTAGAAATACTTGAACAATACCATTGAAAACCATCAAGTGTCCTGTGAAAAGAGTTTCCGGCTAGCTACCAAGGCATTAAATTACAAGTTAATCTTTGAAGCAAAATTCAAATTTTCTTTTGTTTTAGGCTTTCACTTTTGTGGAGCTTTTTTATGGAGTATGGACCAATAGCCTTGGTCTTATTTCTGATGGATTTCACATGCTTTTTGATTGTTCTGCGTTAGTGATGGGGCTTTTTGCAGCTCTGATGACAAGATGGAAAGCAACTCGTATATTTTCCTATGGGTATGTTTATTAGGTTCTTTAAGGACTGTCTGAAAATTATTCTACTTGCATATTTTCAAAATGCCCTGCTATAAAGATATGTTTGAGATGTTTTATTGTTGAATGATTATGTGGGGTTTTTTAATGTTATTTAATTCATTTGTTCTCTCAAATCCATATCCACAAGGGAGCTGCTAAAATCTAAACCTTTAAACCAGAAAATCCTTCCCATGTCAAAAACAAAATTGGCTGTAAAGTTCAGCAAATAGAGTAGAAGTATCTGCAATTAGCATCCATTTAGCCTTAAATTAAACTCACCTCCACCGTTTCAGGAAAATATTGGTCAACCAGAATCAGATAAGTCCCCACCAGATTTTTCTGAGATTTGTCCTTAAAGGACATCCATGTTCTCAAAAGTGCAAATCACTAAACTTAATTTAGTTTTTAGATATACCATAATCTATTAAAAACAATAATAATAAAACCACATCTAGCACAGACTAGATGAAGTGAGTCTCTTTATGCTTGACCTCAGGAACTAGCACTGCCGGGTGTCCTTGGTGGGATACCACACACCATCCTCATCAGGTTCACCAGGACTTCAGTGAGAATTCAAGCACTACCTGCAGCAAGCAAATTTTGCCCTGTGACACTGTCACCTTCTTGCTTCCTCACCCTTGTTCCCTCAAAACACGTCTATCATGATTTCCATTGCTTGGTATTACCGTCTGTCAGCCTGTGTAGAGATAACACTGCCTTTGCCTGAAAAATGAAGTCAGCTCTTGCTTTCTGGCTCCATTCAGAGCTGTTTGCAAACCAGCCCAGAAAGACACAACCACTTTGGCATCACTTCTGGTGACTAGGGTAGCTGCAGTAATGATGCTTTCTGCCCTTGTCCTCCTCACGGCTTCCTGCGGTGGCTAGGCTATCCTTCAGCTTCCCCTCCACACAACCCTGCAGCTTCCTGCATCTAAAGATGCCAGAGTGGTCAAGGAACTGCTCTTCTTTGTTCCTCTCTGTCTGGACTTGCTGTTCCTTCTGTCCTTTATTTTACAGGAAAGACAAGAATATCATAAAATGCCTTCTCCTTCTCTCTTTCTCTCTTTAATCCTCACCCCCTAGTTTCATTCATCTTGTCACCTCTGCCATTTCATGTCACTTCTACCGTAAGAGTATCTTGGTGTCGTTCACAGCAGCTGGGAGCTCATAAGGCCGTAGGTATGGGTTAATACTCTCCTTCTAGCTCTCTGATCTTTAGCCAAATAGCCCACAACTGGCCAGAAAAAAAACCTTCTAAGAGATAGAATAACTAGAAATTTTTACATAGATAAAATGGATAATGTTATATTCCATTGAAATGGAAAATGTCATTACTTTCTCATGGCAGTGTCTAAAGGTGTTGCTTTCCCCTTTGTGTGTTGGCTTTACTTGATACAGTCATCAAATCCTAGTGCTTTTGTGGTGCTTGAATTTGAATTACTTTTCGCTCCTGAAGTGTATGATCCCTCCAGATCAGATCAACATTTGCCAGGTTAAATTGAACAGCAGACTTCAGCTTCTAATGCTATGCATAGCCAGTGCTGGTTATTACCAGTCTCTTTCATTAAAGGAAGAAAATAGAACAAGTACTTCTAAGTCATCTGTTTACAAATGCTGACAACCTTTTCCTCTATTAGGAGCAAGCGTTAGATGATACATGGTAATTATTTCACAACAAGGATGCATTCTGTAACATTATTGTTTGCTTTTTAACGAAGTAGAATTACATTCTTTACAGAGTAAAGCACAATTCTCCTTATCATAAGTAAATATTCATTAATTTCACTATACAAGGCCAACACATCTGCAAGGCCATAGCATAAGCAGCATTGCACTAAAAAAGAGTTTATCAGAGTTGGTTTCATGGTTCTCTGTGTGTGTGTGCGCGCACGCGTGTACACGTATATGCACATGGTAATACTCTGTCTCTCTTGCTTTCTTGCCTCTAGGGATTCTTTCGGAGGAGTCAGCAGAACAATGCCTCCTACTCCTGCCCAAGGCAGAGAAACTGTTTAATTGACAGAACCAACAGAAATCGTTGCCAACACTGCCGACTGCAGAAATGTCTTGCCCTGGGAATGTCTCGAGATGGTAAGGAGTCAGGTTCCTGCTTCACGCCTAAACCCTTTGAAACTCTTCTTCACTGCTGACTTAAACTCCCTGTAGATTTCTGGAAAAGAGAGCAGAAGCTCCTTGCTTTGTAATGCATGCACTGTGAGAGACAGATCTTTGCCATCCAGTTAACAAAGGAGGCTGTTTTCATGGGGAGAGTGAGGAAATCACAAAATGAAGTATTAGTTTGGAGCAGAAAGAGTCAGAAATTAAATGTGTGGTTCTGATCAAAAGCACAAAAAGGTCACCTCTGGAGAGGTGGATTTATATTCCAGTTTAGACAACCTCTTATATTACATTATAACATTTATCTTAATATTAAATATTGATGTGTGAACGCATCCCTTTCCTTGAGATCTCTAAAGGTCTATGGCAGTAATTAGGCAGTTAAGAAGAAATTTACACCTTGATAGCATTAGGGCTTTCTGTTTGTTTTGCTCAGAGCACTTGACCATGTATTTTGCATTGCCAAAAAACCCATTTCTTTTACTTGTACATTGCCCCTGTCCCTGACTCGGTCTATAGAAGAAAGGTTTCATAGTTTAGCACTGAAAATGGACAACAGGCCAGAGGAAAGCTCCACAGTGTATCCAACAGCAGGATCCTTTGGTCCTGGCAGAGCTCTGGTACACCTTCCAAGCTGTGGTGTGACGAGCTGTGTTCTGTCCACAGCAGACCTGCCCCAGCCACCACTGCTCGTGCAGGGGGTTTCCGTCTCACAGACATGTTTCTAATGGTCAGGAAGTATGAGAAGAAAATATTCTATTTTTGAAGACAGGTTATACTAATTTTGATTGCCTGCTGGAATTTTTCTGTATTAGAAAGTTTACACAAAATGTATCATTTTAAATCAACAGTCATTAACGGAGAGTTATTTAAAGAGTTATTTCTTTAGATGGTCCACACATTATAAACTTGTTTTAAATTTAAGCTGTGATAGGTCTTTTCCTACCTCGATGTGTCTCATGTCTTACTGAAACAACTTGCTCACGAATCTTACCACTCTGGGAGGAGTCTTGCAGTCTAGCCTTTAATCCGTGAATTCTCTTTGGTCCTAGCATGCAGCTTACTTGATGCTTTAGCTCCCAATTCTTCCCAGAGGAGATTAAAGTAGAAACATTTCAGTAATTTAATAGTAACTGCTTTCCTCCTAAAAGTAATATATTCCAATGATTTGCGGTATTACAGGGACATTTTAGTGTGACTGACAGCACTGTCTTCCCAATCTGTAATTCAGGGACCACTACATACAAAGGGAGTGATTCTTCTGACAGCATCGCTTTCTTCTCTTATTGTTTACGTAAGGGTGTTTATACTTAATGATATTAAGAGCTCCTGCAGGTTTTAAATAGGCTGTATGGATCTTTTTAACAGAGAAATTGAATGTGATTTTTACCTCTCAGCCATGTAACAGATTCATTTTTATCATGCAGAGGCAGGATGCTAATTGGCAGCAGCTGGAGAATCCAATTAATGAATATATAATGAGAATAAACAGTGGGTGTTTGTTTTTATTACTGAGGCCCTAAATTTGAAGAAAATACACAGTTGCATTTTTCAAAACACAGTCATTGTACATTGTCCGTAAGGGAATGCAGTGCACTGTGGACTGATTCCAGGGCCAGGCTGGGTATGTGTGAGGTGGTTTGCAGCCTGTGTGAAGGGCTGAAAGTAAACTGAGGTTGGCAACAAGAAAAAAAACTTAGTGTAAAAAAGTGCTAATAAATTGAAAAGGCTGCCACCTCGTTGGTGTTCTGGCACTGCCTTTTTGTATTACACTCTTCCTTTGCTGTTCTTTCTCCTGAGTGAAGATTTTCACATTCATCCACATGTGTAAGCTCAGACTCTTCTCGAGGGCTGTAGCTGAAATACGGGGTAGCAAAAATGAGAGCCAAGCCCATCCTGTTCTATTAATAGGATGACTCTGAACTGATCCCAATAGCAGATGGACTGGAAATATGCAGTGTTGGAAAATACATCTCATAATATGTAGAAATCAGTATTTCCAGAGCAATGTCCTGTTATCTGTGCTCTGATAAATTCTGCTGAATGTATCCCTCATTTGTTTTAGAGTGCAATAAACATCTACCTCTGCTCTGAGATCCCAAGATCCAGTCCATTGGAACGTCAGAATTTATAGAGAGATGAGGGGGCGGGAGTGTGTGGAGATAATCAGCTATGACCCACTATATATACAGACTGTGGATTTACTCTTCCTATTGCCACAGCAATCAGCCTGTTCTTTTTTAAAATTTCAATCTCAGTGTAATGAACTCTTTCTGGGGAGAGTGGTTTGCACTCTGATATTTTCCTCCCTTTCTCATTAGAAGGAATGCATGGATTTGTGCATGGAGATTATGTAAATTGATTGTGTAAATCCCTGAGACTTTGCTCTCTGGAAAAGATGACATTCAGTTGTGCTGTTTACCTTCAAATCTGTTATTTTCCTCTAGGTTCAAACTCTAACCTGTAAGATTTTTTTTTTTTTTTAAAGTGTGAAGATAACACCCTGTTGAAAGGATGTGATAATAAGGCTTTAGGGCTTGTGTTCATCCAGAGTACTAATCCTGTTAGTGCACTCTTTAAAGGTTTGTGGCAAGTTGGTAAATCATATGGGATATGAATCTACAGACTGTACATTTCATACGGCTCTGGGTTGTTGTTCAGTGAACACAGAGATATAAAAGGATGCATGGTCTTTTTAACATTCTCAGTGGGAAGTAAGTTGCTTGACTGAGGTCCTCCTGTCAAATAAGAGTCATTGCCATCACTTTGTAAATCCAAGCACACAATACTTTTTCCTTTGTGAGATGTATAGGATGTAAAGCTTTGCATCCTCTCTCATTTCTACAGAAAAAGACAAGTTTCCACAGCAAAGTAACACTGAAAGTAAATATCAAAAGAGAGGTGGGGTTGAGGGGAATCAAGAAGAAATGAAAGATGACAATGGTTCACATTACGCTTTGCTTTTCAGCTGTGAAGTTTGGAAGAATGTCCAAAAAGCAGAGGGATAGCTTGTACGCTGAAGTGCAGAAGCACCAGCAGCGACTGCAGGAACAACGGCAGCAGCAGAGCGGTGAGGCAGAAGCCCTCGCCAGGGTTTACAGCAACAGCATCAGCAATGGCTTGAGCAACCTGAATAACGAAACTGGCAGCACCTACTCGAATGGGCACATCATCGACCTGCCAAAGTCTGAGGGTTATTATAACGTGGATTCTGCCCAGCCTTCCCCAGATCAGTCTGGGTTAGACATGACTGGAATCAAACAGATAAAGCAGGAACCTCTCTATGACCTCACCTCTGTACCAAACTTGTTTACCTATAGCTCTTTCAACAATGGGCAATTAGCTCCGGGGATATCCATGAGTGAAATAGGTAAGGAAAATTCTTACTCCTCTAGTGTAATGTGTATATATATAAGCTAGATTGCAATACTGTCTTTATTAAAACATTATATAGGCATTCCATATACAGGTACACAATAATCACATGCTCACACATGTGTCTATGTGCATACACATACAGGGAGTAAGGGAAAGAAAATCAGTTTGGCAGTAATTGATGCAATATTTATGCAGTTTTTACCAAAATCTGCAAATTATGCAGTTTCTTAAACTCAGCAGTTCATTTTCTGTTTATGAAATAGGAGCATCAAAGCAGGTGATGAATCAATCAGAAGCAAGCGATAATTAGTAGCAGGGAGCTTGTTTCAAATGAGCTCATTACTAGCAGGGTTAAATGATCTCTTCAGCCAGCCATCTGTTTTCTTGTCAACACCCAGGACTCCCATGGCAGCTAATTCTAGGGTATTTATTGTCAAAAAGCACCAACTCACTACTTCTGGTGTGTTGATGTACATGCAGAGCAAGCTCACTGAATTCATGAGGTGCACAAACTCTGAATGTCGTTCCATGGATAGCCCTGCTCCTCTCCTTGAACGCCTTGGAGAACCCATCCCTTGATGTCTTCTTGCAAAAGTAGAAAAGAGACCTCTCTGTGAGATGAGATGGTTTGAAAGGCAACAGCTAACAGTGGTTCTTCTCTAAGGAAGATTTCTGTTCATCTAATGCTTCTAGTCATACCTCTGCAATGCAACTGGAAGTACTGCTTCTGTTATAAAGGAATAGCATGAAAGAAGATCGGCATAGTAATTAGGTACTTCCCACCTCAACAAGTGAAATATGCTGAGTCAGTTGTGGTTGAGACTATAATCAAATAGTAACACTTTGTTAATGGAATTTCATTAAAAAGAAAGAAGGAGGGGGGGAAAAAAGATGGTATTCAAGAGCACCCAGACAAATTAATTAGTGTCACATCATAAAACCCATCTATAGTTCTGGCCTGGCCTTGCTGCCTCATGGATGTACACTGAGATGTGTATATGTGTGTGTACTCAGACCTGCTGAGGGCCCTGGAGATGTGGCATGCACTCAACATATATTGCAGAAAGCGTGTTCGTAGTCATTTACCGTCTGTTAAAAAAATGAAGGTGCGGCTAGAATCTGTAGCATGTTTTCTAACCATGGATGCTCATGTGTAGAAAGCTGTGTAACGAACTGTGCTTTAGCTGCAAACTGCACAGGAGAAAGTTATGCTTTTCTGCCACTTTATTTAGTGGGACGTGTTTGGTTATCACATTTGGCCTAGGCCGCTGCCCACTGAAGTCCTACACCCACATCATAGCAGTACGGAGGATTAGTGAGGAACAACTGCTCCAGCTTCCCTCTTGGCCTTTGTGGTCATATGAATATTACTCACACTTGGCTTGTGCAAACCTCAGTCCTGCAACAGTGGTTCACAATACTCCAAACCAGCTGAGGCAATTCAAAGTCGTAGGAGCTGTTTCCCTGCAGCACGCTGTATCAAAGGGAAATGTTCCCAGAGACACTCAGAGGAGATACCAGAAAGAAATATGACAATTCTGATAGTCCATGAATTAGGATTTGTGCTCAGTTACAGAAGTGAGCGCACAGAGAGAATATGGCCACAGGACTATAATGTTAGTGGCTAAGGAATCCCACGGAAGTCAACGGGATCTTTTGATTCATGAAGCTTTAGACAACCTTTGAACTTCTATCTCTTGCAGGATCACTTAGAAATAATGCATCCTTCTTAAACTTTCACACATTTCTTTGCTCTCCTAGCCCTAAACAAGCCAGCCCTAAACCCACCCCTTTTCCCAGTCTCATCCTCTGTGTTATCTGGTCAGTGTTCCCCTTCTAGAGCACACAAAGCAGGGAAAACCCCAGAGCACAGGGAGCAGCACATAGCAAAGGGACTGTCTCTGAGCTGACAGTAAAATTCAGGTACTGGGATTTACCTCTCTTCCTTTTGAAATTGGAACTGGTCCTTCTAAATTGCTAGGATTTTACCCAAGTACTGCTGTATGTCATTTGTGGCACCTACAGCAGAGAGGTAAGGGTATTAGTGAGAGATAATGTAGTATAACAAATGAGCTGACACAACTGGAAAAATGGTAGAGATGTGCCATAAAACGCTGTGGTTAGTGCACAGGTGAATATTTTCAGTGTTAAACAACAAACAGAAAATGCCTCAATGCTGCAGTGAGTTGTTGGACCATCTGTAAAGCTGCAGTCTTGCAGTCAAAGCTCTGGTATGTATTGATTTCATATTACAGTGTGCTTAAATTTCATCGCAGCATTGTATCTTATTCCAGCAAGATTGAGGAATAAGCTCAACTCATGTTAAATAGAAGTTACTGCCTTAACTGTTAGATGAAATCATAAAGTATACATAGGACATGGAAAACCTATACTGAATTGACCCTCATGCCAGATTGAAATTTTTTTATACTACCTTGTCTAGTGATACACTGAACAATTGCTTTACGTATCTGAGATCAAGTTAGTTCTTTTCCTCACTGAAGACTTTCTACAAGATTCAAATTTCCAGGTTTAATTTCAGACTTCTGGTCTTTATATTCTTCAAATACATGTATTTTTTTAAGCACAACTTCAGTTGCCACTTGCCTGATCTTGAGTGCAACGCTCTTAATTTTTTCCTCATAAATGAATGCGTGAGTTTCCTTCCATCCTTGAGCGCCTAAAAGTTGCTGTAAGCTCTCCAAGGGACAGAATTCTCCCCAGGCAGTCCAGAATCAAAGTAGTCTTCGCAGCTTGTGCATTACATGTCGACCAATATCCAGTTCACTTGTTCCTTCAGTGTTACTGCTTTGCTTGGTTCTCACTCGCTTGTCCCCTGTATAGGGCAGTTGCTGTTAAGATACCTCTGACCACACATTTCCAAGTTTGAATCTCATTTTCTCTTTCTCATTTTTCTAATTTTTGCGATCCTGTTACATTATGTCTCAGTCCTCAGTGATGCTTTGTGACTTTTTTCAGTTTAGAATTATCTCTTCATTTAACCAGCATGCTGTGAACCCTCTCTTTCAGATTATTAATGAAAACGTTAAATGCTTGTAAAACAAGTTCTAACAATGGTCCCTGCTGCACCTGACTAAACAACTTGCTGCAATTGCATAAATTACTTAGGTATTTACTTTTTGCTTGCTATCCAACAGTAAGGTTCCCTGAAAAATCCAAATAACAAGTCTTCATTTCCCTGTCCATTTGATTCGGTTACAAAAATAATATTTTCCAAGATACTCTATGACATAATTTACACATCATTTACATTCTTTTCTTCACAAGTTAATTTTCTAATTCCACCAAAAAGAATCATAATAGTCGGGCCTACTTTGATCTTCAACAGTTCTATGCTTTAATTTGAATGTGAAAGTGCTCTTTTTCCTTAACATACCTTTGTCTACAGTAAACTTTGTAGTGGAAATGGAAATTGTTCAACTTAACAGTTTTGGAATTCAAAATTTTTACACAGTAAATGTTTCAACACATAGTATTACAATGGCACCGCAAGCAAAATACAGATTATCCTGCATTGCATGCTTACTAGTATCTCTAAATACTGTACCAGGAAATAGGTGTAGGAGAAACAGGTGCTGACAAATTATATAGGGCTCCTTCATACGTATTTAGTACTAGTATGTTCATCCAAATCAGCTGAACAGTCCAGGGTACAACTGCACATTATCTGACCACTGTGAGAAGCAGAATAGGTAATGTCTCCTATGGAAGAGAGGGCTAAGAACAAGAAAGCCGTTTCAGAAACAGACACAAATTTCTCATGCAACTGCCAGAGCTTGCAATGGTGAAAAGCTGGATAAAATCATGTAGTTCCCCATCAGGCAGAACTGTGCCTTAGGCTCAGCCCTGGTCAGTATTCCAGATCCTGTTACAAAAAGAAACTCAAAGCATAAATAAATCAGTCCAAAGATTGTAAATAAGCATAGAGGAGCAGAGCCTCAGCTTGGCGTCAGCTACATTTGCAAGCCAGGTCCTTTTTCTTTTAATGGAGGTGGTTTTGTCCTTAACTCAAGGCACCTTATCAGAGGCTTGATCAGGATTTGTAGCTGGGTGAGCAGAGGATAAAGTAGGTCAGATGTGGTGACCAGATGAGTTGAGCAGGCTCTTTGTCTACCTGTCCTGCTGTCCACGGGTTGCATGACCCAGGCGTATCCCATCAGCCAGCGATGCCGCCACCACGGGAGACACCCGCGGCTTGAGGGTGCATGCTGCCAGGCACCCCGCAGCATGGTCCTGTTTCTCCCTGACCACTGTGCCGTCTGCGCATCTGGGAAGGCAGAAATTCCTCATGCTACGGTGGGAGCTCAAACCATGAGGTGAAGTCTGCTCATTGTGTCAAAAGCAAGAATTTGGTCATTTGCAGAATGGCTTTCTCCTCACAGAGGGAGTTGCAGAGGTCAGCTGGTGCATGGGAAATGCTGAAAGGGGAAGGGAGTTCCATTTCCTCACCCTGGTAGCCCCACAGAGGGACATAAATTCTTGCTCCCCAGTGTGATTTTAAATTAGCAGGTGTTAAAAGCTTATTTTTAGACTCGGTCAAATTAAAGACCATTTGTTTAAATATATGTGCATAATATTATCTGTCAGTGAACTGAGCATTGCGTTTTCCTCACGAAGTATGTGGCTTGTATCTTGGTCTGTAAAAGTTAATGAAAAGGCTTCCCTGCCTTGACTGCATTTGAGATTACCAGCCTATGATTTCTTAAAGATGAGAAACAAATTATTAGCAAACGCTGTTGTGGAGAAAATAGATTGGTTAAAAGTTCACTTCAGGTCAAATTGAAGAGTGCCCTATAGCTGTGTGAATTCAGGTAGTCAATAAGGCACTGCTAGACTATACAGGAGTTCACATAGCCCAGCCTCTATAATTACAGAAAAAAAGTGTTGTTTATGTGTATTTACATGGCATTTCTTCAACCTCAGCACTGCTTGAAGGTACTCAGTGGCTTGGAGAGCTTATGTTTCTACCAAAATTAAAATCAAATAGTAAGTAAGGTTGGTAGAATCAGTCTTGATCTTTCCTTTCCCCAGCCCCTCTGACCCTTCTCTGCTGTGTGTATCTGATGGAGGGCAATAGACCACTAGGGCAGCGACGTGGTGAGAACTGGAGGAGGCATCACCTGCCATACTCACCAAATCCACCATAATGCACAGCTCTTTTGACTGTGACCCATTGACTGGAAAATGACAGTAAAGCAAAACTTACAGACATTTTAAAGACTGGCTGAGGATAGTTATGTAAAAGAAAAGCCCCCCTTGGTAGCCACAAATTACACACTGCGCATATTTAAGCCTTAGTTTAGCTGGGTTCATACATTCATCTCAGGACCTACAGTGAACAACTTTGTACACTGTAAAGTTAATGAATTTCCATTGCTATAATATCATACAAGCAGGACCTTAGCATTTAGTTTTTTCACTATCCCACACTGAGAGGAGATCTTCAGCTGGAAACGTTCTCAACTCCTCTGCTGAGGATATATTTGAAAGCCAATCCCATATCCTACTCCTTTCAGTAGAAGTCTTCCCAATAACTTTAGAAGAATTTAGTTTATTCCTCCATGCCTATACGGTTCATAGATGTGCACAGCACTATACATTGCGTATGCAACATAAATACCAGAATCAGACTGATGTCTTAAAAAGGGGGCTGTGCCTTGTTGCAGGTTGCAAAAGCACTTCTCCAATGTGATAAGCATTTTATTATTATTATTATTATTATTATTATTATTCAACTCCCTTCTTTATATCTCCAGGATTTGCTCCCTGTGCCAAATCAAGTGTTGATGGACAGCTTACTGAATATCTAATTGATCAATTAGATGTTATTTGAAGGGACGCTGTAGAGACCATCAGACTCAAAATGCAATGAACTCTCTAAAACCCATACCTACGGTGACATTAACATCTGTGTTGATGTTCCCTTTACAAGACCCACCACACAGTGAAGCAGAAATGAAGGTTTTGTGACTGTAGTCCTGTGTAATGTTTCTTCACCTCTTTTTCTAAGCCGTAGTTTAATATCCTTCCTACCAGGGTAAGAGTCAAATTTTGCAGGGCAGATGCAGATAGCCTTACAGCTCTATTTCAGCAGAGCAATGTTGCCATCTAGCGAGCAATGAAAATGTGCAGCATGTGCACTCCTTGGCAGATACCCTTAGGGCACTATATCTTACCATCATTACCTATTTAAAGGTGACAATCAGAATAAATTAATATTTCAGTTCTGTACTCATTTCAGTTCATGTGACAAAACTTAGAACTTCTGCGCTTTTTTAAATTTATTTACTAATTAATTTTGTCCTCTTTTCATACACTCAAGGAGAGAACAGAGAATGGCAAGATTTAAAACTGATTTGACAGCATTGCTCAGTTAGGAAAAGCTTCAACTTTATAAAAAATGAACAGAAAAGCAGAAGAATAAATTAAAGCATTATGATGCTGAAGCATTCTAGCTGAACTGACGCTGGAGTAAAG
>JAVJGI010000057.1:38565870-38580717 GCA_035590275.1 Ibycter americanus | reverse complement strand
CTGGAGTAAAGGGTGTTTTTTTATACTTGTAGTTTCTGATTTTTTTGAGCAAATATTTAGAAATAAATTCAACCAATAAAATCAACAAATAATTTGGCAGATACGTTGGGAAGAATGTAATAATTTTGAAAGTTTGTAAAATTTTCTAGTTGTATCTTTTCCCACTTCTGAATTAGAATCTCTGTTTGTGAATTTAGATCAAAACCAGCCTAATTACAGATTTATGTAAAAGCTTTAATGAGTTATGCTGTCCAGCCAGTAGTTTAAATGATTCAAATATTCATAAATAACTGATTATGTTGTTATCTTTTACTAAAGCGCATATTTTAGCACATACTGATTTAAGAAGACTTAGGCAGGGCAGAGTTTGCGTTATAACTCTTGATGTAGTTAGAAAACAAAGACTGTTTTCTAGAAGGTACTATATTTAAGCACCAGTTTTTTCACCCTGTGATTTTCAAATCATTGAGCATCCACTGCCTCACAGTAACTGCAGTGGACTTTGGATCAGTTGCATGTCGGCAGTGGCAGTCCTGCTTGACTGCACAACGCAAATTAGAGCAGTTCATTAAGCACGACACAATGTGGTTTTGTACTAACTCTAGTTCAAATTTATACAGTAAAGCAATTAATCTAAAACTATTTTAAAATACAGTAGATAGCCTAAAAGTACATCTCAGACTGTTTTTTCCTGCAAATTGTAAAGGGTTTTGATTATTTCTGAAAGCAGTTTGACTTCTTTTTCAGTTATGTCCATTCATATGTCAAATGCAGGCCCACTAGTAATGTCACAATACTATTATGGAAGATGACCATTGGCAGCATTCCTAGCTGGGGTTTGATCACACTGCAAGACCATGCACTACAGATGCTGCAGAAAATGCCATTTTTAATATTGCCTTTTATGTTTATTGTGGGGATAAGTGTTGCAAGTGGGGATACAATCAAGAGTTCTGTTCACAGGGAGGTAAAGTTTAATTTCTTCTGACATATAATGCATGTTTTCAAGAAACAAAAATTGTCTACTGTCAGTGTTTTTCTGCAACACTCAAGACAATGAGGTCCCATCTTAACTGTGGTTATAACTATTTGAACAATATAAGCAGCTCTCAATTAAGCAATGAAATTAATAAAATCAGTGAAATTTTTTAACTGAGATTGAGGATGGGGAACATTTTGTGATCTGTTTTTCTGGCTTTTCAGATTTTTTCACAAATGAATTAAAAACATGCATTAAATATTATTAAAAACAACCTTATCTATGGCTTACATTTCTAATGCATGATAATACAGTTCTTTAAAGGGGGTACATTTCTAATCCGTTAAAGCAACTACATAACATTCCTCCTTTTCTCAAAAGATACAAATATTTTCTTGTATAACCAAACTTGAAAAAATACATTCATTCTATTACATTAATCCAAAAAGTAGTTAGAAAACAACTATCTGAGCAGTCAAAACATGTAAAATACCATATCATGCATCCCATATATTGCCGTATACCGTGACAGTCTTCTCAGGAATAACACTGTGCTGTGAATATTGTCAGATTAGAAACCACACAAAGAGATAAATTTAAAACTAATGGTATAATGAGTACTGAGGGATGCTGTTGCTGCCAGTTGCCAGGATAGCCACTTGGCTGATTCCCTATCATACGCTTCAGAGCAGCAATGTCAATAGCAGAAGAAATGGTAACTGGCTTTCTGCAAGAAACACTCAAACATAGGCCAGAGCAGGTGCCAGAGCACGGAGGGCCCGGGACATGTGAAAGATGCCGTCTTGCAGGGCTGTGTCTCACACACAACCTGCAAGGAGGCAAACAGCGCTGCAGATGAGAATCGAGAGGGCAAGGCAGTGATGCTTTAGGAATCACTGTAGTATACAGAAGTGGCATACTATCTGCAAAAATTGGTGTGGTTTGAATTAGTATTTGCTGCATTGCTTACTTCCTTGTCTAACCAACCTCTTCATCTCGGTGTCAAATGCTCCCTGTCTTTAATGTTGGTGTATGTTGTTGTTTCTGGGCAGTCAGCACTGACAGCATGCATACTTACCTTGTGCTTTCTGAGAGATTAATCTGGGGTCCGTACTGCATTTCTTTGCCATCCTGGACAACTCTGTTTGATCATTCTTTAATCATTAGGCACAAGCAAACCAAAGGAAGGGGTTTTTTTGTAAAAATTTGTTTGTGAAAAATTACAAAATTTTTTCTTTCCCAGTACACAGGCAACATCCTAAGTTTTACTTCCTGAGGCCATAGTTCACTTTTTCACACTGCATGCCTTCTGTCTGGCAGATTTCATCACTCACTTCGTGCTTTTCACTACTTTCCACCTTATTCTTGAGAATAATGTAATTCTGCTTGTTATGCAGTTTGTGATGTTGGTCCCAGCTCTATAGGTAATGATGTCTTTGTTCAGTCCATTCACTTTTGATACTTTATTTCACAGAACAGCAACAATTCTTTTATACAAGTGTGAAAAGATACCAGAAAAAGCTGGAGTGAAACACATGGTAGAGGAACATGGATGTGTTTAGTGGAAAAATACAATGCAACAAGACACAGGACTCAGACAAATGCTGAAACTGATTGTCAGAAGACAATTTCTATAGTGCAGTAGTCTTGCAGGGATGAAAGTCACGTGTAAACTGGAATAGTTAAAGCAAGATATTAAGGCATGGAACACTGCCTCATGTTCCTTTTTGACTGCATGGACATTTTTTCTCTTGATCAGTGAAATCTCTGGCATTGCTTATGATAACCAAATTGTTTCACTTTCTGACACTATAGGCTGACAGCACTTTGATCCAAATCAGTTGCCACACTACAGGGAAATAGAATCATCATAGAATGTTTTGTCATTACTTTTTAAAGCATTTCTATACCTAGATTGCTTAAAACCTTTATTAAAAGCTAAATGCAAGCCTATGACAGTGAAAGAACTGAAATACATATCTAATATCTTCCAGCCTTTTGCAGGCTACGACAGGGCAAACCCTTCCAACCCAAGTCTAAAACCCTTAATATTCCACTTGTTCCATGTGTATTTCTGCTTCATAATGAACAAATGCTCTTTGTGTAAGCTATGCTGGAAGAAGTTAGGAAACAGGTCATCTCAATAAATTTGTGATAATTATATGGTGCCTGTAGAGTCCATGTCCCATAAGCTCTAGCTATTGCCTTGGTTAGTGCTTTTGCTGCCAGCTAAATAATTTCTAATTAGTACAAAATATACCTTTTTTACTAAATTGGCTGATACCCAGGAAAAGTATTATTAAGTGGAGACCTTTAAGCATTTATAAAGATCCTCTAGGATTTAACAGAATTCTGGGTCCATCCTCTAGGTTTCTTCAGATTAGGACTTCATTCAATTGTATTGTCATTTCTTGTAATTTATTAGCATTTTTTTGAAAGGCAAATGAAACACTGATTTATTTCAAAGGGAGAGACAGGAAATACAGAATTCACACACATAACATTGACTCAGTGTGCAATCTGTTCCTGACAGTATAAGCATTCAATAACTTGAACACAAGGGAGGGTTATTCCTGAACTAAATTCAAGTGCTTCTAGTCTCATATGAGTGTTTTCATGTTTCATATCATCTTCCTAGGCTGCATATTGTGTAATGTTATAAATTTATTAAACAAATGGGGGTTATGAAACTTGCTAGTCTATCTATAACAGTTTTTGAAAATGAAATCTTTTGTGTATTATGACATCGAGAACGCCAGGGACAGATGAAAAATTGGATGAGGTTTTTGCAACCACTTTTAGGAAAAAGTGTTCCTGCTTTTCTGTGAAAAAAGTTCAGACTTTTCAGCCAGTTCGTTTTAAAAAAATGGGACCTACTATTCATGTTTGACAGCAACCACAACTTTTGCTTTATTCCCTGCATCACTGCCTCTACTACTGTCTAAGAATTTCTTGAGGTAATCTGTGTAATTAAACCAGTTTGCAAAACTTTTCATTTTGTAGTCATAATACCCTTGAATTAGAGTACAGAAGAGTGTTGATCTGATACTAGCTTGGCATTATTTTGGATCCTAGAACAGGGATTTTATTTAGAATGTCTAGCTGGAGTTTTGATAGTTGCATGAACTGATATGCATGCTTACAGCAGCCAGCCAAAGCTGTGGTGTTACTGCAGCATTAAATCAAAGTGGATCCCTGCGAGAGCTCAACTTAGGATATAAGCTGAGATGAGCTCTTAGCTACTCAACTGGATCCTAAGGGTAAGTGGCAAATTAAAAATTCATTATTCATTTTAATTGAGGATGATTATCAGTGTTTTAGAAGACACGCTTCAAAGTTCTTCAGTTCCCAGTGCAAAAGAAGGGAATGCTGAGAAAAACTACAGTCTCTCCTGAGAAAAGAGAGACAAATGAAAGAACTAAAGAGCCTGTAGGAAACAGGCATGCCAAGTTCTGTGGATAATTTCCACTTAGCAGGCCAAATTCACAGCTGGTGAATGTTGTGTACAGTCCACTGAGTTATTACACCCATCCCCACCAGCATTGTCTTGACCCCAAGTTGGAGTTTTTCCTCAGTATTGTACTTTGAGAACTCCAAATATTACAAGGAAATGTCTGAAAAAGGCAAGACTGACTCATCAGCTGATGATAGACTCCTGCAGGTCTGTGCTATGCTGATTTGTACTATCTAGGTTGCAATGTTCATTTTTCTGTATGCACTTAGGATTTACGCATCTCCTAACCCACTGGTGCAATATATGTTTGAGATATCATAACCTTTGGAGAGTGCCTTTTGTGAGGTGTCTACTGAAATCTAAAATAAGAAATTACAGTAGGGGGTAAAAAAAGAAAGAAAAAAGAAGAAGAGCTCAGCAGAGTCGCCAAAACTGGAAACAGAACAGGACATTTGCTGCTCTGGAAGTTGTGAGCTGTAGTCCCAAGTTTATGCAAGAGATGTATAACTTGTACACTGTTGCTCTTCCCGTACAACATATGCTTTTGGCCTGTTTTGCTGATGGAGTAGGGCTTTTGCAGTCTTGCTGTCTGTCTGGTCCGTCTGTCAGGGCCATCCAATACTTCTTTAGCTACTGGCCAGCTTCGATGAAGGGAATCAGCAGTCTCAGATGCTTGGGTCCCCACAAGCTTTGGAAAAGAGACCACTCAGCAGGTGAAGGAGACAGACAACCTTAGGGAAAGGCAGAAGCCATAACCCAGGCCCGTGTTCACCACGCAAGGTGGTGGCTGCTGGCCAGTCAGCCCAAGCAGATGGGCCCCTTGTACATTCATGGTGCCTCTTACGGGGGTCAGAAAGGAAATGACAAGCGATGTTTGACACGGCTGTAGGAACCCAGGATGGGTTTGTTGCACCAACTGTGGTGTAGATTACTTCACTGTTCACTGGGCCATCCTCACAGAATCAACTCTTTTTGCTCTCTGTGTCATTTCAGGTAGGCCTGGCCAAATTTAAAAGCCATTTCTTTTGCTAAAACAGCACTGATGTGTCGTGGTCCTCCTCATCCCTCATCCCTCATTCCACATCTCACCCTTCAGATGCTGCTTTTTTCTGATAGCTTCATTTAATCCTGTCAGCACCAGTGAGATCCCTCATTATGCTTCAGGACAGTTCCCATCAATATTTGCACGTGGTTTCTTTCACGTACTGGCCTCAACAGTCTGATTTGTAACCACCAAGCTACAAGCCCAGCAGCACGACCCGTAGATTTTTATTTATTCTTCTACTATGCTCCCTTGCATGTTACACAGCCTGTCCACATACACCTTTCTGTTACATTTTTGTTGCTCCATCTAGTCATAACCATTGAGGCCATCTTGTCTGACAGGCTGCATGCCACAGACCATAAAATTACATGCACACACACAGTATTTTTTTTTCAAGAAACCCACAATTTTTTCTCCGAATGAAAACAAATCTTTTTGACAGGTAATATTTCAGGTTCCTGATGTACAGTTTTCAATTTCTGCTGGGCATCTCCTACTATGCATTTTACTTTTTTTACACTGCTGCATTGCAAAATCCCCAGTAACTCATCTCCCCGCCCGGCGGGCACCTTTCAGGGCCCCACCAGCAGTACCCAAGATGCTGTGACAGGGAGAGCAGCGCTCCCAGCTGCTGCAGGGCACGGAGGCCAGCTCGACCGCTTGGGTTCCTGCTCTCCAGCTGTGCCAACCAACAATATCTAGGTTTCCTTGTCACCCCTAACAATGGACAAGACTTTACAGCTAGAATAGTGGGCCATTATAGAAAACCAGTCAGATACATGCAGGACAGAAGTTAAATAAAAGTGGTTATACCAGCATATATCTTCTTAGAGTATTTCTGTTTTTTAAAGACCTCATATTGGTTACATCTATTGACTGTTTTCTTGATTATGTTCTTTCTGGTTTATCTCTCTAGAAGCAAATACTGTTTTCTAGACTTTTTGTGTTTGGTGTTTTTTTTTAATGAAACATAGCATTTGTGCAAAAGGGTTCTGCTTTCCATGAAAAATTTCAAGGTACCAGTACTAAGAAATCTTAAAATTTAGAACCAAGTTATCTAATACAAATGCTTCCATGTCACAGCGCATGCTGCAGTTTAGACTCTGGGAACACGTTATTCTCTGTGGACCATGTTTCCCAGACAGAACCAATCTGTCAGGTTATGCTGTGGCTTTCAGATTCCCTGTGGTATCATGCAGTATCAAGTGATCACGATGCATGGTAAGACATGTAGCCCTAATATAATAAATCCAGTATATAAACAAAAGAGGAGGAGTGACCCATCTAGTCTACATTTGTGTTTGCATAGTGTCGCAGATAAGCTTTACAAATCCTACAGTTCACAGCTGTAGTTATTATAATGCTGGTGGTGTACTATCATGAAGGCTCAGTAATTCTTTCAATTGGAATTATTAATTTTCACTCAACAGTTGCAGCAGTTGCTGCCTGTAAAATAAAATGTTGCAGACTTTGATTCTCACACCTGGCTGGCTGCATCATCTCTTTTGTTTTCCTTTCCATAAAGCAAACCTTGCAAACCTACTGTAACTTATGTAAAATGGAGGCTGACAACATTTCAAACAGAAATGGAGTTCACATTGAGATCCCAAAAATGGAGTTGTCTTTTATAGTCCTGGCAGTCCATCCAAATTGGATTCCTAATTGTGTCCATGCAGCTTCCCAGTGTAAGGGATCCTTGAAATCTCTGGTTCAACATCTTTTAAAACAAAATGAACAAAAGTCAAGACTCGTGTGTACTCCTCTAGCCTGGAGAACAGGAAGGACATAGCTGTTGAGCGCCACCCCAGCAGAGTGCCTCCATAGGGTTGAGGCCACAGACCCTGCATCAAGGCAATAGCTTTCCTCCCACTGCATGAAGCTGCTTGTTTTCCTCCCTCATTGTCCCTTCCTTTCTAGTTCTCCATAAAAGAACTCCATTGCCAGCAGTGCCCCAGAGCTGCCAGGTTTCACAGAAATGTATGATATTTTGGGTACGGCACAGTACCATGTGCCGTGTGAGAGAACAGGTTTACATTAGAAGACAGTACATTATTCCCAGTGGTTTAGGAATTTCTTTCTGCATGGAATTTGCTGAGATGTGTACTGATTCCAACTTCATTAGTGAAAAGATGCTAAAATCTGGAAATGTCAGAAAAAAACCTATGGTCTTTGAAACCCTTTGAGAGTGATGTTCTTTGCTCTGCCTGCATTGGGTCTTCTGTTGCTGGACCATCTGAGAAGCCAAGACAAGCTTATATTTCTTTTACTTTTTGCATCATGTCAGCTCTGCACATCCAGTGTATGCTATGTTTGCATAAAGCTCCTTCCAGGGACTCCAGCACTGAGTGTACGCAAGCAGCCTCCTCTGCTGCTTATGCTGAATGAGCAGTCCCCTCCTCCCCTGAGACCCACGTACCCTTCCCATCACACACTGAGCCTTGCCTAGCCTGCGGCACTGGAGTTTCAAGTCTGTCTTGCACCTGATTCTTCTTCGGATGTCAGCGTTCGGAGCTGGTGCTTGCTGCAATTGCCCTAGGCCTTTGCACATCTAAATGGGATTTAATGTCAGCTCAACATAAGGACAGGTACATAAGGAAAAGATGTATGGGGGTAAAACACAGGCTGCCATCCCTACAAAACCCTGAAGAGTTTGTCAGCTCTTCAGTCCCAAGGTAAATACATGGTAGGAAAAGGAGTGGAGCTGAGGATCACTGCAGTAATGTAGAACAGCTAACCAAGTATATTTTGAGGTCAAAGAAGTGAAAAGTTCTTGTTTTCAGTTTGTTGGCACCAGGTCACCTTATGTCATTCAAAAATCTGTCTGTGCAGTAATATTAAATAATTTGAGGTATTTATTGTATGTATTTCTTTATGTCAAGGGTGTGAATAGTTCCAGCTTTTTTCACGTGAGGCTAGGAGAGCTAGGCTAGGAAGCACAAGAGAGAAAAAGACCAGTCATGCAGAGAACAAAATCCTTCACCATTCAGACTGCAGAAATGCAAAACAAGTTGAAACCATACTTCTTTTACTAGTGTATTAGATACGAGACCTAAATGTTCCTCTGACCATACCTCAGTTCTGTCTGGTTAAATCCATCCAGGAACATAAGTGACAAAACCTATAGCTTAAGTTTAATTTCTGCCGTCAGGTTTACCATGGCTAAGGATGTTTCCAGATAGATGACATTGTTAAAACTGTAATTTAAATAGAACAATATGGGAGTAAATATCTGAAATTTGATCTTTCTAAAAAAAGTGGAGGTTACTTGGTTTTTCTTGGTTTCTTGATTAAAGAAATGCAAATAAACCTTTGCTGATCCTTTTAAAAAACAGTTTAAATTCATCATCCCTTTATGCCAACATGCCCATCTATCTGTAAGGTTTTTAGTATAAAATGCAACAGCTTACCATTATGGGTTAAGACTTGTATCCAGCCTTCCATAAAAGAACAATGGGTACATCCCTGTACTCACTAATGCACACTTTTAGTTATCTTTATGCCTGAGTCAGTTCTTCCATCAGGAAACCTAAAGATAGTGTTGACCTTTAAAGAGATACCTGTAAAGATTGAATTGAGCAGGTTTTATTGTTCCTACAAAAACCTGCAACTCTTTTGTGTTTTCTTCAGTGCCTTTCCGCTGAATCTCGGCTTATTAACTGTGACAGTAGCACAAGCATCTCTCCTTTAAATAATGCTCCTATAGCAGTGATTGCAGGGAGCATATACATGTTTACATTCATTTTTCAGCTTTCCTTCTTGGCGGTGTTTTTAAATTCAGTCAACAGTTGGCCAAAGAAACAGTTTTATTTTGGGACTTCAAGGATCAGATCCACCCACTGTATGAAAACTGTTGAGGATGTGAATGAGTAAATTATTACATTCCTAGTTCTTTCTACTTCCCACGCTCAGGTTTGTCTAATGCATTGTCAATGTCCTTTCTTTTTTTGACAAACATGTTTTCTACAAAATACCAATTCTGCCACAAGGGCTTCAGTTCAGTTCTGTGACTTCGACTTTGTTCCATTGCTTAAAAGGTACTCAGCTTAACCAATGTCTTCAGACTGAAGCACTGAGCTTCATTAGACATACAGGTCTCAAACCTGCAAAATAAGAAATCATCACATTTCTATAGCGTATTTTACCAAGACATTTCAATTTCCAGTGCTAATGAATTCATGCTGGAATTTTTTATGAAAATCTTTTTAATCCACTCAAGTTGTATAACGGGAGAAGATCTACTTTAAAATACTTCCCTGAGAAGTTTACTCCTAGTTTCAATGGGATCTCAGGCCAGCACTGAATGCTTCCTTTTCCCCTTGCATCCAGCATTCTACATTACACAGTGGTTTCTAAGACTGTGATTTCAGAATAAGTTAAAGGTAACTTAATCCTGCACGTGAGATCTATTCCCTCCATCTCTCCTTCTAAAACCCAGGATAGTAGTTCTAGCTATCACCCCCTGCTACCATCAGTCTCCATGTTTGTGTTCATCAAGCTAAATCAAACATTGATCCAGCTGAAAACTAACTTGAGAAAAAGAGATGAGACCTGTTTCTCTGATATGAGTCAGCCCGAGGTAATGCAAATGCCCATGTCAGGGTTGAGCAGTCAGAGTGGGGCACAGACTTGGGGCAGGCAGATGTGATCAAGTAACCAGAGTCTCCAAATTACATTTATTGAAACATGGGGGTAGGGGGGATGGAAATCACCTCCAGAATGAAAGAGTCTGAACAGCTTCACAAGATTCATTATTTTCATATGCAGATCCACTATGTATCAAGCATCTTTTGGCTTTGGGTTGAATACTGAAACATTTTGCAACAGTCATCTTCAGAAATCAAAAAAATAAGAAAGGTAGTTTGGAAAGAAAAGATTTTACCTTTTTTTTTTAAATCTGCATCTTCCAACAGCTTTAATGTTTTCAACATTTTGCTATTGCAAATCACTGCTCACTGTTTCATGCAAGCTGTTTTTTATTCTCTTCTTCACAGATCGAATTGCACAGAATATCATTAAATCTCATTTGGAGACATGTCAATATACAATGGAGGAACTACACCAGCTAGCGTGGCAGACCCATACATACGAAGAAATTAAGGTTTACCAGAGCAAGGTACAATCCTGTAATATGCTTTTTCTTCTGCTCTCTATGATTTGAATTGTTAACAGTACAATGTATTTCGCAAGGATATGCTGATGAGTTTCATATAGGTCAAAATAGGCTTTTACATATCTTAGAGAAGCTGATTGCTGAAAGCAAAGGAGTGACGCTTCATAAAAAGAAACAGCAGCTTTCCAGCATGTTGGGATGTTTGCTAATGTCAAAGCTTGGATGTGGTTACGGAACCCGGCTTCCCATGCTTTGCTCGTTATCGCAGGTCTAAACTTCATGCAGAAATTCAATTGACTTTAATGTGATCAGGATTGGATCCTCTGTTGTAAGGATTTTAAGAAAATAAGACAACCTAACTGTGTTTCCTTATAATTTTAAAAACATCCTCTTTTTATGTGAATAACAATAATCTGTCACTTACAGACAATAGTAATGACAGACTGAAAGTACTCTTTAAATTGAAGTTGTTCAAAAGTGGGTGACAAAATGATCTCATTACACTACATTTTTGTTCTACCACTGTGATTCTCAGGTCAAGTTCAGGCTATTTCCCACTGGCACCTCTTCAGATGCAGTCCAGTCAACCAAAATCTTTGTGCCTCTTGCACCAGCATCACTAGCAATGATTTGTCAGTCAGATTTCAGTTGGCACATTAGCTGATCCAGAAAGAGACAGAAGAGACTCCAGCTTGTTCTTTGAAAGTTGAGGGGCTATGCAGTACTAGCAAGAGTTAAAATACACCACAGCTTGCAGAGTTGTGTCATGCAAACCAAAAGCATCTGTTTACATTTGCACACTTGTGTGTCCAAGGAAAATTGTTATCAAGGAGACAAAATTTTGATGCTATCAGTGTTTGGATTGCATTTGTACTTTAATTCTATTTTATTTTGCATTTCAAACTAGCAAAAATATTCTGTTGGATAACTTAATAGCACTGTGCCACTTCTTCCTTAAGAGTACTCTGGGATGTCTGCATTGTTTGTGCCACTGTTTGTCTGTGTGCACAAGAGCCAACATTAGAATCACATTCTAATACTGGACAATGCATTCTCCCCCTTTGAAGAGGCAATGCCAGAGTTCAGATCACTGCAGCAATCAGCTTGTGAACACAACCTTCCAATGAAAAGCATCAGCTATCTTGAGAAGCAGAGATGCCACTAGCTCTGCCTGGGGCTGGGGGTGGAGTCTGAGGCATGCACCTTGCTGCAAGGCCACCTGAAGAACTTCATGGACTGATGAACCCATTTGCTCACTGCTTTGCTTTTCTCTGTGTGTTTTCCCTGAAGACCAGAGAAGCTCTGTGGCAGCAGTGTGCCATTCAGATCACCCATGCTATCCAGTACGTGGTGGAGTTTGCGAAGCGCATAACAGGCTTCATGGAGCTCTGCCAGAATGACCAAATTCTCCTTCTTAAGTCAGGTGGGTGAACACCAGAGGCTTGAGACTGGTTTAGCAACCAGCACATTAGAAATGTGCTCTGCTGTCTTGTTCTGCAGATCATTTCAATTTTGAAGGAACCCTAATTTCAGTCTGTTTCAGTAGCTATATTAACCCTTCTATATTTTTCCACATTGATCGTGTTCCTGCCTTCTGATTCCCTTCCCTCTACAGTCGATTGTGGTTTTTAAGTACACACAAGCACATAATCATTGCAAAAACTGCAGTCTCCATCCTGACATGTGGTGGAAGTACCCCACAAATTGAGCTTGTTGAAGCAGTCATCTGCCACTCTGTAAAATCCCCACTTGTCATTAGTGAAATGAACACAGGCTCACCGGGACCTGCCTCTGTGGTCATCTCTAATCTTTTTAATGAGACTACAGAAATACCCTCCAGCCAGTGCACAGGAGGGAAAATCACTGCTGGTGCCAGTTGGTTTCAGAATAAATGAGAGCAGATTACAGCAGTGTGCTCCAGCCATGCTCTCTGTGCGTGCCTGGGTGTGCATATGTGCCCATAAGGGCAAGGGGGAAAAGCGATTCCTTCCCTGCCATGGAAATCAGCAATTTCTGTCCTCCGGAAGAATCATGACAAGATTTATCATGACTATGTAGTACACTGCCAAACTCAGAACAAAATGGTATGACCAAGTGAACCGCGACTGGCAATTAAATCCATTTACCCTGTCATATCAGTTTCTTGCTCCCTCCATGTGTAAAAGGCAGGATGCTGTGTGAGGCAGCTCGTTAAAGCACAAGAAGTGCTTCCTATTTCAAAAAAGAGCTCTTCATTAAGGCTGAAAGCCAGTGTGATTCAACACTCTGTACACACAGGGCTGTGGCTCACTGTGGGGCTGGATTGAGTTGGTGGGCACCGGTGCCAAGGGAAGGGATACAGAAACCCTGGGAACACACAGGCAGCCTCCTGGAAAAATGGAGTCGTAGCATAACTTTTTAAAGCTCACACTAATTTTGAAAATTCTGCAGATGCCAGCACACCCAAAGAACTTCCTTGAAATGGCTGCAAAGCTAACAATACAGCTGCACCTTCAGTGAAAGATATGGTTATATTTGACTGTGCTGTCAGACAACTCTGTTTAGCTTCAGCATTTATACAGATGTCAGGTTTTATTTTCTGTTTTGCTGTTAATGCTGAGCAGGAATTAGAAAATCAGGATTTTTCAGCCAAAAGCATGTCTGAAAAAGAATCCTCGGATTCACAGTTCCTCTTACAGGAGATTTGGATTTAGTTAATTTTTTCTTCAAAATTTTCCCAGACCGTATATTTTTGCAGTTAGGAAATAATAGAGAAAGAGAAGGAGAAAAAAAGAAGGGCCCCTCTGGGAATTACCAAAACAGAAAGAAAAACAAGGGAAACAAAAGTAAAACCTAATTTAAGTGTGTTCAAAAGTAAAACCTAATTTAAGTGTGTTCTTGACAGTACTTTAACTTTTATTTTCTCTCTAAAAACAGTTTGTGATGTTCTCCCCCTCCAGCCAAATGAAGCTGGGATTTATATACATATTGAGTGGAGCTGCTTTTACATATAAAAAAATGTTTGATTGTTGAAAGAGGGTTTCAATAAACACCTAATTTTCAGGATAAAATATTTCAAATTGGAAATCTTTGGCCCGGTCTAAATTTAGATTAAGTCCAGGCTGCCAATTTGCTGCAATAGAGGGGAAAATCAACTTTAAGAAAGGGTGATTAGGCTGGACCAGAAATTATCCCTTTCTGTACTCAAAGTGGACAGAAATATCTTTTCTCTCATTCAGAGATATATCATCTAGATGCCTTCAAAAAGTGTCTGTCCCTGCTGATTTTTCTAATAACTGATGTCATCCTAAATATTTTCTTGAGATTTCCTGATTTTGCAATAATGTGGTACATTTGCTTTTTTGTGTGTCTGATAGGCTGCTTGGAAGTCGTTTTGGTGAGAATGTGCCGTGCCTTCAACCCACTCAACAATACTGTTCTGTTTGAAGGAAAGTATGGAGGGATGCAAATGTTTAAAGCCTTGGGTATGTTAATCATCTTCTTTTCAACCAATGACATTAAGCCACATAGTGACAGACTTGCCTTTCTGAAAATAGTGACCCACAATGAAAATACCCAGCAAATGTTGAATCCCCAAATCTCTAGGCTGGAACTGAAAAAGAAAAAAGGTAATTCCACTAGCTGCTAGCAGTAATAAGTGTTTTTCTCTGATAAAAAAGGGCAGCATGAGGTTTATTTCAGATAGAATTCTTACTCTGCCATATGAAATTTTGGTAAAATATGAGTTTATGGCGGGAGCCCAGCAGTTTATCTTCACAGTACAGTTATGCTTGATATATCAAATCACTCCCACTAATTGTGTCCTGCAGAAGACAATTTTAGGCCCTGCAAAGAGGGGACTAAAATGATGAACTACTAGAAAATATAGACAAGGACTTACCTAAAATACTCTTTTGTCTAAAAGTTTTAAGCTTATTTAGATTCATGTATTGAAACAATTAGTTCATTTCTCAACATGATATTGAGTGCTTCCTGAAATGTTGATAGCTAAATGGATATCTTTTCCCCGTCTATGAGACTGATACTTTATCAGAAATTTATTCAGGACCAAACTCGGAGTGGGATGTTTGCTTCAACTATTTATATTTATCATATAGGTATATATTTTTATAATTTGCATAGGGTAAATGTAACACTACCTTACAAATTTAAAGCATTTATGAATGTGCATTAGTTGATTTATTTTGGTGTTTAAAATGTTTTCATAAATTTTCATATGTATTTGTGCTCTTACTTAATGAAATTATACTTGTGGAAGT
>JAVJGI010000057.1:38544114-38565836 GCA_035590275.1 Ibycter americanus | reverse complement strand
TTTAATATCTGTTCAGAAATAGCAGAGTTTTCGACACTGGGAAAAGCAAACCCTCTTCTAAAATGTCTCTACGATTTTTGTACAGGTCATGCCCCTAATTCTTGACACTTTCTGTGCTTCTATGGGTGTTTTAGTGATACATTTTTGGCGTAGGTGGAATTTTAATAGCTGATGAAAGGCACTTGTTTGAGAAGTATAGATATTCACTCACCACTTTTTTTGACACCGAAACACCACTTTTCATGGCAGGTTAAAGAGCTGATAAATTTTGAGGTTTGATTTTGTCCTCCTGTGGTCTGCAGGTTCTGATGATCTGGTGAATGAAGCGTTTGACTTTGCAAAGAATTTATGTTCCTTGCAGCTGACTGAAGAGGAGATTGCCTTGTTTTCATCTGCTGTTCTAATATCACCAGGTAATTTTTCATTCCAAACACCACAATGATTTTTTTCGCTCCTCCTTGGCCGCCTCTATTTCTACCTACTTAAACAGCTGTTTAAGCTGTATTAAGCAATATTAAGCAATGGAAGAATACCTGAATTACCCAAATATACCTCACTCTCTTTTTGATATGCTGTCAGGCATTACACATGCTGGAAATAGATCCAAAGTATGAAGGTAACAGAGATGGAGCAGTATTGTGCAGAAAAACTAGCGCTCCTTCAGACCACATACAAAGAAGCATGGTACTCAAGGAGGTGCATGTTCCTCCTGGCATTTTCAGGGAGTTCAAACCTCACAGCCTTGAACAGGTTATATAGTCCCGAACTATGATGGGCTGTTTCTGTGGGTATAAGAACATGAGCAGTAAAAATCTGTATGAGGTCCTCTCCAAATTTAGCTCCAGGTGAGAGGGGCAACATGCTCTCTTTCATATATTCATATATCATAACTCTGCACAGGCTAACATGCATTCAGTGAGTGCTGGCTGTCTGACCACAGAAAAGAGTTTTTTGTGATTGAATTGACTCAGAGGGTGATCTAGTAGGTAAGCTCACAGTTTAGTGTAGGATTTGTAAACATACTTCAGGGGAGCTAGACACCCAGTTCCCACTAAGGGTAACCTCTTGAAAGGCCTTTACAAAAAATCCCACCATGAATTATTTTTCGAGCCTCCTTTGCTGAAGACTTCCTCTAGGTCACTTTGCCCTTTTGCACATCTGTGGTGCAGATTATGTTAGGCAGAATTAGACTAGCACAGATGGTGTCAACCTGTTCATTTTCATCATTAATGACACCTACTGAAAGGACTTTGCTTCTTTTATTTGCCCTTTCAGCAGTTCTTGCAGTCTTCTGCTCTGAGGTGCACTGGTTGACCTGGTGGCTTTTCATGGTGGTAGGCAAGGATGTTCCAGAAAAGACCCTCAAAACAGCCATGATTTCCACCTCAGAGGTGTCCCACCTGTGTGCAGGGGTGGGAGTTGCCTGTGCACTGTCCCCCAGATGCCCTGACTTCCCCTGGGACAGGAGACTTGCAAGGTACCGATGCGTCCCTGTCCATCAGCCCTCCCTCAGTCTGAAAAGACCAAAGCTGTGAGCATGACAGAGATTTGCAGGCAGTGCTTGGTCCTCATTCGAGTTAGTGGTCTGTTCAGCAGACTGACTCAGTGCGAAGTTGAAAACAACCTTGGAATTTGGGGTCTGGGCTGTGAAGTTCTTCAGTAAGATGTTAACAAAGACTGCAGAAGATGTTTTCAGTGTTTCCAGCTGACTTCACATTATGAAGCCAAGGGAAGCAGGAAGAGAGTGGTGGGATCCTTGTAAGCAGGATCTGTATTTCTCTTTTGTAACAGCTAGACGTTTTTTCACTCTTCAGTTTATTTTCTTACAGTTAGGAACAGCAAATTAGAAGTTAGCTGAACAGACGGAAACAATAAGGTCATTTTGAAGCTGGCTTTGAAGCACTTTGGATCAGATGGGGGTATCTCATCTGTAGGGAGAAAGAGAATTCAGTTATGTAATTTCTAGCCAGATTGAAAAGAGAACATGTTTCTGTCTTCTAGGTAATCTTGGAAAGGAGAAAAAGTTATAGCCCTATTCAACAAAATCTGGTCACAGAAAGATTTTAGTGTCTCAGGATGTCCTGTGCCTTAAGGCCTGGACAAAACCTATGTCAGTAATGGAAAGTTTCCCAAATGGAAAGTTTCCCATTAATTTTAATGGATTTTGGATCAACTAATTTATGAAATGTGCTTAGCTGCAGGTAGACGTTAGATGGACATCGAAATTCTCATTCAGCTCTGCAGTTCTACATATGTCCCTTTAATTTGTAAAGCACCGAAATCTCCTGTGTTCTGCCAGAAGTTCATGTCGTGGATACTCTATCCACACTCATTCCTACTTCTTGCAGCTGTACTAACCACTTGAAAAAGCTAGCAACTCAGCTCTGGCTTTGAGCCAGCTGTATTGCAGGCATGCGTTGTAAAAGCTTCTCCACTAACTATAATAATGCATTTCAGCCCTGGCATACGTCAGTCTTGATACAGCCTTTCAAAGCTGGGTGTCTTCTGAATAGCAGCTTCTGTTTCTGCTAAGTAGCACAGATAAAGAGGCAACTCCAAGGTTTTCTTCACTATAATCAAGATTCAGGGTTGAAGGTGATGTTACAAGATGAAGTATTTCAATAATTCACAGTTCCTCATTTCACATCCAAGTTGGCTTTTTCCTGCTTGCAAGTAAGAGGACACAGGAGACAGTGTCTCCTACTGCTTTAACAAAACAAACCAAAACAAACCAAACCAAAACAAAAAAGGGAAAGTGCTTGATGCATGCTGACTGCTTATTTCTGTAGTCTGTATGCATGTGTGTGTTTAGTCATAGAAGACACAGTAAGAAATAAATTATGGGCTCAAGTAGCATGTACATGAGTGAAAGCAATCTCTCTTTCATAAAAAGACTGCAAATTTGGATTGTGCAAATAATTCCTGTTTCATCTGGGCTGCTAAGTTTGGGTGTTGGAAGGCAGGGAAAATCAGTACAGGTTGAATTGACATTGAAATTTGCCATTTATTTTCCTACAAAAATGACAGTTAACAATAGAGAAAGAAATAATTTCCTTCCACACTAGATGTTCCAGTTTCTTCACAAGAAAGTGTTTCATCTTGGGAACATAAGTAAAAATTTAGAAATGAAGCACTGCTTCACAGAAGTATCTGCACCAGTCCTTCCATCCACTAATACAGGTACACAGAGATTCCCTATGGGTTAGTATTCATATTCAAGTTGCTTTTCTACAGAAGCCACCATCCTGAAAGGTGATTCTTTAATCCTTGATCTCAATGTTTAGGGTAGTTTACAGGAAACAAGACTGGTCCTACAGGGAGTAAGGGGACCTAAGAACATCCATTAATACAATTGCTAAGGTTGTAAAGTCCAGTGTCAAACCCGTTTTCCACCTGATTCAGAGCACAAATCTAGATTATCCCCTTTAAGGTGTACCTAACCACTCTGCTTGGAGGTGAGTCTTTAACTTGATTTCTGATTTCAAAGGTTAAAACATTGTAGAAGCAGTCCAGTAAAGGTTAAAGAGGCACCTCCACCTGCAAATATGCCAAAGCCAGGTGGTAAGACACTGACCTAGCTGCCCCCTGTGTGCCACTACCTCTTCTGAAATTCTGCCTGGCCATGTTCATTTTTTCCATCTTCTTTTTTGCAGAAGCAGAGGTGCCCCTCATCTTTTTTCCTACACTGTTCTCTAGCCTAGTGGCCTGTGTGTGCTTTAAAGAGACACAAGTTCAAAACCCAAAAGGAAAAGTATGGAACTGAACAACTGCTTCTTATATTCTGTATGGGTCGCCACTATTCTATTGACTTTTTCCTGTACTTTTGTGAACATAACTAGAGGTACCTGGGGAATTCCATCAAATTTTGCACATGGTTTTCAGAGGGTAGAAACCACATTTTGGGAGATGAACATAATATCCATTGTAAAAATTTCACCTAGCTCTTGTCATGAATTTAAGAATGCTTCTGTTATATACAGCATGCTCCATGACAGATAAATGATTATACCTGTCCTCCAAAGCCTCAGTCTATTTTTAAGCTTATTCTTGTGACAGAAAGATAAATCTTTAAGGATTACTTTCTATGATAAATCTTTTTAGCTCCAGTCTGCCACAATAGGCCTCGATTTAACACTGTTGAAAGACATGTTTTTGCAATAGCAGAAAATTTAGCACCTAACCTGTGAAGTCTAAATATTACCGTGTGCTTATTTGTGTAGATGCTGTGTGTGCTCCCAGCTAATTCTGTTTCTATTGCCACTGGTAGCACAGGATCCATTGGCTTACCTTCTGGGAGCATGATTCTCTAAGGTTTGCAAAAAGATTATTTTCTTTTCCTGGTCATCTGTTAAGTAGCTAGAGGTTTGGGTTTGTCTCTTTTCACAGTACTTGCTGATGGACACTTCTCATACATCCCTCTCCACAGTCAGACAAATGACAGAATCCTGCTGCTTCTGTGATGAAATACTTCCTATTCAGCTCCAGCCTCTCTGACGTGCATGCTCATTGAAATGATCGATTTATGTTATTTCTATGGATTATTTTAGTGACTGGGAGTGGGTGAAAGAGCTCTGAAAGTGGAAGGGATTTTCCTGCAGTTTTCAATTTGTACATGAAGATTCATGCCCTGTCATAAAAGAAATTTTCTTATTTTGTGTTTGAAAGCTAAAATCTATACCCAAGAATTGGTCTGGATTGAGGAAAAGATGGAGGAAGAAACAAGTTTGCAGCATTGGAGAACAGAAGGTTGAATGATGCTGTGAACACACTTTGTTAATGTTTTTGGGATTGTCTTGGGGTCTGCTATTTCTCTTTCTGAGTATTTGTGTCCAGAAGCTGTGACTTGTGAGAACATAGATCTTCAGGAAGACCTGCTACACTTAGGGTTTGAGTTCAGTAGAAGCCACGCAGGTTTCCAAACGACTGTGTCTGTAATTGTTATTCTCCCAGATAATCTTTTATTTTGTGTTGTTTAAAAAGAAAACATTTTTAAATAATGAGAAATTTGCACTTCAATACATTGCAACAACTCATAATTCTTTTGAATTATTAAAGAAATTCTTTTGAAGGAAGCCATTTCTTTTTGTTCAGAATATAATATTTGGTCTCAAAATGTTAGCCTAGTAAATAATGAGATATATTTTATTTTAATTTTTAAATAATTCTATTTTATTATTTTCAAAGAACTGTTTTGATCAATATGTTTATTATTCATGTATTAAGCCACTGAGATAACATCATATGTTTTTCACCTAGCCAGTATGAAGTTAGAAGAACACCGATTTTACCAACAGAAAATAATAAAATGGTTGGGCCTTCTGTCATTTCTACTCCCATCTTCATCTCTAACATCCTGGTTTAAAGAGATGCAGAGCCATTGTATTTCTGTACACTTTGTTTCTGGTAATTAAACTCTCAGGTGATCTTTTAATGGATTAAAATACTTTGCCTCTAAAACTATGTCTTAAATTAACATGCTGTCCTTTCTCACAGGAATTATGATTGCTGTGAATGCTGGCCAGCATGGGACACTTTCATCCACAAGCATGCCCCACGTGTGTGTATTCTTGACTTTAGTTCTTGCTTTCCTTTTTCTCAGATCGAGCCTGGTTAATAGAGCCAAGGAAAGTCCAGAAGCTTCAGGAAAAGATTTACTTTGCACTTCAACATGTGATCCAGAAGAACCACCTCGACGATGAGACTTTGACAAAGGTAAACTGTTAAGACAAAGAGCCAAGCACTCCTTGATTGTGATGCTTTTTTTTTTGATAGTCGTTTCCCCATGTACTGCCACGTTAATGTAATTTAAAAGCAGCAGACTGTACTGGTAATGCACAGGAGAAGTAGGCTTGTTTGACTCTTGCCCCTGGTTCCTCTTAGTCTGCTTTTTGTTCAACCACTAATCTTTTTAATTGGTACCCTAGAAAGAATGAGACTACCTTAAAAAAATACCCCTGGAGGCAGTTCCTTGCTATATATTTCTTTGGTACTTGCCTAAAATTTTCAGGACAATTGTTTTTAAGCTTTTACAGTAAGAACAGTGTCTGGTCCTTTGGATGTGTAGTTTTGATGGAGTTCAGAGTATTGCATTCAGTTATCCAACAAGATCTTAACATAGTCCCTTTTGGAAACTGCAATTTATACTGAGTTTGCTTCCTCCCTCTTCCTTTTCTTTTTATTTTAATGTCTCACAGTTAATAGCCAAGATACCAACCATTACTGCACTTTGCAACTTGCACGGAGAGAAACTACAGGTATTTAAGCAGTCTCATCCAGATATAGTGAACACACTGTTTCCTCCATTATACAAGGAGCTTTTCAATCCAGACTCTACCACTGGCTGCAAGTGAAGGGGATAATAGAATTTTCACGTAGTCATGGAATGCATCACTATTAAGACAAAAAGAAATGTTTTCATGAAGAACTTATTAAAAATGTCACTACTGCAACACTAGGAATGTCCTGCACTTAATAGATTTATTTTTCACCGCTACAGTTTGAAGAATGTAAATATGCAACTCTGAGTGGGGATGTCTTTTTTCTCTTTTCTTTGTTTACTTTTTTTTTTATTTTTGAACTGACAATGAATATACGAATATAGGACACTGGGTGTTATCTTTTTGTTTTTATTTTATTTTATTGGGAGATGTTTTGGGAGACAACTGTTCCTAGAATTTTATTGTAGATATACGTGAGAATAGAGCAGTACTTTGCAGTATTACTCTTGCTGTTTATTGTTCAAATATAATTTAAGAAAATTCCACTTACTAGACTTGCCTATTTCTATGTTTTTAGATAGTTTAATGCATGTGGAAATTTGTAGCTGTCTTGGAAATTATGGTGCATGTATGGAATACACACATATATATATGTGCTATATACTTTAATATATATATATATATATATATGTAGGTATTATATGCATACATGCTGTAGCTTAAAAATCCCATGCCTACTTTTAAAGGATGCTCAGCCCAGCTGTCATGCATTTCTTACTCTCCAAGTAATGTATTAGATTTACTTTGGGCAATCAAGATTTGCTTTGCCAGTCAGAGTTAAATTATTAGTTGCTGAAGTGTAATGACAGGATCACTTCTGAGATATGTGTAATGTAGTGCATGTATGCAGTCTGTAAATGAAACATCAGGAACGTATCAATGGTGCAAAAGCCTTGTCTGGATGATTTTAGTGGAGAGAAGAAAAGGGTGGGTTTTTTTTAGTTTTTCTCCCTGTTACAGGGATAGAGCATATATAAAAGTGAACATCGTAGGACCTGATGTCAGTGAAGTATCTGAAACAGGGAGTAAATATGTAGACTATCCCACATGTACATTTTTCTAATTCCACTCATGATTTTATTTCGTATATACTGCTTTGAAAAGTAGTTGCAAGTCTTGGTTGGTTTTTTGCTGAACTCAATGGAAAGACACATAGTGAACCCAGTGAAAACCATAGGGAGCCTAAAACGTAGTTCTGAAGAGTAGCGGCAGAGGGAGGAAGGGGGTGAAGGAGGAGGAAAGTCAAAGCAAGCATTGTCTATGGTTAAGAAGGCAAATATAGCTATCACTGTTTCTGACACAGCCATCATTTTGGTGACACTGATGGCTTCCATTACACACATGCATATATGTGTTTTACATACACATGCATATGTGTATGTATATACCTGTATGTATATAATTGTATATATATACACATATATAGGGTTGATTTTAGATGCACTTCAGGAGAGGAGCAAAGACTTAGGGCTTTCTTTTTATCTGTCTCTGAACTGACTTTATGTGCATTTGCTTGCAAAACCAAAGGCAAACACAGAGTGGGGTGGAAGACTGCCACAGACTTAATCTTGTGGATTAATTAAGTTTAATTAGGAGTCATGATTAATATATTTGGGTTGTGCCAGAGATACAAGACATAGACTTTTTAGCTATGGAAGAGGGATTCAGTTTCTGCTACCACCCTGACCTTACCACCACTTTTACCTGTTGTGAGCTTTTTCAGAGAAGTCTCCTCTGGAGATGCCAGTGGAGGAAGTAGAGCAGAAATAAGAGGAAGCAAGCAGCAGAGAAGAAATGAAGGCAGGATGATGAGCAAATACATTTCCTTATTTCAAATCACACAGAAGTCAGTGCAGTCTGAGGCAAGGTGAGGCGGAGCACGTTGACAGCGAGGCCAAAGGACCCACCGTCTGCCAGGCTGCATGGCAGAGCGGGGTCACAGGGAGCCCACAGGCACACAGGTGGGCCCCAGTGTGGGTGCAGAAACTTGGTCTGTTGCAGTGACAGCTTAATGCCTCCAGTTTTTCCAGCATACTCGCACAGCTCTGGTCTCAATCTTCTGTTCCCTTTTCTGCATGACCAAATAATTCACAGGCAATTCCAAGTACTTTGTGGAGTTTTCCCTTGCCCTCCATCAGTTGGTTTGCAAGTTCACATATGTTTCATGGCAGAATCCAGTCTAGAAACATCAATATTTGTTTGCTCTGTTTTAACAATGCCAGATCAGATACAAGAGTAGTTTCAAACTCTCAGCTATTAAATGTTTCTCTGTAGGTCTGTTAAAACTTCAAAAAGAAAAGAGAAAAACTTGTACAGAAGTTAGTTGTGCTGAGAATTTTGATGCAAATATGACATGCTCTTCAAACTTAGTTTTACAGAACAGCAGTTGTTAAAAATACCTTTTTTGCTCCAAATTCAGAGCACATTTTCTGATCTCTATTGATTACATTAAAATGTCTTCAATTAACATAATAAAGCATTGCTCTTGATGCTTCTTTACACCATTTAAACCCTAAGACTGGCATTCCCTTAGAAAGTGATTTATCAGTTTGAAGCCCCTTTTACATGGCAAATCCGTGAAAATGACCCCAAACTCCAACTCTTTCTGTTTTAAAAAAACTTAATTAGCTATATTTATGTACTGCTTGTGTGAATTTATTTGGGAAAAAATTCAAGTGAAATTGAACCCTAGAAGTGCACAGTTTTAACTGCAGGGGATTCACGTTTTCCTTGTCTTTTCCAACACACAAACAATCCTTTATGAACTTATTTTCAGTATATCAAAAGTTACGTATGTAGCCAACCCACAGAAATATAGAATATGTGATAAATACTACTGTTCTTAGTGCTAATAAATAAAGAGGTTTGACATGTTTATAAATAGTCCTTCACAATTATATTTTACATCTTGAAAATGTTTTGTTCTTTTCAAATAAGCTAATCAGTCCTTGGGATTTTTGACTCATGATTCAAACAAGGTAACCAAATGGAGCTCACCAGTGAGAATGACATTATTTAATCATTATCCACAGGGCTTTTAATCCTTAAAGCACTATTCTTAAATCACTGCAACCTCATGACCTTTTCAATCATGAGGTTATTGCCTCTTTTTAAAGATGTGGAAATGAAGGAAAAGAAGTTAAATGGTTTGCCAGAGGCCACAGAGGTAGCAGCATCCATTCCTGGAATAGAAATGAATTACTGCCTTTGTCCGATAAACATTAAGATGCTGGTATACAGAATCTTCATTGCCGTTGGTAGGCAATAGCTTGTACAAACAGTACAAATATTGCCAAAATTTTATCTTCAAATATGGTTAATTATCAAGAGCTTGCTCTATTTTTGTTACTACTTTTACAGAATTTGAGCAAATAACCTTGTTGGCTTTTTGGAAAATAAAAATATGTTCTCATACATTATTTATTTGTGGTAACTAAGGCTGATAAATTTTTTTTATTTTTCTGTGATTTGAGATTGGCCACATAAGTAAAGTAGTACCTCGTTTGCCCTTCGATGACTGAGTTTAGAACAAAAAATAATAATTACATGGCACAGGCTGGATTTTTGTTGTTGGTTTTGATACATAGTCGTTTATACTCCCAATTTAAAATTCTTTATATCGGATTTCATATGGTGAAGTTATCCGTAGACTATAAATAATAAAATAGCATGAATTAGACTGAATAATCCACTCACAAAATGCATTTCAGAAAATATTAGTACTACACTTTATTTCTTCTTGGCTTTCATTAGTCCACAGTAGTATCTGAAGCCCTTCAATTAAAACTCTAAAACTAGGATTTGTCACATCTGGTCTCTGTCGTAACTGGTTATGTTTGTTGATTTTTTTAGTGGCAAGCTTTTCAAATGGGACACATTTTTTAACGATTGATTAACCCGGGATCTTTAACAAAAGGATATTTAAAGCATGTATTGAATCCTCTAGCATTGCTCTCATATAATTCAACCACATTGATCTAAATTATCCTAGGCATTGAGGAAGCAGATGTAGGCTGTTCGTTACACTACCACAGAGACTTGATTTTGGTGTAGATGTCACTCTTGCCAGCGATTTGTATAAAGAATTAATTCCAAGAGTCATATTTCCTTTTAATGGAAAGATTGCTTTAGTGATTGCTAGAAAAAAGCCAGGGTAATAGAAGGCACTCAGTTGAGCCTACTTGTTTCCAAAAGCAATGTATATTTTTTGGTTTGTGATAGGCAGCATTTAGGAATTGATTCTGCAAGTTGTCAGGCTCCCTTAGCTCTAACTAGAGCCACTAAAAATGGAGACATCTCAGCACCACACAGAAGGTGCTCAACCCCTCATAAAGTTAGAGACCCTTCGTGTAAAGAGGTCCCCTTTGAGTTTTGCAGAACACAAGTCAGATGTTATTCTCATACTTGCATTTTAACGCTTTTGCTTCATGCTTCCCATTGTTCATTTCAACTCCATCTCACAGGGATCGTTTATTCCTCCTGTTGTGACTTGGGCGCCAATGCTATTACAATGCCTGTGCCAGGTTATGGTGCTACAGGTGGAACAGCTACCAGACCTGTCCATGAAGATGAGCTTTATTATGTGATTTTCTTTGTTTCTTTGTTCGTTTTCATGGTGGCAGCTTGCACAGGTGTACATTTCCCTTTGGGACAGTTTGCAGCGATGTCTGACATAACAACTTCTACACAAAGAGATGCAAAGCAAGTCCTGTGCACTGGCCTCTCAGCCTTCCACAACCGGGCTGTGGGAGCTGCTCCAAGGTTGCAGCAGTCTCACAAATCGGTCAGGCAGCACAGTTAGAGATGTGCAGGCGATGGCTCCTTTCCCCATTGTATTTTTCACCCCCTCTAAAGCTGTGCTACAAAGCACATTTGAAAGATGTTCGGGTTCCCCCCATCCTCCTTCCTCCTGACTCTGCATTGATTGCGCTGTTTCCAGAAGAGCCAGGGCCCAGCCTGGAAGCTGGTTCCTATTTTCAGAGTCATTGTCTGTTGGACATCCCAGGAATATAGCACTGGGCAATAAGGTCAAAATGAAACATGAAAGAGTTTTTTGTCCAAATTTTCCTAAGCACATATAAAATGGAAAACTGAGACACAACAGCGTGCTTTTCCCTGGCAATAATAAAACAGTGTATTTACACCTACCAACCTGTCCCAGCACTTTCTGCCTCCGCTGTAGAAACTGACTGCTATCTCTGACATCCATTAGGAACAGTGTGTTGGAGACCCAGTCTTCTTCTTTCCCTTTTAAGTTTCACACTTTGTAAATGACAATCACTGCTTGATGCAGATGTTGCACTGTATGCCACTCAGGGATGTTTCATTACTAAAAATAGCTATATAAATATAACAGTGATAATAAGGAAGAGAATGTTAGAGGCTTTGAAGGGCACGGGTTGAGCTGCCCAAATGAATGCGACCCAGACAAGGCTTTCAAGCCAGTGATTAGAAATAACATTGGTATAAACTGAATTCACTGTCAGCATTTCCTCAGCTTGATGCAGGACTCACTTCACTCGTTGTTTCTCAGTCAGTGGAGCCCTACTGACACATCAGTTTGTGATGTTAAAGTCCTTTTGGAAACAAAATGCAAGCGAGCTTTGTACGAGTTACTGAATTCAGACAACTGACAAAAGAAAGTGCAGTTTAAAGGTACTGAGTTTAGGTACCATTAACATGAGCTCATATTCAGAATTGCTGCAGGCATATAAGAAGAAAGGTTAAGATGTGGAATAAATAATAGTATGTCAGTGATGACAGCAACAGGTATGCTGAACTACCACATGGAGAAATGTATATAAAGAGCAAGTAGTATAAAGTGTCTAACAGCTACCCTTTCCTCTCAGGGATGCACAAAATCATAGCTACTCCCAGGCCTCTGTAGCAATGCTTCTCCATGGCATGACCAGTCCTTTTCTTACCTCAAGCAAACATGACCCCGTTTTATACTGCACTAGGGAAAAATACTCCCATTTCCTAGAATTTTGAAATGTGCTTCTGCTTATCCCTAGCTTTACACCACATATTTTCTACAGACCTATCAATACAAGAGCACACACAGAAAGACAGATTGCAGTGGACTTTATTGCCAGTGATTAAGTTAATTCCAGGTCTCCAGCCAAGAGGCTTTCCTCAGCTCTGAGTATGAGTATTGCTTCTGTTCTTACAGTGAGTATATAAAGATTTTGACTCCACATTCTGAATTCCCTACACCTAGAAGATGGGTGGACGGCCTCAAAAGGTGGAAAGGAGAGGCCAAAATCCCTATGCATCAAGGTTTTCATAATCATATTCTTTGCCAGCTGTCCCATTACAATTTTAATTTTGATTTTTCTGGTTGCTGGAGCCGCATTCAAGTGACTGAAATTCTTGTTCGCGTGACACCTGCCCATTAAAAAGAACAGTCTTCTGGCCAGAGATCCTTGCCCCTCTTTCCTTTTCCTTTTACTCCTCGCTCCTAATCTAAATCTTTGTTCTTTCTCAAGGCTGACCCTTACCTGCAGTCTGCAAGGGAGGCTCCACCCAGGAGGTAGGAAGCAGGCTCCTTCCTCCTCTTCCTCCCAGGGTGCTCACTTAGCTATATTGTCACTGCATGTGTTGCCCTTGCAAGTAAGGTTGTGTAGCAATAAGCCCAACACCCCGGTAATTTACCATCCCAGAAGGAGTTTGCAGCAGATCACTTAACAATAAAAGCTACTTGGGTACGCAGTCTGCAGACGAAAACCATTGTGAAAAGAAGAGACCTAAAATTTCTACAGTGGTAGCTCAGAGATCAGTAACTCTCCTAAAAAGGCATCCTGAATGTCCAGTGACATGATGGATGTGTCACTGTCCTCTGAATGGTCCTTGCATTTCATTTGTGCTGGAGAATAAGGCAATGCACAAAACACGCTGGGAAAGGAGGTATTTCCTGGGTGTTACTGCAGGCAGCGAGGATAATACTGCTCACAGTGAGTTCAGTAACATGACGTACTACATTTACATAATTTCATCATCCTCACAATTCAAGCACAGCACATAGGGAGAGTGAAAGAAAACATCATTGAATATAGCAGCAATAAATAAATTATAAGTGTTTCTTTGTAACTGTACTTGCAGAAATTGTTTGCTTTGCACGTGGTCTTCTGTACAATAACATAAAGAAAAAACTTCATCTAATGTAGATATCACAGTGTTTTTGCATATTTGTTGGATTTGTTGGATGGAGCTGCTACTTTGTGATCAAAAATACTGCTGTTGAGAAAAACGTATGTGCTTCAAGAAAAGGCTGCGGCCCTTGTTTATGGCTATACATTGGCAGCAGTAAAGTATGTTCAATATAAAACTGTCTGAACAGAATTTAAAAAATGTCTCCTAGTTTTCAATATTACGATCACGTTGGTCCCTTATTTGGGCAACAAGAACGCAACTGCATTGAAAAACAAGCAGGGCCAGATGGTCAACCACAAACAACAGGAAAGAACAGGCTTTACCTTGAAGACTGTTCCAGATAAAACCAGCTTATTTAAAAAAAAAATAAAAAAAAAAATTAACAAAAAAAGCACTTATACTTGTCTTGATTAGACACACAGCTTAATAAGTCAAAGTAACTACATTAGGCTGTTGACTTTGGGGATTCAGATTCAGATGCACTACATTTGTGTTTTTTTTAATGTGTCACTTCAGTGTCAGAATCAGGCAAAAAAGGTGTTTTGTTGTTAGTGAGAAATGGTAATAATCATTTAACCCTACGGAGTGTGGACCACACATTCTCGTGCAGTAGATGGGGATTTATTTGTGCACTTATTAAAAAGCCACTGAGTAGCATAGCAAGTGAACTAGCCGTGATAGTCTTTGCCTCTTGTGTGACTGCAATGTGACCTCTGGTAGGCTACAGGGAGCGGCTCTGTGATTGTACTTGTGGCCACAAATAAAGCACAACCGAAGTCTAAGCTGTTATCACCACCCAGCTAAATCAAATGCATGGGGTATTTTGAGATTTATGCTAATCGCTGTGAGATAATTCCCATGTTAAACTAATTACTCTGGTTGTAATGAATGGATGGTATAAATAAAATAGGAATCAGAATAGCAACAAAATCCCTTTATTTTCCAGCTGCACTCTCTGCCTCATCTGATTAACACTAAAGAAAGTTACTTAAAAACTAAACAAACAAAACAAGAAAGAAACCTGAGTATGTATTGTAGAAATGTAGAAGACAAATAAAATATTTTTTCAAATGTAATTACTTTTAATATATGCTTGTGGAAGGTCTGATACTATGTATGCTGTCTCTGTAATTTTTGCTGTAAATAACTTGGGACAGTGAATACACTGATTTTTTCTATGTCTCTGTTTAAGCATAAGACTTTGTAACGATTTTTTTTAAAGAGGAAAAACATCAAAGAGCAAATTATGTACTTGCTTCCTGTAAGTGTATTGTACTCTTCAGTTTTTATGGAAACTGATTGTAATAGATAAAGCCTTTTGACCAGCCATTGATGTTCAGTGTATACTTCTGTTTGTAACGGGGAAAAAAAAAAGATGGGACTGTCAGTGAAACATGATCCCAGTGAGTCTGTACAGTTAGTATTGTATTAATACCTGCAGACTGCGTTTGACTAATATAATTTGAAGAAAGGTTGCTCAAGCAAATAATGATTCCTTACAGCATATGGCTTTTATGAATCCTTCTGGCATGAATTGTATTAATAGAAACATTTCTTTCTTTCCAATGAGCAAAATATTTTTGTATGCCTTTAATTTCTTATTCAAATTTGAGGTCAGGTCACTCATTAGCTGTAATCTGAAGCCATAACTGACCTTCACGAAATACATGTTTTAAAGATCATAATAGAAAAATAAATTAAGTCCAGTTTATCAACAGCTATAATAACACAGGCAGGAGCATAAATAACACACAAAGTATTTGGATGCTTTTCCAGCATCCCAATATGACTTTAATGGCTAGTATTTTATGACTACCAATTTATAAAAAAGAAAAACATAATTAAAATAGATATTTAGATTTAAATGAAACTTTCTAATATTTTTGAAATGTCCCTGAAAATGCTTCCTTGCTTTTAGGATTATGAGAGAAAATGATTTTTCATATACTTCCCACTTCCAAATATCTAATGATTTTATCCTATTTCCAGTTCATTTTGTTAGAGTGAAATGAGATGTTAAGACCCAGATCTCCAAGCCCTGAGCTATTTGATGCTTGGCTGTAGCTATATTGTTGTAAATCAATTTAATGTGAATTTTGGGGGGGTGTTGTTTACTACTTGATAAGTATGCTTACTACTGTTGGTAACACATAAGAGTTGCATTGCCTGTCAAGAAGTGCGATAAAATACAATCTAATAAAATACAAATAACACTCAAAATGAATCACTCTCAGAAGCTGAATAAATCCTTTCTAAAATCAAATGCCTCATAGAGTCAACAGTGATTTATTTTTTTATAAGCTTAATTGTATAATAATTATGATGTATCTTAACTGGCTTGTAGATGCAAAAAGTAAAACCGCAAAGGAACCATGACATGCTGGGTAAAAATCTGGCTCCATCGAAACCAACAGCAAAATAGCTCACTGAATTCCATGGAGCCAGGAGTTCATCCAGCATTTTTACATCTGCAATTTTCTTCTGATCTTTCTCCCTTGTTTAATATAACTGACCTAATTTATGTGTATGTGAGTAAAAATACAGCCTGATTCATTTAGAAAGTGACCGTTGAGGGTTTTATTATTTATCATGAATTTTGTAGTACCAGCATCCCTGTCAAATGAAAAGGTTCTACATTACTTTAGAATGTAATAGATTTTTGTCTTATTTTATGTCCTGTAAATTATTAGTTCAATACTGTTAGCATTCCATAATAATGCACACATGATTTTTGAATGTTTTCTGTAAATGACAATCAATGTTGATGAAGTTCCTTTCTTTAATGCAAAATTAAAAAAAACCTGTATAAGATAATAAATTCTGTTGTGTGACTTTTTTCCCCCATCCCTTTAAATTACCTGGATCTGTCAGGAAAAGATACAGTGTGTGCATCTGCAAAAGAGAAGGGTAAAACCAAAAATCTAAACATCAAGAGTATGTAGTTTTAGGCTTTCTAAAAAAATTCCAGGTTTTTTCTTAACCTGTTGAATTAAGTACAGCATGTTACTACATCAATGCACCAAAAGTGGCTCGGTTTTGCAATTTAAATTAGAGCCACAACATTTGAATATATTTATTTATTTATTTATTTATTTATTTATTTTGGAGCAAGCCTCAGCTAGTAGAAAAACAAAACAACACAAACACTTGCATGAAGACAAACTGCACAGTAATGTAACAGAGGATTATCTTATTTAAAAGAAGATACTGTTTTTAAAATAAATTCTAAATATATCAAATACTTTTTAAGTTTGTGTATGTCTAGTAATAATTTATACTAAAGGATGGACTAGAAAGCACTAGCTGTCAAAGCTGAAGACAGTACCTTTCAAAGATACTATCTTTTTATTTTTAGGACCCTAAATGTAAAGAAGTAAATTTAAAAAGACAGTATCTGAAGGCCTCACTTTGCAAACTGTTAAGCACATGTTTATAGTGTTACTGACTTCAGCAGGATTAATGCATACACCTAAAGGCAGCTATATGTTTATATGTTTCTTGCATCACAATGCAAGCAAGCAACTTTGGGTTCTAAGATGCAGTAAGTGCAGCTAAGCATGATTAGATATTCAAGTGCTAGATATTTAAGACTCATTTGAAGGTTTCACATCCATCTGAAATAATTTCAGACAAATGTAATAGGGAGAGTTCATATATAAACATTGATATTTCAGACATCATGAAGCTGAACAGTTTACTAGCCATATGAAATAAATGGACTGTGGTATTTAACATGTTGGAAAACTGGGAACCCTGCAAATACGATGTTGGTATTGAAATATGTAGTGTCACTGTCTGACATACTCATTTTATACTAAGCTGTATCTTTTTCAGTTAGGAAATCAGAAGCAGTGATTTTTTAAATTATATCAGTAGATTTTGTGCAGTTCATGTTTCCATACTGTTTTGTTGTCTTTTATAATTTAAGACTGCCTTATCTTTCTAGTCTGTTTAGGAAAAAAAATTTAGTAAAATATCCAGTTTTCCTGAAAGACAAAACCAAACTTTCATAGGTTCTGACTGGCAAATAGCACAGCGATCAACACTTTGTGAGAAGTCAAGTAGAACAGTATTTTGAAACACAGTTATATGAAAGTCTTACAGGGCATCACTTAATACTCTGTTGTGCCAGTTAAACGTCCGTTCAAATGCCAGTGTGCCCAGGCCCACAACAGATTTACTCCTACGTATATGAACTATCATAGGTATTTTGCACATTACAGTTTCTCAAAGACAGATGGATTAACAACACCTTCATGAAAGGAACTGTTTCATGAAATGTGGTAAACATCCTAAAAATAGTCCCACATTTGCACTGGATAAATCAAAATCCAGCTAAGCAATTTTTCTGCCTCTCTCCCTTCTTCCTCCTCCACTGTTCACCTCACTTCCCACCCCCATCTCCAAGAGAAATCTTGCAAAAAATCCATTGAAAACTAGATTGCAGGTTGCTTTGGGAGGGCAAAGACTGATTTGTTCTGCTGCAGGTGTGAAATGCCTGTTCATTATGGAAGGTAGCTGTAATTTTGGTGTTATGGGCCATGGTTCTGCTCCCAGAAAATGTTTGCTTACTTTCCTAGTTTTTATGCAGGAAGTATTTTTGTAGCTTTTATGGTCTGTGTATATGAAAGTGAGATTTACAGAAGAGTTAAGAGCTTCAATTAGTCCTGATGAAGGGACTTTGATCCCAAACAGGTTTTATTCCAGTTATATTGAACAGGCTAATAAAAATATTATCTCCCCCTACAGACACCCATTAAAACTGTGTGTATAGCTATGATTCTTAAAAAATCTGAGCAATTCTTTCATCTGGATGCTCTGCCTGTAAAGGCTCAATTCAGTTGGCCAGAGAGGTGTGTTGGTCCTGTTTGCACTGCTCTTGGGTACCTTGTCTGACCTCCTCCTGCTGGTCCTCAGGGTCTCAGGCCTCTCATAGCTCTCCCTAGTATATGGACATTTTGGATAACCCATGGCAACTCCAGTGTAACTATGGGCTGGTGTTAGGTGTCCGTAGAGAATTTAAGCATGTAACACATACTTCATATGAAAGCCTGGAATTCTGCATACATGAAAGTAAACAGATTAGGCATCATCAGTGATTTAGAAGTAATTGTTACAACAGTAACTGCACTATGGAGGTTGAGAGACTACTTCCATGATCAGCAGATTCAGCCCAGTCCTAATAAAGCTGGTGTTTAAGATGCTTCCATTTCAACGAATTAACCAATAGCAATTTTGAGCGAATGCTGAGCTTGCCTGAAATTTCTTCTGATTAATAAGAGCCTTTATCAGAGGGCTTCAGAAATTGCATCCTCTGTCCCCCTCTTTTTGTTGCATTTTGGTATTCAAAAATGCATTCAGTTATGAAGACAGCATCACTAAAACTGAATTAGTGGTTGATGAGCTTTGCAACACTCCTCTGAATGACTCAGTGACTGACACAGGCAAGATCTAGCACATCCTTTGCTTCCTTGTGACAGCTGATGACCAAACACTGTGACATTGTAGCAAATACATGTTGGTATTACTCTCTTACCAATAAAAATTTTCTGTTGGCTTAGAAGTTAGATTTCTCATTTACTGGGCTTGCAATTGGCATCCCAATTTTCTCTTGAGGAAGTGCACTCAGGAGCGCTGTAATATCAAATGGGAGGTAAGAGGGCTGGTGAGGAGGTCATGATGTTAGGAGACGGCTTATCCTGCCTTCGTCTTCTCTAAAAGGCCACGCTGCCCTAATCAACATACCCACCTCACCACAAAAGGAAGAGGGAATTTAATTTTCTCTTTCCAGGTTACAAAACAGGTTTGTGCACAGCGCTTCATACTAGATGTTTCTTCAGACACTCAGCAGATGTGGAGGTGAATAGATTTCTCCCTTTTGTTCCTCAGCTGATGTATTTGCCTGCTAAGAATGCTGCACTGCCATGGCTCGCACTTCAGGGTCGTTTGAAAAGGGAAGCACATTTCAGGGGCACTCCCCTGTTTCTGTCTCTTCTAAAGGTCCTTTACCACCATATTACTCCTTTTGTTCTCTACCCTCCTTGTCTTAAAGTGAGGTTGAAAGTCATGCTTTTGAGGAGTCCCTGGAGAGTCAGTGGCATTAACTTGTGTGTGCTTTTTAAGCTCATACCCTATCCAAAAAATCAATACCTCCTCCATGAGCTTAAAGCTAGACATATGCTTAAATAACTGCATGAATGTAGCTATCCAAGCAGCTTCAAGAAGTGCAGAACATTTTACCAGCCAAAAGCTTTGCAGAAAAATGTTTAAGAAATTGATATTTTCTGTCCACAAACTAAGTCGTAATACTATTATATAGCTAACTGAAAAGAGTACCAGAAAACAAGAACACCGAGTTTAAACACCATGCTTTGGGGATGCTGGCTCTGATCATTGACTACTCCTGCCATTTTAGGCAAGCAGATGATTTGGCATCTGTGTATCTATTTATCTATTTCTTGGCACTTTTAAGGTATAAGGACTGTCTTCATCTTTACTGTAAGTTTCCAGATGTTATCAAATCAACCCATACTGTCTTGGCAATGACTACCTCGTTCCCTTGCTGCCATCTGTGTTACTAATGAAATTCACTCTGCCTCTCTCTGAGGTGAGTTATTGTTCCAGTATCTCAGAGTGACTTGTTTTGTGCAAGTTAGTCTGAAATGTAACAACATTTTCATCCTTAAGGGAAAATCCTTCAATCCTGTCATACCACTGAAACAGCATGCTGAGAAGCTGTGGCTGTTTGCAAATCAGGATTTAAAGTTATCACTCCTAACCTTCAATGCTACATGCTAAAGGATATCCAGCTCCACTAAAATGTGCCCTGTTTACACCGCCAAACACTAGCAAGGCATAGGTACCATGCCTTGTACACATCACTGAACCAAATGAATAGAATTCAAAATCTTTGTATGAATTAAGAAATCTAAATTTGTTGTTTTTCTTTTCATTTGAAAATGTTCAGTGAGTATAATCAAAATATGCTTTGCACTTTCAAAGGTGTTGAACTTTTAGTCCACAGGCAGAAGTGTTATCCACCAGAAACTGAGGGCATTTGTGACTGATGCTGATAAAGGCATATACAGTCAAAAGAGTAAAAAAAAAAGCAAATATTATTAGAGCTAGTATTCTTTCCAAGAAAAACAAATTTCTCCTGTAGACACAGTTTTTCTGTGAGGAATATTGCATTGAAAGGTCATGGAAGATGATATAAACCTGGTGCATTTTTTCATTACATTTAAAAGACCATAGTCTGTTTTTTTATGGTATTCCATAGAAAGACTAGGAATCAGAACACACACCACAGGAGACCGACAACAGAAGTTTCATTTAAAATTCTTCAGCCATTTAATGGCCATATACAACTCATTATTTTCTACCAAATATAACCAAAAATGTGTCCATCAACTGTCTGCATCAAAAGCACAAGAGAATAACTCTGATTCTTCCATTTTCCATTTATGGACTGGATCCACTTGAGCTAATGGCTGGTCTCTAGTAGCTGAGTTTGGGGCATTAAAAGCTTTGGCCAGTATCTATTTAGGCTGTTTCACAAGGGTTTCTCTTTCCAATACTATGTTGAACTTGGAGCTCTGTTTGAGCTGTTGTAATGTTCTTTCCAATATGGAGCAGTGTTGTAACAGGGAGAGTCACTGACACATTACCCTCTGTTGGAAATATCAACTTATAGTAAAAATATTTATTTAATCCTGTCTCAGCAAAAAGGTGGAGGCAGGAGTGCTTCACGTTGGACTGATCTGGTTTTTTCCATTAGAAATTGCATTTTTCCAGTATTAAGTAGACAAAATACCCATGCAATCATACGCTTCAAATGCCACCATCAGGTTATTCTTAAATAGATTTTTTAAAATAATGATTTATTTGTTGGAATTCCCTTAGAGAACATTTTTAAGTAAACTGCAGAAAAATAGCATATGAAACATTGAAAAGTTGATGTATTCTACAGTCAAGAGCACTCCTTTAATAGGAATATTAATCCATAGTTACTCTGAAATCAGCAGCATTCCTTGACAGTGATGATACTGGGGGTAGAAAATGATCATACGTTTATAACATTTACATTAATAAGTGCATACAAAAACTACATGTTATAAAGTGTAAAATAAAATAATAGCAAGCTAGATATGTTTATAGCTGCTACAAAGCACGTGAGATTTTCTGCATAAATTCAGTCTGTTTAAGCTAAAAAAACTACCACTGAAGTCCAGACTCCAGACGTTGGCTGCACAAACCTACAGAGAGAACAAAAGAACACCTCCGTCTTATGAA